>CM050514.1:83117424-83717424 GCA_027563665.1 Antrozous pallidus | reverse complement strand
CAAAGACTAATCAGACCTGGTCTTTGAAGAGCATTCTGAGTATTTTCCTCATTCCAGTCAGCGATGACTGACTCACTTCTATTCTCCTGAGCAGACACGGCCAAAGAGTGGATTGTGAGTGGCTGGTTGTGCCCAGGGTAGGGTTGTTCCTTCAGATGTCAAAGTGACCCCTCTTTCGCTAACTGCTCCCCTTAAAAACCCCTCAACAACAACCAACTGTAACAACAACCCCAAACCATACTTTGTGTATGCAAAGTCTAGAAATAAACCTAGGATTCACCAGTATATGATTACTGGTAAACTAAAAAAAGACTATTCTTATTTGTTTTTGGTGATAACATTGAGAAGTAGATGAAAAATGAGCTGATGCTTTTAACTATATTGCCAAAGGAACAATATTTCTAAGTTTCTCTTATTTAGACACATTTGAGGCAGAAGGAGGAGTGCACTACCTAGAATTAGGCTTTTATACAATTCTTAAAGAAGTTACTGAGATCTAAATTGCTAGAATATCCTGCTCTGAGCAGTTTAAAAATTCTAGTGATTAGATTCATAGGACTATCAGTACCCTAGAAACTTCATTAACTTGTTAATGTGAACACTGATAGCTGTCGCAGCTTTGGGGGGAACCGAGCTGTCATCATGTTATAATTCCTCACCATCCGCTTGCCTTTCCATTCCCTTGTCTTAACAATAACCAAGTAAATAAATATATAAAAATAAGCATGTAGCAAATAAGCTTCTATTTTTCAATAAAAAATGCAGATGTGACAACTTCTTCCCCTTCTCTTCTCCCATCCTCCAGAGTTCCGTCTTTCCCCTCCCCACCATATGACCTCATCCTTGCACAGAAAGGACACCAGCTGCAGGGAGGGTCTGCCTCCACCAAGTGGGATCATTCTCATCATTAGTAATGCTAAGAGGCCCAGACGGCCTTGTCGACATGTGCAATGTGTTACAGCTCTGTGGTCTCTCCACATTCACAAAGAAGCTGCTGTCTGGAAATATAAAGGCTTTGCCTTCCTAAAAATAATATTACCAAAAGAGCATTTAAATATTTAACAGGCTCATCAGTGACTGTAGCAACAATGATGAGAACCCACCAAGATGATGAAGGTGGGGGTAGCCTTATAGGTCTTTTGTTATAAAAATCCCATTTTAGAAAACATGAAGACCCCTGATTTTTAAGAGGAAGAATTTTAGAAACTTATTTGCAAGAGGAGGGCTGCCCAGGAAATAAAAATTATAAAATATTATTTTAACACAGTGTCACAATAAAGGCTAATGCTTTGAACTCAAATTTTACAGGCATATCACTATAGATTCATGTTCATTTCTCCATGCATTCATTCACTCTTCCCTGCTCTCCTCTCTGTGAATTAGTGCCGACTCATTCCAGAGAATGAGGCTGTGAGATTTTACCAAACATAATAATAACAGCAATTACCATCTACTGAGTACCTACTATGAGCTGGACACAGAGCTATGTGCTATATGCACGCCTCTCAGCCTCACTGCACAGATAGACCATTACTTCCATTCTACAGATGAGACAACGCAGCCTCGGACAGGTGTCCTGGGCCCTCTTCTGAGCACATACACTCTTCATAGGTGATCTTGACCTTACTTATGGCTTTATTTTATAATCTACTAGGGGCCCAGTGCATGAAATTCGTGCACTGGGGGTGGGTGGTCCCTCAACCCAACCTGCCCCCTCTCACATACTGGGAGCCCTCAGGGGATGTCCAACTGATGGCTCACCCCCAGCCTGCCCCAGCCATCGTCCTGCTCAGCTCAGCCCGGCTGCCTGCGACCACCCGTCCCAGGGGCTGGTTGCTCGCTGCCACTTCCACTCACAGCACCCGGGAGCTGGGTGCTCACTGCCACTGCCGTTTCATCTCCACCCCCAGGGCCTGGCGCTCTTGCCACTTGTCCCTGCCCCCACTCCTGATTGGCTGGTAGCATAGCCAATCAGGAGCAAAGGTACGGTCAAGTTTGCATGTTTCTTTTTTATTATATAGGATGAGTTGTTACCCAATTTATAACTCCAGACTAGACATCTCTTCTGAGCTTCAAATCTGACTTTACAATTATCCACAGGCCATCTCCATTTGAATGAATCATAAGCACCTCAGATCAAACATTTCCAAAACTGACCCGATCTCCTATCCCCTACCATACTGCATCTGCAGGCCAGGCTCTCCTCCAAAAATTTTCATGTCAGAAATAGTACCTCATGTTAGAAAACTGACAGTCATTAGCAACATTTTCCTTTTCTGCAATGCCACAAATCCAGGGACCTGAAGTCCTATAAACTCTACCTCTTAAATCTATGTTGAGTTCATCCATTTCCCCACTGACTGCCACCATCATTTCTCATCTGCAAAAATGCATTAGCCTACACCCCTCTAATATGCTGTGTGATCCAAACATGAATGTGTTGATGCTTTTCTTCCACAAAAAACTTCCAATAGCTACTCACTGCTACTAGAAAAGACAAAAATTATTGTCATCATCTGCAGCACTCTGCTTAACTTGGCTGCTCTACTTCTGTATTTTTCTACTTTGCTTTCATTCACTGGGCTCCAGTCTAGGCCATCTTCTCTCATCCCTTTTTTTGTACCAAAGTTCCTTTCTGACTTTGGGTCTTAGAATAAGCTGCCCTTTGGCTGGTGATACTTTTACACTCCCTCTTTGATTGGCTAACTCTTACCTATCCTTTGATCCTCAGTTTAAATACTATTTCACAAAAATAGTCTTCCCTGCCCTTCGGACTCAGTTAGACTCCCCTTGTGTTTCTTCTTTATATTTATGTATATAAAAGATAGTTTTTCTTTAATTTCCTCAACTGGCATATAAACTCCATGTCTTGTAAATAACTGTACCCAATATGCCTCATACAATGCCTGTCTCTTAGACATTTTCAATGAATATTTGTTAAATGAATGAGGCAAGTAACTTGTTCAATGTCACACAGTATTTGAACTCAGATCTGTCTTATTCTGAAGCATATTCTCTTTTAAAGTCTTGAAAAGCAGAAAAAAGTTCCTTATATATTCAACATGTAGCAATCAATTTCAGGGATGTTAATTTCTTGAATCTCAAAGTCCTTCTGCCTCAAATAAATGGATGAATGGAAGGAAGGTTAGGTGCTTGAAAGGAATGGGGTCTGGGAGTATCCTGGGATGGGAAGGAACTGTCTCCCATAGCATGTATGACATAAGAAACATCCACTGGCCTGCACGAGTAGTCATAATAGAGAAAGGAGAACATGGATGAAAGAAACTATCAGAGACTAGAGGCCCGGTGCATGAAATTTGTGCACAGGTATGGCCCTTAGGTCTGGTCGGCAATCAGAGCCTTCCAGCTGCTGGCTGGAGCCTTCCTTCATTCCACACCACCTCCTGGTGGTCTGCGCACATCATAGTGAATTGCGGGGCTGCTATAACGCTGAATAAAATAAGATTTAAAAACCAAGGAAACAAGTCTTTATTATAGCTGAAAGAGCAAAGGCATGGAGATTCTAAAAAGACAAATTACAGTATTACCTTTTAAGGGGAAGAAAAATCACTTCTTGTATCTTTTCTTCTTGCTAAGTGTGTGTGTGTGTGTGTGTGTGTGTGTGTGTGTGTGTGCGTGTGCACGCGCATGCGTAGGCAGCATTGCAGATAAGGCAGAAGGGAGTAAAGAATGAACTATAGGCGCCTGGTCAGTGTGGCTCTGTGGATAAGCATTGACCCATGAACCAGGAGGTCACCGTTTGATTCCCACTCAGGGCATATATCTGGGTTGTGGGCTGGATCCCCACTGGGGAATGTGCAGGAGGCAGCCGATCAATGATTCTCTTCATCATTGATATTTCTCTCTCTCTCCCTCTCTCTTTCTCTCTAAAGTCATTAAAAACATTTTTTTTAAAGCATGAACTATAGGAAATGCCTGGAAAAAGCCTTTCTAAGCTTTGAGAACAGAGGAGTTCTTTTCTATAGGAGACCTTGGATGTTTGCCTCTATCTGCACTATTCTAAACATGTTCTCTGCTGGGTGGTCTGCCATTGAGCTTCAGGAGGTGAGGAGAGAGAAACACAGAAGGGTCTGACCAGCACTGACTTCATTAGGTCCTTATAGCCCTGGTTCTGTTCATGCAGTTAAGTGTACTAAAAAAGTGCAGGACTCCACATTTTTCCATGATGAATGTGAACTTGTTACATTTGCCCTAGTTGTCAAAGTCTGGGAACGTTGGCTTTGTTTCTCTTCTTTTCTTGAACTGTCCCAGCCTCTCACAAGAAACACTATTATTAGGAACTTTAAAAAGTTTCTTTTTAGCACTGCTGTGGCTTTGTGCGAATGAAATGATAACAATTGAGTAATCAGCTTCTTGGCAAAGGAAAACAAACAAACAAACAAACAAACAAACACCTGTTCTCCATTTTCCCCTCATTTCTCCATAAAAGAAAAAAAAACTTCAGTAAATTCTGAATCATTCAACATGGTTGGAATTGTTCTAATTACACACTGTGGTTAATGGTGTCTAAACCACACATTGAATACCAGTTTTCTGATAATTAAAATAAAATATATTTTTATTTTTTTAATCTTTATTGTTCAGTTTATTAATTATATTGTTCCCTTTTTTTCCCCCTATAGTTCCCCTCCACCTGGTACCCATCCCACCCTCCCCCCTGACCCCCCTCCACTGTCCTCTCCCATAGTTGCATGATTTTTGTCCAGTCTCTTGCTGCACTTCCCACACCCCCTTTCTCCCCAAGAATTGTCAGTCCATTCCCTCTCTATGTCTGTGATTCTGTTACATTCACCAGTTTATCCTGTTCATCAGATTATTAATTCACTTGATTTTTAGATTCATTTGTTGATAGATGTGTATTTGTTGTTCATAATTTACGCTTTTATCTTTTTCTTCTTCCCCTTCTTAAAGAATATCTTTCAGCATTTCATATAATATTGGTTTGGTGGTGATGAACTCCTTTAGCTTTTTCTTATCTGTGAAGCAATTTATCTGGCCTTCAATTCTGAATGATAGCTTTGCTGGATAGAGTAATCTTGGTTGTAGATTCTTGCTGTTCATCACTTTGAATATTTCTTGCCACTCCCGTCTGGCCTGCATCGTTTCTGTTGAGAAATCCGCTGACAGTCGTATGGGTGCTCCCTTATAGGTAACCAACTGTTTCTCTCTTGCTGCTTTTAATATTCTCTCTTTGTCTTTTGCTCTTGGCATTTTAATTATGATGTGCCTTGGTGTGCTCCTCTTAGGGTTCCTATATATTGGGGTTCGGTGTACTTCTTGGACTCCTAAGTCAATTTCTTTCACCAGGTGTGGGAAGTTTTTGGTCACTATTTCTTCAAATAGGTTTTCATTGTCTTGCTCTCTCTCTTTTTCTGGCAACCCTATAATTCGGATGTTGGTATGCTTGAGGTTGTCCCAGAGGCCCCTTACACTATCTTCAATTTTTTAGATTCTTTTGGTTTCTTGCTTTTTTCAGCTGAGTGGATTTTACCTCTTTGTATTTCAAATCTTTAACTTGGTTCTTGGGGTGCACCAGAGCACTTTTAGGTCTTTGTATAATATTTTTTATTTCAGTCAGTGTATGCTTAATTTCTGGTTGGTCCTTTTTCATATCCTTGAGAGTCTCCTTTATATCCTTGAGGGTCTCCTTCATTTTCACATTGGTCTTGATCATTTCCTTGCAGGTCTCGTTCATATCCTTGAGGGTCTCCTTCATTTTCACATTGGTCTTGATCATTTCCTTGCAGGTCTCGTTCATATCCTTGAGGGTCTCGTTCATTTCCTTGTAGGACTCATTCATTTCCTTTGCGGTCTCGCTTATTTCCTTATAGGCCTCGACCTTTTGTTGGAGCCTCTTGAGAAGCCCTATAACTGTGGTTTTCAATTCCATGTCCAGTCGTTTTTTTCCCTCCATTTCTTTCACATCTGATTTCTTTCCATGTTGCTGCATGGTGGCTGCTTCCCTGAGTTGGTCAATTAGCTTTGTGTGGTAGACTTCCTACTAGGGACAGTGGCTCAACCTCCCCAGTTACCTGAGGTGGATATGGGTTGCACAGTCTTGCTGAAGTTAAGCTCAGTTAATCGTTGTTAGCACTTGGATGGGTTGACCTCCAGGCCAATTGTCTGTGAAGCTCAGCTATGCTCAGGTTGGATGGGCGGAGTCTCCGGGCCAAGCAGACAGCGTTAGCTCCGCCCTATGCAGCCCCAGGGACTCTGTGCCGGGGGCAATGGCTGCCAGCACCTCTGAGAGAGAGCCGCTGTGGAGCTCCACCAGCTGCCAGGGAATTCAGACTCTCCCCAAATGAGTCTGCACGCCCAATGTCTCACCCAGGGTCGTACAACAAAGCAGACTGACGGTTTTCCCAATGAGAAAGCAAGTCGCCGATCTCTCTCTGCGCGGTCACGCAGCTGAGCTGTTCGCCCAAGCTGCCTTCTCCACAAGCCGGGAGACCCCTGCAGCGCCTGAGTTTTGGCGTGCCCTCCCACTGTCCAGTTTTCACCCCGTATGATAGTGGGTTCCCTGGACTTCGCCCAAAGCTGGAGAATCAGTCCAGTGGGACGTCTTTGTCTCCCTGTTGGAGAAAACTGGCCGGTTTTCAGCCGCCCGCCCTCTCCGCTGGCGCGTGCTCCAAACCTCTCTCTCCGGGAATCTTTCAAAGCTGTCCGCCGCCGCTCCTCTGAGTCACAGTGTCTTATCTTCACTTTTATTTGTGGAATTTTCACTTGGCCAGCTTTCTGGTGATTCTGGAAGGTGGTTGTTCTTTCGTTAAGTTGTAGTATTAAAATTGTTGAGTATGACGGCAAGATAGGTGTTTTACCTATGCCGCCATCTTGTTTCTCTCTCAGTTCCTTTAATATTTAGGAACTTAAAAAAAAAAGATAGCATTTCTATTGATTTCACACCATTTTAAGGAGAGACCAAGATCCTGAATTTATGACACAAGAAAAAGGCATACAGTGGAGTGTAGTATGTTCAAGGAAGAGGAAGGATAAAGACCACATAATAGAGAGAGATGAAGGAATAGCTCATGTTCCCATAGGTCATGAGCTGCAGTCTGTGCCTTTCACTTGTATCTTTCAACTGCCATTATTATTTTTAATAAAATTGTAGTTGGAGT
The DNA here is from genome assembly GCA_027563665.1 of Antrozous pallidus. Taxonomy (NCBI): domain Eukaryota; kingdom Metazoa; phylum Chordata; class Mammalia; order Chiroptera; family Vespertilionidae; genus Antrozous; species Antrozous pallidus. Next base: position 83,710,285 of record CM050514.1, on the reverse strand, counting down.
CAGTGTATGAAATGAAATCATACTTTCATTTTGAGAGAAGAAGGTTAAGAGAAATTAAGGCAAAAAATGAGTTATTCTTTCCCTGAATTTACAGGTTAAATCCATTAGGACTGTCTGCACTAATTCCTTGCCTCCCAAACAAAATGCAACTGATTCTACTATTATTACCTTTTTTTTTTTTTTTGGTAGGGCGATTGTTGATTAATGAATCATCTTTCCTGTAATTTTTATTTTTTGTAGACTTAGTTTGGCTAAGTTCCCTAGCATTCCTATTGAGGTATGTAATGGAAAATTTGACCTCACACTCTTTGCTTTTTTGTAACATTACAAAACACTGATATAACAGGGCAACAAAAAAGTAGCCTGGAGATGAGGGGATGCACAGAAAGAATAAGCTCAGTGTGGAAAGGAACAAAGATACACTAAATCATCTGTAAAGTAAATATTTAGCTTCACAGACATGAAGTTTCATTTATCTTCAAGAACAGCTCATTTGTTACAGCTTAGGATGTCACAGTGTTTCCATCATAGTTCTGCTTTTCTAAAGAGACTGTATACCAGACATAAAAAGTCATTCTCAAAATTAACTTGGAACACAGGCAGGCCATTTTGAGGATCCTATAACTTTCCCCCAAAATGGTCATTCAGGGTGGGGCAGCCAGAATAAAGGTGTCAGTAATTTTTGCATTTAGTTATATCTGAATTAAATAAAATCCTGGCAATCACTTTCCTGTGATCACATCCAACCTAAGGAAAACAGGTAATAGAGTCAGCTTTGGTACTGCTGAACTTGGAATTTGGCAGTAGAGACATGCTTTATGACAGGTCTTTCAGCATAATTCATAGTGCCATTACTTAAACAGTTATTAAAATGGTCTTTTTACTTTTTAAGATAATAAGGCTTTACTTTTTAAGATGATGGGACTATACTCTTCTTCTCTAAGGCAAAAAAACTATATATTTTTAAAATATATTTTTATTGATTTCAGAGGGGAAGGAAGAGGGAGAGATAGAAACATCAATGATGAGAGAGAATCTTTGATTGCTTGCCTCCTAAATGTCCCCCACTGGGGATTGAACCCACAACCCAGGCATGTGCCTTGACTTGGAATTGAACTGTGACTAGGTTCACAGTCGATGCTCAACCACTGAGCCACAGGGGCTGGGCAGGAACTATTTCTTTAAGTGTATAATCCAGTCTCAAAAGTATGCCTGCCCAACCACTGACTCCGTAAACTGAGAAAATAGCAACTGTGCTATAATGGATGACAAGAGTCCCATATAGCTCCCCAGCATCACCCTCTCAAAATGCCACAGCCCCCTGCTTTAGGGCACCCAATCAGGTTTCTCATGATAACAACACGGGGTAAATGTGTGTATTATTAACCCTGCCAGTCCTCATGGCTGTGACAATGCATATACATAGTATTCAGTTTATTAATCATCTAGATGTGCTGAAATAAGGAAGGCGGGAAAGACAGATGTAGAGAAGTCTGTACAAAACACTATTTCATTACTCAGTCTGCCAGAAAAATGTACAGATGTTTCTTGACGCTACCTAAGTTGTTTCCAAAACCACTGTCACAACTGTGCACTTTTCCCTATTAAAATACAATAGAACTATGAAAATAATTCTCAGCAGAGAGAGCTTTAATACAACAAATAGCTGAAAGAGTAGTTTTTATTTAAATTATAATGATTTTTTAAAAAAGTTAAACACAAGAACCATGTATATGCAAATAAACCACAAAAGTTCCTCTGCTTAATTTTATACTGTAAGTGGCAATAGACTGTTACCAGTTTCAGGTTCCTACTTCTGATTGATTTTGGTGGATACAGAAAGAAAAGGAGTATTCAGACACCTTGGAGTGATTCTATTTATCCATTTATAAAATGCAGGTGGACTGAAAAAGAAGACTGTTAACCACAAAGATAACCATTAGGGCAAAAAAGTACTACATGCTGTTTAATGTCCTATTTATGATCTTGGCTGAAAAACAATTGGCAATGTATTGAATTTTCAATTCCAGAGGATGCTCTTCTAGATTCTCTTGGATTAAAAACATTTCTTAGGTCTTATTTGGTTTCTGGCTTTCCTGAGAGACTCCTGGTATTCCACATGTTACAAGAACACTGAATCTTACACCAATTTAAAATAAATTTTATCCTTCTGCTTCCATAGATTAAACTTAACTGGCATTTTGGTAGAGCACCAATGAAATAAGCTTTATACTTTCAGGTCTTCAATAGTCTTATAGCAACTGTGTTTTATACTTCAGGCCTTTGCTGGTTTGGCTCAGTGGAGAGCATCAGTCTGCGGACTGAAGAGTCCTGGATTAGATTCCGGTCACGGGCACATGCCCAGGTTGCGGGCTCGATACCCAGTAGAGGGTGGGCAGGAGGCAGCCGATCAATGATACTCTCTCATCATTGATGTTTCCGTCTCTCTCTCCCTCTCCCTTCCTCTTTGAAATCAATAAAAATATATTTTAAAAAAGAGAATACTTCAGGGAAAAAGGTAGATCAGCTTTCTGAGATTACATTAGTAAGTGAACTAGACTGACTCAATCAGATAAAATGCATACTGGTTTCAATCACTACAGTGAAAGGTCTGAAAGTACCTCAAGGTCTTTGAACTATCATTATAGGACAGTAATTTCTATATCAATAAAACAATGTTGAAAAAAATAATTTTCTATAAACATTTAATTTAGGAGCTTTTCAATATCCATTAATGCTTAAATTAATGAACATACATTAATTTGCCCCAATACCAAATTCTCATCTCCTTTGGCAAACAGTTATGTGTGTGTGTGTGTGTGTGTATGCTATATTTTTGGAGATATCCTATCTAATAAAAGAATAATATGCAAATTAACCATCACTCTGCTTCTCCCATAAGCCATGCCCACTATCCAATCAGGAGCAAGTATGCAAATTAACCACAACCAAGATGGCTGGCCCAGGCTTCCACTTAAGGCTACAAAGTTTCAAATATAGAAGAAAAATAAACCCCAACAGAAATGGCTGCCTCCACGGAAGGAGCAGAAGGCTTAGCTCCACTCCAGGCTACAAAGTTTCAATTATAGAAGATAAATCAATTCCAGGGGTCACCAGGGGGTATGGCCGGCCTGCAAACCACCACAGGCCCCTTGCCCAGGTTGCCCCACGCCCCAAGGGAACCCCCACCCTGATCTGGGATATCTTTCAGGGCAAGGCAGCTGGCCTCCACCCATGCACCAGACCTCTATCCTAATAAGAGAGAAATATGCAGATGGACCATTACTCCAACATACAAGATGGCTGCCCCCGTGTAGTCAAAGATCCTGCCCCCATGTGGACACAAGATGGCCAGCAGGGGAGGGCAGTTGGGAGGGACCAGGCCTGCAAGGGAGGGCAGTTAGGGGTGATCAAGCCTGCAGTGAAGGGCAGTTAGGGGTGACCAGGCTGGCAGAGGAGGGAAGTTGGGGTGACTGGGTTTGTAGGGAAGGGCAGTTGGGGGGGGCAAAGGCCTACAGATTAGAACTGTTGGGGCAAGCAGGCCTGGAGGGGAGGGCAGTTGTGTGTGTGTGGGGGGAGACCAGGCATGGAGGACAGTTAGGGGCAATAAGGCTGGCAAGGAGAAGTGGTTAGGGGCAACCAGGAAGGCAGGCAGGCAAGCAGTTGGGAGCCAGCAGTCCTGTGATAGATGTCCTGCTCGTTTAGGCCTGATCCCTCACTGGGCAGTCAGATATCTCTCGAGGGGTCCCAGATTTGAGAGGTGCAGCAGGCTGGGCTGAGAAACACCCCCCAGGCCCCTGTGCACAAATTTCATGCATCAGGCCTCTAGTTTGATACATATGTGTGTGTATGTGTGTGTGTGTGTGTGTGTGTGTGTGTGTGTGTGTGTATGTTCCTATTTTTTATTATATGCAAACGGTAGCATTCAATGCCAACTTTTCTGTACTGTACTACTTGGGCTTCACATTACATGTTGGAGATTGCTCTGTATCAATATACAAAGACCTTTCCAGTCTTTTTTAAGAAGTTACATTTGACAGCCTAGTTTTGTTTGTTTCCATTTCTTACTCCAATTGTCTGAGTGGCAAAATCATAAAAAAAAAAAAAAAAAAGAAGAGTCTAGAAGTGGGATCACTAGGTCATATGGCAGTTGCATTTTTAATTTTTTGAGGAAACTCCACACTGTTTTTCCTAGTGGCTGTACCAGTTTGCATTCCTACCAGCAGTGTACTAGGAATTTTTTTCCCCACATCCTTGCTTGAACTTGTTTGATTTATTGATGACAGCCATTCTGGCAGGTGTGAGGTGGTACCTCGTTGTCCTTCTAATTTGTATCTCTGATTATTAGTGATGTTGAGCATTTTTTCATGTTTATTGGCTATATGTATGTCTTCTTTGGAGAAGTGTTTATTCAGGTCCTCTGCCCATTTTAAAATTAGATTGTTTGTCTTCTTTTTGTTGAGTTTTGTGAGTAATTTATGTATTTTGAAAATTAACCCCCTATCAGATATATCATTGGCAAATATGTTCTCCCATACAGTGGATTCCCTTTTTATTTCAATGCTAGTTTCTTTTGCTATGCAGAAGCTTTTTTTTTAAATTAAAGAAATATATACTTTATTGATTTTTTACAGACAGGAAGGGAGAGAGATAGAGCGTTAGAAACATCAGTGAGAGAAAAACATTGAGCAGCTGCCTCCTGTACACTCCCCACTGGGGATATGCCCGCAACCAAAATACATGCCCTTGACCGGACTCAAGCCGGGGACCTTTCAGTCTGCAGGCCGACGCTCTATCTATTGAGCCATACCGGTTAGGGTAGTGCAGAAGCTTTTTAGTTTGATTTAGCTCCATTTGTTTATATTTTCCCTTGTTTCTCTTGCTCTAGGATTATATCCTAAGAATCCTAAAACACCAACCAGAAAGAATCTATGTTCATAGAAGCATTATCCTATATAATAAAAGCTTAATATGCTAAGTGTCTGGTCAACTGGTTGGCTGTTCAACCAATCAATGTATAATATGCTAATGATATGTGAAAGCCTCTCAACCTCTCACTATGACGTGCACTGACAACCAGGGGCAGATGCTCCAACTGGTAGGTTAGCTTGCTGCTGGGGTCCAGCCAATCAGGACTGAGCGAGATGGGCTGGACATACCCTGGAGCCCTGCTGCATTCCCTCCCTGCTGGCCAACCTCCTGCATCCCTCTTTGGCCTGACTGCACTGGTAGGGCCCCTCAGAGGATATTAGAGAGCTGGTTTCACCCCAATCCTCCAGGCCAGGCTGAGGGACCCCACTAGTGCATGAATTCGTGCACCGGGCCTCTAGTTTATAATAGCTAAGATCTGGAAACAGCCCAAATACCCATCAGTAGATGAGTAGATAAAACAAAACAACAACTATGGTACAATTAAGTAAAGGAATACTATGCAGCAGTAAAAAAGAAGGATCTCTTACCCTTTGAGACAATATGGAGGGACCTGGAAATTATTATACTAAATGAAATAAGCCAATCAGAGAAAGAAAAATATCCCATATTCTCACTTACATGTGAATCTAATGAATAAAATAAACTGATGAATAAAATAGAACCAGAGGCATGGAAACATGGAACAGACTGATGAATCTCAGAGGAAAGGTGGGAGAGAGGTAGGAAGAGATCAACCAAAGAACTTATAGGCATATATGCATAACTCATGGACACAGACAATAGTGTGGTGAAGGCCTGGGGCAGGGCTAGGGAAATAAATAGGGGGGACATCTGTAATACACTCAACAATAACAATTAAAAAAAAGAAGAAGCAAAATGAGTTCTTGGCTAACCAGCTTTTGAAGCAATGAAAATCTTACTCTCTCTTTTTTTTTTTATTATTAGTAAAACAATATATTTTTGAATAGGCTCAAAATAATAAACTCATTACTTTATTTCTATTCTTATTATTCCTGTGAAAGTTACATTTTAATGAGAGGAAAAAGATAAAGGGGAAAATCCAAGAGGTTCTGAGCTATTGGAAGGAACAGGTTTCCTAAAATTTAACTTCATATGACCTGAAAAGCTATCAGATAACTGGAAGAGAGAAACCTGAGGTGGAGCCTCAGTTCCACACAGGTCTTAATCTGTATTTTGGGCAGCTTACCATCACGATTTTCTTCAAAGGCATGTAAGCTGCACTCATACACATCTCTATGCAAGGAGCTATCCAAAGGAAGCCAGATGCACATAGGAACTATTACCATGACAAAGATAGAGCAAATGCAGGTGTGTCTCAATTTACAGATGGGGTTGTGGAAAATGTTTTATATTTATTAAATTTTTATGAACTTTATAATTTCTACATGAGAGTTGCTATTTTAAATATTTCTATAGTAATTTTGTTGCAAGAATAAAAATGACCTTTCTCAGTTTGTCTTTTCAGGTTTCTGTATTTTGAGTTAGCTTTATTTAAAGTGAAGACAACCGTGTGTGTGTGTGTGTGTGTGTGTGTGTGTGTGTGTGTGTGTGGTGTGTATTTGCTTTATTTTAGCATTTAAAAATTTTAAATTTTGTAATAACTTCAAACTTAAAAGTTGCAAGAACAGCACCAAAAACTCTTCTATATTCTACCCATTTTCAACAGTTGTTAAATGTTTCTACTTTTGTATTTTATTCTTACCCTATATACACAGTATTTGTCTTTCTAAACCATCTGATTAAATTGCAGACATCACGTCCTTTGCTCGTAAATATTTCAATGTATATCTCCTAAGAACAAAGATAATCACTTATCTAATGACAGTACAATGGTCAAAATCAGAAAACTTACATGTCACAATATTGTTATTTAATCCATATAACTTATTAAAATTTTACACACTGTCCCAATAATGTTCCCGCTGCATTTTTTTCCCCCTAGTCTAGAATCCAATACAAGGTTGTGCATACATTTAGTTTTCATATCTCTTTGGTTTCCTTTAATCTGAAACAGCTCCTGAGACTTTCTTGCATTTCAGGACACTGCCATTTTTAACAGTATTTTTTAGTTTGGACTTGCCTATTTCATTAATACTAAATTAATTATGCCCTTTTGGGGCAAGAATATCACAGACCTTTTTTTATTTTTAGTCCTCAACTGAAGATATTTTTTCATTAATTTTTAGAGACAGTAGAAGAGAGGGAAAGCCAGAGAGAAATACTGATGTAAGAGAAACACATTGATTGGCACGAGCCCCGACCAGGGCCTGGGCTGGGGAGGAGCCTGCAACTGAGGTACATGCCTTTGACCAGAATCAAACCCAGGACCCTTCGGTCCACAGGCTGATGCTCTATCCACTGAGCCAAACTGACATCTTTCTTAATGCATAGCATCAAGAGAGGCACATGATGTCTGTTTGTTCTATTATTAGTGAATGTAATTTGGATCACTTAAGGTGTCACTATCAGACCTCTCCACTCTAGAGCTACCATTTCATATGGTTATTCGTAAGTAATTTGTGGAGTCTGAAATATGTAAGTATCCTGTTCCCCATTAACTTTTACTTCCAAATTCTAGCATCCATTGATACTTCTTGTAATATGATGGTTGCAAAATTATTTTCTATTCTATCATTCATTCCACATTAATTAATCAGCATTCTACAGTAAAAAACCTTTTCCTTCTTATCCATGTAGCATCCATTTATTTAGTATCACTATGAACTCTCATGGATTCTTATCGTACTCAATGAGTTGTATTCTATTATTATTATTAGTTACTGTGTTGCTCAAATTGTTCCAGATTTGACCAGTGAGAGTCATTTCAAGTTGTTTCCTTTATTCTTTTGCCATGTCTCCATCACTTTCTGAGTACTTCCTAACCTCTTTGCATGAAAATATTCCAAGGCTCATCTTGATTTTCTTCCAGAAAATCAGCCCTGGAGCTAGCTATTTCTCTAAGGTGCCTGGGCTCCTTTTAATGGGAAAGGAGATTTAGAAGCCAAAATCTAAATGCTATGTGTGCTCATTGCTACTTGGTGTCATTGCTTCTAGGCTCTTGTTGCAAATCGAACTAGGAAATTTTTCATACTTTAAAAGGTTTTCATAAATTTGGTTCCAAGGACTCATATTATACAATCACTAGAGGCCCAGTGCATGAATTTGTGCACAGGAGGAATCCACTTGGCCTGCCGCAACTGGGCTTGATCGGGCCAGGCTGGCTGGGGGAAGGGGAGGTGGGAGGTTGGCCAGCCGGCCTCATGTTATACTATCATGTTATACTGAGAGAGCTTGTAGGTCTCTCTCTCTAAATATTTCTATAATACCTATCACTTTAGCATAACAGATTGTGTTCATTTATAGAAATCCTGGTTGAGGGTACAATTTGCATATCAGCCTTTTTATTATATAGTATTCCTTTTATGTTAGGTTTTGCTAGGTTGAGAGCTGGTTCAGTGATTTTAGTGTTTGGGTCTATGTTACCATGGACGTACACTATAATTACACTGGATTACAGATAGATTTCATGAAGTCTCCAAGAACAAGGACCAAATCTCACTACTTTAAAAAAAAAAATTCTCATTGTCCAACAAAGTTTAAATCACATAACAGACAATCCATAGAAATTATATGAGGTTTTGGGAGTTGATTCTCCCAAATCTAGAGTGGGGAAAGGAATCCAGCGAGGGATAAAGACATAACTAAGGTGGCCAAGAGTTGACTACTGCAGCTGCCATGGGGGTTCTTTTTTCTCTATATCTGAAATTTTACATAATAATGAAATAATTTAAAGGCAATTAAGAAATACTTCCTTACCTAAATGAAGAGAGTTTCTGCCCCATCTATGGTTCAATTTCTTTATCAGCACAATGTGGTGAAAATTAAGTCAAGGTGCTTACATTACCAGAAACCAGAGAGCAGTATAAAGTTAAAGTGAATATCTCTTCACTTAAAATTTAAGGGGAAAAATGCTTATAGAATGGTCATTCATTTATGAATTTAACTTTTCAATACATTTGGTCCAAGGAACTTGAAAATATCTATGATTTTCACCATCAAATCACTAGTCAATACATCTCAGAAAGCACTAACTTGATACACAAATAATTTGAATAGTTATTCTGATTACACACACACACACACACACACACACACACACACACACACACACTAGAGGCCTGGTGCATGAAAATTCGTGCACGGAGGCGGGGGGCTGTGTTTCCTTGGCCCTGCCTGCACCCTCTGCAATTCTAGACCCCTACACCTTTTTCTTATCTAACCTCTTCACATGTTAAAATTAATGAAATATCACCTACTCTCGGAAATCCTCTTTGAACAAATGTCTTTACAATCTGTATTAAGTATTATCATAGTATAACATTCTTTTTCTTTAACAGCTGCTTAGAGTGGATGCAATGTAGTTTTCATTCTTGCATCTGAATTTTTTCTTCTTGCTCTTGTAATAGCAAAGTTTATCCAATTTAAACTTGCCCTTCAAGGGCTTATTTGGTTCAGTTTCTAGTTGGCTCGCTGCTTCTAAGCAAAAAAATTGGGTTGTGATACTAAACCTCACTTTTAATAAGCTTGTAGGTCTCTCTCTCTAAATATTTCTATAATACCTATCACTTTAGCATAACAGATTGTGTTCATTTATAGAAAATAACAATAAATGTCACCTGATCATTTGATCTTCTAGTAATATTTTATAGCAAAATGTATTATTCTAGTAATTTAACTATTACAAAACTGAAGCGTACAGAAATAAATTACATTGAACAATAAAGATTGACTCAAATATCAAAGCATAGTATACTTAGGGCCTCTCTTATCCTATGCCTCAGATAGCATAGCATAGTACACAATTCACGGGGAACTCAGCTTCCATTAAAATGGGAAGACATGCCATACTCATGAAGCAGCTACTTCCACACATATTTTTTAATTTAATTCATAGCAAATACTCTCCGCACTGATTATTGGAAAATCATCCTAGCAATTACCTCAGTTCCTCTCTGTATTGTTGCCTTACATTCTGATGTTATTACTGCGCTTTTATCATCCACTTGCTCTAATAAGGTTTTAAGGGCAGAGATCATGACTTGAGCTTGTGATTCTCTGTTATAGTGCCTAAATAAATACTCAAAGGCCATTCAGTCCAAATGACTTGTGATGAGAGAGGCCGACCCTTGCTGGAGACTCTGATTTCTATTTAAGGGCCTCACTTGTTCTGTGCCTTTACAGAGGGGTGAGTAGGGATTTAGGGAATTTGAGGAAACCCAGACAGAATTCTCCTAAAAGATTTTGCTAAGCTGACCATGGGGACCACAGGGCATTTGTTCAATTAAAATCCAGACACACAGGGATAACAAAGGCACTGGTCTCCTACTGCTAATGTATGGGGATCAAACCCCAGCCTGCAGGAACTCACCCCCTCGGTCAGGACCAGGCCACTGGGTAGAGCTGGTGCTCCTAACTCTAGGGAGAGGGAGACTTCCCAAGGCCTCTGCAAGCTAGAGGCCTTGAACTCCATACCACGCACCCAAAGACGTCCCAGGCGCAGACTGGTCAGCAAAGCAGCTTCTTTGCCTGGAATTGCTGGGCTGCCTCTCCTGTTCCCCAGTGATCAGGGTCTGGGCTCTGTCTGTCCAGTTGGGTCCATGATCACAATGGCAGTCTCGGCTCTGCCAGTCCAGTTCCCCTGTGATTGCCATCACTGGTCTGGGCTCTGCCTGCCAAGTTAACTCTGTGATCGTGATCACCATTGCTGGTCTCAGGCTCTGCCTGTCCAGTTCACTCCATGATCATGATCGCGGGTCTGGGCTCTGCCTGTTCAGTTTGCTCCACCCCATGATCGTGATGGTGGGTCTGGGCTTTGCATGTCCAGCTCCCTGTGATCGTGGGTCTCAGCTCTGTCTGTCCAGTTCCTCTGTGATTGCGATCACAGGTCTCAGCTCTGCCTGTCCAGTTAGCTCCATGATTGTGATGGCGGGTCTCACCTCTGTTCGTCCAGTTCCTCCATAATCGCGATCGTTGGTCTGGCTCTGCCAGTCCAGTTCCTCCGTGATAGTGATTATGGGTCTTGGCTCTGCCTGTCCAGTTCGCCCTACCCCGTGATCACGATGGCAGTTCTGGGTGCTGCCTGTCCAGTTCCCCTGTGATCCTGATGGCGGGTCTGGGTTCTGCTTGTCCAGTTCCCCGTGATCGTGAACACAATGGCAGGTCTGAGCTCTGCCTGTCCAGTTCCTTGTGATTGTGAATGCAATTGCGGGTCTGGGCTCTGCCTGTCCAGTTCCCCTGTGATTGGCATCGCTGGTCTCGGCTCTGCCTGTCCAGGTCGCCCCATGATTGTGATCTCGTGGGTCTTGGCTCTGCCTGTCCTGTTCACCCAGCCCCGTGATTGTCATGGCGGGTCTCGGCTCTGCCTGTCCAGTTCCCCGTGATTGTGATCGTGATGGCGGGTCTGGGGTCTTCCTGTCCTGTTCCATGTGATCACCATGGTGGGTCTCTGCTCAGCCTGGCCTCATCCCGGGGTGATGGGTAGCTTGAACCTTGCCGGAGGCTTAGGGCGCTGCCCGCCGCCCCCCCACTGCATATGCAAATATACTGCCATTTTGCTGGTTTAATTTCCATATCACTCCTGATTGGTTGTGGGCATATCACTCCTGATTGGCTGTGGGTGTAGCGAAGATACGGTCAATTAGCATATTGCTCTTTTATTAGATAGGATATATATGTATATATATACACGTATATATATGTATATGTATATGTATGTATATGTATATGTATATGTATATATATCTATCAGAGGCCCAGTGCTTGAAATTCATGCAGTTGGGGTGTGTGGATGGGGGTCCCTCAGCTGGGTCTGTAGCCTCTCGCAGTTCAGGAGCCCTTGGGGGATGTCCCACTGTTAACTTAGGCCCACTCCCTGTCAGCAGGCTTCTGGCTGAGTGGTGCTCCTCCTATGGGAGCACACTGACCACCAGGGGGCAGCTCCTGCATGGATTGTCTGCCCCCTGGTGGTCAGTGCATATCATAGTGACTGGTCATTCCGTTGTTCAGTTGAGTTGCATATTAGTCTTTTATTATATAGGATATTACATCAACCCCTAAAAAATACAAAAAAGTATAATAAATAAGCTTTAGAGCTAACTGGACAAAGACAACCCCAACATTTTGCTGAAGAAATATACAAAGATATTTTCCTTTGATATCCAAAATTGTTTTCTTTTCTTTTTTAAAAATATTTTGTTGGTTTTTGTTTGTTTTTTTGTACAGACAGGAAGGGAAAGGGATAGAGAGTTAGAAACATTGATGACAGAGAAACATCAACCAGCTGCCTCCTGCACACACCCTACTGGGGATGTGCCTGCAATCGAGGTACATGCCCTTGACCAGAATCAAACCTGGGACCCTTCAAGTCCACAGGCTGACGCACTATCCACTGAGCCAAACTGGTTAGGGCCCAAGTTATTTTTTGATAATTAAATTTAACTGATATTCAAAATATTAAAGCATGAGAATAGAAAATTGCAGTCATTGAGATATTCTACTCTGGGGGTGGGGAGAACCTCAAACAAATATACTAATATTTATATGATATACTGCTTACTGATGAGCATGGGCATTCTCCTGAGGCTGCTTATTTAACAGAAAATCTTGGCTCCTTTCCATTAGAAAAACTGACACATATTCTTTATCAACCTTATTTCAAGACAACCTATTTTGAATTATGAAAATTTTTCTCACCATAAATCTGAGCTCACTGTCTTACTTACATAGTATTTATTTCTGTCAAAACCTTTTTAAAAATGTGTTTTACTGAAAAGGAAATATGCTTGAGTGACCAAAATAAGTCAATTCATTTGGGATTTGAAATCCCAAACCATTTTCTCCATTATTTAGGCAATAGAGAAAATCCTTTGGGATTACTGGAACTAAATGCAACCTTTTAAGCAAAGTTGATTCAAAAGGTGCATTCCTTATAAAGCTAGTGAGAAAGAACAAGTGAGTTATTTCCATTACATCTGGGCACACTTAGAATGCTAACATTCTGCAGCATGTACATTGTAAATAAATACAGGCTAAATTTCTTACTGCTGCCATGACATATATTTTCTCCAGACAATAAGTGGTACATTAGCAAATATTTGTCTCCTGGCTGCAGTTTTTTTTTTTTCTCCCTAAGTTTTTGGACATATTTGTGGGAGAGTTTTGAAAAACCAGTGTTGTGATACAGATGAGGAAATTATCTCTTTAATTTTAGAGAAGGAGGAAAGGAGGGAGGAAGAGGGAGACAGAGAGAGAGAGAGAGAGAGAGAGAGAGAGAGAGAGAGAGAGAGAGAGAGAGAAAGGGAGAAGGAGAGAGATTTGTTGTTCCACTTATTCATGTATTCATTGGTAAATTCTTATATGTGCCCTGACTGGGGATCAAACCCACAATCGTGACATATGGGGATGATGCTCTAACCAACTGAGCTACCCTGCCAGGGCAGGAAATTATTTTTTGATCAAGTCTTGTGTGGGTACTCACTAGCATCCAGTCTTGTTAATTTCAATGGCTGACAAAGCAAATTTACTTTTTTTCTTAAGTATATTAACGGGTCATTAATGTAAGCAAAATAAAGCATGGCAGAGTGAATAACAGCAACCACATTTCTTCAATTAAATATCCATATTGTGTGTCTGGTTGTGGTTTCAAAGAAATCTGGATTAAATAACATGATTCACATATGAAAAGGCTGCTAGAAAATGGATTTTCGTATCACTCAGGCATACATAAAACAGCCAATTTTGCACTATATTTTTACATTTAGGAAAAATGAAATTGTTTCCTTTGAGACAGGTATACTGGACACTTGATCTCTGAATCCTAAGAACAACTCATGGAAAGAATAAAATTTAGAGGGACAAGAACATGCCTGAGTCACCTCAGATTCTCATTATGCCAGGGATTTTTACTCAATTCTGATCTGTCAAAGAGGCACTTTCTGAAGTGCATTAAACTTTCCAGTTTTCTTAGCAGCTATTTAAAAAACAAACATACAAATACTTGCTTTCCTGGTTACTGGATAAGAATTTAGGGTAGAACAGTTGAGGGGCAGTGAATGTCCTGATATAGGTAAAGTTAACACAGGGCTCAAGTTAAGGAATCTGAGTCTTACAGACAATGTTTGCAGTGGAAGTTTTACAATGTTATAAACATTAGTCATGACCTTCAAAAAGATAATAGCAAGTTCTAGGAACTCTGATTTTCAAAGGGAATATGGAATGAGGGTTTTGATGGAAGTTTTCCAGAGCTGCAGCTGCTGAGCTTGTGGGTTTTCCACTGGTTGTCACTTGATAGAAGTAGGGTGGGAGGAAGAATTCTTTGAGGGCAAGTTCAGACAGTGAATAGTTCAAGGCTTCAGCCTGCCTAGAAATTGCCAGCAACAAATGGACACACAAACCACAAATGTAAAAAACACACAATGGGTTTGATTTTTCAATGTTTTAAGGGCCTGAAATAATTTTATTACTATATAATAACCATACAGAGTAAGATTAGCATAAAGTAATGATAGCCAGCAATGTAGTTGAAAATAATTTTTCCAAATTCTGTTTGGTCTTTTTTTTTCTTTTTTTCTTCTGCCACTACTTTTCGTCATGGGAATGGTAACAGTGGAAAGAGCATAAACTTTCTAGTCAAGGAGATACAGATTCGGTCCTGTACTCAGTGCGTGTGACTGGGCTTCAATTTTATCTTCAACAGGAGAGTCACACCTACTTGCCAGGTTGTTGTGGGAATAAACAAACTTATGTGTTAGGGAAGAGTAGACAGCCGCTCAAAAAATGGAAATTATATGATCATTATTATAATAATGTGCTCTTGTTATAAATAAGCAAATGACCATTTATGCAGTTGTTATAGGTGATTTGACCTATGGAACAACACAGCTATATTCAACTGCACCTAAATATCCATTCTGTTTTTAAAAATGAATGATGGTCCTTTATGGTTTTGAATTTACAGATATTTTTAAACTTAAAAGTTTATCAACCTAGCTTTTATTTTACGTCATAAAAACAGATTATTATGGGTTCTTTCAGAGAGTCTGTGAGAGCGCTGCAAAGTCACAGACTAGTTTTTGCCAAAGGGGAATGAGGCTTGCCTCAGACAGACTTCACAGTGACTCACTGATAACAAATCCACCAGCTGCCATTCCTAAGAAACTGTTCTGCTGGCTTTACATACTTTATGGCAAACTAAGTCACATGTCCTCTTCTTGTATCTGCTTTTCTTCTCTAAGGTCCGCTAAAGCCTGCTTTTTGTAAATCTTAGGAGAGTAAATAAAAATGGCCAATCTGGAATTTGACTGAGTACCAACCACGATTATCTAAAATAGCATCAAGGGTCAGGGCATCCATCTACTTCTCTCTGCACACTCACATTCATCAGTCATTTCCGGCCACATTTAAATCTGTCCTTCAGGTGTCATGTTTTGTCTCTTCATGTTTTAATACCTATAGTCTTCCTCATAGTTCATGATTTATTCCCCTAAGACAGGACTTAGCAAACTATGGCTAGTGGGCCAAAATTCTGATCAGAATCTGTTTCTGAATAACCCATGGGGATAACTTTTACATTTTTAAATGGTGGTGGGGAGTGGGGAATCAAAATTAGAGTATTTTTTCATGACACATGACAAATATATAAAATTGAAACTTCAGTGACCATAAATAAAGTATTATTGGCACACAGCCATGCTCACTTATTCACATAATATCTGTGACTACTTTTGGGCTACAACAGTGCCCAGTGGTTGTTACAGAGACAATAGGGCTGGCAAAGCTGAACTTCTGACAGTTCACAGAAGTTTGTGGACCCTGCCCTGGGCGGGGGTGGGAGGGGTGGGTCTTCCTTTTGGAATAAAGTGGGTCAAACGTACATAAGATACAGGACCTATCTGGCCAATTTGGCTTAGTGCAGTGATCAGCAAACTCATTAGTCAACAGAGCCAAATACCAAGAGCACGACTGAAATTCTTTTGAGAGCCAAATTTTTTAAACTTAAACTTCTTCAAAATAGACTTGCCCAGGCTGTGGTATTTGTGGAAGAGCCACACTCAAGGGGCCAAAGAGCGCATGTGGCTCTCAAGCCGCAGTTTGCCAACCACTGGCTTAGTGGTTGAGCATCGACCTATGAATTAGGAGGCCATGGTTCAATTCCCAGTCAGGGAATAGGCCTGGGTCTGTTTCTATCTCTCATTCTCCCTTCCTCTCTGAAATCAATTTTATATATATATATATATATATATATATATATATATATATATATGTATAGTGTTTGTCCTCAGCTTTGAAAAGATATAGATTCTTAGCTTGACTTGTCAGTATGAATAAAATAGGATTATAAAAAAAACAAAAGAACTGATGCAGGAGCCAGGAGAGGTGTCTAGGTTTTGTTGTTATGTTCGTTCTGGACATCTAAAGTACTCAAAGTCCTATAATATGGCTTCTACTTTGTTGGGTTTTGAGTTTCCTTTGTTTGAAAAATAGAGTTAGTCCATCATTGTCTTACTGGATCACCATGATAATATATGAAACCCTATCACTTCCTCTCTCATCCCCTTCCCAAATCCCAAATACAGGGTCAGTGGAAGTGAAGGGAATAAGGATATTAGAAATCTCCATATAGGACTCCAGGGCGGTAGTTTAAAACTTAGTTTTGAACCTATGGAGATGGTTCCCAATGTGACCACATATTTACTACAATGAATAATTCAACATGGGCTCCACTAGAGAACAGGGATACTTAGGGCATATGAGACTGAATCACTTGTTTTCTGGAAATTCCCTATCATAAATATGACTGCTAAGCACATAGTCTAAAAATATTGTCTAGGAAAATACTTTCTAAATTATAGCAGAAAAATAGGGTGTAAAGCTAGACAAAGGGATGGAAATGGAATGGGCAGAGATAATTTTATATTCAAATAAAGCAATATGCAGAGACTTTCTAGTCACACAGACATTATCAGTTGGCAAATACATTTCTAATCAGAGTTCCTATTTCATGCATTTATATTGTAATACAAACCTATATAAGTCATTTCTAAGCCAAAAATAGACTATATCGTTACACAGTAAAGAAATTTTATCGTGATCTACTTTAAAAATAATTTATACCTTATTGGGTTATGAAGTCACCTGAACTTTTACTATTCCAAGTGCTTGTTATAGATAGGAAAGCTGGTTGATTTTATTATCATGGATCTCCCTTTCACTAACTATATAGCTAATTTTGTATATGTGTGGTACAAGAAAATCAGCAATCACTGGATACTGGTCTAATGTAGAAAGTTAAATTGGTTATGGGTAAAATGACTACTCATCATTCCCAGCGGTGAGCAGAACTTGGAGTCTTGGCCTGCCTTTTTGTCATTCCGCATTACCGGGCAACTTTGGAACAGGTGCCCTCAAGGGAAAACACGCCTGAGAAGAGACTAGAGTGGATGACAAGTGCATGAATAAGAATGAACAATGACTGTTGTAAGTAGAAAGGTCAAATAATTACCTGATTACAAATATGAAAAAAAATTATCTAAACTCATTAAAATTAGAGTTGGAAAAGCTCTTAGAAGACTCTGAACCCAAGTTTCCTTCATGGAAAATCAAGATGCATGTCCAGTAATAGCCATAGTTCAGCTTTTGCCTGATAACTCACTCCGGTGGCAGGGTCTCTGAATTCCAATTTCAGTCCTACATTAACTCAGTGTGACACTGAGCAAGTCTTTGAAGATAGAAGTTGATCTCTCTGGCCCTCCATTTCCTCATCTATAAAATAGGGTCTCTGTGATCCTTCCCAGTTGTAAATCTCTCTACTTTTCTATTTCCATTTCATGCTACTGAAGTGAACATCAGTTGTGAGAAGGCTATGAAGAGTTGTGAAGTTTTTCTTCCTATCCTTCCAACTTATGTCACACCTGGGCTGCCTCTGAGTGTTACAAGACTATAACCTAATACCTTATCATTCCCCAGCTATCCAGTTTATCTATAGCTTGATTTTGCTCTGGCTGTTGATATCCCAAAAGTTATCATGACTCAAAATCTGACCTTTTAGCAACCAGATAGCCAAGGTTAAGCTAAAAAAAAAAAAAAAAAAATCACTCAAAGTGGCTCAGTTTGGCCTCCAGAATTCTGAAGTTTAAAACAACAACACATGACTAATGTTTTACTGTTCTCATACGCTAAACTAAAAACATCTTGTTTTATCTTCTATGGGATGTTAGTAAACTGCTCAATATTTGATTCTATTTTATGAATGGAACAAATGAGCTGAAATAAATCTTGAACTTTGTCTTTTTTTTAATGTTATACTTATTCTGAACACTGCAATTAATGTGTATTTAGTATAGTGTAAGTATACAAAATTACTTTTTTTAGAAGCAAAAACATCATGCATTTTAAAGTGGTAGTACTTTGAAAAAGGCTGGAGATACAACACTAAAATGAATGGCTCTGTTATCATTTTATTTAATGGAACTAAAGTGGATACAATTAAAAAGACTGAATGTCCCTGGGGAATATTAGTTAATTAAACCATCATCATAACCAAATCTATAATGCTATGTAACTAAAATAAAGCTTATTTTCTGTACAAATACATTTACTTATTTTAGTAATCTTTAAAAATAAACTTTAATATTTTAGTTATGAGTGTGAAAATAAACAATATTTTTTGTCAGTCAATTAAGTCCAAAAAGATTTTTTTTTAACAAAAGGAAGAAAGTCTAAGTGTTGAAATGACTGTTACTAATTCACTGACTTGCTTGAAAAACATCACAGGATTTATATGTTATATTTCAGTAAAAACCTGTATTAAAAACAATAACCACTATGAATAGTTCCGGAGTTCTGGTCTTCCCATTGGACTTAACAATAGTATCTAAACTTCTCACCACAGCCTGCAGGATTTGGCGCTGCCTACCTTTCCAACCTTTACCCAACCACTTTTCCACTTTACTCCCTGCTATCTTTTCACTTGATCTTTCTACAGTACAAGGCTTTTTCTTTTTTACCCGGGTGTCTTTACATGTGCTTTTCCCTCTGCTTGTAGTGCTCTTCCTCTAATTCATTGCTTGTGTAGCTCTAAACTCTGTGTCATGGGAGCAAGTCAAATTATTCAAATATTTCCTATCTTCAGAGGTTTGGAAATTCACTCAGGAGGCTAAACTAGTTTATAGAATGTTCTTGATATTCTAAACAGCCATGCACTAGGAAAAACAGTGCTGAGACATAAAACAACAAGCATGCACAGAGTTCCGCAGGATGGAAGCAAGGAGCCAAAGTGTAGGAGTGGAGTGGAAGGGCTCTTCTAAGGTCTCCTGAGCAGGGAAGGGCCAGGATGCTGTCATGAAGTGTGTCCCCAAGACACTATGTACAGCTTCGGAGCTGCTCACTCTTCTTTTTGACCCCAGCTCAAAGCAGGTGTAGGCTGGGTTTGGCCACTGAAGAGTCTGTTTAACCCCAAGTTGAAAAAGTTGTGTTTTTTAAAAAATTATTTATTCATCAAACTTTTACTGAGCACACACTGCATGTGAAGGACATTTCTAGATGCTAATTATATAGCAGTAAACAAATACACAAAAATATACAAACCTATAGTTTTGGAACCTATAATGTGTAAGATAGGTAATAAGCAACAAAAACTAGAGTATGCTAGATCATGGTATGTCCTAAAGAGAAAACAGCTGCGTGTTTGGCTACAAGTGTAGAGAGTGAGGCTAAAGAAGGCCTAAGAGAAGATGACTTTGAGCAAAGGGTTGGAGGGAGTGAATGGGCCATGGAAATACCTGGGAGAGAGCATTCAGGCAAGAGGACAGCAAGGGAGAAGGTCGTGATGAGAAAATGATCTGGTGTATTTGGGGAGCAGATAGGAGGCCATTTGTGGCTGTAGTGGGGAAACTCAGATAGCCTCGTAGGGCATTGGGAGACTTTTAGCTTCCATGCTGAATGAGAATGGATAGTCTTTGAAGGGTTGTAAGTGGATGAGCAATAAGGTTCCTCTGATTACAGGAGAAAAAGCACAGAAGACAGACCAATTGGAAGACTACTGTAATAATCCTGGAGAGAGATAGTGGTGATTTGGGCTATAATAGTCCAACAGAGATCTGTAAGAAGCGATCAGATTCTGAATATATTTTGAGGGTGGAGCCAACAGGATTTTCAGATGGATTACATGTGGATTTTGAAAGAAAAGAGGAGTCAAGGACCACTCCAAGTTCTCTGGCTTCAGCAAGGGGAAGAAAAAAGTTGTCAACTTTTAAAATCAGATTTAATTTAATAATCCAGACTTCTAGTTACTCTCAAAACACTAGAAGATATGGTTAAGTGTGTATCTGCAATATTCAAAAGACAAAACTCAACCGAAGCTGGGAAGTAGCAGCCCTGGAAAGAGGACACTGGCCCTTTGATGCACACTATAGGGCTTGCTCCCTGTTATCTTACACCTGGCCTTCTGCATGCTTTAGTTGAGTTTGGGACCCATACCCAAAGTTTTCTCATAAACTTACTGTCATAAAATACAACATAAACTTGACAATAATTTTAAAGAAAGGGAAGTTTTGACACAATATTTATTTTAAAATGGGGTGTAAAATGGGACCTATTATTCTAGATTTTCCTCTCCATAGTGATTTAACAGCAACCTGGGACAGAGGTCCAGCCTGTCTCTCTTCTCAGTGAAAAGGGAAGCTCCTTGGCCCTAGCTGTTTTTGCTCAGTGGATAGAGCATCGGCCTGCAGACCAAAGGGTCCCGGGTTTGATTCTGGTCAAGGGCATGTACCTCATTTGCAGGCTCCTCCTGGCCTGGACCCTGGTTGGGCTGCATGTAGGAGGCAACCAATCGATGTGTTTCTCTCATGTCGATGTTTCTCTCTGTCTTTCCATCTCTCTAAAAATCAATGGAAAAATATCCTTGGATAAGGATTAAAAGTAAAAATAAAAGAGAAGCTCCTTGAAGAAACCACTTTTCGCATATTGTGACTTTGTCAAGCCTAACTCCCACTCACTAGACAGCCTATGTGTACAATGGCAATAGTGAGATGTGGTACTGTCCATACCAGGTTCAGTACCACATCTTACTGTACCTGTGATTTCTAAACAAGGGTGCTCTGAGCCCCAGGTTGGTACTGATGGATACTAGTTCCATTGTCAGCTAGCTTGGTGACTGGCAGATTACTTGTCTTCTCTGGACATCTGTTCCTCATCAACAAGAATGGAGATGGACTATAATAGGGATTGTGAAACTCTAATGTGTGTGAGAACCCCCTGCTCTAGATGATTGTTCAGCTTCCCTTAAATAAGTGTCACTGGCTCAGAATAAAGTACTAACAATGTCTTTGTGGAAGACTTGGTAACATTTCCCTTTAGCACATAAAAACAATGTGAATACAAATGTCTTGTTTTGCTTTGTCTCTCAGGAAGCTCAAAGCTAAATGCAATCAATGTTCAATAACAACAAAACCATTTTATCTCAGGGATTTGAGTACATTTCCCCCTGGCTCTGCCTTTCTTCATATTCATCTGAATGGTTTTGATTTTATTTTTAACTGCCCATTTGTAGGTACATTTTGATTCTAGGCAATATCAAATATTTTAAGAAAAGAAGTGAGGCAAAAGGGAAACACTGGAAGAAGGAGTGGAAAAAGGAAAGTGATATTTAAAAACATCTTTTCAACATGATATTAGAAATGCCAGTACATATGAATTATGAAAGAGATCAAATAAATATAAACCTGACAGCCCTGCCTTACCCTAGAGTAGCTTTGTCTCAAAGGATATGACCTTTGAAAACTGCCTTTAGAAGGACAAAAGCAGCCATGAACCAAATGGGGTTGTAGATTGGCGAGGAGAACAAGCCATGCTAGAAGTGTACTTCCATGCAGCCTCCCTTTTTGTATAATTATGGTCATTTACAGACAGAAGTGACAGATCTCAGACCTGGATTAACTCCCAATAACAAAGAAGGATCAGTTTTGATATCAAGAAGAATTAAGTTAGCAACACAAACACTATGGGTAAAGTAAGCATCAAGACATATTCTTTGTGGTAATAAATCAAAGTACACTCTGCAAATCTGCATTTAGCCAGCAGACAAGCACAATAAAGGGCTAGGATATCAATCCTCTTCTGGTGCCAGGGGAAAACCCTGCCCTGGGTAGAAGGACCCCCAGCTTGGCTACCAACTAGTTACACAACCTTGGGAAATTCCTGTAACCGCCCGGGTTGTATCTGTAAAATGAAGAGAATGTGAAGAGTACTGACTCAGAAGTTCTCATAACTGAGCTCCATTTACCCAATTTTATATCTTTGTTTAACTCAGGACTGAGCCCACACATACTGAGTGCTGCAGGCTAGAAGATGATTCTCCAGTACATCCCATGCACTTCTTTCAACTGTTTAAAGACTTGTGTTTGTTCCCAAACCTGTTTATGCCTGTTGGACTACTTATTATAATTACATAACTTAATCACATATTATGTGAACTGATGAAATATGACAGTGAAAGGCAGGAATTGTTTTCTATGCAAAGTACATTGAATAGTTTGAGAAGAGCTGATAAAGGCAAATCACTTAAAATAGAATTGTCTAATGCAAAAGAAAACGTAGGAGAATTCCTTCTAAGTCTTTTCTACTGTAACAAAATTGAAACGGGAAGGCATAAACAATGCAATCATTAAGGTATAATTAATGCAAAAAAAAAGTTAGGAAATTATAATCAGCAGACCTATAATTAAAGCAAAGGCCTTCGCCCTAAATCAAGACTCTACTGTGATGGCAAAAGGAATGAGAACCACAGTGAGAAGCCCATGCTCTTACTTAAAACCAGGGGAGATACGCAATCATGACACTGAACCAGCTTTCCAGAGAGTGGCTAGGGAGGGAGAGGAAAAGTGGAGAGTAGGTTTAGGGTTGTGACAGGGAAGGACAGACAGACACTACAGTTAATTGTCTGGCATGTCCTTGTCAGTCTGTTAGCTGAAGGGAGAATTAATCCACTCTGCAGAGAATCATAGGTTGGTCTTTGGCCAAGTTCCCAAGAAGATTTCTTTAACTATTATAGCTAGTAGTTAAACTGTCCCTGCTTCTTCAATTTGTAAAATATACACTTGATAAATTACCTAATGAGTAATAATATACTTTGAATTTACCTGGGCAATGGGCATTGAGAATGAGAACATAGGATGCTTTAATTTCGTAAGAGTAAGACATGCAGAGTGTGAACAGTCTTAGGCAAAAATAATAGTTTTCAACGGCAAGACCAGGCCTGTAATTTTCTGCAGCACACCATGACATCATGGTTTACATGAGGCCAACTCTATAAATCAAGCTTTACCTAATTAGAGATTCTTCTGCAGATCTACATTATTAGAGCAAATAATTAAAACTGCTTAGGCAATAATATAAGCCAGATCTGTTTACAAAAATGTTCTCTCCCCCTCCTCCCCCCAAACTCTTTTAGTCTCTCTACCACTTACAGATCTTTCACATTTAGTAAATTATAGACCCAGAACATTTCTTTTAGTCTGACTTCACTTTCAAGGAATTCTTCAATTAACTTTACGTTGCTTTAAGCTGTTCATCTAACGAGAAAACAATCTGGTTTCTGACTCCTGTGCTTGCCAATGGCTGCCATCCATGTTTGACTTTCAGACACACTGTCTCTTGAAAGCCAGGCTCTGTTTGCATAAAACCAGCCAGTTGTCATAGCATTTTGACAAGCACTATAGAAAAACAAGGAACAATACTCTATGGGGGCTAAACTGGAAGAATTACCACTGCAAGGGTGACTGCACTAGGGACACACATGACATCCATACCCAACCACCTGGCCTGCACCAGAAGGTAACATGTACTCCACTTTCCTCCATGACCTTTCTGTTTTCAGGTGCCATTTCTTTACCACCAATTGTTTTCCTTCCCCCAGGCAAAAATGCCAGTAGAAATCTAGGAAGCAAGAGATTGCAGTCTTTGTATCTGGTGATAGATCTTTAGCCAAATAATAGTGTAAAAAGAAGTGTGAGCTCAGAGGTGGGGATCTCAGTGGAAAGTTTGAATTTTCTCACTCTCTGTAGCCTCTCAATTCTCTTTGCTTCTTAAGGCTCCTTACTTATGGTTAGAAAGAAATGCAGATAATAACTGGGGAGTGAAAAATAAGCCTGGGAAAAATGACAAAATGGTGATCACTGAAGATAAAGACCCTCAGGTTTTCCACCTATTATAGCTGAGTCAGGCTGAAGAGAATCTCACTTTCCTTTCCCCTGTGCTCGGCCAGTTTCTGGATGCCATTCACTCCTATGGAAGTACCTGTGAAGTCACCAGAATAATAAACTGACAGTGATATTTTGAAGGCCTCTTAAATGCTCAAGCTCCATACAAGATGCAAGTATGATTTTTCCAAAACCATGCTCAATGCTGTTTGTGAATGGGATGTGCAATTGCTGAAATTGCAAGCCTTTCCACAGCAATGGAATGAACACTCTAGCACAATCAAGCCATAGCAAACATGCAGGCAGAGCTGGAGGAGCTAGAATGAATGCACAGGCCAGATGAAACTCAAGGGCTGATAATGGACTTGGCATTATTAGTTCACAAGGATGAACATGGATGGAGGGACCATTGGAAAGTCTTATATTTTCTTTAGAGGAGGACTGTGCTTTGACTTCCCTCTTAATGCTCCTACTACTGCAAGTACATGCATCTGAGTCAAAAGTTCTGTAGGATTCCTAAGAGACCCAAAGTTATTCTAATAACATTCTTTCCCCCTAGTCTTCCCTCTCAATTATTATTTAAAATTCCAATGTGAATTTTATTGTGCTTTGTTTCCAAGTTACTGCAACACTTTGTGGAAAAATGAGATGAGTGTAAAATTAGTTTGGTCTCTTGTTTTTCTCTCCCTCTCTTTCATACACACAACTCTGAGACCTAGCATTCAAGCTATTCTTCTTTGTCCATTAAAAAGATCAGAGTTTCAGCAAGTATCAGATATTCTTTTTTTTAAAGATATTCTTTCTTTAAACAGCAAATCATTCTTTCTATTGAATTATCTTTATGTATATTCTGAGATTTTAAAAATATAAGCAACCAAGATACCTGACATAAAATTCACTAATTTGTTGAAAGCAGTGCTTTAGTAGATTCTCTGAATAAAACACAATGTTCTAAGAATGTTCTCTCCAATGAGACAATTCTGAAATTCTGAGGACTCAGTCTCTTACGAAGCTTCTTGCCTAATCTTGTGTATTGTTAGCTTATTTTTTTCTTTTCTTTATTGATTAAGGTATTACATATTTGTCCTTATCTCTCACCCCCCTCCTCACCTCCCACTCATGCCCTCACCCAGCTGGTGTGTCCATTGGTTAGGCTTGTTAGCTTATTTCTTGAAGTAATGGTGCTAAAGATGCTTAACTTGGAAGGAATAATAAACCAAGAGGGATATATTAGAGGGCACAAAAATTAGTCCCACTTTCTGAGCAATTCCAATACATAAGAGAGTTCTAGAGTGTGTCACCAGAAACTCAAGTACTTTTTGTTTTGTTTTGTTAATCCTCATCATTAATTTTCAGAGAGAGTGGAAGGGAGGGAGGAGGGGGAGATAGGAAAGAGAAACATTGATGTGAGAGAGACACATCTACGGTTGCCTCCCACATGTGCCCTAACCAGGGCTTGGGAACTTGCAACCCAGGTAACATGCCAATGACCCTGAATCCAACCTGTGACCCTTTGGTGTAAGGGTCGACACTCTAACCAACTACTTTTAGGCTAGGGCAGTGGTTGGCAAACTGCTGCTCGCGAGCCACATGCAGCTCTTTGGCCCCTTAAGTGTGGCTCTTCCACAAAATACCACGGCCTGGGCGAGTCTATTTTGAATTAGTGACATTAAAAGAAGTTTAAAAAATTTGGCTCTCAAAAGAATTTCAATCCTTGTACTGTTGATATTTGGCTCTGTTAACTAATGAGTTTGCCGACCACTGGGCTAGGGCAACTCAAGTACTTTTAACCGTTTTGTTTAATGCCTAGTACAGCAGAGACATAGGGATGACTGTGTTCTCCAATTTTCTAGGTAAGAATAGTAAGAAATTTTGCATGGGGATTTGAGGTCTATGCAATCAACAGGCCTTAAAAAGTAAAACACACAGTCACAAAGAAAATTTTAAATTATTTGTTTCCTTCTAATTTAACTTTTAGTAAATAGCAACATACACTGACTTGGTGAATTTTAAGATAAATCATTAAAAAGAAACAATACTTAAACTTCTAAGACTGCTTTAAAAAAGTTATTCATTTTAAACCTGTTGCTCTTTTTGTAAGAACAAGGTGAAAGAGAGTCTACCTTCTTGCCAATTTATATATTTTATGTCTTTTAGGTTTTGGCAAAAGATACTACCCCATTTGTAGTTCTCAAAGAAAAAAAAAAAAAAGAAAGAAAAAAAGACAAAAGACCAAAGCAATGCTGGGTCTCACATGCTCTACCTCCGGTCCTCAAACTACCCAGAAGCTTAAGGAATTGGCTCGGTTTCGGTCTTCTTCTGGAAGTTCAGTGATACAGAGGAAATATTTTGGCTTTCTAATGTAAACTTGTACAGATTTTGAACTTGGGAACTTACAGCTTCTGGTAGTAAACTTGTCTTTCACTAAGAAACCACAGCATTAGACCATAGTGAAATAGTCCAGCTTTTAGAAAATCTGCAAAAGGTTTATTAGCAAAATGGCTATGTAAATTGCAAAAATTAGATAAAATAGGAAAAGGATGTGGAAGCAATAAAATAAAGATACAAAGGTTTTAAAAGTTTGCATGGAGAAATGAAGATATTAAATGCCACATAAATTTAGAAATTACAAAGCACATGATACGGTAGAAAACTTCTCAATTATAGTAAGACTTTCCTTTCCAAAGATTAAAGCATGTACGGCTACTACCCAGGGTGATTATTCAATAGAGACATTACTCAGAAAAGAAAACTATTTAACATGTAGAAGTTTCATGATAGTTCCATACTCTCCCTGCCCTCAATCTCATGCTAGACACACACTTCCTGTAACTGGGAGGGAGGGAGGGAGGGAGGGAGGGAGGGAGGGAGAGAGAGAGAGAGAGAGAGAGAGAGAGAGAGAGAGAGAGAGAGACTGACTTAGCTTTCTGCAATTTTCTCCCATAAATTCCAAGTGAATGAAAAATAAATTCAAATGAAAATGAGCTATAAAGTTCAATGACAATATGATGAAAATTCTCTTACTTATTGCTAATGTTGTGATAACAGCTTGAAGGGAAGATTATAGTTCTATAGAATGTGAATCACACTCTTAAACAAACATGCCTTGGCTTATTTTTATACTATTTAAAAAAGAGAAGATGTTTAAATAGGAAAGGAATGGAAAGATAATCAATAGCTGTACCCAAGAAGTCTAGAAATCATTTTGGAGAGAGGGAAAAAAAAGGGAGGGGGGAACCTGCTACACTCTTTAAATAGACCATATCACAATTTAACTTTAAATGGCAGATAACCCAAGATTCTCAAATTTCTTCTTTAACTGACTTTCAAAAAAGATCTCAGTATATATGTTGATGGTAATACAAAGCATATACAGAGGCATTTCATTTTTTGGTTACTACAGTGTTCCCAGCTTGCTCTCATTGGGTGGCAGGTAGATTTGGACATGTAAATAAAGCAGAGGTTTAAAGAGGATAAAAAGGTGTTGAAGGGACATGATGAGCTAACTAACAATTACTAAAAATGGGAAAAGTAATTACAGAACATGTATGATTAAAATAGTCACTTGGAGGTGCTAAAAACCTCATCTAGCTTTACTGCTACAATCTATATCAGAGCCATAGAAACCTTGCGTGATCTACCATGTTAGTTCTTTCAGCTCTGTATAATGTACACACTGGGCTGGCCTTTTCTCTAGCACTCCATTAATTTTCAGCTTAATTGGTAATCAGACAGTCACATAACTTAACAAATATTTTGTAAATACTGATTTTTAATGATAGACATTTTTAGGACACATCAATTTGACATAGGAGAATATCAAAATGAGCCTACTATGAAGCCTTTATTAAAATTTCCATGGAATATGTGTGTATATGTAATGTCACATACTGTATATTAAATATATAGTCACAAACTGAATATGAAAAACAAGTAATCCATTTAAAGGTCTTCATTATAGTTCAAAATTAAATCAAGGTTCAGGTAAATATAAAATGGATAGTAAGGAAGCTGTGAACTATAATTAGATGGAAATATGCTGATTAATATTTTAGACACAACTATTCTCACTTGGTCACAAGATAACACAGGCGGAGGTGTTCCTAGAAGCATTATTAAGGAAAGGGATCAAGAAAGTATCTACTTTATAAATGTGCAGCAACATTTCATGTATCTAAAGTGTTTGAACAATTCAAAGTCAAGAAATAAGCAAAAGAACGACTCTTGGGCAACCCAAATCTACAAATTTCACGGATTGTACTACAGAAAAGTGCTTCCTAATGTGTGTGCTCTTACTTTACACCCAGAAGATGAGAAGCATCAGATTAGGGAGTGAGGCTCAGTGAGGCATCCTCACAAGTGTCTGCCAGTCTTCACGGCAAGAAAATCAGAAACGCTATAAAAAGTTGACCCAATCGCCCCAAAGCACAACATTCAGAAGCTGTCCAATAGTGGTAAACAAACTAATGTATCCAATAGGGCTCGAGAGGATCATCAGACACAGGAGGTACACTTGCTGAAATGCAAAGTGAACTAGATAATGAATGACCTTAGGTCATAGAAAAAGTATGGTCAGCATATGTTCTTTTAAGGCAAATAAATGAAAATATCTTAGAATAATTTTCATCTAAACCAGTCAAGATAATATACTTTTAAAGTTTTGGAGCTTAAGGTAGTATTGGGGAGGTTCCTCCAAGAACGAGAAAATATTATTATCCAAAATAACAATTCAAAGATTTTGACAGTGCATGTTTTTCAAATACCTTCATAAATTTTCATCTGAATGCAAAGTTAAACTTTTAAACTTAATAACCTATGATAAAAATGATAGAAACAATAGCAATTTGTGTATACAAATTTAAAAAAATTCTTTCAATACAGATTTAACTTCATTAACTATAGGACATACTTTATCAGGTAATCATTATTCATTTGTTACAGAATCAAAATAAAAATATTTTGTATTTAATTACATAACAATATTATAACTTGGATTTTATATTAGTATAAATTAAAGTTTTAAAGTATACCAGGACTACACGATGGCTCTGTACAGACACATACCAACTAAGAACAGTTAATAATAGTATATATACAAACACACATGCCCCTTTTCTTCCTCCTACTTCCCTTCCTTTCTCCCATTCATCTTTCCAGTCAGGAGTAGGGGATAGCATGGAGGAAGAACAGACAGAAAGATCAAATATTCTTAATTTCAGAGAGTCTCAAAAGGTAATGGAAATAGAATTAAAAATAATAGAATACATGATTTATAAGCTTCTAAAGGTATTGTTACTGTTTGTTTTCTTCCAAATATATTCCCAATTAAGTTAGTTAGCAAAGCTAAATTTGTTTCTTTGTGTAGGACATTTTAGAGCTTTTACCAGATTTATTTTATTTGCACCATGACTCATCAAGAGTTTGAGTGCTATTTTTCTTAAATTTACTTGGCTTTTGTTAGTACATTACACAGGACTGGTGATCCACAGAACACACTTTGGGAACATGGCTGGGCATCGTGGCATCCTCTTTGTTCTGGGGATTGAGATTTAGAAGACAGGCAAAACCTACGCTTTCAGTTTTACAACTCACAAATGGTCATGATTTATGTTACCTGTTGAGTCCCATTCCAGGATGCCCACACAATAGAAATTCAATATGTATTTATGGAAAGAGTCACTATTTGATAAGAGTACTACTTTAGCTCCCATATTGGTTTTTCCTGATCACCAATGGTACCGTTTTCCATAAGAGAAGATACTGGTAAAATGTGCAAAGTGGACTTTTTGATCAAAACAGTAAACAAGATTAGAAAATGGTTATAAATCAAACCTATAGCTGGTTGGTAAGTGGCCAATGTATTAAAAAAAAAATGAGTAGAGGTGGCACTTCCTACTCTAATTAAGGTGATCAGTGTGATATATTTGAATGAAATTAAATATGTTAAAAAAATCATATAATGATTGATTGGTCTGTAGTAATTGGGCTCTCACAGATCAAAAGAAATTAACAAACTGCCCTGGCCAGTGTGGCTCCATTGGTTGGAATGTTGTTCCATACATCAAAAGGTTGTGGGTTCGACCCCTAGTCTGAGCGTGTGCAAGAGGCAACATCAATTTTTCTCTTGCACATCAATGTTTCTCTTTCTCCCTTCCTCTCTATAAAAATCAATAAAAAGTGTATCCTCTGGTGAGATTTTAAAAAAGTCTGTATTAATAAAAGGGTAATATGTTAATTAGACCAGGTTGACTGGACATTTGCCAGACCTCTGACTTCTTTCCAAACAAAGCCATGGTGGCGGGGCCTATACAGAGGCCGTTAGGGGTGATCAGGCTGGCAGGGGTAATCAGCTAGGGGTGTGATCAGGCCAGCATGGGGGAGCAAGCAGTTAGGGGGCGATCAGGACATCAGGGGAGGGCAGTTAGGGGTGAGATCAGGCTGGCAGGAGAGGGAAGTTAGGGGCAATCAGGCTGGCAGGCAGAGGCAGTTAGGGGCGATCAGGCAGGCAGGCAGAAGTGGTTAGGGGCAATCAGGCAGGCAAGCAGGTGAGTGGTTAAGAGTCAGCGATCCCGGATTGTAAGAGGGACTGGGTCTAAACTGGTAGTCAGACATCCCCTGAGGGGTCCTAGATTGGAGAGGGTGCAGGCTTGGCTGTGGGACACTGGACCCCCCCCCCCCAATGCATGAATTTTGTGCACTGGGCCTCTAGTAAATAAATAAAACAAACTGTGTTATAAAACCTTGTCAGTTTACCTAGCACTATTCAAAGGGCAGTATGGTTTGAATTTTAAATAGAAACCTTAAAATAAAAAGGAAATTATTAGACTGTTTTAATGTTTTCCCTTTATTCTTATTTCATGTTCAAACAATTTCTGAGCTGTTAATTATCTTATGTAGATCTATTTAATATCAGGAAGGGACCTAGGGATATAAGCAATTCTAGCTCTCTAGTCAGGTATAAGATGCCATTCACTACAAATTAATAAGGGCATCTGGTTTGAAAGGAGTTTTGTTTGGTGTGAATGTGGTTAGCATAAATTATATTTTTTAAGATAACTGTTTTTGAGTACTTACTTTTGGGATGGATCTATCTATCTATCTATCTATCCATCCATCCATCCTCTCATTTCTCAAAACCGTCATAAGTGGTTGAGATTATTTTACATTTGATGGTATCTCTCTTCATTTATCAGATATTCATTGAGTGTTACTGTTTACCAGGCAGTATGGCAAATGTTTCAGGTACAAAAAACAAGAAAAAAAAAAACACACACAATCCCTAACTTCATGGGGCTTTCAGCTCAATGAAGGCAAACAGATGAAGGAAACTGAGGCACACAGAATTTAAGAGCCAGTTTCTCTTCTGTAATGTCAATCATAGCTGTAGCAACATTTACTTCAATAATCTCAGCACTCAGAATTCTGGAAGCAAAGAACTTAAGATTGAGAATAGTTTTAAAGTATTGTTCAGCTGTTTAGAAGAAGCTTATTTCAGAAAAGAAACAAAAACTTTGGTCATTTCATTTTCTATTAAAAATTTTTTATATTTTAATCTTTATTGTTCAGTTTATTAATTACATTGTTCTCCCTCTTTTTCCCCTATAGCTCCCCTCCACCCAGTACCCATCCCACCCTCTGCCCTTACCTCCCCGCCACTGTGTATGATTCCATAGGTGTATGATTTTTGTCCAGTCTCTTGCTGCACATTCCACACCCCTTTTCTTCCCAAGAATTGTCAGTCCATTCCCGCTCTATGCCCATGATTCTGTTATATTCACCAGTTTATCCTGTTCATCAGATTTTTAATTCACTTGGTTTTTAGATTCATTTGTTAATAGACGTGTATTTGTTGTTCAATTTGTTTTATTTTTACCTTTTTCTTCTTCCTCTTCTTAAAGAATACCTTTCAGCATTTCATATAATACTGGTTTGGCAGTGATGAATTTCTTTAGCTTTTTCTTATCTGTGAAACACTTTATCTGACCTTCAATTCTGAATGATAGCTTTGCTGGGTAGAGTAATCTTGGTTGTAGATTCTTGCTATTCATCACTTTGACTATTTCTTGCCACTCCCATCTGGCCTGCATAGTTTCTGTTGAGAAATCCGCTGACAATCGTATGAGTGCTCCCTTATAGGTAACTAACTGTTTTTCTCTTGCTGCTTTTAATATTCTCTCTTTGTCTTTTGCTCTTGGCATTTTAATTATGATGTGTCTTGGTGTGGTCCTCTTTGGATTCTTATAGTTTGGGGTTCTGTGCATTTCTTGGACTATTAAGTCAATTTATTTCACCAGGTGGGGGAAGTTTTCAGTCACTATTTTTTCACATAGGTTTTCATTATCTTGCTCTCTCTCTTTTTCTGGCACCCCTATAATTCGGATGTTGGTATGCTTGAGGTTGTCCCAGAGGCTCCTTACACTATCTTCAATTTTTTGGATTCTTTTTTCTTTTTACGTTTCCGGCTGAGTGGATTTTGCTTCTTTGTATTTCAAATCTTTGACTTGATTCTTGCAATCCTCAAGACTGTTTTTAGGTCTTTGTATAATATTTTTTATTTCAGTCAGTGTATGCTTAATTTCTAGTTGGTCCTTTTTCATATCCTCGAGGGTCTCGTTCCTATCCTCAAGGGTTTCGTTCATATCCTCATAGGTCTCATTAAGTTCCTTGGCCTTTTCTAGGAGCCTCTTGAAAAGCCTTATAACTGTGTCCAGTCATTTTTTCCCCTCCATTTCTTTCACATCTGATTTCTTTCTATGTCAGCATTTTGGCTGCTTCCCTGAGTTGGTCGATTAGCTTTGTGTGGTAGATGTCCTCTAAGGGACAGTGGCTCAGCCTCCCCAGTTACCTGAGGTGGGTACTCTTGCTGCAGCCCTTTATGGGTTGCACAGTCTTGCTGAAGTTAAGCCTAGCTTATTGTTGTTAGTACTAGGAGGGTTTGACCTCCAGGCCAATTGGCTGTGAGGATCAGCTGTGCTAAGGTTGGATGGGTGGAGTCTCCGGGTTGAGGAGGCAGCCTTGATTTTCCGTCAGCTCCACCCTATGCGGCACCTGGGTCTCTGTGCCTGGTGGTAATGGCTGCACGCACCTCTGAGAGAAAGCTGCTGCCGAGCTCCACTCACGGCCGGACAATTCAGCTTCTCCCCAAATGAGTCTGCACACCCAAAGTCTCACCCAGCGTTGTAAAACAATGCAGTCTGGTGGTTTCCCTTCTTTCTTTTTTTTCTTCCGAATGAGAGAGCCAGTCACGACGAGTGCCCTCTGTGCGCTCGCATGCTTCTGCAGTTCCCAAGTTTACGCGCTCTCTCCGCAAGCTCACAGACCTCTGCAGTGCCCGAGTTTCAGCGTGCTTCCTCCAGTTTCACCCCGTATGAGTGTGGATTCCCCAGACCTCACCCGGAACTGGGGAATCAGTGCAGTGGGATGCCTTTGTCACCCTCCCCCTTCAAGAAAATCAGCCTGGTATCCAGCCACCCGCCCTATCCACTTGCGTGCGCACAGCTCTGAACCTCTGACTCCGCGCATATCCTCAACTCTGCCCTCCACCGCTCCTCTGAGTCACAGTGTCTTATCTTTACTTTTATTTGTGGAATTTCCACTCAGCCAGCTTTCTGGTGATTTTGAATGATGTTCGTTCTGTCATTAAGTTGTAGTTTTGAAATTGTTGTGTGGGGCAGCAAGGTAGGTGTTTACCTATGCCGCCATCTTGGTTCCTCGCCCCCTCATTTTCTATTAAATTTAATTTCAAACATTCTCTGCATAGTTTATCTAATTCAATTTACTGGCCTCGAAATGGGATTGCTATCAGAACATACTTAGTGATCCAGAAATCAACCCAGTACTGGTGACTTGGTTTTGATATCAACTCATTTTATAATTGAGAAACCCACATGTTTCTGCCTTTTCTGATGGCAGTTTAGCTGAATTGCATTTAATACTTAATTTGGAACAGGGTGAGTGAATTTCTCCTTAAGCATTAGAACTTCTTCCATCTTCCACAGTTTTAGGAAGAATTCTCATTTCCAGATGTTCCTACCTTTTACCAGATAACATGAGTTCATCAAATTTTCTCCAAGATTCTAAAATACTATACTAAAATGCTGGAGTTTTTCAAAGAGCCAATTTCTCAGGAAATACAAAGAATATTTTGTTAGTTTTGGGCTTTTAATTATATCAATAAGAAAACTAGATAGATTCTCAGGAATGAAAAAGGGAAAAGAGCATTGAAATTAATTCAATTTTGTACAATTAATATTTAGCAGATCTTATGAATGGCTGAAAAGATACTCATTTTACCAATATCCTTTTTAGTGTAAAGATATAAAAGAACCAGAAATAGTTTTTAGCCATTTTATCCTTTTGGAATATAAAAGGCAGAGGAAGGCGTTAAAAATCCAACTCAAGGACACAATCAAACAACATTTTGTTTTCGAAAAACTGTTTTTGAATACTTTGGGTTAACAGACACTATCTATGCCTTTCTTCCCACCTACCATTTCTCTCACAAAGGTATTTAAAAAATCTAATTTAGGTACATGATTATTCACATGGGAATATATGCAAAAAGCACCCATACAATATCATATACAGCCAAACACAAGGTAACTGTGAATATAATGAGAAGTGATCAATGTTTTAAAGTTTCTAATACTAAAACTCACTTAAAAATTCTAATATGAATATATATGTATTCATCCATCTATTCATTCATTCATCCATCTACTCATTAATTCAACCAAAAAGGACAGTGTTCTGCAGCTTACAAATGGTCCCCATCCTATATGCTCTTAGATCTGTGGGGTGAGGCCTATATTTTAAAAGAGAAGGGGTAGCCTACTGACCCATTAGGAAGTTTGCTTCAACCACTAAACTTTGAAGATTAAATGTCAATGCCTATCACTTCTTCATCCAATATAAAAGGACTGTGGTTCTTCTTAATCAGGAAAATAAGTGCCTATGTTCCATGGTTTCTGTAGGGTTTATAATTACTAATTACCAGGCATGTAGTTTAAAATATTAAAAACTGGTGAAAAGGAAGAGATAACGGAACAGAAGAACTGAAGAATATATGGCATCCAACTGATTTTTCTGGATATTTTAAGTTATATATTTTTGTTTAAGCTCTAAAATAAAACATACAAACATTGCCATTAAAAACAAAACAAAACAAAAAACGCTGGGTAAGGCATGATGTTGGGAGTAGAATTTTTTTGGCTTTGGTTGCTTATTACTCAATAAATTGATAATGCCTCATTCTATAGAAATAATTGTTAGGATTCATGACTCAACTCCCTACCTTTGTAGAAAGTGTAGCAGATACAGACATCCTTCTTATTCAGAGACATTCAGTTGAATTCTTGTTTAGAGACATTCTAATAGTTAATGGTGACAGATCTTTTATTTTTCCTTTAGAACAT
Organism: Antrozous pallidus; assembly: GCA_027563665.1. Classification (NCBI taxonomy): domain Eukaryota; kingdom Metazoa; phylum Chordata; class Mammalia; order Chiroptera; family Vespertilionidae; genus Antrozous; species Antrozous pallidus. The sequence goes on along the minus strand of CM050514.1, from coordinate 83,674,662 downwards.
CAGAGAGAAGCCATCTGATGGGAAGATGTGTCCCCTTGTCATTATACTCACTCTTGGAGGCTTCAACCTTCTATTATAATGGACCATAAACTCTGGTACTATCTATGTGCCACAGAATCCTGGTTTTAAACTACTAAAACTATGTATTTTGTTTCTTCTATTTAATACCTGTGTTTTAAAATAAACAAGTATCTAAAGACTTAAAAGAAAAGCTCTCTGATTATATAAAATGTTTTCGCAAGATGCAGAGTAAAATTTTGAGGAATGCCAGATTTTCACCCAAAACAGATGAAAAGCCACTGTTCTAAACTTGGTGAAGTCTCTAAAGTAAGCCCAATACTTTATAAATAGAATTAAGTATGATAACTATTGCATTTCCATTTTCTAAAAGGCAAGTTTGATAGAAATAGCTATAAAGTGGTAGGTTTGTTTCAAAAGTATTTGACTTATAAATATATTCAGTTATATGCCTTTCTCCTTGTTTCCTAGCCAACTCCTTTGCCTTTGATAGCATATATTACGGAGGTCAAATGTGTAGGAAAATACAGATTGAGACATCACAAAAATGAAAGTTTATATCATTTGACAAAAATAGCAATACATTACCAAATGGAAAATTCCATTAAATGAAATATTACTCCAATCTGATGATGACTTACCTAAAAATAAGAGAGAAGAAAGTCAGAACTTGGTATCATACTCAAACCCTCAATATATTAGATTCCATAAGACAAGGCAGGTATCTTAACAACTATCCAAAACAAACATAAACTATACCAGGCCAGGAAACACCAAGTCCTTTAGAAAGAGTAATTAACCTTAGAAAGGAAATGGCAAACGGGGAGCAAAAGAAAAGGGGAAAAGAAGTGGTATTTACTTTCAAATTACTTGATTCTCACATATACTTCAAGAGGCCAATTTTGAATATGTAGGCACATATGCCTTAAAGACCATAACTAAACTGTGGCAGCATATGCATGCCACATTTTCTCCCACAAACTCTGGTTACTGTCTTAAAGAGAGATTGTCAAAGCTGCAAACTTTCAAATATCTTCACCTCATCTGACTCCAGAAAAAGGTGCCACTGTATCAAGAGCTACTGTAATTTCCTCTGTTGATTTTCTTTCCCCCTTAACACTTAGATGTTTTGGCTGTTTCCTTTTTTATTTTCCAAAGTGAACACTGAGGTTCATGAAAGGTGCCAGATTAACAACCTGAGGAAATTAAGAGCTTGCTCTATCAAGAGAAAAGGCCCAGTGTAGTGGAAGCGATGAAAGTTTCCTCTATACTGTGCTCGCCTATGTACATTAGCTCTGACCCACGGTCACCCCAGCTCTCCAGTTTTCATGGTCCATTAATGCCTTTGACTGCTTAGGTTACTAACAGGGGCAGGCAATCTTGTTTTTGCTTTCAATGCTACCATTATTACCACCACTACTGTGAGCTCAGAGAAAGTACGTGTAAATTTATATTAGCCATCATTTTGTTTCAGGACAATAGGAAAATAAAATGCACTGAAGTTTAATCTTATATTATTTTTTTAATGAAATATTTTTATTGATTTCAGAGAGGAATGAAGAGGGAGAGATAGAAACATCAATGATGTGAGAGAATCATTGATTGGCTGCCTCCTGCACACTCCACACTGGGGATTGAGCCCACAACCTGGGCATGAGCCCTGACCGACCAGGAATTGAACCATGACCCTCCTGGTTCATAGGTCAATGCTCAACCACTGAGCCACACTGGCTGGGATAAATTTTATATTCTTAAATAATATTGCAAGTTTGGTTAAAATCCATTAATTTTTTTCAAACAGGAAGCAAAGTCTTGAGTGGTCAAGTTAAATTTTCATTCAGAGACATTCAATATTTAATGGTAACAGATCTTTTATTTTTCCTTTTGAGTCTACCATAAACCAGTTGATTTTATTACTTACTAGAGGCCCAATGCACGAATTCGTGCACGGGGTAGAAGAAAGGGACTGTGGGAGGTTGGCCACTGGCCCCAAGGAGGGAGCCAGCTCTTGGCCCCTCTGGGAAAGGGGCTGCATCTGCCGCCACCCACCCTGGTTCCCTGTCCCAGTCTGGCCTGAAGGCCTCGGCAGGGTCAGGAGAGGAGGCGATGGTCGCTGGGCCAGGTGTGGAAGGAATGGATACCACCATGTAGTTCAGGGCTTCCCCGCTCCTCCTTCCCTTACTGCTGTGCTGCCACCATAGCAGGCAGGCAGCTCCCAGGTCAGGGAGAAGATAGGAGCAAGGCAAACCCTTGTGTTGAGGGCTGATGTTCAATAGATCACAGTGAGGGAGCTGCTCTGCTACCTACGAAACCCCAATCCAGAAGCAGGTCTCTATGAATGGCTTAGCACCAGGGGCCGATGGGGGTTGGGTGACTGGGAGGAAGGGCCATGGGAGGCTGGCTGTGGGAGCATACTGACCACCAGGAGGCAGCTCCTGCATTGAATGTCTGCCCCTGGTGGTCAGTGCACGTCATTGTGACTGGTTGACCGATCGTCCTGGTTGTTCCAGTTGCTTAGGCTTTTATATATATACTAGAGGCTCATTGCACAAATTGGAGCACGGGTGGGCCAGTGCGGAGGAGGGTCCCTGGGCAGTTGGCCAGCCAGCCTGCCCCCCGATCGGGGTGGGAGGGCTGATCAAGGATGGAGCAGGCCAGGAGGGGGTCCAAATGGGGCCCAGATCAGGCTGGTTGGCTACTGCAGTGTGCATCATAGCCACTGGTCATTCTGGTTGTTACACACATAGACACACACACACACATACACTAGAGGCCTGGTACATGACATTCATGCACTGGGGGTGAAGGCTCCCTCAGCCTGGCCTGTGCCCTCTAGTAGTCCGGGAGCCCTTGGGGAATGTCTAGGGAGCGGGCTTAAGCTGTCAGTTGGGCATCCTTAGCACTGCGGTGGAGGCAGGAGAGACTCCCAGCACTGCCGCTGCACTGGCCAGCTGTGAGCCCAGCTCAGAGCTTCTGGCTGAGTGGTGCTGTGGGAGCATACTGACCACTAGGGGGCAGCTTCTGCATTGAGCATCTGCCTCCTTGTGGTCAGTGTACATCATAGTGACCAGTCATTCTGCCATTCAGTTGATTTACATATTATTCTTTTATTACATAGTATAGATTAGTGACTATGGTAAAGTTTGGTGGATGTTGAGGCTAAAACTATCATTATATAAGATCTGAAAATCACTATCAGCCACATAGCGAAAACTATCTTTCTTATAGGTTTCTTTCTTATATTTATTGCAGGTTTCTGAATTGTCTGAGTACTTTGCAATTATTATTAATTAATCTCTCCTATGACCAGCGATCAAAGAAATTACTTTGCTGCAATTAGTCAGATACCAACAACTACTTAGTGTTATATAGTTCTCTACACAAAATATAAGGGCAAAGCAAGAATACAATCCTTTTCCTTTCTAGAATATATACCAAGAAGGGAAGCAAAACTAGCAAACACATGCAAAATATTAATGGAGCAATGAAATACAATACTGAATGCTACTAACAGACCAATAATTACTTAGTAATTATTTGGAAAGATCACAGAATTAATCCCACAGTTGTTCCCTGTCTTTGCCATTGCACTTCTTTTTGTTAAAGACCAAATTCTCTGTAGCTAGAGTAAATTTCCATCTTGACAAGGCTCGCATTTCCTGTAGTTTCTAATCTCTAGAAGTGCTGGAGAATGAGACTTGCAGGGTACCAACGACTACAGCAAACACATGGTAACAATTAGATGAAGGGTGCCTGGCTGCATCTCATATGGAAATCTTGGAAAATTTTAGCTTAGAAACTTTGGCTGTTTTTTCCTCATTTGCCATGCACAGCCTTTATCAAGCGAGTTCTTATGTTATTAAAATATATGGCACTGGCTCAAGTCTATGCTATTGCTGGCAGGGAGCTAATTAAGAAGGAGGGGTGGAGTAGTGACCTTTTATCAGGAAAAACTTTAACTTTATGGAAAGGCTCTTTCCTCCCCACCGCTTACGCAGCTTTACTGAAATACTAAAACCCTGATGTGAGAAAAGAGATTATCTCCAAGGGCAGTGGCAATTTATTGTAATGATATCAGTACAAGGATCAGGAAGGTGGGAAATATTACGACAACTTTGTAGATGAGAAGACACCACCCTGTATATAGATCTCATGGTAAGGTTGTGCTGGGAAACCAACTCCAACCCCTAACCCCAAGGAAGGCCTCAGTTTCCCAAACTGCAAGAAAATTAGAACCTAAGTACTTAGAAAAGTAAAAACCCCGTGCTCTGCAATAACCAGTGAGTGGGAGGCCATGAAAATCTGCTCACTAACAGACATCTGCCTTTACTCCTTCAGTGGCCAGCTCCTGCCAACTCCCTGTTGCCACTAGATGACTAATGTATCTTTCCCAATGATTCTTGTCAGTCGCATATTGCAATTCATAACAATGGAGCTCAGAGCAACAAGGCCCATTTTGCTTACATAACACTCCAGCTTCCATCAATAAAGCACTTGTCTGACTTGAAGCACTGTGGAGGTTGGCCGTAACTGCAACCAGAGCCAAGTCTCTATACATTCAGGAACAATTCTAGCCTCCCTGTGCCTGTGTCTTGTCCCTAACTCTGTACTTCACTGTATAATGTATCTTTTATGGTTTCCTTTGACTGGACTTTTGCATTTTTTTATGATTTGGTTTTACCCATTGTACCACTGTTTTGTGGTGGGAGATGTACAAGCATGGATTTCCTGAATTTGATAGTTCATATAAAATGGATCAGTGAACCTGCAAAAATCAGGTTTATGAACTTGGTTTTCTAGTTAAATAAAAATTTTAGGCAAACCTGACTGCTGTCACTCAATGGTTGAGTGTCAACCTATGAACCAGGAAGTCACCGTTTGATACCTGGTCAGGCACATGCCTTGGTTATAGGCTTGATCCCCAGTGGGGGGTGTGCAGGTGGCAGCCAATTAATGATTTTCTCTCATTATTGATGTTTCTCTCTCTCTCTCTCTCTCTCTCTCTCTCTCTCTCTCTCTCTCTCCCTAAAATCAATAAAAACATATTTTAAAAAATTAGGCACGAAGATATACTGATTTCAATAAATAAAAGATAAAACCCCTAGATTTGAGAGACTCAAATCTTTAACTCTCATACTCATGAAGAGGAAATAGAAAAAGTTATAAAGGCCTTTAGAAAAGAAAATGGCGGGTGATTTCTTCTTTTCTTCCCATTTCAAACATCCCTGATTAGGTTAATGAATGCCAAGGACACAAGAAACAGCAAGTCAGGGGAAATTAGAGACCAAGAAATGGGATAAACTCATGTATAAAATACCAGCTAAGTAAGACATGAAAGAGTTATGAAGATGAATATGGTAAGATTTGGGACATAGAGTACATAAAATGAGACCATAAAAATATACTTGAAAAGTAAAACAAAAATTAAATCCCTTTTAATGCATATTATCAATAGCTCAATTTTAAGAGCTTGCAGTGGTTTAATAATCACACAGCTCAAGACAATGCATCATGGTTTTCCTTATCAAGAATGCCTGCTTACTTTGGCTGACATGCTACAATTATTAATTTGGTTATCTGATTCAAAACAGTGCCAGAAACATTTGCTTTTAGCTTTAATTTCTTAACCTTAATAGCAAATTCTAGGAGTCATTATGCTTAGGGCTGAGTAGATTCCAAATTGGTATTTTCTTAGAGGAAGAGAAGATGTAAGATAAGCAAGCTGGAGTCCTATCATTCCAAAGCTGAGTTTTAATAATATAAAAAGAGGAAAATGAAAACTTCCAAGATTTAAATGATGGGTTCCATGACTCTGTGGAAGATTTTTTTTTAAAGAAAACTTCATAGCAGAAAACTACAGATGATAATTTGATGAAAAGTAGGGGTGAAGGGTGAAACTCAGATTTATGCATCTGTGGGTAGTAGTGATGTTGATTATGGGAAAGGAGGAAAGCAGGGTGTGGGTGAATGTACTCAAAGGAAGTAGATAACAGTTTCTATTATGAAGAAATTTAGAGATTACTTAGGGAACCAACTTATACAAAGTTAACAATTCAGACCACAAAAACAAAATTTAATCAAGAGCCCAATTTGAGTTCATTTCTGAGGTTATCTCAATTGGGGCAATCTCTTACTGCCCCTACCCCTAGCCCTCCCCAAATACACCTATATCCCCCACGGGTTATAACTACAACAAATGGTTTAACCCAGAAGTCTGTGGCTAAGGGCTTTCTGGTTTAAAGGTTCAGGTCATTTCAGAACCCAGAATCATTGCCTCCCTCTTTTCTATGAAACTTCAATTCTATTTTCTATCAAATTGCTTTTCTCTTTTCTGCTATTCTCCGTTCTAGTTCGGGTGTATAGGGTTGAAAAAGAGGTAGTAGATATGGGAATAAATGAGACACAGCTGGCCTGTGGCAAAATGATTGTGAATAGGAAGCAGCTGCATTTTGGAGGCAAGCAGAAAAAAGGATTTGAATCTTCAAAGCCAGTGAGTTTTACCCTGTATTTTTCCCTCCTTTCACCTCTTTCCCTTCATGGGAAATGACAGAATTTTCACAAAACACACAGCTTTCTGAATTCATAAAAACTGTCTTTCCTCATATCCAAGAATGTTTACTTATTACTACTGCTAACATTTTGCACATACCTTGCATTTAAATTTTTTCCTAAGAGTTTCAAAGAGATATAAATTTTCATTAAAGTGAATATGCTTATATTATATATTAAAAAATTTAACTTTAGAATAAGAATTCTGGTTGTAAAAAAGGTACTTTTATAGATTTTGGATTATTACACTTCATATACATCTTAGAATAGTGATTCTTAAAGTTTAGGCTTCACAATGCTCCTCAGGGGTACGTATCAATAATATGCATATTCTTTTTTAAAAATTCTTACCCAGACCCTAACCAGTTTGACTCAGTGGATAGAGTGTAGGCCTGTGGACTGAAGGGTCCCCGGTTTGATTCCAGTCAAGGGCATGTACCTTGGTTGCAGGCACATCCCCAGTAAGGGGTGTGCAGGAGGCGGCTGATCGATGTCTCTCTTTCATGTGATGTCTCTAACTCTCTATCCCTACCCCTTCCTCTCTGTAAAAAAATAAAATAAAATAAAATCAATCAATTAAATATATTAAAAAATAAATGAAATTCTCACTCAAGGATAAATTGATTTTAGAGAGAGGAAATGGGAGAAAGAGACAGGCGGGGGGAGAGAAAACATTGACATCAGAGAGAACTTGCATTGGTTATCTTCTTTACTAGATCAGAGATCAAGCCCGCAACCTTTCAGTATACAGGATGATGCTCCAACCAATTGAACCACACCTTCCAGGGCTAGTATGCATATTTTTGAGCCACATCTGATTATGGACTTATATTTAGTTGGCCTAGGATGGGGCTCTGGAATTGACACGTAAAAAAATATTTCATTTTTTGAAATAATTCTTTATTGTTCAAAGTATTACAAATGTCTCCTTTTCCCTCCATTGACTCCCTCCAGCCCACCCCACCACCCTGCCCTCACCGCCCACTGTCTGTGGCTATAGGCCATGCATATATGCATACAAGGTTCTTGGTTGATTACTTCTCACCCACCCACCTTCCCCTGCCTTCCCTCCAAGATTCTGCACTCTGTTCCATGCTCCCATGCCTCTGGATCCACTCTGTTCATTAGTTTATTTTGTTACTTAGATCCCAATTATGAGTGAGATTATGTGATACTTGTTTTTCTCTGACTTACTTCACTTAGCATGACACTCTCTAGGTCCCTCCATGCTGTCTCAAAGGGTAAGAGTTTCTTTCTTTCCTCCTTTCCTTCTTTCTTTCTCTTTCTTTCTTTCTTTCTTTCTTTCTTTCTTTCTTTCTTTCTTTCTTTCTTTCTTTCTTTCTTTCTTTCTTTCTTAGTTCCTTCCTTCCTTCCTTCCTTCCTTCCTTCCTCTCTCTCTCTCTCTCTCTCTCTCTCTCTCTCTCTCTCTCTCTCTCTCTCTCCCCCCCCCCCCCCCCTCACTGCTGCATAGTATTCCATGGTATAAAGGTACCACTGCTTTTTTATACACTCATCTACTGATAGGCACTTGGGCTGTTTCCAGATCTTAGCTATTATAAATTGTGCTGCTATGAACATAGGGGTGCTTACATTCTTTCTGACTGGCGTTTCAGATTTCTTAGGATATATTCATATGGGATCTACAGTTTTAATAAGCACCCAAGGGAATCCTTATACACATACATCAGGGATACAAGGGTCCTACTATTTCTAATCTAAGCACCCTCCAAGCCTAAACTTCTCCAAGTCAGCCTGTCTCTTAGTGACAGTATTCAAGCAGTCTCCTATATGTCTCACTGCATAGCTGGTCAAAGATACAAAGTGAGCAATCTGAGAGAAAGAAAATGATCACCAACAAGATTTCACTTTTAAAAAATACAAGGTGCTATTAGTTTAACTATACAAATAAAGGAAAGAAAGGGAGGTGCCCTTTAACTCTGTTTCCTTGAATATGATGAGGTTTGGTATTATGAATGAGAGTTGAACCTTTACTGGCCTTCCAGTTACTTATGCTGACTTCTGGCATTCTCTTCTCCAACAACGACACCCTTTCAGAGCCAGCCTTAATTTCCCAAATTGCAAGCAAATTAGAACCTAATTACTTAGAAAATAACAATATGAAATCCACTATGCAATGGATACAAGACTACAAAGAAGCTGCCTATCATAGACACCAATGATTTTCCTGCCTCTACTGCCCTAAGAGGCTAGATCTTTCCAACAGTACCATAGGGTGAATCTCAAAAGTGCAAAAGGCATTAGGGACGAGTTCTAAATTCTTCTTGATGACAACATGTGCTTCTGCTTTTAACCTTTAAATCCTACCTTTTAGGTACTATTGTCACCCAGCCCTGATTCCCAGACTTCAATTCGCAGTCCTCGTGCCTTCTCTTCCTCTTGCCCCTTTCTTGGATTCATGATAACTTACTGACTACTCTGATATTAGATGATGCTTAATATCTTGATTCTTGCTTCTGACCTTATGATGCGGGGATGAAGAACCTTTTTTTCTGCCAAGGGCCATTTGGATATGTATAACACCATTCTCGGTCCACACAAGATTACCAACTTACAAATTAGCTTGCTATATTTGGTCAAAACTTAATTAACTCACCCCTAATGCCTTGTCAGGACCAGACCAAATGATTTCACGGGCCTTATACAGCCCATGGGCCAGATGTTACCCACACCTGTATGATGGATCACAACTATTCTCTCAAATGTCACCAGTGGCTAAATTCAATGGGGTTTTCTTATTCCTCTCTCTCTCTCCACTACACTGTTGAATCACATTTTTCTTCTGTTGCTTCTCCTCTCTTGGTTTCAGTGATAACAAGATTCTCTTAAGAACATAGTATTTAATCTCTTGGTATTTATTAATCCTTCCAAACTAGCACAACAAACAGAAAACTGAAGATATAGTTATCGATATATATGATGAGCCTAAGAATATCAGTTCAACCTAAACAAAAATCCCCTACCTACCAATATCAATCAATATCATTCTACTTTGAGTTTATGTTTTTGAAAGAATATATAAGGAAAAAAACTCAAATTGTGTCAAAATTATCTTGAAAATCCCCTAGGAAAGCCCCATGCTGGAAGCCCACATTCTGAGGTAGGCCCAGCACAGGTGGGTTTTTCCTCTGGCATGGATATAGACTCTCATGTCTTTGGTTGAATATAAGATGAGACAGTTGGCTTATGTTTAGAATGTATACAGTATGAAACAGCATAGTGAGCAAAACAAGATGCTCATCTTGAGAGAGAACACGGAATAGACACAGACTGAGAAAAATCAATACACGTTTCCTATCTCAGGCTCATTCCTGGGCATAGGCTCATGAATATAACCTGAATATACATGTCTGCACAATGTAAATTACTATTACTTCTTTTAATATTCATTTCCTGAACAGTGTAATTGGATTCATGAAAATTATGTGTTCATATGATACAAATCCACCAAAGAATATACATATTGACTTGTAGTATCCCAATGATAAGCAAAAAACAGAGGCAGATACTATATTAAAATGAATTTCAACTTTAGAGAACTGGGCATTTTTCTTACAAAAATTCCCTTATGATAGAATGAATAAAAATACTGTACTTCGTGTTAAGAGACTAGTATTCAATCCAAATTTTGACACATATTTGCTAAGTGAACTGGGCCAGTGTCCTCATCTCTAAAATGGGTATAAGCAGAATTGCTTTGCTTTAAGGTTTACAAGAAAAAGTGTATGTGAAAGCATGCACTACAGTCACTGACATGGTACAGGTTTGTTTGCTATCAATTTGTCAAACTGAAACTGAGAGACAAAAGAGCCATGTAAGGAAGAAAACTATCAGTATTGACACTACAGGGCACATAGTAGGTGCTGTATAAGTATATACTAAACTAAACTGAGAGAGACATGAACCTGATTTGACCAAGTCAGTATGTAATTTGCTTGTTCTAACAGTCTTTTATTTTCTCCACATGGTCATTGGTACAAAGTCCTCGTATGGCTTCATAAACATGGGCTTAAAACAAAGTGCTTCTAATCAGATTTGGCAAGAAAAGGAGAGAAACACAGGGTGAGGTAAGTGTGAGACAACAGTGCTGAATAACAGGGATGGCAGTGCCTCAGTACATGAGTCACACAGACACCGAGCAGCACACAGCTAGAGATAATTCGCAGGTAAATGTTGCACGAGCCATTACGTCATCCTTCCACTGCCCTTTCTTCATCAATCATGTCGCCTGGACTCTGATGCAACCCAACAAGAATGTCTGATTTGCAGACAGCAGAGAGAGTTTCAGATCACACACATTCTCATCAGAGAGAGTAATATAAACCCAAAGTGAAGTTTCTGGTATTTCCTTTTGTTTAAATAATGCTTTAGAGGGGAAGTCTTATGGGTGGAATATAACTATGGATTAAGCCATCTCGGTCTAGGCCTAAAGGAGTAGGATTCATCATTTTGGACAAGTCACTTCAGGTCGATAGGCCCTTTCCACATCTGTACAATTAGATGATCTTTAAGGTCCCTTTTAATTCTGCCAATTTTATCATTAAAAATTCAGGCTGATCTCACCTATATAATGGGCTTAAGCATTTAGTTATATAAATCAGCCACAATATCGGATTTATTTATTCTCAGCTATATAGATCATTCAAATTTTGGCTATCTCCATCCCCTCTTTGAACTACTAGGAGAGTGTGTAACTATATACTAAGCTTGTGAAAGCAAGGAAAAAGCAGCAGGGAGAAACTGATGGTTCTGGAAAATGTGAATGCTTACACCGGAAATTACAGGGATACTCTAAACCATAGACCCTTGAAAGCGAATATTCATTAGGGGCTATAATATGTTAACACCCATTTTCTATAGGGGCAATGTTTGAACAAAGAGTTGCAAGGGTTGCAAAAAAGAAAGGGGAAGGGGAGGAGGCTAATCCAACCTCCAAATAATTTATACCTTAACAGGGATGCTGGAACCTTGACTCTAAACCAAATTCAGGGCCAGTCTGCACAGGATACACCAAGAGAGAGCAGAGTGTGAGCTCACACACCACAGGCTCCACAGGAAGGAGGCACTCATTAGAGACCAAGAGAGGGCAAAGAGGAGGTGCTCAGCCTGGCAAGCTTGTCCTGGCACCACACCTTTCCGAAGCTGGTCAATGCAAACACTTAGAGACCTAACACTGGAAGATTTGCAATGGGATCTTAGAGGGGCATTTTCAACAAACCTGGGACTGAGGGGAAATAGATAATCCCAGCAGAGATGAAAATTAAATGCCTTGTAGTGTTTTCCTCAAAGTTGACACTGTGTGGGGTCTCCTACCCTGCATGTTGAGCAGCTGGGTGTGGGAGAGGCATAAGCCCACTGCACCTGGAGCAGCATTAAAAAAGATGCCCAGCCCTTTAATTGTTCAACCAAAATGATTTATGAAGCTTGGCAGCAAAGACAGGGCAGACTGGTTTAAATTCAAAGAATCAAACCTACAGGTATTCTGAGAACCTTAGCCGCATCTCTAATGAGCACTGTTCCCTTTGGGAGGGGAGAGAATTAAAAGGGAGATGATGTGACCTAATAGGAAGATGGAGCCCAACTAGATAGAACATGTCTCCCTACTCCTCACCCACCCTATCACTTACCAATGCTCTGGCAGAGTTTCTTCCTCTGAAAAGCAATCAAACATGTGCAGTTCAGTCTCTCTAGGTAGAATGTAAACACCAGAACCATCAAAACATGCTCATATACTGGGCTTGGTTGGTTTCTTCTGATTGTTTACTGATGGTGTAATCTTTTTGATCAACCAAGGTAGGAGTCAGCCAACTTTCTCCCTAAAGAACTGTTACAGTTGTAATCAGCTAGTTATTAATAATAAGAAAAGAGCAAAAGGGAGGCTAGGCATTAAAAGCATGGCCATCTGGGCAGCTTCACCAGGAAGCTGCAATTTCACACTCCCCAGGGAACCACCAGCCCATTCCCACTTAGATCACTGGGGAAAGAGAGGCACACTAGCAGTGAGTACGGATGATGTAGGGAAGGTACTGGGGAACCATAGATTGGCTAACGGAGGTAGACTCGCCATAAGTGCAGGAAATCTTAGAAGGCTAAAATCCCCAGCTAAAGGAATTACCGTTCTCTGGCTCCTCTTTTACTCTTCTTGCTTCCTTGCTTTCACCTGTGTTTGCTGCATAGCCATGTGGTGAAGCTGCATGGCCCATGGCCATGTGGACCCCAAATGCAGTGTACTGACAGACTGCAGTTTGGGACACAGCTTAAGCTAGCCTGATGTTGGACTGTACCATACAAATATAAAGTGGAAACTCTGGGCACTGGCTCTGGTCCTAGCTCTGCTAAAGACATAGCTGGACTTCTTCCCTGATGGTGGAGGGAAAGGGAACCTTGGAAACTCAGGGGCTTAATTTCACACAAATAAATGCCATTCAAAACTCCTTTTTCAACACTACTTCTACTCCCACTGCAATGGGTGGGGACACGGAGAACACCCCACTGATAACAGAACCAGATAGTAAATATTTTAGATTTTATGGGCTATACTAGAGGCCCAGAGCACGAAATTCATGCATGGAGGGGTGGATGGGGAGAGTTCCTGGGGGAGGGGGTGTGTGTAGGAGGGTTCCTCAGCCTGGCCTGCAATGACACTAGCATCCTGTGTCCCGGCCTTGGCCACAGGCCTCTTCTTCCCTCCATGTGGCTGGGGCGCAGGACGCTGGGCTCACATTGCCCCCAGAGGCCCCTCCCTCCTTCTGTGTGGCCAGGGCACAGGATGCTGGGCTCATCTCTCTGGGGAAATGCCACCAGTATTTCTACCTGGCTGCTATGGGCACCACCATCTTTGTGATGCAGTGATGGTTAATTTGCATATTATCCTTTTATTATATAGGATGGTCTCTGTCACAACTACTCATCTCTACTATTACAGCGCAGAAACAACAATAAACAATATGTAAATTAATAAGCACAGCTGTTTTTTTTAATACAACTTTATTTATAAAAAAAGGGGAAGGGCTGGATTTGACAGGTATGGCTTGCTGACTCCTGAACCAATTAGTGTGTTTCCAAATAGCTGAACTGTGATAAAGTGAGAAGGTACACCAAAATTTTCACTTCTTTAAAACAATTTAAGTTTAATCTTTAATTTAGGGAGTAGAACTAACTTCTAAAATAACTAACCTTCATTAATAACGGGTATGTTAAGAATACATTTTTGGACAGTGAATGTATATGTGTGTGTAAATACAGAGCAATTCAAAAGAAATTGAACACTTCAAAAAAAATCTATCACTCAGTAACTAGGTTACCTTATGAAAATGGAGTTTGTAGTTAGTCATCAAGTTACCCTTATAGGTGTCTTACCACAGGGCAACTCCGGGCTTTAATTACATGTTTATATATAATACAGCTACTGAGTAATACATTTTGAAAGTGTTCAATTCTGTTTTAAATAACCTGTATACTATTAGTGTATACATTATACATATTTTAAATGATAAAACTAAACTATAAACAATGGTTACTCTTGGAGAAAGGGGATTAGAAGTTTCTCTTTTAGCAGTATTGTTTTGATTTTTTTATAAGATATATTACTTTGTGAATAAAAAGGTGTTTTATTTTTATTTTGTAAAGAAGTATAGGGATAGGCAAACTTTGGCACTGCAGTTTAGTACTATTTCTTGACTTGAATCAACCACTAACGACATTCTGTGCCTTTCGACTGGAGTACAGCATTTCTTGCTTTTAAACTTGCACTCTTTTTTTCAGTGACTGGGTGATGGGGCAGCCCCACTGAGAAGATGACATGTAGGTAGAGATCTGAAGGCTTTTGCAGTAAATTGCAGGCTAAGTATAAAGTCTTCTGGTCTTGACTCTAAGCCAGGGTTTTCAAATCCTGGTTACACATTAAAATCAATTAGGTCACCTTCAAAAATACTGATGCCTATGCCCCACTGCAGGCCAGGACAGCAACTCTCTGGAATTGGAGTCTGATACTGCTTTTCTTTTTTTCTTTTTTTTTTTTTTAAAGGCAGGATGAGAACCAATGTTCTGGAGTCTAGACACTTTTATATCAGCTTGAACAGAAGCCTTCAAAGATTACAGGGAATTGGACTATGGGTAAAACTGAACTATACAGTTATAGAATGGTATGGGGTTTTTTTTGTTTGTTTGTTTCAATCTAGTAAGATTAAGTGGATGCATTGTTCAGTGATATGATGAAGCCCTGGGAATTTCCCCCGACCATTGAGCAAGAAACCATAGAAACACATAGATCTTTTAATTAGGACCTTTGCCTGAGCCTCTGGCAAGCTGTAAAGCAAATGAACCATCAAGTAACAGACTTTTTTGATGTTTAGCAAAGGGCTGACTGAAAAGTCTAGGCCCTAAGCTCCCTTTTGAAGGCTAACAGATTCAAAACTTGCTGAACCACAAAAAGAAGTTCCCAAGGCAAGGATTTAACCTATATAGTATAAGAATATACATGTTGTCACACTGATACACCCCTATTTACCCAACTCTAAATAAGCTGGTAATAGATGACCAGGGAAGCAAGAATCACTGGAATTTGTCAATAATGTTATAAATAATTTCAGACAGTTCTTGCAATTTCCTTTCATTCACCAATTCATCCATCTAATATAGTCACCATTGCACACCTATTCTGTACTCTGTACTGTGGTGCATGGAATATATAGGCCTCCCACTCCAATGGGAGAGAAACACAATAGATTGATCACAATAGAATGTGATATGTGCAATGAGACAGTGCTCCTCCACTTCTTCCATGTTATCGCTATACCTTGAACTCTCTTCTACACTTATCATATTTTCTATAATTTGCTTAAAATTTTTCTCAACTAGAGGTTCTTGAAAAACAAAGATGGTCTTACTCTGCATCTTTAATACCAAATATAAATTCATGGCACAAAATTAGGCATTCAACAACTGTAAATTGAGTGAAATAAGATGTATATGAGGATTATAGATATACAGTGGAAGAAATGCCAACTGAGAGCCAGGGAAGGTTACACAGAGGGGTGATACTTGAGATGACTCTTAAGGAATAACCAAAAATCTTCTGGAGGAGGCATCCTCTGTGTGTGTGCTTGGACTCTGTCCCAAAGTCAGTAGAGAGATACTGAAAGTTTCTAAGCTGAGGAAAAAGATGGTATGATAGAATCAGATGAGAGTTTGAGAATCATTCTCTGGAAGCACTGTGGAAAGTGAATGGGAGGATAGGAAAGCAGTAGGTCTTCGGCAAGGAGGGTGAATAAATAGGCTGTAATATTCAGGATGTTCATGAACTGGTACGATATGGCCATATGGACTTCATGGCATGTTTTGTACACCTATCTCACTTCTGAGTTCATCTATTTTTCTGGTGCTTATTTTTCTTTTGCCCAGATTCTTTCCTTTACAATTATTGTGAAATTATTCCATCCTGTCCTATTACATGCATTGTTAAGCTAACTTGAATCTTTTGTGAAAAAAAGGTAGAGAAATATACTGTATATAGCAATAAACTACTATACATAGACTGATCAAGCGAGAGAGAACAATTGGTTTTCTACAAGGATGACAGGAGAATTAGTGGGGCCATATCTAAAGCATGGACTAGTGTGGAAGAGGGCTAGCTTAGGAGAAGATAACAGTAGTCCTCCTTTATCTGCAGAGAATATATTCCAAGACTCCAGTGGATAGCTGCAATTTATATGATACCAAACCCTATATAACTCTTTTTTTCCCCTACACATACATGCATTCCCTTTTATGTATAACTAGAGGCCCGGTGCATGAAATTCATGCATGAAATTCGGGGGGAGGGGGAAGGGTGTCCCTCAGCCCAGCCTGCATCTTCTCCAATCTGGGACACCTCGAGGGATGTCCAACTGACCTCTCACAATCCAACTGCTCGCTTGCCTGCCTTCCTGGTTGCCCCTAACCGCTTCTGCCTGCTAGCCTGATCACCTCCTAACCACTCCCCTGACAGCCTGATTGATGCCTAATTGCTCCCCTGCTAGCCTGTTTGGCCCTAATTGTCTGCCCCTGCAGGTCTGGTCACCTGTAACTGCCCTCTCATGCAGGCCTGGTACTCCCCAACTGCTCTCCCCTGCAGGACTGGGTCCCCCCTAACTGCCCTTCCCTGTAAGCCTGGTCACCCCCAATTTCCCTCCTCTGCCGGCCTGGTCACCCCCAACTGCCCTCCCTTGCAGGCCTGGTCACTCCCAACTGCTGGCCATCTTGTGGTGACCATCTTGTGTCCACATGGGGGCTGGATCTTTCACCACATGGGGGCAGCCTCTTGTGTGTTGGAGTGACGGTCAGTCTGCATATTACTCTTTTATTAGATAGGATAGAGGCCTGGTGCATGGGTGGGGGCCAGCTGGTTTGCCTTGAAGGGTGTCCCAGATCAGGATGGCGGTCTCCTTGGGACATGGGGTGGCCTGGGCGAGAGGCCTGTGGTGGTTTGCAGGCTGGCCACACCCCCTGGTGACCCAAGAGGAGGCCCTGGTATCTGGGACTTATTTATCTTCTACAATTGAAACTTTATAGCCTGAAACAGAGCCATGCCTTCTGCTGGCTCCATGGTGGCAGCCATTTCTGTTGCAATTTATGTATCTTCTATAATTGTAACTTTGTAGCACTGAGTGGAGGCCTGGGCCTGCAAGGGCAGGTGGAAAGCTTGGCTTCCTCCATCACCAGAAAAATCCAAGCCTCCCTCCTGCTCTCTGTGGCCGGCAGCCATCTTGGTTGGGTTTATTTGCATATTTGCTCCTGGTAGCATGGCTGGTGGGTGTCGTTTGTGGGTAAAGTGACAGTATGGTCAATTTGCATATTGCTCTTTTATTAGATAGGATTTAGAAATTATAAACTATACATACATACCTATTTATGTTTAATTTCAAAATTAGGCACAGTAAGAGAGTAACAACAAAAAATAAAAATAATAAATAGAACAGTTATAGCAATATACTATAACAAAAGTTATGTGAATGAGGTCTCTTTCTCTCTCTTAAAATATATTATTGTATTATAGTCACCTTTTCACTTAAAAGAAGTACTTTATGGCTTCTCTTTGGCATATCTAAATGACTGGCATCACTACTCTTGCACTTTGGGGCTACTATTAAGTAAAGTAAGAGTTATATGAACACAAACACAGTGATAATGTGACAGTCAATCTGAGAAGACTACTAAGTAACAGGAAGGGAATATATATAGGGTGCACATGCTGGACAAAGGGATGATTCATGGGATGGTGTGAGATTTCTCATGCTACTCACGATGGTGCACAATTTTAAACTTATGAATTGTTTATTTCTGGAATTTTCCACTTAATATTTTCAGACCACAGTTGACAACAGGTAACAAACTGTGGAAAGTGAAACCATGGATAAGGAAGGCTACTGAAATGCTGAAATGAGCTCTATTTGGGCATTCAAGTAGAGCTGACTGGAAATCAGCAGGGAATAATGATGACTGGAGCTCAGAATGTGTGAGAGACAGGTTTGAGAATTGGCAGCATATACATCATTGTTGAAGCCATTGGTG
The DNA here is from genome assembly GCA_027563665.1 of Antrozous pallidus. NCBI lineage: Eukaryota > Metazoa > Chordata > Mammalia > Chiroptera > Vespertilionidae > Antrozous > Antrozous pallidus. The sequence goes on along the minus strand of CM050514.1, from coordinate 83,656,527 downwards.
TGCTGTTAACCTAGCATTCAGAGACACCTCCCCGCACACTCCCCTCCCCCAATTTGCAGCATTTGCCAATTTCCATGGCATGAATACTCCCAGCTTGGCCAATTTTAAAGCTACCAACATGACAGTCATTGAACAAAGAGTTGAGAAAAGATATGCACAGCTGGTTCTTAGAACCTGGCTCCAAGATATTACTGGCAGAAACCAAGGACAAAGAAAATTATCCAAGAACAAAATGAAGAGCAAGAATAAAACCTGAGAAGTATGAACATTTAAGAGATGGACAGATAAGTTAGCAAAGTGGCTTGAGAAAATATAGTCATACAAATGGGGAGAATAGAGGAGAAAAATGGGTCACAGAAGATAAGGGAAAAATAACTCAAGATGGATAGAGTGGTCTGTAGTGTTATATGTTGTTGCAAGGTGATATAAGATAAACGAGAGCAGTATAGGTGTGACTATGAGGATGTTGGAAGTGAAAGCCCAAGTGTGGACTAAAGAATGAAAGGGAGGTGAAGAGGGAGCAGATCATACTGGAGGAAGAGGCTATAGGAGAAATTGAGTATGAGGAGAGAAAGGTAAGTTGAGGGGAAGAAGATGGTGGAAAGAAAAGGGGAGGCTGAAGATACATAGGAGAGAGAGCCAACTTGAAGGTGTCCCATCCCAAAGAAAATCAGCAATAATGAAATTAAAAATGTAGATTATAAAGTGACTTTATCTTGGCTAAGAGAAGGAACTCTTCATTCTCTGGAAATGGATACCAAAGGATTTCTAGGAAGCATAACGGCTTTGAGTTTCATCTTTCTTTAATTAGCCTAAAGAAATCTAAATTATATGACCAAAAGGCATCCAGAAGATAAAAGAAGTAAGAAAATGATCAAAGGTCTCCACAAGCTACAGGCTGCATTTTTCTCCTGGAAAAGTAGTAACACTCACAAATCCTACTCCCCTTGGAAACTGTGTTTGGTAAATACCAAATTCCAAAAATGCAGATTCTTTAGATATGCAATACACAGTATATCTTCATAGATTGTTTTGACACATATACATTTAAGCATAGGCAAAATGGATTAAAATTATCTCATTTAAAGATTTTTCAATGGCCTAACATTGCAATATTATTAAAAAATGCTTTTAGATCTACAATAAGGATATCTAGGATATATTTATCCATAACAAGTATATATAATTTTATGGAACTACATAATTTTTCAGATAGCAACAGATCATGCTTAAATACTACTTTATATATATAGAATCTATATATATGGAAGCCAAAGAGACTGAATGAACAGTTAACTGATCGACTGGTCACTATGACACACACTGACCACCAGGAGGCAGATACTCAATGGAGGAGCTGCCCCCTGGTGGTCAGTGTGCTCCCACAGCCAGCATGCCGCTCAGCTGACCGTCCTGGTGGCCCACCAACTCAGCGGCAGCCACTTACTCCCTCAGTAGTCCTGAAGGTCTAATCTCCGGAGAATGGGCCGGGCACACTGGAACGATCCCGACAGCGCCACCACCAGCAGCCTTCTGGAAGTTACCTTTGGGCACCATAGCTGCTTCCCTCCCTAACCGCTACTCAAGGGAAAAATGATATAAAAGCGGCTGCCAGGTAGCTCCCGGCAACTGGTGCAAATGTCAGCAGGACGATCCCAGGCCAGCAAGGGTGTCCCAGCACCACCCAGAGAGCAGATCATGTCCGGCCACCCCCCATCCTTGGGATGGGTGCCAGAGGCAGGGGTCATGGATGGTGAGCGCTGCTAGCCTCTCCCGATTAGGACTGCCTGGGCTCAAGTCCACAGCAGGCACAGTGGTACCGGATGAGTGGGAGTGGCAGGCGGCATTGGACTGTTGGTTTCAGCCCAATCTCCACAGGCCATGTCAAGGGACCCCACCTGTGCATGAATTCATGCACCAGGCCTCTAGTGTAATATAATTCAGAATGTCCATATAAGATTAACTGGTTTCAACTCCATGGTTTAGCAAAGGTCTGAAATTATTCTTCTGAAAATTTTTATTTAGCCTGGCTGGAGTGACTCAGTTGGTTGAGCATTGTCTTATACACAGAAAAGTTGCATGTTTGATTCCCGGTCAGGGCACATACTGGGTTACGGTTTCATTCCCCAGTTGGGAAGTGTACAGAGGCAACCGATCCATGTTTCCCTCTCACATGGGTTTCTCTGTTTCTCTCTTTCACTCCTTCCCTCCCTCCCTTCCCCCCTCCCTTTCTCTCACCCTTCTTCCCTATAAGCATGTCCTTGGGTGAGAATTAAAGTAGTAGTAGTAGTAATAATAATAATAATAATAATAATAATGATAATAATAATAAATTTGAAAATTTTAATTTAATTTTATCTTGATTCTTGACATGAAAAGTTTGAGCCCACATTTTCAAAGCAATTTTCTTCCCAAGGCAGTATATTTCATTTACATTTTAATAAGGTTTGTCTAATAAGAGAGTGATTTACAGCCATCACCAACATTTCAGACCTCATGGACTACTAGTGGTCCGAGGTCGGCGGACTGCTGATTTAGAAGTTAGGTTGCCAAATATTTGTTATTTACAGGATAGTAAAACTTTGTTACCTCATGCTATTCTTATTTTGTATTTTTATAAATATTCACTAGTTTCAGAGCTATGTACAAAATTTTTAACTTTTAACAAAATCTTTTTATTATTCATTTCAAAGGAAGTGATACTAAGAATCACTAAAAATATATGTATTTTTAAGCACCTACCTTATTTCCCTGCTACATCCCCCATAATCTCCCCTCCTCCATCCACCTCTTATAAGAACTGCTGGTGAATAGGGCCCTGGCAATTGTGAATAACTTTCCTAGGTATTCAAATGTATAGCTAAGACTGAGAACTACTGGGGAATAAGAAAGAACAATGAACTAGTAAGATTTAAGCCCAAAACCTGGATTTGTCACTTAATAGTGACATGTGATTATTTTCTTAATGATACACTTTTGAGAATTAAATAAGGTATCATAAGAAGTCACCTCAGCCCTAGATGTTTGGCTCAGTAGATAAAGTGTTGGCCTGCAGACTAAAGGGTCCTGGGTTCGATTCTGGTCAAGGGCATATGCCTGGGTTGTGGGATCAATCCCCAGTAGGGGGCATGTAGGAGGCAGCCGATGGATGATTCTCTCACATTATTGATGTTTCTCTCTCTCCCCCTCTCCCTTCCTCTCTGAAATCAATAAAAAATTTTTTTTTAAATCACTTCATATATTTTTAACAATGGGAATAGCTCTTAAACAATTATATCCCTAAATTTATTCCTACTTATTATTATCATATTCCTAAAAAATCCTATTTATTCCTAAACACCTCACTGGGGACACTAATTGTTCTAAAGCTTTTGGGTAAGTGTATGCCTCTGCAAGTAGGTATCACATTCACAAATAGCCATTTGATCAGCCATTTGAAATGGTCACAAATTACTAATGAGAACATCTCTTTTTATTTAATTTTATTTTTAAAATATATTTTATTGATTTTCTTTTTACAGAGAGGAAGGGAGGATAGAAAGTTAGAAACATTAATGAGAACAAAACATCAATCAGCTGCCTCCTGCATACTTCCTACTGGGGATGTGCCTGCAACCAAGGTATGAGCCTTCACTGGAATAGAACCTGGGACCTTTCAATCCGTAGGCCAACGCTCTATCCACTGAGCCAAACCAGCTAAGGCTGAACATTTTTTAATAAGACGTGGCTGCTTATTTGTAAATGAGCAGGAATTTTCTGCTGCAAAAAATAATGAGTATATTAACTGTTATAGTTAATGTGAGGTAGATGTTTTTCTTGCTTTTGCATCAGAAAAAATTCTGACTTTCAAGTGTCTTTTGCCAGTATAGAAATTCATAGAGCAGATTATGTGTGTCTTTTGCCACTTGAGGATATTTCTTGAGCACTCTTTTTTTTTAATTCTCTAAACGCTCTGACGTTTATATCTAATTATAATTTAAAAGCTTTGAGGGAAAGGGTATGCTTTATACTTTTTCCAACTCCTCCCTGCTCATAGAAGTCAACAAATACTTGTTAAGACAAAAATATGAAGGAGAATTAAGTGCTTGCTCCCCTATCCTTGGCTTCCTTGTGGAATTCCAGAAAGGTAGTATTTTTTTTTTACAAACATGGGCGGATTTTCTTCTTAGTTTTTTTCTTCTTCTGGACTCTGATGGGAAATGTGTTTTCAACTCTGGCTATATATGGGATTTACACCAGTGAGCTTTGGAAAAATATGGCCTACGGATAGCATCCTTACGATTCTGATTCTATTGCTTTTAAGTGGAGCATATTAGTACTAGTAAACATGGGTATTTTTAAAAGGCTCTCAGTAATTCTAATTGTTAGGAGTGAAAACCTGTTGGAGCTCATAATAGGTATTTCATACATATGTGTTAATTTGATTTTAAATTGAGAGGAGGAGTGGTTGGGACTTGTTTGCTGGTTCAGATCCTGATATGGAAACACAATGTATATCGCTCTGTCTTTACCTTTCTTTTCTCATCTCTCTGGACCACTTTCCCCACTTCCCAATGGAAATGCTTTTAGGGCTGGCACTTTGTTTTGTTTGTGTAACAGTATTCTAGGGCTTAAAGCACTACCTGCATATAATAGCTGCTCTGTAAACATGAGTTTAATACGTTTCTTTTTCTCTCACACACAAACACAAATGCAGAGAGAGACTTACAAATATAATCCCTTTATGGGATTTTAAAACTCATACATTTAAACCCTTGCTGGGTATAATTCAATATTCTACTAGTAAGCAGGTGCTAAGTGCTTTAGAACTACTCTAGTTTCCTTATCCATCTGAGGCATTAACAATGACTATGTAATGAATTTTGGTAAAATCAGCCTGATTAAGTAAAGGTTTGTTATTTCCACCTCCTTTCTATCACATGATTACCTAAATTTTAGTATTAACATACTAACAACATACTAGCATATTAAAACATGATTACTCTACACCTTAGTGCTTTTCTATAGAAGATATTAAGGAGACTGAATTGAAGACTATTTAAAAAAAAACAAAAACGGCTTCCACAATTTAAAAATGTATCATTCTAAAGACAGTAGTTGCAGGGGCAGTTAAGTGCAGTAACAGGAGGATCAAGAGAAAAAGTTCACAGCTCAGAGGAACTGGAGCAACTGGCCAAGGCAGATGTCTGCAGTGCTGGGACTCCAGAGGGAGGGGGTGAGAGGGGGACACAATAAATGGGCTATCAGATAGGAGGAGATGGGGAGATGGACTTCTCTAGGGAACGTTCTCCTGTTTGCTTCCCTCACACCGCCCCCGCACGCGTGCCTCCCTTCCTGCCCCGATTTAAATATCTAGGATTCTAGAAATGTGGCCAGGAGCCCCTGAGAAAGCAGAGCCGAACTCAGGACTGTACTGCATAAAGCAGGGATCAGACACCTGGCTGTTAATTTCCAGAGGCTCACTTCGGACTTTCCTTAAGCTTCACTTAAATGGGCAGTTCATTTATGTCCAAGAAGAACATAATAATAATATTCGCTTCATACATTTGTTGCTAGATCCAAACAAGAAAATGTATAAGAAAATCCTCTATGAACTGTGAACCAACTACTAGATAAATGCTGGTTTGGACCGAAGATTTTTTGGAGAAACAAAATCACCCCTAATTTCTCCTTTGGTGTCCATGAGAAAATATACCTGGCTCTAAAGGTGTAAACTCAGTTATACCACATTTCTAACAATTACATATAAAAATCTGGAAACATGCAAAGTTCCCTATTGCTTGGTGCTCTGAAATAAGTTTTTTAAAATTTCTTTATTGATTAAGGTATTATATGTGTGTCCTTATTCCCCCATTCCCCCCCGCCCCCAAACCTCTAATGCATGCCCTTACACACCTGTGGTCTATGTCCATTGATTAGGCTTTTATGCATGCATATGAGTCCTTTGGTTGATCTTTCCCTCCATCCCCACCGTCCCCTACCTTCCCCGAGGTTTGATGTTCTCATTGATGTTTCTCTGTCTCTGGATCTGTTTTTGTTCATCAGTTTACGTTATTCATTATATTCCATAAATGAGTGAGATCATGTGACATTTATCTTTCTCTGCCTGGCTTATGTCACTCAGCATAATGCTCTCTAGCTCCATCCATGTTGTTGCAAATGGTAAGAACTCCATTTTTACCGCAGTGTAGTATTCCATTGTGTTGATGTACCACAGTTTTTTAATCCACTCATCTGCTGATGGGCCCTTAGACTATTTCCAAATTTTAGCTATGGTGAATTGTGCTGCTATGAACACAGGGGTGCATATATCCTTTCTGATTGGTGTTTCTAGTTCCTTTGGATATATTCTAAGAAGTGGGATCACTGGGTCAAATGGGAGTTCCATTTTTAGTTTTTTTGAGGAAACTCCATACTGTCTTCCACAGTGGCTGCACCAGATTCCATTCCCACCAGCAGTGCACAAGATCCTTTTTCTCCACATCCTCTGCATCATTTGTCATTTGTTGATTTGTTGATGATAGCCATTTTGACAGGTGTGAGATGGTACCGCATTGTTCTTTTGATTTGCATCTCTTGGATGATTAGTGACTTTGAGCAGCTTTTCATATGTCTCTTGGCCTTCCTTCTGTATTCTTTCGAAAAGTATCTATTAAGGTCAGTTGCCCATTTTTTGATTGGGTTATCTTCCTTTTAAGTTGTATGGGTTCCCTGTAAATGTTGAAGATTAAACCCTTATCGGTGACATCATTGGCAAATATGTTCTCCCATGCAGTCGGCTTTCTTGTTGTTTTGTTAATGGTTTCTTTTGCTGTGCAAAAGCTTTATATTTTGATGTAGTCCCATTTGTTTATTTTCTCTTTAGTTTCCATTGCCCTAGGGGAGGTATCGGTGAAGAAATTGCTTTGGCATATGTCTGAGATTTCGCTGCCTGTGGATTCCTCTGGTATTAAAATAAGTTTTAATAGAAACCAAAATAGAAGCCAGGATGATGAAAGCACTCTCAGATTCAGATACTTAGAAGTTGAAGAGCTGGTCCCAGGAACTAGCCAGTGGTGGGAGTAAAAGTGTAATCCTAAAAGGTGTTTTTGTAAAAAGAGGGGCAATCCAGACAATCCTCACTTTTCCATTTTTAGAGGAAATGACTGGAAGACGTTTGTTTGTACCATCTACCTTCAAGTCAGGACTGAACTAAAAATTATGAAATTGAACTAAAAATTATGAAATAGGACTTTGGAAATGGCTTTTAAAACAAAGTTTTAAATTGAAATTTCAGACTTTCTTAAAAAGGGATGGTTTGGATTGAAATGAAAGATCTCATAACAATTTTTTTCATTTTTATTAATTTAATAGTAGCCTTGCACACAAACCCATGTGCCAGTAGCTCTCTGCCACCCTCCAGTAGCTCTCTGCCATCTGCTTTCTTGCTACCCTGCTCCCTCCTGTAGTTCTCCTGCCCGCTAGTAGTTCGCTGTCCCACCCTCCTCCAGATCTGTGATCCATTCGTTACATGGTAGGCTGTTATGTCTCATGGCATAATGGATAATTAGCATATTCCTCTCTTATTATATAGGATAATAAAATTAAAAAGTTTTTGAAATAGAACAAAGGTGAAAATAAGATTTTTATGAAGCATGTACTGACAAACAATTAAAGTATAGATCATCTTTGCAGTCTACTAGGCTAGCTCTTTTTTAAAAATATATTTCATTAATTTTTTACAGAGAGGAAAGGAGAGGCAGAGAGAAACATTGATGAGAGAGAAACATCAATCAGCTGCCTCCTACACACCCCTACTAAAGATGTGCCCACAATCAAGGTACATGCCCTTGACCGGAATCGAACCTGGGACCCTTCAGTCCACAGGGTGATGCCCTATCCACTGAGCCAAACTGGTTAGGTCAAGGCTAGCTCTTTAAAAAAAAACACACATACACTTTGATTTGATTAGCAAAATATAGCTATTCCTCAGAAATGACCTAGAAGAATGCTACCCTCAAAATCTCAGGATGAGAGATTTTTAGTTCTATTTTAAAACTAGGTATATCATTTATTTCTAGATAAAGTCAATAAAATGTTTACTGCTAGAGTGTTATTTTTAAGTTAACAAAAGCATTTTTGCTAACTTGCTCACTGGACATATGCATACAATTTAAAATGGAATTTCCAAATACTTTTATTACATAGATCCATGAAAAAAATAACTGAGGTCTCAAGACTATGCTGCCCTAACTGGTTTGGTTTTTAACTTTCTCCCTTTCTCTCTGAAAAAAAAAAAAAATCAATAAAATATATATTAAAAAAGGACTGTACTAAACCAATTCTGATTTTTGGTTTATGTTAATAACAGAACTCTTAGTCCTATCGGACCTGTGGCTCTCTATTTTAATAAGATTAAGGCCACAAGGTTCAAGCTTCTTTAGTTTAAATCTCTGCAACAGAAAATATTTCTTTGTACTGTCCCCCAATATATTCTTGCTCTCCGAACTACAAATGGGTTTCTCAACTTTGGCACTGTAGATATTTTGGACTAGATAATACTTTGTCATGGGGGCTGTCCTATACATTATAGGATGTTTAGCAGCATCCCTGGCTTATACATACTAGATGCTACAGCACCACACAACTCCAGTTAGGTTAAACAAAACTGTCACCAGACATTGCCTGTAGGACTAATGTGTCCTCCATTGAGAACCACTTAACTAGGGGAGGAAACATTCTCTTCCCTCTACTTGAGTTCTTGGGCCCATTTTAATCACCACTTCATGTTATCCCAGTTGTTATGGACCACCCGCGAGTGACAACCACCAAAGAGCCAGATCAAAAATTTAAGAAGCCTTTTAATAACAAACTCGAGCCCGGGCCCACGTCTCCACTGTCACAGCAGTGAGCAACTCGAGCTCCGAACCTCGGGAGCGAGCACTTTTTATCTCCAACGCAGGGAGATTTGGCAATTTGTGATTGGCCAGTTTCACACAAAGAAAGGTAGCACAAGGTCAGTTACAGTACAGGGAAGTGAGAGATTTCAAATTCTGTTTCCAATCGGGTGGGCCCTGTTGACCCTGTATCTGGCTGTGCGATGTTATGGCAGCAGGATGTCCTCTGGCAAGGGAGGGTTGAGTGAATGTCATAAACAGCTAAAGGGGGTTTCGGTGGTGGTGTCTGGTCTAAGCTTGGCAAACCACGTCCTTCTCTTCTATCCTCCTCCCCTCTCTGAGTCTGGCTATCACATTCCCTACTGGTCTTATTGGGGAATCAAATCCTTGATTCTTGCTGTCCCCCCTCATCATCCGAGTTTATGGGTTGGTCTTTGTGATTTTAAGATGGCAGCTCCCAAGTAAGTTTCACGCGGCCGACATGGTGGCTGCCAAGTCACACAGTCCAAAATGGTCTTTGCAGTCCTGTCCTGTCCTTACACCAGTCAGTCAATCTCCCTCTCTCTTTCCATTTGTAATCTGTGATTACTGTCTTTGACAAACTAGTATTTCAATTATCTCCCCATTAAGAAAATATGAACATAACAATCAACCAGCTTCAAGTTCTGCAACTATATAGTTACTGTCCTCTGTGTTTTCTTTCACTAGGAACTTTTATGAAGATAACGATTACCAGCACTTCTCAAATGATGTTGTTAAAAATAATCTATGCTGGTGCGATACTTTTAGTTTGTTTATAAAATGATATAGCCATGAAATGGAGGTCCATATATTTAATGAAACAAGCTTCATGAAGGACCTCCTGATCCCAAGATATGTCACAATCAACTTACACACTGATGTATAAGCAGCAGCCATTAACCATCCTGGTGATGTAAGCTATCTTTATGACTTACAATTTCAATACATTTGGGATATTTGGTTCTTATTAAAATAAAATGACTTAAATATTCTACTTTGGGTCCTCTTATAAACTTCAAAACACATATGAAAGAAATTTTAATTCATCTGTGAGTACATTTCTTTCTGCTGATTTTGGTTAATGTGCAAACTGTACCTCATGAGGTTCTATTAATATGAAGGCATTATAATACAAATGTGTTCTATGGTCACACTAGCTTTGACCTTCAATGTGTTTTATGGACTTTAAAAATGGCCTTTGAAACAAAGCTTTTCTTATAAGAAAACTTCAGCTGGTTGAAGAAAAATCAGACTTATTTTCAAAAGTACCTCCTTGAGACTTATCCTTCTAAATGACCAATTCTATTTTTGGAGCTCTTTAAATGTTCTAAAGCAGTATCTCTCAACAGTAAAAAAACACAAAACTATGCTCTCCCCTAAAATGATTTTTTACTCAAACCTCTCTCTACTCCAATTAATCCAAATCTTACAAAGCTTTACTTTTGGTAGTATATGTTTTATAAGAAAAGGACATAATAATTATGCTGTTTCTAGCTACATATATCTTACCCCACCCCTTCCTTCCCCATCCCTTATACCTTTCTCATGGTACATCATTTAAGTAATTCTATTTAACAAGGGTTATCTTGTTCCCACTAAATCTTTTCTTCCTAGAGCAATGTCCTCATTTTAATTAACTCTGGGATCCCAGTTGGCCAAATTCCTTATCACTGTAGTCATCTGTTTGTTACTATCCCTTTTAAAATATGGCACGCAGTTGGTCCGACGGTTGTGGGTTATTGTTAAGCTGATTAACATAAAATATGGCATGCAGATCTTAATGAATTATTTCATACATGCTAGAATTATAGGACTATTTGAGCTTTTACTGTATACACTGTGTTTTGAGCTGCTATTTGGTAACATAGAATGTCCTCAGTAAATATTAGCTGTAATATTTTCTTGGTTTTATCATATACTTAACTTAGCTTTTCAATCAGGCAGGATTCTAAATAAAAAATAGGTTTACCACCTGGCCAGTGTGGCCAAGTGGTTGAGTGTTGACCTATGGACCAAGGGGCAGCCAATCAATGATTCTCTCTCATCACTGATGTTTTTCTCTCTCTTCCTCTCTTTCTCTCTCAAATCAATCAATAAAAAATATATTTTTTTAAAAGTAGGCTTTTCTATTACTACTACACAATTCTTTCCCTTCTATATGCTGGGATCCCTCCCCCATGGTGGTTAAAGTGGTTGACTAGAGAGGAGGCTCTTAGTTTTTTTGGCAAAGGTGTTCATTCTTTCTAAAAAGCATCTGAAATGGGAAATTCTTGGCAAAGACCCTCTGAGAATAGAAGCTCTTTGGCAGTGTGCAGAATGACTTGCAGTGACCAGGGATAGAGGACAACTGACCACATCAGAAAACTAACACAAGTGATAGAATTTCACAAACCTTTAGAGTTCATAAAAAAGTTCTCCAGGGCTCATGAGCTAATGCAGACTAACTGGTACCTTCTGTTTCTGCTCTGCCATTATCTATCATAATAAATGGTTAAATCCTAAAAACATATTATGGGTTTTTCATCCTTGGCTCTAGATTACTTGTGGAGAAGACAAAATATAACATTTAATTTGTTTTGACAAGACATCCTACAGAATAAATAAATGAATTGCTGCTAGTAAAATCGTACTCAATGAATGCATTTTGTGGCTCCCAACAATCACATTCCAATTTCTTTTTTTAAAAATTTGATTAAGTCAATTGTGATGTACTTCCAGAAATATGGATCATTATTTCACATCTGAACATTTGATAGAACTCAGTTTTATTTTACCTTGTGTTTCACACCTATACATACACACACACTCCACTTTTTCATGCTAATTAACTTATAACAGAAGTCAAGAGATCAACCAACAAGACAATAAAAGTCTATTAAATGTAACTAATTTTTATCATATAAGATAGGAACTTTTCTTCTTTTGGCTGTCCTTCAGTCTGTTTTCAGACCAAACCCACATTTTTGTTACTTTTGGCAAGTTATTCCATATCCTGAAATTATTCCTTCAGAAGTTCTATTCTCCTTTGCTTTCATCCTCTGATTTTACTTTCCTCAGTAACTACTGTAGAGTCATATAAAATATTGGTTTGAGCAGCTGAGAATGAAGATTCTAGGTGAACAGTGTGATGATTTAATTTCTTAGCATCACTACTAAAAATACCTTTTTTGGATATTTCAATAATTCAGATGAGTTAGAGAACAATGTCCTTGAGAAATTATTTTCAAAAGGCACTGAAGATAAGCGAGATGATGGCTGTAAAAATGCTTTGAACCCTCTGAAAAAATAGTATTTCTGAAATGTTCATTATTGTGTGTATCATTCCTGATGGACATAGAACAATGACTTCCCTCATTTTCATGGGATGGGCACAAAAGCACAGCTACTATGGGGATACTTCAAAGACATCCACCCCACACATTCTCATACAGCACTGTATGTTTTACTTTGATGTAAGAGACTAAAAAAACATGCTTAACACAGCTGCTTTCAGCTGTAAGCCCACATTACATAGATTTATTTTTTTTTTTTATTGCTGCATAAATTACCATTTCATAGGGTTGGGCTGTTCAATTGTCATCACAGATTTTCTATGCACATGTTTGAAAAATGAATAAGGATCATTTTATGAAATACTACATATGGCATTAAGAGAGTAATGCAAATGAATGGTGGTCTGGTTGCTTGTAGGAATAAACAATTCAATGATTCAAAAAGTTTAAAAATTATTTGAAGAAGGATTTTCACTCACTCACACAGCTTCAAATTAAATTGGTGGATGTGAAATGTATTTAATAAGCATGACTGTCATAAGAAAAGAGATCACGGTACAACAAAGAAATAGAAAAATGTATACATATATATATACATATATGTGTATAGTACACACATATATATGCTATAAAAAGTATTCCAAAATACTTCTATGGAATTATACCAAATTTCTCCATACAAATATGATCTTTAAAACTAGACTACAAGTATTATCATGTAGAACTAGGATAAAACATAGAGAATGAATTGCTCTTAAATACCACTGGCCCCAATAAATGTCCTGGATTCTAGAAAGAATGAAATGTCCATAGAACAAAAGCCTTAATTGTCCTTCATAAAACAGTACCATTTCCAAGGGGAAATTTCATAAAGAAAGAATTTATCCCTGTTTCTTGTGATATTGAGCCTTAAAAGATAAGGAAAGAAAACACAACCATTTTCACTTATGAACAACTAGACTCCAATGCTGGCTCATTACATTGACCTTTATTGTCTACCCCAAAATTATCCTTAGTTAAGTGATCCTATCTAAAATTGACCACACCTCTGATCAAGCCACGTCCATAAGCCATGCCCTCCAGCCAATTAGGAGCAAATAAACTCCAACCAAGATGGCTGCGGCCACTGAGAGCAGGAGGGAGGCTTGGATTTCCCTGGTAATGGAGGAAGCCAAGCTTTCTGCCTGCCCTTGCTGGCCTACGCCTCCACTCAATGCTACAAAGTTTCAATTATAGAAGCTATATCCCAACAGAAATGGCAACAGCCCTGGAGCTGGAGAGAGCAGCGGCTAGGGTTGCCTGGGTGATGGAGGAAGCCAAGCTTCTGCAGCCCTAGTGCCTAGGCCTCCACTCCAGGCTACAAAGTTTCAATTATAGAATTTAAATAAATCCAAACAGAAATGGCTGTCGCCATGGAGCCAGAAAGAGGCTTGGCTCCGCTCTAAGCTACCAATTGTAGAACATAAATTAATCCCAGATACCATGGCCTCCGCTTGGGTCGCTGGGGGGGGAGGGGGGAGCATGGCCAGCCTGCAAACCACCACAGGCCCCTCGCTCAGGCTGCCCCATGCCCCAAGGGAACCCCCACCCTGATCAGGGATACTCTTCAGGGCAAACCAGCTGGCCCCCACCCATGCACCAGGCCTCTATCCTATCTAATAAAAGAATAATTTGCAGATTGACCATCACTCCAACACACAAGATGGCTGCCCCCATGTAGTCAAAGATCCTGCCCCCATTTGGACCCAAGATGGTCACCACAAGATGGCCAGCAGGGGAGGGCTGTTGGGAGTTTCCAGGCCTGCAAGGGAGGGCAGTTGTGGGAGATCAGGCCAGCAGGGAAGGGCAGTTAGGGTGACCAGGCTCGCAGAGGAGGGAAGTTGGGGCAAACAGGCTGGCAGGGAGCAGTTAGACATCAATTAGGCTGGCAGGGTAGTGGTTAGGGGTGATCAGGCTGACAGGCAGAAGCAGTTAGGGGCAATCAGGGAGGCAGGCCCTACTGGTTTTGGGCCTAAATGGGCAGTCAGACATCCCTCAAGGTGTCCTAGATTGGAGAGGGTGCAGGCTGGGCTGAGGGACATCCCTTGCCTCCCTGTGCACGAATTTTGTGCACCGGGCCTCTAGTATGATATAATATCTTTAGAAACTTTCCACTAGCATAAATTTTTTAAGTGAGCCATATATCCAGATAAGCTTTTTATAGTTTTACTCTTGGCCCAAAACTTGGCCATGAAGAGAGTACATAGTAGAATTTTCAGTAGAGTCTTTCTCAGGTTTCATCTTAAAATAATTTCTTATGAAGAAACTGGATTTGAGAATTTTAACTTTGTTTCCATGAGAAAATTACTGAAGATGACTTTGATATTTATACTAGAGGCCCGGTGCATGGATTCATGCACAGGTGGGGTCCCTCAGCCTGGCCTGAGCCCTACTGCAATCCGGGACCCCAGCCGCTCATCCCAGTCCCGCCGTCTCTGCTGCTGCACTGCCACTCAGTAGCGTTGCCATACAGGCGGGAGAGGCTCCCACAGCTGCAGCTGTGCTCACCAGCTATGAGCCCTGCTTCTGGCTGAGCAGTGTTCCTGCTGTGTGAGCACACTGACCACAGGGGGCAGCTCCTGCATTAGGCGTCTGCCCCATTAGGTGGTCAGTATGCCGCAGAGTGACTAGCTGAGCAGTTGTTCAGTTGTAAAGGTTGCTTAGGCTTTTACTAGTATATTTATAGATACTATTCTGGATATAAAAATTCTAAGTGTTTTGCTATTAAGAATTTATTTCTAATATTTTCCAGAGGTAAGGCTTACAAAATGCTTTCTTTTGAAATGTTCCTGTTTTATTTTATGTAAAGGATGACTTGAGGTAGGATTATGAAAGACTTTAAAAATGAATATTAATTTAAAAGAGGACCAGCTGACATAATTGCAAATGGAAATTGTAGCCTATTTCTCTTGCATTTTTTTTTAAATTTTAGGTTAATGATGGGTATATATGCTTTGAACTGGCTTTCTAGTAATGGTAATGGATTACTCATATTTCATCTACTTTTGTAAATAACTGGCTAGGATAAGGCCATCAAATAAATTAATTGGTCCATAAAGAAATCCACCTAATGTCCTGATCATAGCAGTATCATGCTCCATTCAAAATACCCCATTCTATTATTTTTGATAAATTTGGAAGTTAAATAAGCTTGTTTAAGATACTATTTTAGGGTCTCTATGCTAAAATCAAGTTATTTTGTTGTTGTTGCTGTAGAAATGCTTTTATTAGACACCAAAGAAGAATTTTATTCTTTCTAAAGGTAAAACCCTATGAAAACAAATCATTTAGGTATATTTACCATCTTCCTTAAATGGCCTCATATTCAATTGTTCAGCTCTTCTTCAAATATAGTTCTGTTGCCTATAGGCCCTCATCATATCATACTGAACCATTGTAATATACTTTTAATTTGCTTCCCCTGACTCAGGCTGCTCTGTCCTCCTAATTTGCCCTCCACTCAGCCGCTAGAATACCCTTTCTAAAATGTAAAGCCACAATGTTATTTTTTGGCTTAAATCTGTTTCCTGGATTTCAGTTTTCTCTGGAATGGTCAGCTGCATAGGGTGGCTGACTTTCTTTCCATGTTATGCTGCCTGTCTGGTCATCCAGCTCTGTACTCCTTACAGTGGAAGTGTGTAGGGTTCATGCCAAGTTGTTTCATTCCTCATGCTGGTGCCCATACTGTTTTCTTTATCCAGAAGACAAGAACTAGCAGCAAACCTCACATTTAACTCTCTCTTTTGACATCTATTAATTAGGATAAGGTGTGGAGCCTCCAGCAAACATTCAATTTCAACTCATATCTTTGGCTTCCCTGGACTCAGGTTGTCATGGCAACTTCCATTGGTTCCCATTTCATCTGCAGAGTAATCAGGATCACCTTTATTAGTGCTCTCAAGAAAGACATTTAGAAAATGACTCTTAAGAGAAGCCCACCAGAAATAATAGGTCCTGCCCAGCAGGTGTGGATCAGTGGTTGAGTGTTGACACATGAACCAAGAGTATGCTGGTTTGATTACAGTCAGGGCACATGCCCTGGGTTGTGGGGATGATGTCCTGTAAGGGGCATGCAGGAAGCTGCTGATCAGTGATGTTTCTTTCTCTTAGATGTTTCTATTTCTCTATCCTGATTTCTTCCTCTCTTTCTAAAAAATCAATAAAATAAAATAATAGGCCCTATATACTCTGCTCTTAGCTAAGATTGACTCAGATTTTAATATTTAGCACTAGTAATGCTGAATTGCTCTCCATAACAAGTCACTCCATCATAACCAGGTTTCAAAATATAGCTATGTTTCTCTATCATTATTTAGAGAAAAAATGTCAGCAAGGTTTTCCTATGGAAAATGTTAGCCAATAAAGAGGCATAGTCCATAGAGGAAAGGAACTGTCAAATTCTGAATAAGACGAAGAATATCTTCTATTTATGCTGTATATACCAAATAATGAGAGTCTCTGAAAGAAATATAAATACACTAGTATATTCTAAATACACTAGTATATTCATATTATTATCTAATCCTTATAAATTTGAAGTATATAAATTTAGTCTTCTAAGATAGGAAAATTTCAAATGTGCTTAATGCAAAACATAGCTTTCTAGCAAAGTGTCTATTTTGACTACTTTGTGTGTGTGTTGTGTTTTTTTAACCTTTATCAGAGGATATGTTTTGTGTTCTTAAAAAACTGATTTTAGAGAAAGAGGGAGAAAAAAAAATCAATGTGAGAGAAAAACAATGATTGTTTACCTTCCCATACATACTCCAACCAGGGATCAAACTCCCAATCTAGGTTTGTGCCCTGACTGGGAATCGAACCTTCAAACCTTTGGTGCATGGGAGGATGCTCCAAGCAAGTGAGTCACCAGGCCAGGGCTACTTGGTGATGTTTTATATCTAGGATACACTACTAGTTGACTTTCAGAATGAAGATGTCTAGAAGTACCGATGGAAGACTAGTATGTGACAGCATTAGAAGCAACCCGGCTTTCCCTTCTTTTCATTTTCCCATGTTTAGCAAAAATAATACCAATAGGCATATTTCTAAAGTGAATAATTTTAAAATTCTTTCAAGTCCAGCCATCTAGGACTTCATTTAGTAAGATTTCCAGTGACTTTTTCTAAAAAGCTGCTTTATTTATCAATAAATAAATAAAGTAAGCAGCGCTTTGCTTAATTTCTTCATCCTAGAAATATTTTTCCATTTAGAAAATCCCAACCTCCAAAACTATAACCAAGAAAATTTTGATTTACCCAGATAGTTTCAAAAGCTCTTTTAAAAAGAAAAGAAAGCCTTCAGTGAAATTGATCTAAAGGTTTGAAACAGAAAAAGCAACAATTTTTTTTCAAAGAATTTTTAGAAATATTTAAGAACTGCTTATATTCCTTATGAAATACTAAATCAGGAAAAGAACAATACATGATGTCATGATGCAGCATGCTATCCATTAACTTATTACTGCATAACTAACTGGTGTGCAGTGAAGGTAGGGGTCTCTGAGACTGCCTGGCATTTAACTGACTGCTGTGTGTATGTGCTTGCAATGGTGAACCTTGCTTTTGCAATTTTACCTGCGTGGACCACACACAGGCTGTATTTAGGTATGGAGAGCTACACCCATCCTGATCAACGCCCTGGGTGCCAGAAGTTCAAAGATAATGTGAAGTGATGGCAGGAGGTTTCATGAAGTCTGAAAACAAACAAACACAGAAAACCAACAGAGCAACCCAATTATTTTAATTGGTAATTCTCCAATGTGATGATCTTACTTTATAAAACATTTTAACATGATTTATTTTATTACAATTTCCACACAATTAAAATAAAATTTAAATTACATGTTTGCAGAACTCCTGAAGCAAGTCTGTAGAACAATTTAAAAAACAATAAACTTGAGTTTGATTCTATCTAGGGTATAGAAAGCTAAAAAAAAAAAAAAAAATCAGATTCACCCTCCAAAGAAAAGCCGAATCCTATCTAATAAAAGACTGATATGCAAATTGACTGTCACTCTAACACATGATGGCTGCCCCCATGTGGTCAAAGATGGATGCCACAAGATGGCTTGCAGTGGGGGGCAGTTGTGGGCAATCAGGGCAGCAGGGGAGGGCAGTTGGGGGCAACCAGGCCTGCAGGGAAGGGCAGTTGGAAGGACCAGACTGCAGGGGAGGGTAGTTGAGAGGGACTAGGCCTGCAGGGGAGAGCAGTTGGGGTGACCAGGCCTGCAGGGGAGGGTAGGTAAGGGAGACCAGGCCTGTAGAGGATGATAAGTTAAGGGCAACCAGGCTGGCAGGGGAGGGCAGTTAGGGGTGACCAGGCTGGCAGAGGAGGGCAGTTAGGGGCAATCGGGTCAGCAGGGGAGCAGTCAGGCATCGATCAGGCTGGCAGGGGAGTGGCTAGGGGGTGATCAGGCTGACAGACAGAAGCAGTTAGGGGCAATCAGGCAGGCAGGCAGGCAAGCAGTTGGGAGCCAGCAGTCCTAGATTGTGAGAGAGGTGTCCAACTGCCCGTGATTAGGCCTAAACGAGCAGTCGGACATCCCTTGAGGGGTCCAAGATTATAGAGGGTACAGGCTGGGCTGAGGGACACCCCCTACCATGCACAAATTTCATGCACCGGGTCTCTAGTAAAATATAAAACCATTACTTGTATTCACAGAACTGAGGTCACAGGATAAACATCTAATAAGGGACAGACTCCTCCATTGATTTTTAGGACCTGTAGACTGGCCCCTCTGTGGCAGAACACAGAATTGAGAAACCAGGTGCTATAAGTAGTTAAAAATAATTCAGCCAAATATTTAAAGACTTCCTAAAGGACAATTAGAAGGCAGAGTGAGAGCTGCAATCACAGGATATTCAAACCTACTCCCAGACTATTCTCCAGGGACCTCCATGAAACATATGGGACCAGGTTTGCAAACCAGAGAAAACCTCTAAACAAGAGAGAATAAGACAGAAGAAATGTTGGAAGGGACAACAATCAAAATTTTCCAAAAAATAACTGAAGACATCAAACCGTAAGCCCGAGAAACACAGAGAATCCTGAGTAGGATCATCATCATCAATAACAACAAATCTTATCATACTCAAACTACTGAAAACTTAAAATAAGGAGGAAATCTTGAAGGCAGCCAGAAAAGGAAAAGACATATTATATAGAGAGGAACAAAGATAAGAATTACAGCATACTTCCTGCCACAAACTATGCAAGATAGAAGTCAATGAAGTGACATCTTTAAAGTGTTGAAAGAAAACCACTGATCAGTAAGACAGTTCTTGGAGTAAAGCCTGCATCCAGCAAGAGACCCACTAATAATCTGCCTGCAGTCCCTTTCCCCCAGTTCATATATTTGTCTATGTGTTTGTTTTGGACATGGCTTAATAATTTACCTACAAAATCCAATAAGTAGCCCTGGCTGGTGTGGCTCATTTGGTTGAGCTTTGTCCTATCCACCAAAAAGTTGCCAGGTCAGTTATCAGGGCACATGCCCAAGTCGTGGGTTCAGTCCCTGTTGGTGTGCATATGGGAGGTAATTGATTGATGTTTCCCACATCAAAGTTTCTATCTCTTTCACCTTCTATCTCTAATACAATCAATTAAAAATTTAAAAAATTAAATAAACAGACATCACCACATTACCATCTGATTCTGTTGTATATGTATGATTATTTCTTAGTTATAAGCAGAAATGAGTAGTATATATGAGTCTTAGTATCTTTTTACTCTCCTCAAATAGACTAATAATTGCACATAATTATATAACCTTACTATGCTCTACTTTCTAAGTGCTTTATTTGTATAAAAGAAATACTGTATTACTGTTTGCTTGCTAGCCCAAAGATAATATGCAATAATGTATGCTGTTGATTTTTTAAAACTTTCTTCCTATAACTCATTGCATATTTGAGTTTCACATCTGAGTAAGAATGTTACTTTTGGAATGACTTTGACATGAGTATACTCAGGACTGCTGAAATCTCTCTTTCCCTGGATCAGAGATTTTCAACCTTTTTCGTCTCATGGCGCACATAAACTAATTACTAAAATCTGTGGCACACCCAAAAATATTTTTTTTTTGCCAATTTGACAAGAAATTAGGTATAATTTAGATCCATTTACACTGGATGGCTATTGTTGTGTTGGCTGTTGTCATTTATTTATTTGAGAATCTAAGGCAGTGGTTCTCAACTTTTCTAATGTCGCAACTCTTTAATACAATTCCTCATGTTGTGGTGACCCCTAACCATGAAATTATTTTTGTGGCTACTTCATAACTGTAATTTTACTACTGTTATGAATCGTAATGTAAATATCTGTTTTCTGATAGTCTTAGGCTCTACAGAAGTGGTTCTCAACCTGTGGGTTGGAACCCACAGGTCGAGAATGGCTAGCAGGGTCACCTAAGATCATCGGAAAACACAGATATTTACATTATGATTCATTCACAGTAGCAAAATTACAGTTATGAAGTAGCAACAAAAATAATTTTATGGTTAGGGGTCACCACAACATGAGGAATTGTATTAAAGAGTTGCGGCATTAGAAAGGTTGAGAACCACTGATCTAAGGGAAAAGAGGTTAGTGCCCCTGACTAAATAGTCAGGTATTGCATGTTTTGAAATTTCTTCTGAAACACTGGATAAAAATCGCTGTTCTATCTAAAATAGCACCCTCTCTTCCTCTATGTCTCCTGGTACTCTGGTCATTTTCTGTCTGCTTACCTAGTTTATTTTTCATAGCATTTTTTACTACATGAAGTATTACATTTTTTTGTCTGTCCATTGTCAGTCTCCTGCACTAGAATATATGAGAGTAGGGACTGTTTCTCTCTTAGTCATTTGTTGTATCTCTAGCCTTTAGAATAGTTCCTGGAACTAGAAGAAGTTTATCATGTATTTGCTGAATAGATACACAAATGTATGGGTGAATATATGAGCAAATAAAAAAAAATTCCTTTCACTTAAGGAATTAGTTAACTCGGGGTAGGGAGGAACAGAAGCAGTTAGAAGTTAATATGAAATGCCCATGTGAAAGGTGCTTAATTGACTTAACTATGATCATCTAAGATGTTCAGCATAGTCCCTGGAACATTAGCAGACACTCAATGTTATTACCTGAAATCATTCATTGTTGTTCTTATCTCATGAACTCATTTTCACAAATCTATAAGGATACTACCATTTTCAGATTTGCAAATTCAAAAAGGTTAAACAATGTGCCTATGATTACAGAGTTATGAAGTGGTAGAGTTGAATCCACAGGCATGGCAGACACTAGAACCTATCCCCAGCGATGGGTAAGAGAACATCAAAATGCTGCCTATCTTACTGAAGCTCATTATTAGCTCATCTTGCCTAAATTATGATCTTCAGTTGAATAAAACTGAATAAATTTTTATTACAGTAAAAAAATAACAAATTCTTCCCTTCAAATTAGGTTTTTATCCTTGTTTTCTAGCTTGTGTGACCCAATAACGGTAGCTTTAAAGTCAACAAGGCAAAATGTGGGCTTTACTAAGTTACAAAAAAATCCAGTTTTATGGAGTCCTAAAAAAACTGCAGGTCCACACCATAATAAATCAACCTGTGCTTGAAAGCACAAACTGTATATACTGGCACCTGATTCAGCTAAGATAAAAATGACAAGTCCTTCAATGATAAATTGTCCTCTCCATATTATCCAATGGAAATATTCATATTGTCCAATACCTACAAGCAATTAGAAGGATTGAGTTTAACTTTCAAATTAAAAGGCCATTAAAATGGAGCATAGTTTCCCCAAACCGTCTCTGAAAAATATTCAGAGAACTTTCTTAGTCTTAAAGCTTGGAGGGAATATGGTACATAGTCTCAATTTCCTTTTATCAAGGAGCAATTCCTCCAGCTATTTGAAACTATGGGATAAAAATAAAATGGGAAACTATGCAAGACCTTTTAAGTTATTTATCACTTATACATTATCAGCCAAGGACAGCAAAATTTTAGAGCCAATCTGCCCCCGACCCCCACCCCAGATCCCAAGCAGCAGGCCTCAGAATAGAGGTACTGAGCATCTGACAGGATACTAGCATCCCTAATCTCTGCTTTCCTCACTGCTGCAGAAACCGGGGAAAGATGTCCACTTACACAGGGTTTAAGAGCAAGTACATTTGTCTCTCATCATGCACGTAGGGTGTGCATTATTCCCCTTATCGGGGGGGTGGGGAGGTTAATTTTCAGTTTATTAGTTACCTAAAGGATATGAGTATGAATTCTGTAAGACCTGAGGTGGAAATATTAATGTTTCAGATAATAAAGAAGATATTAGATGTCTACCAATAACATCTGGCAATACAATTTAAATGTCAAAATAAGCAAGATAAAAAGGACAAATCTGCATATATATTTTCCCTGTATATTTTAGATTTCTTTTTTTATATGACTATATAGTTTCATATTTAGAATGAGACTAAATTAATAATCATATTGAAATAGGATTGCTCAGAAGCAGGACTTTAAAACAGACCAGATTTTGAAATGTATACGCTTGCCTATACATAGAAAAATAATTGTTTCCCTACTGACAAATTCTCAAACCGATATTTAAAACTTTTTAACATGCCCTCTAATTCCTTAACAGATCAGAGGAAGAGAAACATTTTTATTCATTTCCTTTATGCTATGTTTACATAATGCTCTCAATTTTTCACAGAATTCATTGAGTTCTAAAACAGATCTTCAAATCCAAAATTAAGTTTTTATCATTCAGGTGGCCTCATTTTATCCTTCATCTTTCTTAATAATTGTCATTCCATCCATTTTTTGTATAATTCTGAACCTAATTTTGTGAATAAATAAAAGGGAAGCTTTAATGGTTTCTGCCTCAAATTTTCTGGCCTGTTTCTGCCTCTCAGCTTTTATTGCCAAAGGCGTTAGGATCAAAAGATGCTCCTTGCTGAAGTGTTTACTGCCTGCAACTTACCCTCTCACAACAAAGGAGTTCATTATTTACATCTAACATGAAAGAGAAGTATAAGGCCTGCATCAGACAAAACCAAGTGATAGAATTTGCTAGCCCCACACTCATGAAAATTCACATAATCAACATCTAGTCAATCTAAATGTCTTAAAAGCAAAAATCATCTCTTAGGGAGGGGGCTGTTCTGGCTTTCTTATTCATTTCATTGGCTTCACCATACCCTCAATCTTTCTCAACAGGGTGGTGACATGGGCTCCTTTCACAAGTACAGAACATCTCAAGACAGCCCATGGAAACATGAACCATTATTTACACTGGAAAGAAGGCCTGGGAGCAGCTGTGCCCAGCAGTAGACAGCTCTCGAGGCAGAAAATGGTGTTGTGTCGCCAATTTGTTATTACTGTAATAACTAATGGAGAGGAATAAAATGGATGACCAGTGCTAAATCAAACGGGGAGGTTTCTGACACTGCTGCAGGACGTTGGATTCTCATGGTTTATGATATCATCAGACTTCTTGATGAACTGACAGTCTGGTAATTCTGTCATGGCATTAGTTTTCCACATGCAAATCCCTGGAACTTAGGTCAATGCAGCAAATGAACAGGACTAGGGAAGTTTATTTCAACCAAAAGTAAAAACTGGTTGTCATCCTTATCAAATTTACTAAACTCATGAAAAGACTTACTTGAATAACACCTTTTTCTATGTTCTTTTCCCATTTTTTACATATTCGTCAATACTTTTTAAATATATATATTTTCATTGATTTCAGAGAGGAAGGGAGAAAGAGTAACATCAATGATGAGAGAATTATTGATCAGCTACCTCCCCCACATCCCCCGGGGGACGGAGCTCACAACTCTGGCATGTGCCCTTGCCTGGAATCGAACTCAGAACCCCTCAGTCCACAGGCTGATGCTCTATCCACTGACCCAAATCATCTAGGGCTCGTCCTACAACATCATCCTGTTCCTATCAGAACTAGGTCTCTCTCATTGATAATATTCACATTGATTTATGTATTGCTTAGCCATACCATATTATCAATATTTAACCAATTTACACATTTGCTAGCTATCCTCCTTGTCAATGTGCTAATTATATTGCTAATCCACATTTTCCATCTCGATTAAACACCTCTAGGTCAGGAACTAGGTCTATATACTTCTACCTAAACAAGGCCCACCAAAAGAGTGTGTACAATTGGCTTTTTAGGATGACCTAAATCTAGAGGCCCCAATGTGATCATTCATTCATCTATGCTAGGAAATTACTGTTCAGTCACTTAGATAGAATCATTCCCAAGACCCATTATTTCACATGGCTGATTGCAATAGCTTCCTAATTCATCTCCCTGCCTCCAGAATTTCCCCCTTTAATTGCATCCTTATAGACACTCATAATTTTTTCATGGCAGTGTGCTGCTTAGAATCTTTCAATGGCTAGTCACAACATAGAGGAAAGCATTTAAGTTCTCTAAAATAGTAAAAAGTCCTTAAAGACCACCAGCTGACTTTAAAAATCTGTCACTCTTACAAACTACCTCTCCCACTATCCCAATTCATGTCCCATATATAGAATGTCCTGTTATTTCTGAATGAACCGTGATCCTTGCTGTTTTTCAAACACCTGCAACTGTGTATGTGCAATGTTTAGAATTCCCTTTCCTGCTTCTCTGCTAGTAAACCCCTAAAAGGAAACCAGGAACACACTAAGTTTAAATAGGCAAGGAGGAACAGAAGGGTATAGGCATACCTCGTTTTTGTTTTTGTTTTTTGTGCTTCACAGACGTGTTTTTTACAAACTGAAGGCAAGATCCTCCATCAGCAAAAAGATTATAACTTACTTTATTGCAATACCAGCTTTACTGTGGTGTTCTGGAACGACACCTAAAATATCTCTGAGGTATGCCTGTATTCTGCCATTAGGAAGTTTGGGAGTGGAGGAGAACACAGCACAAAGGGGAAGCACAGAACATGGAGGTATGAGACAACCACATCCATTTCTTTAATGGCATTTATCTGTTCATTATACACTCAAGAAGAGTTCAGTCTCACACACTTCACACACTTTAAGGCCAAATGGACAGTATGGGGAGGGTCGGCAGTCCCTTCTCTGAGATAGACTACGGCTCTCCAGCCAGACTTCTAAAACTAGGCTCTACTACTTAGCAGGTGACCTTGGGCCAGTTAACTTATTATTCTTGTGCTTCTGCTTCCTTAGCTGCTAAACAGCAATCTAATTCAGAAGATAGTTGTGAGAACGAGTGAGTTAACACATGCAACATATGAAATTACCACTTTTACATGTCTACATGATCAAATATCAGCAAGTTCCCATGATTCAATCAAACATTGAAAACACACTACATAGTAGCACACACTCAAAAAGTGTTATTTCTTCTCATAGATGCTTCTAAACCTAATAACCCTGATGCAACAGCCTTTAATTGTTGGTTTATATTACCCAAGGGTCTTTTCTCCTTGATTGATGTCCCCTCACTAATCTACTGGTTCCTTTATAACACTAGAGCACTTGACTACATTCTTTAACATATTCCTTGTCTTCTTATCATCCTGAGTGACTTCTGTCTCCATCTAATTCCTCATCTTCCTCACCTCCAGAGTCACTCACATAAAAGTCATTAAGTGGGGCTGCTTCCCATCTAATAACTACAGATGATCAAAATATCTGATCCTTCCAATCTTTTCTTGTCTTTGCTCTCAACACCTCTGCTCTTCTATCCCAAGAAAAACATAGTTTCTTGACCCCTCTGCTGGCCTCAATGCTTTATCCAGCTGGTATAGAGGGCTCATTGCCGAAACAATTCTCACCAATATCTTCACCTATATTGGATTTCTGTCCATTTCCTTCACTTGTTTAATAAAACCTCAATGCAGAATCAATTCAAAAAACACTTTCTATATTTCCCTTTGACCCAGCTGTTGAGCACAGTTGGAGAAAATCAGACATTGATGCCACTATAAATCTGCACCCCTTAATCTCAAGTAGGCAATCAACTCTGTTCAATCTTTCACTTGCCCTTGCTTAACCTACTCTTATTTTATTTAGCAACATTTCGAAACTGTCATCATACTCAAGATCCCAACCAAAGCCACATCTTTCTCAGCAGATGACATCACCTTCTATTTCAGTGAGACATTTACAGCACGCTCCTCCTCCCCTTTCTAGATATCTCTGGTCCTATCATTATACTCTTTCTTCCAGTTAAGAGGATGAAGTATCCTTCCTCTGGTTCAAGGCCCAGCTCCCTCACATAGCCCCATTCTTTTTTCACCTCTTCTAAGACCTTGTTCTGTCAATATCCCTTTTATTTACCTAAAGCTTCAACCTCTTACTGCCTATTTGTTCTTTCCCCTTAACCCAGAAATCTATTTAAATCTTTCATAATATTAAAGTATTTTTTTCCTTCTTAGAGATCATCCTCTTTCTTCCCTCCGAGCTAAGTCACTTGAAAGAGAAGTCTATGCTCACTATCTCAACTTTCTCACCCTTCCCATTTACTCTATAATAAATCAATCTAACTTCTGCCCTGGTTATTGCACCCAAAACTCTCATGAGCCCACTGATGAACCCAGAAATGTCCTACCTGACAGATACATAACAAACCTCTCTTCCATTTTTTCTTACTTACGTCTTTTCCTTTCCAGTTTCCATCATGGGACTTCTTTTGTTTGCCCTTAAGTGTTTGTAAATCTTAAGGCTTCACCCTTTGCTCATTCTTCATATTCTATTTTCATTTGCTCTTGATTTTAAACACTACTGACAAGAGGTGACTTTCCAATCTGTATTTCCAGCCCAGTCTTTCCCAATGCCTGCCACATTTATTTACTTGGATAGTCCACAGGAACTTAAACCCAGCATATCATTCATTCAGTTTTTCAAAAAATATTTTTATGACCCTCACTTCATATTAGTATTTAGCAGTAAACAAGACAGCAAATAGGCTCTTTATCTTAAGCTTCATTTCGCACTATTACCTCCAAGTAAACTTTAAGCTATTATACCAAACTTCTGTAGTTTGCTATTTTCTGTTGAAAGAAGACTAAATGCTGGGATGGGGGTGCTTTGTACATAAAAATCTTTCAGCCTGGCATTCCTTTCCATGTTCTTTTCAATTTTTGAGATTTTAGGATAAGTCTTGCCCTCTAATAAACTTTCTCTAAATTCCCATGCTGGGTTAAGTGCCCTTGATCACTGCATTGCAGAGGATATGCTAAAAGTATTTATTTGTACATATCTTCCCCACTGAATCTCAAGGGCAGTGATTATATCTCTCCAATGAATAGCAGGTAGCTGGATAATAAATGTTTGGGATTACTCAGCTAGACGTAATCTTTCTCCTTTTTAAACACTCAAAATACTGTGGTGGTTTTCTTATTTCCCTTTGTATGGTTATATAGATACTTATAAATCTAATTCTCCTCTCTTTTCTAATGCCAGCTTAATTTTCTTGAGCATGCTGTGTTTCTTTAATTTTCCACAGTCCTCAAAATCATGTATATAATAGGCACTCAAGGAATATTGGTTGAATTGGGCTGAAATGAATAGAGAAAATACTCCCATGCTTAGATGTTCTATCTCCGGAATACTTTAGTGGTGTTACATAGTTCAGAGATAAGATTTCTCAGGTGTCTTCCTGCCACAACCAAGATCGAAAAGAGTATTATCAAAGATGTTCTGACTGTCCTTCCAGATTTATATGTGTCATGAGAGATCACTCTGCTCATGTATGTGGGATCTCCTATCCATGTATATGGACTCACTGCACTCTCTCAATTCATAGAACAAGGTAGAAAGATGGAACTCTTAGTGGAATAAAAAACTCATCTGACTCACTGGATCACTATGTACCATATGTCCTCATGCAATGCATTAAATTCAGGCTCTTATAGCCTAAGATCATTTCCAAAAATTGAGTACTTATATTCATTTCTCATAAGAGGCTTCACTCTCAATGTATATAAAATGCTTTGAGTCCTGTGAAAGGAATGATGTAAACACAAGACATTATTACTAACATTATCCCCCAGATGACCTCATGAGGTAAGTATTAATGTCAAAGGGAATATTATTTTACAGGCGGAGAAGTCAGCTGATTTGCTCAAAGTCAGAGGTAGTGCTAAGAGCCAAGAACACACTCAAGAGAGTCCTGTCTTGTATCCATTGCCAGATCTAATACAAGCTTTTCAAAAAGTCTTTCTTAGGGTTTGAAGAGAATCTAAGAATTTTACCCTTTCTTTTTGGTGCTCCATTCCTTTTTCTCTCTTACCAATTTTTCCTTCTTGAAAGGAAGCCAAAAGAAAACACAATGGTCACCTAGGAGCCATTCACGCCCACACCTGTGCAGCATCTGGGGTAGCGCAGTTCATTCATACTCCATTCTACTTCCATCCAAGGCTCTCAAACAGGGCAGCTCCAATCTCTACCAGGCTGAGTTCATTCAGTTTGAGTAAATTACCATGTCCACCAAGTAGGGCATGCTCCAAGGAATTCATTCTGTTTAGTTACGTCTCATACAAGTGGCCCACATAACAGAGATCTCACTCTCCAACTTGATTTTCAAGTCTGACACACTACATTTATTAGGACTAAGTCTCCAAATTATTTTGATAAGCTCTGCACAATAGTGATCATCTTATATAATAAAAGGCTAATATGCAAATTGTCCCCCCTAGGAGCTCAACCAACTGGGAGTTCAACCATCTGCTATGATGTGAAATGACCACCAGGGGAAAGTGCAGAACTAAGGAAGGCCCCAGCCTGCCTACAGCTGGGGAAGGCCCAGGCAGGCTGGCAGCTGTGGGAAGGAAGGCCCAGATCAGCCCTGATTGCCAGCCAATACTAGGCACCCTACCTATGTACAAATTTTGTGCACTTTGTCTCTAGTTTATAGATAAGTAGAAATCTGCTAGACTAAATTATATCTAGTTCCATGCCCTATAACTTTACAAACTCCCCTCTACCCCCTAAGAAAAACAATTACCTGGAAGGATGCAAGCCTTAGGTTGACAAGAAGGGAAAAGGGAGTAAGAAAGTGAAGAAAATAAAGAAGAGAGTAAGATAAGGCAACAATATTTTTCTTTGTTAAAAGACAAAACAAAAAAACCAGTAACTTGCTTCAGTTGCACTCCAAAAGCCTCCTCTGTTTACCCTAATTTTCTAAATAAAATATTACCATTTTCTCTGGGAAACAATAGCTGAAAAACACTAGCTTAGGGAACACCAACTTTCTTTTGACCACACACACAGATAAATGTAAAAACTTGATTCATTGAGCTGTGTAAGTTTGATACAAAAAGCAGAGGTGGTACAAAAAGCAGAGGTGGGAAAGGGTTTGGGTTGTGGCTCAGGCTTTCTCACTTCCGCTCTGATCCTTGGGCTGATTTTTGACCTGTAAGGACCTGGGCTACCTTAATGGTAACATAAGCTGGTTGACTTTGATCTTCTCCCCCACCCCTACCCCAAACCTTACCAGAGAATATGTTTTTATCGACTTTTAGAGGGACGGGGGAAGAGAGAGGAGAGGGAAAAAGGGAGAAGGGAGAGAAAGAGAGAGAAAGAAAGAGAGAGAAAGAGAAACATTGCTGTGAAAGAGAAACATTGATTGGTTGCCACCTGTAAGTGCCCTGACTGGGAACTGAATTCGAAACCTTTTTGGTGTATGAAACGATACTCCAATCAACAGAACCAGAGAAGTCTCAATCTTCTTTAAGGGCTCATCAAACACAAGACCACTAAGTCTGTGAGCACCTTCAGCTTCCTCCCTGGCTAGGGGCTGTAGCAATAACTTGACACAGACACTGGCCCTATGCTCAAAGACCTGTAATCCAGCTAGAGATAAGACCATTAATAAAGACAGACAGTAATGAGAAAATATAAAACCTAGTTGAACTGAGTTAGAACTAAAAATTACCATTGCTTGTTACCTCAATGGCACTTCCTACTGGGCATATGAATATTTAGTGTGAATTTGCATCACAGAACTAACCAATGACCTCCACTATTATTTACTCATGCAACAGAATAATCATGATGTTTAAATATTCAAACATGTGCTCAAAGATTATAAAATCATGAGATCTATTTTTTATCCTGTTCATCAGATTATTAATTCACTTGATTTTAATATTCATTTGTTGATAGATGTGTATTTGCTGTTCATAATTTATATTTTTACCTTTTCCTCCTTCCTCTTCTTAAAGAATATCTTTCAGCATTTCATATAATATTGGTTTGGTGGTGATGAACTCTAGTTGTTTCTTATCTGCAAAGCACTTTATCTGATCTTCAATTCTGAATGATAGCTTTGCTGTATAGAGTAATCTTGGTTGTAGATTCTTGCTATTCATCACTTTGAATATTTCTTGCCACTCCCGTATGGCCTGCATCGTTTCTGTTGAGAAATCCGCTGACAATCATATGGGTGCTCCCTTATAGGTAACTAACTGTTTTTCTCTTGCTGCTTTTAATATTCTCTCTTTATCTTTTGCTCTTGGCATTTTAATTATGATGTGTCTTGGTGTGGTCCTCATTAGATTCCTATATTTTGGGGTTCTGTGTACATCTTGGGCTTTTAAGTCAGTTTCTTTCACCAGGTGGGGGAAGTTTTCAGTCACTAGTTTTTCAAGTAGGTTTTCATTATCTTGCTCTCTCTCTTTTTCTGGCACCCCCATAATTCGGATGTTGGCATGCTTGAGGTTGTCCCAGAGGCCCCTTACACTATCTTCAATTATCTGGATTCTTTTTGTTTCTTGCTTTTCCAGCTGAGTGGATTTTGCTTCTTTGTATTTCAAAAGTTTGACTTGGTTCTTGTGACCCTCTGAACTGCTTTTAGGACTTTGTGTAATATTTTTTATTTCAGTCAGTGTATGCTTGATTTCTGGTTGGTCCTTTTTCATATCAGTGAGGGTCTCGTTCATATGCTCGTAGGGCTTGTTCATTTCCTTGTAGGTCTCATTCATTTCCTTGTAGGTCTCATTCATTTCCTCGTAAGTCTTGTTCATTTCCTCGTTGGTCTCGTTCATTTCCTCATAGTTCTCATTAAGTTGATCGGCCTTTTGTAGGAGCCTCTTGAAAAGCCTTATAACCATGGTTTTGAACTCTATGTCTAGTCGTCTTTTTTCCTCCATTTTTTTCACACCTGATTTCTTTCCATATCTCTGCATGGTGGCTTTTATGTGGTAGATGTCCTCTAAGGGACAGTGGCTCAGCCTCCCCAGTTACCTGAGGTGGGTACTCTTACTGCAATCCTTTATGGGTTGTACAGTATTTTTGAATTTAAGCCTAGCTTGTTGTTGTTAGCCCTAGGAGGGTTTGACCTCCAGGCCAATTGGCTGTGCAGGGAAACTGTGTTCAGATTGGATGGGTGGAGTCTCTGAGCTGAGCAGGCAGCGTCAGCTATGTCCTACGTGGCGTGCGGGTCTCTGTTGGATAGGAATGGCTGCAGGCACCTCCAAGAGAAAGCCGCTAGTCTCTACCCCTTGCCAGACAACTCTGCCTCTCCCCAAATGAGTCTGCACACCCAGGGTTGTAAAACAAAGGAGTCCGGTGGTCTCCCGAACGAGGGGGCAAGTCGCCAGGGAGCAGGTCACGCGTCTGTGCTGTCGTACACTTTACGCATGCAAACTGCTGTTCCAAGCAACCTGGATTCTCCTCAGACTAGGAGACCTCTGCCGTGCCTGGCTTCCAGGGTGCGTACCCCGGACCTCGGATCTCACCTGGCACTGGGGAATCTGTGCAGTGGGACGGTCTCCGCTCTCCCCGTTGGAGAAATCCAGCCGGGATTGCTGCTATCAGCCCTACAGCCCGTGCGTGCCCCACGGCCCCTCCGAACCTCTGGCTCCATGCGTATCTTCAAGGCTGCGTGTCGCCGCTCCTCTGAGTCTCAATGTCCCACCTTTACTTTTATTTGTGGATTTTTTACTCAGCCAGCTTTCCGGTGATTCTGGATGATGTTTGTCTTGTTGTTATGTTGTAGTTTTGAAATTGTTGCAAGGGGCAGCACAATAGGTGTTTACCTATGCCACCATCTTGGTTCCTTCCTCAAAGTCATGAGATCTAAAGAGATCAGCTTCACCTTGGTTGTACCTAGGAGCTTAGGCCTGGTCCATTTAACATTTCCATTATGACACATTTTAATTAAGTCATTAATAAACTGATGTATGTACAGATAACACTGACCAAGGCAAGAAAGAGTACTAAGAGTCCTTCCCTCAAAAAAAGTTCTGTCCTGGGTGTGGCCCAGTTGGTTGGACATCATCCCAGACACCAAGAGGTCACTGGCTCGATTCCTGGTCAGGGCACATGTCCAGGTTGTGAGTTTGATCCCAGGTAGGGGGTGTGCAGGAGGCAGACGATCAATTCATTGATATTTCTCTCCCTCTCCCTTCTGCCCTCTCTCTAAAATAATTTTAAAAAAAAGTATTTTAAAAAGTTCAAATATACCTTTCACTCAACATTCTTTCCTATTTTTCTAATCCTTTCAAGCAATTATTCCCACCTCATTTTTTGGACCCACAGAGTAAAGTAATCCTTTTACTTCTCTGTTAGATGCCACTTCTACTTTCACTTCTTTTCCTATCCAACATAGGCGCTCCATGGATCATCACTAAAACCTTCCCTTTCTCATCTTCATCCCTTCTGTCTCCAAGAAGCATTTGTGTATACACAACACGGAAGCAATAAACCTTGGAGAAAAATCATACATTTGAAAATGGGGCAACTGTACGTTCATGGTTGCCAGCATTGCCTGGAAATGCTGCTAGGCAATTCTGTTTCAAACCTTTTCTGGTTCACTGTTACCCCAGTTATCCTATGCTCTCTAGGCAGGGTGAACCCTCTTGGACAACGGTAAGAGGCAGTAGAACAACCAAAGCTGCAGGCAGCCACAACTGCTAGCGAAACCCAGGCTGACCCCTGAAAGCCATCAGAAGAGTGGTGTCAGCCATGTAGTAATCTGTGAAAAGATATGACATATGGATCAGTGAATACCTGCTTTATTTATGCTGGTCATGACCATGCCAGTGAGTGTGTGGTCATGACCATAAATAGCACACAAGAGCCATGTATAACGATATCTTTAATTTTGCAGGCTCAGTTTATTTCCTTTATCTGAAACTTAAATCTTTTCCTACATGTTCTTAGGGCCTACAATCAAATCCTCACTCTGCCACTTAGCTTTGTAATCTCTGGTAAATTACTTAAACTCTCTATATGTGTGGATAATATCTACCTTACAGAGTTAATGTGAACATTAAGTTTGTTAGTACAACAGGGCCAAGACCATAATGCCATATAAGTGTTTGCTACTATTATTGTTGCTGCTATCCTATGTATAGAACTCACCCAAATTTTCTCACAGTCACAAGTATTATCCCCTTTTTTCTGTTGTTTCTCCAAATATTTTGTTGATGGAGAAATGGTCTTGCTACAGAATGTGGCATATCTGTCTAACCCCAATGGCTGAATACATTTTCTCTAACAACAAAATATAATATGAAAAATATTTCCAACTTATATAAACTCATACAGAACCTGTTACGTTTTCCATAGTTATTGTGTAACCAAGAGAATACTAAATATCTTTCCTGATCAGGACTATCCATCATTCTCTACTTTCCTTCAATGTCCAACCCCACCACCTTCCTACCCCACTATCTGTTAGCATGGTTTCCACTCCAGCACTTCTATATCTTTCTCACCACCTCCTCATTCGGTGCCTCACTCAGACTGTACCACCCTCACTTCCCAGTACTCCCCATGCACTGTCTCAGCTTTTTCAACACATTGGCCCTTCTACCTAACCAACTTTCTCCCCTTACTTCTCCTGCTCCCTTGGGTAACTCAAAGTATTTTTCTGGACTTCAACTACATGGAAAAACCTCCAGAAAACTTTCCTTGAAACCCTCAATCTCCAATCACCAAGAATTTGGTACCTCCTCTATAGCCCTAATCACTCCTAACCAGAATTCCCCAAGGGCAGGGATCACAGCCTAGTTTGTCCCCTCTGCTTCCCTAGTTTCTACCTGTGTCTAACATACACATAATTTGTACTCTACAAATGGAAAAATGCACTAAAACATTAAATACAGTTTGACAGATCTAGAGATGTTTGACCCTAAAAAAGGGGACAAGGCAAGATCACTGTCAATGTCTTCAAACATCTATAAATTTCATGGAAGAATATTTTATGTAGCTTCAGAAGGAGACACCGGGACCATTGATATAGGCTCTGGGGAGGCACATTTCAAAACAACGTAACAAAGAACTTTCTAAAATGTAGAGCATAAGATACTTTGGCCAATATTCAGCGATATATAACTACAGGACTGCATATAGGGGCTGGTAGAATGAACTGAGTGATACTTAGTTTCCTTGCGAAGTTAGATTCTGTGACATAAAACTCTACTTCTGAGCACCTAGGTATGGATATGTAGGACAAGAATCATATTGGATACATAAGAGAAGATCAAAGATTATACATTAATGACACCATGGGTTTGCCAGAGTAATTCCGGCAAAAAATAGTCAGAGGATTTTAAATAAAACAAGCAAACAAAGTAATCCAACCCCTAACCCAGATTCCAACACAGGGGATAAGTCTGGTAAGAGGCAAAACCAGGTCCCTTGGGACATTCTCCATACAGCCTCCTTCATCCTGGAGGAGGCAATTTAACTTTACAACTTTCAAGAAACTTCCCATTAGAAGTGGTTTCAACTTTAGATTTATTGCGTTTTCCAAGGTTACGTCATTTGGGCTACACATAATCCAAAGGCACTCAAGGGGCCACATTGTAAACGTTACAATAAACATTAATGAATATCACGCTGATAAAACCTGTAATGTGCACCCACACACCCACACACAAAGGGATTTTTCACCTTATATGGTTAAAAAAAATCAGCCCTTTTTACATTCCACTTTGTTGGTCTGCCAAACACACAGAGTACATCTACTTTAAAAACACCAATTAAAAATATTAACAACACAAAAATATATAAATGGTGGTTCAGAGCCAAGGGCACATAAATTGACATGTATTCAGACAGTAAGTAAACATAAAATGAGTAACAGAAACTACTGCATTATATAAAAGGAAGCATGAACAATAGCCCTAAATGTGAAAGTGATCTTCATCCCTATCTTGGGGGCAATGGTAAGGAGGGAGGCAAAATGGTGGGAAAAGGGAGGGATAGAGGAAAGGAGCACAAGAAGGATCGGGACAAGACCTGCAGGAGATGGGGAGGTGGGGAAGGCAATCTCATTCCACACTATAACATCAGGAAGCCCTATGGGCTTTCATACAGGGTGGGGCAAAAATAGGTTTACCATTGTTCAGATGGGAAATAATACAATAATTACTACATAATAATACAAAAATAAACTGTGTTTTGCATACTCACAATTATAAACCTACTTTTGCCACACCCTGTGCTCCTCACCAGAAATGGTACATTGACAAATGTTCAAAATCTCAAACACTGCCCTGGCTGTGTGGCTCAGGGGGCTGGAGTGCTGTACGGTGCACCAAAAAGCTGTGGGTTCTATTCCTGGTCAGGGTGTGTACCAGAGGCAACCTATAGATACTTCTCTCCCATTTTGATGTTTTTTTCTCTCTCAAAATCAGTAATAATAATAAAAAATCCTCAGGTGAGGACTATAAAAAGAAAATCTCCGAGGCTGCATAACCGAGAAGCAACTGTGGGAAAAGGGCTGTGCTGAGAAGTACAGTCTTTAGATTAAAATTATTATTATCACCCATATTCTGCCACTTAGCTTTTCTAAGTTTCCTCTTCTGTAAAATGGGGATCCTAAAACCTACCTCATAGCATGGTTGAGAGGAATAACTAAAACCAGGTGTGCAAAGGTGAATAAGCTAGCTGGAAAACCACCCAAAAACCTCCAAGATTTTGTCTGTTCAGAGAGAAAACTGACCTCTGGTACCCAGCTGGTTGAGCTACTACTATTTTCCCTATGTTGAACTTAGCCCAGTCATGGTGGAGCCCATCAGTATGATATTAAGAGGCATGGTGCTGTATACCTTGTAGACAATTAATGTATGAAGGAAGGAGGGAGGCAAGAAAAGAAGAAAGGAGAAAGTCAGTCCCAGCTATAATGCTGATATTTCTTTTTGCAGGAGGGACAGACATGCTTCCTCTAAGACATTACCCTGCACCTCACAGGGGTACTCTGAGTATTATTCCTACCATATGAATGAGCTTGGAGTCTCAGCCAGAGAACCATGCTCATAATCTTACTGTTAGGCAATTCAAAAAAATTATAGTACCAGTAAAATTCTTTCTTTTAATTGTTCTCTACATAATTATCCCATACATATTGAGAGCTAATTTGATAGTTCACTATAGACTAACTGTTGCTCTATCTTTAGAGTCTGTCAGAAGTAAAGCATCCCCATTCTAAATAATTTTGTTTTTTCCTGTCGTAAAACCTCTTTAAGGGCTGCTGAATTTTATTCTAAGGATTGCTGATTCAATTCAGTTTGCAAAAGAAATTTTACATGTAGAAAATCAAGGCTTAGGGAAGCCCAGAGAATTGATGCAAGACATAAAATGAATTAGAACCAGACAAAAATTAAGTAACTTAATTCCTCTTCATCTTTTTTATATTTATACAGAAACAAAAATATTTAAAGTTTAGGGAAATGGGAACAGCCTGAACATTTATAGAATAATATTTTAAAAAATATTATGATCATATCCATTAAC
The DNA here is from genome assembly GCA_027563665.1 of Antrozous pallidus. Taxonomy (NCBI): domain Eukaryota; kingdom Metazoa; phylum Chordata; class Mammalia; order Chiroptera; family Vespertilionidae; genus Antrozous; species Antrozous pallidus. The sequence goes on along the minus strand of CM050514.1, from coordinate 83,619,606 downwards.
TTTTTAAATTTTATTAGATTTATAACATACTGCAATAATTTATCTGATAGAAAAAATAAAGGAGCAAATGTTTATCAAGGCATGACTATCTGCTATGCTATTTATTACTCATAAGAACTCAGTGCTGCAGAGCTCATTATCCCCGTCTTACAATAAAAAAAAAAAAAGATTTGCTCAGAAACAATCTGACGGCTTTCCACTGCCTTAAGCATAAAACAACTTAAGATGCTAGATGAGTGCCCATATGGCTCTATCTCCAATTCATTGAGTCCCCTGCCTCCACCACCGTCCCTCCTTAGCCTTCTCCATGTAGCATAGGCCTCCCTACCTCAAGCTCTAGCCCAATGATCTGCTCTGCAGTTCCCTGAACAAGCTCTGCTGGTTCCCACCTCTATGCCTCACAATGCCCTCTGCTCTCAAGCAGTTTCTTCCCCTGCATGAACTCCGATATTCAAATCAAGGTTCACTTCAAGTATTTTCTGAAATGCTAACTCAATCTACTAATTGTGGACTCCCTTTGACCAGTTCCTCTTGCGAGTCCTCCTTACCTTTAGTGGCACATACAATATGACATAATTTATAGTTCATAGTTCTTGGTTCACAACTTCTCCTTTCTCTGTGAGTTCTTAAAAGGTAGGACTGAGTCCTAGGTAAACACCTTTCCTGCTGGGCCTCAGTAACACTGCTTCTTCATGGCGGGTGTGACAAGCGCTCTAATTCTGTCTCTTCATGGCTCTGCCCATATGGGGGCAATAAAAACAGACAACGAGTAGCTGATTATTTCCCCCTTCTGTTACTAGTCCCTTAAATTCAAGTTAAACCTTCTTAATTCTATTTCAGAAAAAACAAAGCCCAAATCATAGGGTATAGGAGCAAATGAGATCAAGGGGGCAAAGGCTCACTTTTCTAAGAGGAAGAAGAGTGACAAGCACACTGACTACTGTAGTAGCTTAACATCCAGTCTGAGGACTGAACTGCTCCAGAGGTTCACAGGGGGCCCCAAAGGGGAGAAATTCCAATTACATATGCAGTGATTAAAAGCACTGTTTTGTTCTTTAAAAGACTTTTAATGATATTACCATATAGACACATAATGAGGATCTTATAAATACATCAATTTTGTGTAAACTTTTTAAAAAATGTCATAAGTATTTGTGAAAAACCAGAACATTCTGGTTCCAAGCCTTAGTTGGGCTGGCCTTTCTTCAAGTAGATTCTTTCTGTTAGGGCTAAGAATGTGTGGAAATTGGAACTTTTAAGAATAGTCTGCTATGCATACAATGCATGTGGTTCATTCACTACTTTTACTACTTTCCATTCTTTCTTACAGGCTTGGCCTGTTGCTTGTACCAACATCTTAATGCCAAATCAGAACACCCAGAATGTTTTCAAGCCACTCCTTTACTTTATGTAATATCATTTGTTGTATACCACATAAAATAAACCTACAAACATAAACAACAGTACTTTTATTCTCACAGAGGGGACTATGTTAAGGGTGAGAGAGTGGAGTGGAAAACAGCACCAAGATTTTAGTCTGGATATCTGGGGAGAAGAGCATTATTACATTCAGCTGGAAGCCTGGGCAGAAATATGAAGACCAGGAAGAGGTTCGTGAATTGGAAATTAGGAAGCCACTGGTGAAGGCACAGGCTGGACTACAAGTCGGGGTGGGGAGAGGGAGCTAGAAACTAATAGAATGAGTTCCAGAGATGTAAAGATGGGAGATAAATTGACAGTTAAAAGTGGAACATGAGACAGAAGATTTTATTAGAAAAATGAAAATTGGGCATGTTATAAAGTGACATAAAAAGAACTGGCAGTGAGACACAAGAAAACTATAGGTACACAATGGACAGGAGGTATCTGATGGGGCAAGAACCAGACATGCCTCTGATCCAAAGCTCAGTTGAGGGGAGAGACTTGGAAACCAAGAGGAACACTCCTTTAAGAGAGGGGGAGAAGAAAATATGTGAAGAAGGGGAGAGGTTTGGGGGCAGAGGTGGGGAGGAGGGAAGAATGGTCATCTGTGAAGGGCAAGAGTAGTGAGAGAGGGAGTGAGACGAGTGAGAAAGGCTTAGAATCATGGTTTGGGAGTGAGACAGATTCCAGCAGTAAGGAATAAATAAAACTATACTGACAGTAAGGGCCCATTTGAAGCTGGAAGTTTGAAAAGCATGTTCTTTGAGTTGGTCTGCTGGTTGATCAGTGAACATGTACTGAGCATCTCCAAAGTTCCAGGCACTGTGCAGCCCTAGGCAGGAAGGACTGCAGGGATCAGTCAGTATGTTAGGGAAGGTAAGGACCTTAAGGAAAAGGAGCAAACTCTATGTTACAGGTACACAGAATGCATGAGAGAGAGGAGGATAGTTTCCTGGAGGAGTTGTTGATAATTATTAACAGTCCTATCCGTAAACTGTGAGAACAGATAATGGACCATTGGAACGCCATCTCATTATACTCTCTAACATACAATAATGAGAAAGACAGATAACCATATTACAAGTGAAATCAAGTAAATGTACATAACAGCACTGAGGGATCTGGACCATCAGTGCTTGGAGATGTAATTTTCATGATCACCAATGAGTTAGGCAAGTAAAACAGAGTTCCACGGGAATTTGATAGAAACAAACAATTCCACAATCTGTTCACAAGCAACAAAGTTTTGGCAGTGGCTATACATTGTTCAAGTTCTCAGGCATTACTGGAAAATATTCTGGGGATCTATTTTCCTGATCCAACTCGGGGCACTAAATTCCAGTTTAATTATTAATTGTATTTTATTATCCTCTGGTGCCAAGCACAAAACAAATATTTTCTTAAATGATTTTGCTAAAAACAAACAAACAAACAAACAAACAAAAAACCAAAGACCCAGGCTTTGTTTCCATTTTTTAAATGCTGTAGGTATCTTATCTTTCCATGAGAAACAAATATTACAAAGGACTCAATGGTTATACTCCTTGTCATTTACAACTCTGAAAAGCAATGGGCTCAGCTTTGCTAATGGGCTCTGTTCTGTCCTCTGAGAGCACACCCCTTCATTACTGTGTAGAGGACTTGAATTCTGACCTATGATTTCTTAACAGGAAACACCCCAATCCTGGAAAGGTACAGTCACAGAATTGGAAGGACCTTGAAATCATCTGTGTAATGGTTTATATGATGAAGGGCAAATAACCCATCACTCTATCTAACTTTTTGTTTTAGGTAAGAGAAGGCATCCTTTCATTTTTACCACTAAAATAACAAAATCTTTTAATAGTGAAATATAGTGGAAAAGCAGGATTTTTCTATTCAAAGTGATTTTACCATTTCGGTTCTACATTCACTATAGCTAATATTTATTGAGGGCTCATTACATTCCAGGCACTGTGCTAAGTACTTTATGAGGATTATCTCATTTTGTCTTTACAATAATCCTCAGAGACTGGTGACATTATTATTTTACGATGAGGAAATTGGGGCTTAGAGAAGGTGGGAGCCAAGTAGAGCTTTATTTAATTTCTGTTCTAATCTTGCGAGTTACCTAGTCTCACATGCCTTTGTGTAAACTGGGAATAATTATGAGACCTACCTCACAAGGTAGATAGAAAGTTTATGTGAAATACTAGCTCACTGCACACCCGCCATGAATCTGTTATTCCTTCTTGGGACTAGAGGAGGTAGAAGAACGAACTTGGGCTGTGAAATTAGATGACCTGGGCTCAAAGCCCAGCTCTGCTGCTTATTAGCTGTGACACTGGGTATGTACTTCACTGCTCTGAGCCTGGGTTTCCTCACCTATCAAAAGTGAAGACCAATACTTACACCTCACAGAATTACTGAAGGACTAAGTGAGAGGACTCCTCAGAAAGAGCTTCCTACAGACCAAGGCACCATCTCCTTTTCTTCTCCTGTTGATCTCTTAAGAGTACAACAAAATATAAGGAATAGGATCAGTGGCCCGGTGCACGAAATTCGTGCATGGGGATGGGGGAGGGTGTCTCTCAGCCCGGCCTGCATCCTCTCCAATCTGGAACCCCTCAGGGGATAACCGGCAGTCGGATATCCCTCTCACAATCCAGAACTGCTGGTTCCTAACCGCTTGCCTGCCAGCCTGATTGTCCTTAACTGCTCCCCAGCTGGCTTGATTGCCCCATAACCACTTCTACCTCAGCCCTGCATCTGGGAGCCATCATGGTTTCAGGTTAATTTGCATACTCACTCCGATTGGCTGGTAGTATAGTGTAGTGAAAATAATTTCCATGTTTCTCTTTTATTAGTGTAGATACCCCAAATGCCAGTCATGGAAATAACACTGAACTTTAAGCAAGGAATTATGAAGTTACCTTTAAAAATATCCAAACATTCAACTTTATTTTTAAAAAAGTCCTGGCAATTCACAGGGAAAACAGTTGTTGGAAAATTCACCTGCACAGACAACCTGGTTCAACAAACTATTATTGAACTCAATAAAATGTTATTCTGGAGTTTTTCCAAACTTATCTATAATTCTATTGCATATTTTAGAGATACACGTCTGTAGTGCTGATTTTGTCACCATGCAGCAGAAAAACAATTCAAAATATAAAGATTAACATCCTCAACCACCTCAACTGATTCAAATGAAATACATGAGAAAAAATTTCTTAAATGTGCTCTTAGCAATGAGTAACTTAATTAATGAACAATTTCATTTAAAAAACCTAAGTGTTTGTTTTCTTCCTTCTTCACACAAAGAAGTAAATACAGACATTATAAGAAAAGCTGGTTGGGAAAAGGAAATTTGTGCTTCTTTATAGCTCTCTCTATGCATATGTATTTAAAAGTTGTGTATCTATTTCAAAATGAACTGTAGCACAGCGTTTTCTAACACAGAAAACTTAATACAATCAGAATATAAATGATCCATTCTATGTGGCTCCTGTTCCACAATGACTAAACCAACCATGAATGAACTCAATGCAGAATCCTGAGTTCTTTTACACAGGTTCTCAGAGTTGGAAGTTTCTGAGCTGTGGTAGGACCAGCCAGAAAATTATTCTGCATTTATTTATTTATTTATTTATTTATTTATTTATTTGATAAGCAAAATGACCGCTGAAGAACAGCTGAGGAAAATGTTCAAGTTCTACAGGGCAAAACTATAATTTTCTCATTATGAAAAATACTTTGAACATCTAGCTAACACCAAAAATAGTTCCACTAAAATTGCCCTAGTCAGACTTAAGAATACAAATTTTGTAATCAGAGATTATATCAGATCTCAAGTAGGAACTGCCCCTCATTCCCCTTCTATCAATGAAGAAAGCACATCCACAGGAGACTGCGGTCTATGTAACATCATGCTCTCATAGCCTCTGCTGGTGCCTGTGACACATTTATATCTTGTATTTAACAGCTGCAAAGTTGGCCCCATATCCTCCTGCAATATGTAATGACTTTGTGAACAAATTTCATTTAAAGGGGTAGAGAATCACTCTTTTCTTTAGAGGGACGTATTCCTATGTTCCCTCACTATGGCTTCAAAGCACCATCTAAGGCAGGGCTCAGCAAAATATGGCTGTTTTGGTTAAAAAAGGATGTACTGGAACACAGCCATGCCATGTCCATTCACTTGTGCATTCTTCTATGGCTACTTCCTGGCAAGACAGAACTGAGGAGTGGTGAAGTAAATACAAGACCTGCAAATCCTAAAAATTTACTTTTGGGACCTTTACAGAAAAAAATTGCTGGCCCCTGATCTAAGAGAACCTGTTGGACCAATTAGTCACTGGAATGTCATTAGGAAAGAGATATCATGTAGCCAAGCTCAACATGATGGTAAGGGAGGTAGTCAGACAGAAACAGTGCCACACAAGCACTTGCCTCATTGCTTTTCCCCATTTTTATCTAATATCCAAGAGCTCTGTACATATATATACCAACTCTGCTAGATTAAGTAAATAAGAATTTTGTCAGGAAGACTGGATTAAAACAAAATCTGGTCATTTGATGCTTAAATAAACTCATTTCATTCAATAGGTTGAATATACACTCTGTGCAAAGTACCAGGGACATAATGGTGGGCAAACAGACTATATCTGCACACTTGTGGATCTAATAGTCCAGGGGAGGAGGCTGAAATTCTTTAGATAATACAGATAGATAGATGATAGATAGATAGATAGAGATATATGTATAAAATTGCTACTATAATTGGTTTAAGAAAGAGGTCATGGTACCACTAGAGTGTATAATAAGGTTATAACCTGGGCAAAAAAGTCATGGAGGACTTCTCAAAGAAGTTATCACTAGGGCTGAGAGTAGAGGCTGAGTGGGAGAAGTTAACCTGAAGGGCAGAGGAAAACTGTTGAAGCATAAGGCACAATAAAGCAAAGGCCTAGGGGTAAGAGGGAGAAAGTGAGTGAAGCTAGGAAAAGAAGGCCAGCACATTTGGAGCAGAAGAGTGAAGAAGGAAGGGGTATGAGGTGAAATGTGGGTCAGATCAAGCAGGGCCCTGGAAGTTACTCTTAGGACAGAGTTAAACCTAGTAATCTCTGGCTGGCAGTCTTTTCCCTTGACCCACTACTGTCTTCAAGATCAGTCAATGTTTTCCCCCTCTTTTCTCCTTTCTCCCCTCCCTCCCCTGCTTTCCTTCCCATCTTTAAAAAACTGTGAACCAAAATCAAGTTCTATTTTGAATATCCATGCAAAATCTTCAACATATTCAGTAAGCAAAAAATAAAGAAAAGAAGACAGTAAAGAATTTACTTGTACATTTTAAGTTAAAACAATGTTATGTCATTCTACTTTTAACTTGGGGAAAATAAATTGAAAAGCAAAAAACAACAAAAAAGAATTTACTAAGTAGCTTTTGTGAATAGATTAAACAAGCTGCCTCCATCCCTCTTTCTGTTGGAAGAGGTGCATGGGTAGCAATATTCACAGAGTCATGGGCTGCTTCCCACTAGCAACAGCACAATTTTAAACTTCAATTACACTATTTCATGACTATCATTTTGCGGCTAAAAGACAAGGAAAAGCACTAGGGGAGACTACTGAAGAATAGGTAATACAAAAAGTGAAAATCCCAGGAACAGTACATGTGAACCATAGCTTAGCCACTTATTAACTGTGTGAGGTTTTGGGCAAGTTACTTAAAGTTTTTAGTTCTGGATTCCTCATTTGTAAAAATGAGTATAAGCAGGTGTCCATCACAGGGTTGTTAAGAGAATTATAAAAGATAATGTAAACATTTCTAACTTCTAATAGGAGATCTGATATTGTTTTCTTCTTTTCCCAATAGTATATTTCTGATATAATATATATATATATATACACACACATATACATATATATAGATAGATAGACTGGGGCAAGTAAGAATAGAAGCTATAAATTAAGGAAGTAAAAGTGAAAAAGTTTTATCTGCAATTATAGTAGGTGGCTCCTTGTTAAGAGTATAATACTTTGTAAATTTTATGACTTTTGTTCTCTAACCTAATAACTCAAAATATTAATACCTTTAAATGACCTTATTTCAAACCCTCCTAGGCAGTAACAAAAATACATAAAGCAAAGGCAGAGGAGATGTAGCTTTGATTATGGATTCTAAATAACATTTAATGACCTATTTGAGAATATTTATAAATTTAAAAATGACAATCCTTAGCCTAACATTTATTTCCCCCTTTTCCCGGCATGCATGCTTGTACTGTACACCAGATGTTAAGAATGTCCTTAGTGCTGAAACTGGTTTGGCTCAGTGGATAGAGCGTCAGCCTGTGGACTGGAGGGTCCAAGGTTCAATTCCGGTCAAGAGGCATGTACCTTGGTTGCGGGCACAGTCCCATTGGGGGGTGTGCAGGAGGCAGCTGGTTGATGTTTCTCTCTCATCGATGTTTCTAACTTTCTATCCCTTTCCCTTCCTCTCTGTAAAAAAAATCAGTAAAACATATTTAAAAAAAAAGAATGTCCTCAGTAATCACTGTGATTGGTTTTAAAGTAAAGATTAGCAATATTAATAAAAATAATTTCTACATATGAAATCAGCCTTACTCTAATTCTCAAAACTCAGAAGAACTAAAAAGTAAAAATTATGCTTTAGTGATAGATGGCTTGAACCACTACAAATGTTTAATTGTGCACTTCTAATCATCTTTTAAGTGTGTTATACCTTTTTGATTGGAAAATGCTATTGTAAACACCATGTTCTTCTATATACCTTTTAGGAAAACATTAAATATTTTGAAATGTAGCCAGGTTAGTGTTCTGAGAAGGAGTTTAAGGTTGCAATCAAATTGTTTGTTTTTCCTTCTTTCAACTGATGAAAGGCATTGAGAGAGGAGTGGCTTTCTTAAGGTGGTATTATAGATGGAAGCATAGACAGTCATGAATTTCTGGCTTCCTGCAGTGAAGAATAGAAATCGTGCTACACAACTGAGCATTCAGATAAAGTTAAAGGACCAATATCTAAAGCATACTTAAATATTTAATTAAGAAAGTTTTATTTAGAGGTATTTTATTTAAAAAAACTGAATAGTAATGACACATCAAAATAGAATGTGGGGACACGGCCTACCGTTTCTTCAGCATTTTAGAACCAGGAGCTTACAATGACAAAATTTTCTTAGGTTATGCCCTTAACGATAAATCACTCTGGCCTATTTGCTCATTGGCCATGTGAAAGTTCCCTGCTTTCAAAGATCTTCCTTCTAACTCTAAAATTTATTTACCCTAGGTTATATTATCAAGTGGCATTAAACTAATAACAGTGTCATGGGAAGTAAAATGGATTAAGCATTCTGAACACATCTTGAAAGAATTGGCCATATTTTAAAGAGCATGCAGTTATTAAAAATGAGCACTTAGAGAGGTTGTACAGAGAGGGTGCTACCCCCTCTGCAGTGCCCGCTGAGAAAGAGCTGGGCAGACTTATCTCCAAGCTCTTCCGACTCTGATATTTTATGATGTGGAGACTCTTTTCTAAGCCAATTTGGTCCTTCTATGCACATCCTAAGTCACATAACAATTTAATATTTGGTACATTCTTGGTAACCATGTTTTACACACAAAGTACTGTCTTTTGGTAACAAAGGGCTATTATAATGGTGATATACTCTAGAGATTAGAAATAATACAGTAGCTTTTTTTTTTTAAAAGTATTTTCTTACTACCGGCAATGTTGATAAAGCTTTTTAGTTTTAAAAATATATACCCCTCCTTTTGAATTCAAATCTCCATAATGAAGTAATCTGTAAATATAATAGCAGCCTCTTCCATGAAAGGAAAACATTCGTGAAAATAAACATTATTCCACTGTTCAAGATGAATTGCTTGGATACGTATTCCAATTCTCATTTCATTTTCAAATTCTCAACTTTCAGAGCCTGAAAAGGTGGTACAGTGGTCTAACAATATCTAGTGATGATTATATTTATATATTTTTTTACTTTACAAAAGTTTTCTTTTTTTTTAAAACATATTTTATTGATTTTTTTACAGAGCAGAAGGGAGAGGGATAGAAAGTCAGAAACATCGATGAGAGAGAGACATCGATCAGCTGCTTCTTGCACGCCCCCTACTGGGGATGTGCCCGCAGCCAAGGTACATGCCCTTGCCGGAATCGAACCCGGGACCCTTCAGTCCGCAGTCTGGCGCTCTATCCCCTGAGCCAAACAGGTCTCGGCACTTTACAAAAGTTTTTAAAAACAATTTCATATTTTTAATTTGGTAAAGGGGAAAGAATTTAGAAGGGAAGCACAGTAATGATTATGAGTTGTTATTAAATTCAGCAGAAGCCAAAATCATGACTTTAAAACAAGTAGGTATATTTCTGAGCCAAGGGCAGTTTTTGAAGATGCCTGCCAGTTTCAGAAAGTCCAGATAAGTGGTCAAGATTCCTTGTTAGCTCTGGATCCCTTCTGATTCACAGGGTACAGGCCTCTTAAGGTGAAAGTGAAGGGAGGGATAAAGGACAGACACAAAAGAGGATGCTAAACAAAATATCCAGATATAGGAAATGGTCTTTTAATAGTGGTTATAATTAATGATGTCATATAATGAAATATTATGCAGCCATTGAAACTTGTGGCATGGAAGAATAATGATAATGGATAATGTTCCCAAAACAGCATGCACTTTATAACAGTTCCAGAAGAGAATAAAGTGTGGAAGAAACAAAAAGACGAGCAGAAATCTCAGCATAGTTGGATTAAAGATAATTTTTTAAATTCCTTATGCTTGCTTCTCCATTTTTAGTGTTTAACACATATTACTTTTTAACTAGGACTTTTTTGTTTTATTTTAATAAAGGGCAATGTTGATAGAAAAGGTAAAAGAAAGCAACACCAATAAAACGCTCACAGCAGAAGGCAGTATTAGCACCTGTGCAATGCAATGTGCTTTGTACCCCTGAGATGGAGAAGGTGGATATGCGCGGCAATTTGATGCTGTTATAGAGCCAGCAAATTTCTATTTTAAAAACTGTAGCCAACATACTAGAAGAAACATACTCTACTAAAGGCTAAATATAAGAATATTCTGGACCCAGGCCTCAGCATATAGCCACTACCATGTTAAAGAGTAATCATTTTTCACCTGAAAATAATTAGGGTGTATATAGTAACTTGTACTGAAGAGAGTAGGGTGGATGTATGAGGTCTCATATGACATTAGAAAAAAAGAATCCATCCTTTACTTTTTAAGGTCAACAGTCTGCAAGGCCAAATGGCTTCAGCCCACTCCTCAGCTGCAACTGCAACTGCAACCTTTAGGGAATGCTGATCCAGACATGAAACCATGTGATCAGGAAAGATCACTGAAAGGTTCAATAACAAGGAAACAGGCGCCTTGTGTTTAACTGCTGCAACAAAGACCTTCAGACACTGTTTACCCATCCTTTCCAGGATGAGAACTCCTTTTCCATAACAAAAAAAGTTTCCCAATTCCCCATTGATGGTAGCTGTAGATTTTCCTATTCATGGACTAAAAACAGATATAAACCATAAAAAAAAACTACAACAAATTCAGAAAACACATGAATGGCTTGGATGGTATCAAACACAATAGCATCCATAGCTATTTAGAGACATAGTGCATGCATTCTTAGTTTCTCATAATGCTTTTGGAATAGGAATAGGAAGGCCCCTTGACAACTATAAAATTTCCTAGGGGTTCCCTTTCACAGGTGGAGAAGGACTACTACAAAGCAATGGACCAAGGCCATAATATCAAGAATGTTCTCTCCAGTGGTTATCAATAGAAATACAGGTATCAACCATCTGCATGCATACACTCATGAAAGAAATACACAATTTTATGTTGAGATGCTAGGCAGAGGAAATGAAAATATCCATGAAGTCACACGCTGAGGACACCAAAGTGTGCGTGGCACTACTGAGCCAGAGGCTTTTTTCTGTTGGCTCTGTGACAGAGGTTGAGCATGGGAGGTAGGGACATGAGAATATCAACAGGGGAGTTTCTTTTCTAAAAAGTAAGGGGTAAAGTTGCCTTCTTTATAAAGCCTTCCTGTGTCAACAGGCTGCCTGCTCCAAACCCCAGCAAAAACAGGGGCGGCCCCTAAATGCCAAAAGAATAATTTTCTGAGCTTTGCATGCTAAAATTGACTTGGCAAGCTCTCCATCTTACAAAGAACAAAAAGAGCTTAGTTTAGTCTGTGTGTAAATGCTTCACAATCATTAACAAAACATCCAAAGTAACATGCTCAAGGGAGGGTAATGATTCTTTGTTCCTCCCCCCAGTCCCCTTAATTGTAAGCTTCTGACATCCATTCATTTAGTTATAGCTCCTAGCAGCCTCCGCCACCCTCCCTGGTCAACACGCACTCTTGGCTGCTTTGGGCGCTTTCTAACAAAGGGCTACATGGAACCACACATAATGGGTAGAGCCCCGTAGCTCAATCTATCTTAGTCCAATGGACTCTGGAGGTTCAGATCTATTCAATAGGACTGGAAAGGGTCTTCCAATTAAAGAGCACTGGAAACATACTCCTTCATAGAGCTCAATGGTGCTAAGAGCCTCAGAAAGGGCTTGTTCACCCTTCTTAGAGGAGGATATAAGGAGATCCCTGATATCACTTTGACCTAAACTCACAGGGTCTAGCCAGAGCCACACTATCTAGGGCCAGTGTGCACCCTGCTGCATGTGGTTTTCTTGATGCTTTATGATGCTCCTTAATGTTTTTTTACTTAAGTAGACCTACTGCTTTATAACAACTCCCTCCCTACCACCTAGAATGAGTTGAATAGTGGAGAGCAGTGAAAAAATATGACCTCAATTCACACTGTGCCTTAATTATAGATTTGGTCAAATCTAGATATTCTTTCTCCCTGGTGCTATGTTCTCTTCTCCTTTCACCACTTAATAATCCAGGTCTTTCATGAAAGGATACTAGCCTTTTCAATTTTTCTGATGGAAGTCAAAGCTGTTGAGATGTATTCTCCCATCTTTAAATGGATAATATTCCTAATGAGAACTCAGGCAACAGAATGCAGGCTTGTGAAGTCTGGGTGGGCTCTGAAGCCAGATGGAATTCCTGCTCTGCTACTTACCAGTTCTTTGGCTTGGGCCAAATGGACTCGAACTCTTTCCATAAAGTGCAAAAAAACAGTATTTGCCTGATAAAGTTGCTTTCAGTATCAAAAGGAATAGTGCATGTAATGTGCCTTAGCACACACAGTGCCTGACCAGGAAGATAGTATGTTGTGTGTCACTGTTGTGATAGAGAAGATTTTAACAGTGTTGATGGGAGAGGCACACCAGCTATGTACAGCCTTCGGTGAGTTAACCCTTTTGAATCACCAGGCTTAGTCATCTTGTTCGGAACAGTTATGGCCAGTTTGAACCAAGAGGTCGATCACTTCATGTTAAGTCCCTCCAAATTGGCAGTTACCTCTCACCTCTCTGCTAAACAATCAGGTTCCTAGCAAAATTCCAAAGTCTTCAGCTTGCCAATTTCCATGTTGGCAAGGCAAAAATAACACTGTGAAAATACAGGTTTAGCGCTCACTGTAAGAATTCCCTTTTTCAGCGATGTAAGGCTGGCTGAGTAATATACTCTCCTAATGATGCTAAAAAGCAAAGAACATTAGTTACTTTCTAAGGCATATCTGATGAATCAAGTGGTAAAACTGTATCACTGCATCTCCACCAGATGAGTTACATGCTACTGTCAATTGCAAGGCAGAGAGCACAGCATTTTATACATATGATCTTGAAGCCTCTCAACAATTCTGCAAGACATTGACCGAAGTAACTTGCCCAAAACTCCACAGCAAGAAGTGATGGAGGCAGAGTTGTAACTTGGCCTGGCCAGCTTTGGAGCTTACACTCTTTCAATCCTGCCATATATCATATAACGCTGTTTCCTACTTTTTTGCTTACACTGGGATTCTAGAAAAACAATCAGAAGTTTCAGGACACCAAAATTATGACATGTAACTAATGTAAATAAAATATTAAAAGAAAAGTCCTAAGTTATAAATCCAAATGTGTCATTTTGTCAAAAGTTTTCCCTTATGAAGCTTAGAGCTGACAAATTTTGGAAATGTCTTCAAAGGCGCATTGAGGCTACATTCAAATCCTATTATCTTAAGGTCACAATTGCTTCTTTGACCAAAACCAATATTAGTGGACCCAAACTCTAACTTGATTCACTAGATTTGGTTCCAAAGAACTTTTTCTTGTTGTCAGAAGTCAAATTCACCTTCAGTGGACCAAATTTTGTCATGGCTGATGGATATTCCAAAACAGAAAACTCTAAAAGTGGAGCTTCAAAACTGTTCTTAGTGGCAATGCTGTTAAAATTAGGTCAAAGCAACTGTCTGCTCACTGAAATCATTTTCTCTATTGGCTCCTAAGACACAGCTCAGTTATCTGCTTCTATGTTTCTGCTAGACACCCAAGCATCAGTGGCCCTCCTTCTTTTCTCTACCTCACTCCTTTTTTAAAAAAATATATATTTTATTGATTTTTTACAGGGAGGAAAGGAGAGGGATAGAAAGTTAGAAATGTCGATTTGAGAGAAACATCGACCAGCCACCACCTGCACACTCCCTACTGGGGATGTGCCTGCAACCAAGGTACATGCCCTTGACCGGAATTGAACCTGGGACCTTTCAGTCCGCAGGCTGATACTCTATCCACTGAGCCAAACTGGTTTCGGCTCCTTTTTTTTTTTTTTTTTTTTTTTAAAGAGAGTTACTTCTTAAAATGTTTATGTACCCAATATTATGTCCATGGTGCTGTCATTTTAAATCTTTTATTATCACCATTTCTAAATATACAGAAAGAAAAGAATAAAACAAAGCCTATATACCCATCATTCACCTTCAACAATCCTCAATACTTTGCCATACTTGTTTCTCTTTTATCTTCCTCATTTATTTTTTTCTGAAATTTTAAAAGTAAAGCCTAGTGCTGGCTGGTGTTGCTCAGTTGGTTCGAGCATCGACTTTCCCACTGGAAAGTTGTGGGTTCAATTCCCAGTCAAGGCGCACACCTACGATTCCAGGTTCAATCTTCAGTTGTGGAGGCAACCGACTGATGTATCTCTCACATCAGTGTTTCTCTTTCTCTGTCTTTCTCTCTCTCTAAAACCACGATAAATAAATAAATGAATAAATAACTAAATAAATGAATGAATGCAAAGCCTGGAACATCATGTCATTTTGCACTTAGGTACTTCATTATGTATCTAGAAAAATGAAAAAAACATTTTCTCACATAAATGCAATGCTATTAACATGTCTAACAAAACGAACAGTAACTTCTTACTATCATCTAATACAGCGGTTGCCAACTGGTGGTCCATGGACCATTGGTGGTCCGTGAGGTCTGAAAGGTTGCGACAGCTGCTCTAATACATAGTCCACACTTAAATTTCCTTGGTTGTGTTTTCTCACATCCCATGAACAATCAACTACGACTACCAAGGCAACTTTCTATGGCCTTGTTCAGGGCTTTCTCTTGTCATTTTCTTTTCTCTGGAAAGGGCCCCAAAATGTGAAAGCAATGTGACTGAATAAATTAGCTTTTTTTTTTTTTACTCATATATTGAGAATGTTTCCCCATATTATTAAATATTCTTTGAATACTTGACTTTTACTTGCTGCCTATTTGGCCAGTGTATAGATATTCTATGATAAATTTAATTATTTCTCATTATTTGTTGGACACTTGCTTCATCTTGACTATTACAAACAATTCTGTGATGAACAGCCTTAACTGTGCTCATGGTATACTTTTTATGTTCATCTTTCAACATTGAATACCTCCTTTGCTTCAGCTATAGGGATGATTTATATTCACTATACTGTGTTTTTCATCTACCTGTGATCTTATCCTCCAAGGCCCTATTTATCCTTGAGATGCTTTCACTAATCTCTTTGGCAAAGTCAGTCATTTTATTTCAAATGCTCCCAAAGCACTTTGCATATTGGACATTTTAAATAATGTTTACTGGTACTTAGTCATGAACTTCTATTTCTACCACACTAAGTTTTGAGTTTCCTAACACCTCAGTGTTTTTATCTGTAAAATAAGAAGAATAATACCAACTCTATATGTCTGAAGTGGACAAAAAGATATGAAGAATATAAAGTATCAGATATTATCTGATAGATAATTAAAGCTTTACTAAAGTTAGTTTCCTTCTTTTTCTCTGTCAGACTAGACTTATATGCTGGGAGGTAAGGAGTTAAAATTCCCCCAGTTAAACTGAGTATAAACTAAGTGTATCCCAGATGCTGGGAAAGGAGCAAAATGGCTATAAAGCTCAGAATTATCTAGGGACTTTACCAGATGCAACATTTTCTATGTTACACACAATTTCTCTGTTCTGGTCACAGTCGTTATATAAAATAAAAGAAAGATGTCATGTTGGAATATATAGATGGGAACTATTGATGTCTGAATCTCTATTTACCTCTGAGCTATTTTATTATGTTGGGTGGGCCTCGCCAAGAGGAGGTCAAAAAACGCTCAGGGTAACTAGTGGGTGAGGGAGAGACTGAGAAAGCTAAGAAAATTTTGTGGAAGAGTTTGGGTACTTGAAAGGTGCATTTTTACCTTTCAGGATTCACATCTGTGTAGAGCTAGAAAAACAGTGGTTGGCCTATGAACATGCAGTGTTGCTGTGGAAAACCGCAGCAGAGCTGTAGGCAAGAGACCTGGGTTCCGGAGCTGATTCAGGGTATGACCATGGGCCTCAGTTGTAGAATAAAGGGACTGAACACAATTGGTTCCAGGAGCCGAAGGGACAAAAATTCAAAGAGAATAGAAAGGTTAAGTGACTGCCTCAATATCACTGTACTTCTAAGAAAAACAAGAGAGCAGAATTGGAACAAATATTAAAGGTGATGTAGTCTGAAAACTGTTAAAAGAATCACATGATTTTCAAGAGCTGGGAGTACTACATTTAAAAATGAATTTACGACTACTTGGACTATATGAAAATAATTTTCTTTTTCTGGTCTATTCCACAAAGATCTGGAAAACATTCCCAGCCTCATGTCAACCTTAAATGAGAAAAGAATCTTTAAAGAGGCACTGATTTGTAATGGAAAACTTGGATAAATAAACTATTTATACTCTGAGATTTTTACATTTCTTTTTGTCCTTTCTTCAGAGCACACAGCTAAGAAAAGCCATGATGTAAGTGTGTTCTATTAGACCTCATTGGCAGGCTGTTTATTCTGTATCTACAGCCTAGCAGCTTCTCTGAATGGCATACCTAATGGACAAGTAACCAAAGAATACATTTAAGAAAAATAAAAAAATATGAGTTTTTTTACTAGCATGAGCCTGGAAAGAAAGAGGCATCAGAATTCCCCTTTTTTTTTTTTCATCTCTATTCCAAGGTTTATTAGCCAAATTTACTTAAGCTTTCTGAATCTCAAAGTTATCTTGAACACAGGGCAGGTAATTACCTCTATTGACGTATCAAGCAATATTCACATTAAAAGTATTATAAGCACTCATCTGGTAAGTTGGAATAAATCTTCATGAAATGCTTACTATCAAATTTCTAGATCTATACTTAAAATTTCAATGAGAATGAACATCAGAAGAACTACTAAGATCTCCCCTAAGTGTATTCTCTGACCAATTCACTGTTTTTGTTGTGTTTAATATCTGGAAAATTTTATCTAACTCCATGCATTTCTTTAAGAAACAACAGGCCTGGCTCAGTGATGGAGCATCAATCTATGAACCAGGAGGTCATGGTTCAATTCCCAGTTGGGGCATGAGTGTGGGCTTGATCCCCAATGTGTGTAGGAGGGGTGTGTAGGAGGCAGCCAAACAATTATTCTCTCTCATCATTGAGGTTTCTATCTTTCTCTCCCTCTCTCCCTGAAATAAATAAAAAACATATTTTTTTTTTTAAAAAAAGAAACATCAGGCCTAATAAAAAGTAGGTCTAAAAGGATAAAATCAAAATGTGTATGTGAGATTGTATGCTGGGCCGGAGAGACTGAACTAGGTGGTGTGATGGAAATAGAGCACTTCCCATTGAAGGACTACAGTGTGGGAAGAAGAGTACACTTGTTTGATTTAGCTCTGGATGCAGAAGCAGGATAAATGAATGAAGTTCATGGGAGCTGGATTTCAGCTCACAAGGAAGCACTTCTGGACACTGAGAACTGTGTAACAATTGAGCAGGTGATCATAGAACTGAATGGGTGGTGGGTGGGGGATGGATGAAGTGATTATTATACTGCTTTTTACACCTCATTTTTTTATTGTTCTTTTTCTGTAACTTTGACATTCTCTTAGAACTAAAATCCTTGGGAATACAAATCTGAATCTCACATCCTCAAGTTTCATTACTTTCTATGAAGCTCTACCCATTCCCTCTCTATAAGGAAAAATACCATTAAGAGAATGTTTCAATGATTTTTTTTACTAAAAATGGAAGAAAAATATAAAGGTGGCCATGGCTAAATTAGGTTATCTGGTTGTCAGTGTGTCTTTTTTTAGCCCTCAGATAGCTTTACTGCAGCTGGCTGAATTTAGTATCCTTAAATGTGGGTGACTAGGACAATAAAAGTAAAGAATTTTTTTTTGTTTTGTTTTGTTTTAAGAGGAACCAAATAAAATACTCCACAGAATTTTTTTCCCTAATGTGGCCATGCAAGCACAACCTGGCTGTTTTGCAACTGAGCGCTATTAACATCTATTTATAGCCAGTATTTTCATAGATGAATCACATTTACCATGAGACAGTTAATATTAAGAGCTCAACCAGCTCTGCTGAGAACCTCATAATCTTACTACATCTCTTTCCATTCCCCTTCTAGGGAACTAAGTTATAGCTTAATGGTTCCATGCAGAGAGAGGGGAAAAATCTAAGTGGAAATGTAAATCTAGCAGACAGCCTGCTCCCTAAACCCAGCAAAGTGTGGGATGTTAGACACATTAAACTTCAGGCCCTGGGTCATTCCCAGCTCTGTCCCTTGGTGATGAGCAACCCACAGTTAGAACGGGTGGCTCTGCATTACGCAGCATTCTTGCCATCAAAATAATTCACTCCTAAAATTTACCAAACCAAGTTTAAACAACATTGCTTTATAAAATGTCATGTAAATCTCAAATAAAAAAGAGGAGTGTAGTGGGTGATTTCATGCATGTGAGGGTGTAAGTGGGGAGGTTGGGATAAGGGAGAGCAGAAGTTCAGGGTATTTATGATCAAATGTTTTCAAAATTCAGTGATATTAACTGGAGATTCTATTAAGTCTTGGGGATCTAGCGTCACTTCTCACCAGCACATGTCACGTAGTCTCTCTTGCTCAAACTCTCTCTTCTGAACTTTGTATAGGAACTAGCACTATCACCTCTATTTTAATATTGATATTAATTTCTTTATTTTTGCTATCTCCTATTAGAATTTCCACCCTTAATTTACCTTTACCAAGCTTTTTCTTCCAGTCTTTACTTCAGGCTAAAACTCTTCAAGGTTAAATGACCACTTAAGACAGTGTCCAGCATATGGTAAGAGAAAAGTAGGTACTTTTATGATTAGATTCTCAGTACCATTTTTCTAAATTTCTAGCCAGTGGTTCAAAGATGAGTCAGCTTTACCATGAGGCAGTTCCTACTCAGAGCCAACCAGTTCTACTAAGAACTACACAATTTAGTCCTTCAGTGAATTCCTGCTGAGGCCCAACTCTGTCAGACACTGCGGATATAAATATGAACAAAGAGGGTCCTATACTCACAGGGTGCAAACAATAAACCTATGACCAGGAACCATTATTTCTACTATATACCTGAAGGCTCAAGGAGATTTAGTAACTTGTTCAAGGACATATAGCTAACAGACTGAAACCCTGATTTAAGCAAAGTTTCATCTGATTTCACAATCTCATACTCTTTCCATTATGCTGTTTCTTGCCACCCCTCGATGCCAGCACAAGGGTTGAGAAAAGCATATAAAAATAACAATCCATTCAAATAATTTTCTGCACATAAATAATGCATGAAAATAAAACATCTTTACTGAATAGACCAGTTGCTGAAAGGGCCCGTGAATTCATGTTATCCAGATTTTTGTGTATTTCTGGGTACCCAGACTTAACTGTACCCATATAAATAAGTGGGACATTAAATACCTATATAAATAAATGGGACATTAAATACCCATATCAATAAATAGGACATTAATCTAGATATGAAAAAAAACTAGTACAAATTGTCTAGCATGATAATTGACATAATAGGTGCTTCATATGTGTTTGTTGATTAATAATGCTGAATCAGAGAACCAAGATGGTGGCATAGGTAAAACACCTATCTTGCCGTCATACTCAGCAATTTTAATACTACAAGTTAACGAAAGAACAAACACCTTCCAGAATCACCAGAAAGCTCGCCAAGTGAAAATTCCACAAATAAAAGTGAAAATAAGACACTGTGACTGGGAGGAGCGGCGGCGGACAGCGCTGAAAGATTCGCGCGGAGAGAGGTTTGGAGCGCGTGCCAGCGGAGAGGGCAGGCGGCTGAAAACCGGCCAGTTTTCTCGAATGGGGAGACAAAGACATCCCACTGGACTGATTCTCCAGCTCTGGGCGAAGTCCAGGGAACCCACTATCATACGGGGTGAAAACGGGACAGTGGGAGGGCACGCTGAAGCTCGGGTGCTGCAGGGGTCTCCCGGCTTGTGGAGAAGGCAGCTTGTGCGAACAGCTCAGCTGTGTGACTGCGCAGAGAGCGCTCTGCGACTTGCTCTCTCATTCGGAAAACCGTCAGTCTGCTTTGTTGTACGACCCTGGGTGAGACATTGGGTGTGCAGACTCATTTGGGGAGAGTTTGAACTCCCCGGCAGCGGGTGGAGCTTGGCAGCGGCTCTCTCTCAGAGGTGCTGGCAGCCATTGCCACTGACACAGAGTCCCTGGGGTCACATAGGGTGGAGCTAACGCTGTCTGCTTGGCCCGGAGATTCCGCCCATCCAACCTGAGCACAGCTGAGCTTCATAGACAATTGGCCTGGAGGTCAACCCCTCCAAGTGCTAACAACGATTAACCTGAGCTTAACTACAGCAAGACTGTGCAACCCATATCCACCTCAGGTAACTGGGGAGGCTGAGCCACTGTCCCTAGTAGGAAGTCTACCACACAAAGCTAATTGACCAACTCAGGGAAGCAGCCACCATGCAGAGACATGGAAAGAAATCAGATGTGAAAGAAATGGAGGAAAAAAAACGACTGGACTTGGAATTCAAAACCACGGTTATAGGGCTTCTCAAGAAGCTCCAACAAAAGGTCGAGGCCTATAAGGAAATAAGCAAGAACACAAAGGAAATGAATGAGTCCTACAAGGAAATGAACAAGACCCTCAAAGATATGAACGAGACCTGCAAGGAAATGATCAAGACCAACGTGGAAATGAATGAGTCCTGCAAGGAAATGAAGGAGACCCTCAAGGATATAAAGGAGACTCTCAAGGATATGAAAAAGGACCAACCAGAAATCAAGCACACACTGACTGAAATAAAAAATATTATACAAAGACCTAAAAGTGCTCTGGAGCACCCCAAGAACCAAGTTACAAATTTGAAATACAAAGAGGTAAAATCCACTCAGCTGAAAAAGCAAGAATCAAAAAGAATCCAAAAAATTGAAGATAGTGTAAGGGGCCTCTGGGACAACCTCAAGCATACCAACATCCGAATTATAGGGTTGCCAGAAAAAGAGAGAGAGCAAGACAATGAAAACCTATTTGAAGAAATAGTGACTGAAAACTTCCCACACCTGGTGAAAGAAATTGACTTAGGAGTCCAAGAAGCGCACCGAACCCCAATTATGTAGGAACCCTAAGAGGACCACACCAAGGCACATCATAACTAAAATGCCAAGAGCAAAAGACAAAGAGAGAATATTAAAAGCAGCAAGAGAAAAACAGATGGTTACCTATAAGGAAGCACCCATACGACTGTCAGCAGATTTCTCAACAGAAACGATGCAGGCCAGACAGGAGTGGCAAGAAATATTCAAAGTGATGAACAGCAAGAATCTACAACCAAGATTACTCAATCCAGCAAAGCTATCATGCAGAATTGAAGGTCAGATAAAGTGCTTCGCAGATAAGAAAAAGCTAAAGGAGTTCATCACCACCAAACCAATATTATATGAAATGCTGAAAGATATTCTTTAAGAAGAGGAAGAAGAAAAAGGTAACAGTGCAAATTAGGAACAACAAATACACATCTATCAACAAATGAATCTAAAAAGCAAGTGAATTAATAAGCTGATGAACAGGATAAACTGGTGAATGTAACAGAATCACGGACATAGAGAGGGAATGGACTGACAACTCTTGGGGAGAAAGGTGGTGTGGGAAGTGCAGCAAGAGACTGGACAAAAATCATGCAACTATGGGAGAGGCCAGTGGAGGGGGGTGAGGGCGGAGGGTGGGATGGGTACCAGGTGGAGGGGAACTATAGGGTGAAAAAAAAAGGAACAATGTAATTAATAAACTGAACAATAAAGATTAAAAAAAATAATGCTGAATCAGGATTCTTCCTTATGTATGCCTTCTTAAAAGACCCTAAGTAGATTCAGCATAATTATTTGCTGGTCTCTGAAGCCAGACTGCCCAAGTTAAGACCTGGCTTTGCCATTTTCTAGCAATATGACCTTCATTTTGATTGGCTATGTCAATATCATAGTAAATGATCAAGTCCCAAAACAACTTTTTTCCTTGAGGCTTTTTCAAGTTCCTTATATAAAAACATCCTCATTTCCACCATTCAAACAGGAAAACAAACAGGTACATAAAGACTAAATCAGGTCTAACAGTACCCAATTATGTACAAAAAGCAATTTTTGATATGTAAGATTAATAAAGAATAACTAAGAAAAATTTTTTAAAACATTTTTATTGATTTTAGAGAGGAAGGGAGAAGGACAGAGAGACAGAAACCTCAATGATGAGAGAGAATCATTGATTGGCTGCCTTCTGCACTTCCCCTACTGGGGATCGAGATTGTAACCAAGGCATGTGCCCTTGACTGAAATCGAACTCGAAACCCTTTAGTCTGCAGGCTGACATTCTATCCACTGAGCCAAACCGGCTAGGGCAAGAAATTTTAACTTTTAGTAAGGAGTTAGCTGTGTGTGTGTGTGTGTGTGTGTGTGTGTGTGTGTGTGTGAGAGAGAGAGAGAGAGAGAGAGAGAGAGAGAGAGAGAGAGAGAGAGAGGATGAATAGGTAGAATAGGCTGCTATTTATATTTGGTCATTTCCTGTTAACTAAATTAAGTAAATAATTGAAATTTCTTTACTAGTCCTTCTCCAGCAAGGACACATCCTTACCAAGGTCCACCACAATTCCAAACAGCTTAAACCCAAGAAAAACTGACTCGTGTTTTTCACCACATAGGACAACAAAGAAAAACCTCCTCTCAGGGCCAGCTGCACTGTACTTGTATCCATAGAGACTAGACAACAGGGAATCACAGAATTCTAAAGCGGGAAGTCCCAAGGCTGCCGAGATCATCTAGTTCCAGGGCCAAATCCTGGAGTCAGGGGATCTGTTAAGGGATGAGGAACAGGATAGAGGTCAATGGAAAGAACCTCAGATTCTTATTCAATCATAAATGACCTTATGGAGCCAACCTAACCCAATATCCTCATTTGATTGTGACAACCCAGAGTTTGGCTAAGTAAATGCAGAGCCAGGGATCAGAAGCCAGATTTCTTGATTCCCAGTTTAGCGCTCTCTTATACTCCTGAAGGCTCCCATTCTACTCACTGATTAGAAAACAACAACACATTAGACCTTGTTAAACTGATAACTAAGCAATTTTTCTCCTTGCAAAACCATCAGGCATTATGTCACTGCCGGCACTTTATGAAAAGAGTAAGGCATCATTATTTAATATAAACAAAAGCAACTTTCTATCCCTTTTTCTCTTTTTCTTGTGAACTGAAAATCTAAAACCACTGTTGCTAGTATAAATTTTTTTCTTTTTTCTCAGTATGCACCTGTGGGCCAAGCACAGATGCATTAAAAATTTGCCAAGAGAAACAATGAAGTAATTGATAATACAAAATATAAGAGTGCCATGGAATTCATGTCTTTGTTTTCTTTCTCTAGATAGTTAATTGCTGATCATTTTGTGGTTGTTGGCAGAAGGGCAAGGAAACCCCACCACTGTAAACATGTGGAAACACACTCTTCAGTGGACAAGAGGTCTGCACATAATGGGTCTGTTCAGCAAGAATGTTGATGCTACTATCCTAGCCCCGAAGAGGAATGGTAGTCTCAGAAAAACTCTAATCACTTTAAAAAGAATAAACACAGTATAAAAATGTTTCAGATCATACTTTTTAAAAATATAGATATCATCATGGACAAATGACTTGCTCTCTCCTTGCAGATTTCACCTAACCCACTTTAAGAGTGGGGCAAGGGAAGCTAAGATATAGAGAGTTCCATTTGGTTTTCTGCATCAGTTTAGGGTTGCCTTCAATTAAAAGGAAAGGGCCTGATTTATGAGCAAAGCTTAGCAAACTACCCTGCTAAATAGAGCTTACATTACCTTACCTTGGATTTCTGGAAGGCATACAATAGATAAAATTAGTGGTGGCAAATAAATACTTATTAATTAGCAACAGAATACAAGATGATTCTTGTCATTAGGCTACTGTTCCAGATATGAATATGTAGATAAGAGGAAAGCATAGTAATGCATAATATAAATCATAAAAATAAACTAATACTTCTAGAAAACTAAATGAAGTAAAGAACCAAATATATTTTATCCCTCTTTTAAACTAGACTTTTATTGATTTTTATAGAAACATACATCTTTAGATGTGGTATAGTTAGTTTAACAAAAATATCTGTAGTTAACTCATATATATATATATATATATATATATATATATATATATATTTAATGATTTTTAGAGAGGAAGGGAGAGGGATAGAGAGATAGAAACATCAATGATGAAAGAGAATCATTGATTGGCTGCTTCCTGCACGCCTACTGGGGATCGAGCCCACAACCCAGGCCTGTGCCCTTGGCTGGAATGAAACCTGGGACCCTTCAGTCTGCAGGCTGACACTCTATCCACTGAGCCAAACTGACTAGGGCTGCAGTTAACTCTTTATATTCTTCTGCAATGTAACCTTGCAGCTCCTTCCATCAAGAAGCGGAATCTATTTTTCCACTTCTTGAATTGGGGCTAGCCTTGTAATGTTTTCTCACTAATAAACATGAACCCCTGGAGTAGTTGCTCTTACATTCTTGGAATGCTGCTCTGAGACCACCATGTGGGAAAAACCACTGGAGGTTCAGAATCTTTGTAGAGCAGAGATGAGATGACCCAGCCTAACTGACAGTCAGATATGTGAGTGAGCCCATCCCAGACCATCTGGCTCAGCTGAGCTGCAGGATGACTGAAGTTGCAGAGTGACTCAAAATTTTGAGCCACTGTTGTTTAGGCTCTACCTAAGTTATGGCTTAGACCACAAAGTGGCAGGAGCAAAACAGCCTTGTTGAATACCTATTATATATGAAGCACCAGGTCAGATACACCATTAGAGAAATAAATGAATATCAATAATATTGAATGGAAGACATTGATAGCCCTAGCCCTGTCCTTCATATGTAAACTAAAAATTAAGTGGCATGCAAGACTTATCTGTTTTAAATATACCTAATCCTGGGAGAACATATTTGCCAGTGTTATCACCAATAAAGGCTTAATCTCCAGCATCTACAGGGAACACATACAACTCAACAAAAGGAAGATAAACAACCTAATCAAAAAATGGGCAACTGACCTAAATAGATACTTTTTGAAAGAAGACAGAAGGAAGGCCAAAAGACATATGAAAACATGCTCAGTCACTAATTTTCCAAGAGATGTAAATCAAAATGACAATGAGATACCATCTTGCACCTATCGGAATGGCTATCATCAAGAAATCAACAAATGACAAGTGCTGGCGAGGATGCAGAGAAAAAGGAACCCTTGTGCACTGCTGGTGGGAATGCAGACTGGTGCAGCCACTGTGGAGAACAGTATGGAGTTTCCTCAAAAAACTAAAAATGGAACCTCCATTTGACCCAGTGATCCCACTTCTAGGAATATTTCCAAAGAAACTAGAAACCAATTAGAAAGGATATTTGCACCCCTATGCTCATCACAGCACAATTTACAATAGCTAAGATTTGGAAACGGCCTAAGTGTCCATCAGCAGATGAGTGGATTAAAAAACTGTGGTACATCTACACAATAGAACACTATGCTGCAGTAAAAAAGAAGGAGTTCTTAGCATTTGAAACAGCATGGGTGGAACTGGAGAACATTATGCTAAGTAAAATAAGCCAGTCAGAGAAAGATAAATATCACATGGGATATAATGAACAACATAAACTGATGAACACAAATAGATCCACAGACAGAGAAACATTGATCAGACCATTAAACCTCAGAGGGAAGCTAAGGGAGGGTGGGAGTAAGGGGGAGTGGTCAACTAAAGGACTTATAAGCCTAACCAATGGACACAGACAACAGGGGGGTGAGGGCATGATGGGGGATGGAGGAAGTAATGCGGAAATAAGGACCCATATGTAACACCATAATCAATAAAAAAATAAAAATAAATAAATATGCCTAATCCGCCCTAGCCAGTATGGCTCAGTGGATAGAGTCTTGGCCTGTGGACTGAAGGGTCTCAGGTTCGATTTTGGTCAAGGGCACATATCTCTACCTCTACCAAACGACGTGTTTCTCTCTCTGTGTCCCACCCACTGCTTTGCAGTCTCTCTAAAAATCAATGGAAAAAATATTCTCAGGTGAGGATTAAAAAAAAAGAAACCACTAAACAAATAAATAAAATATCCCCATTTTTGGTTGAAACTTTGCATGTATCTTTGCTACTGCTTCTAATTCTTCTAAATCAAGGGGTTTACTCTGCATGTTTATTAAAACAGTCTGGATGAAAGTGCAAGCAATAGTGGCAGGCCCATAACCTGATTTTAGAGTACAAATATTTTAATGCATGATTGAAAATGTCTAGTATTAAGTGGTTAGTAGTAATTATATATATGCATTTATTAATGAAGCAATAGAGACTTAAACAAATAGCTTGAATTTATTGTTTGTATTATTTTTTACATTTTCTAACTAAAGATGATTTTACTTCCATTGAAATGGAAGCTAGACGATAAACAAGGGCAACCATAAGACAAACTGTCAGGAATAGAGCAAACAGTGCTCATCACCCTCTAACCTCTTACCTGATTCATTAGTCCCCAAGCATGTTTAAAAACAATACAAAAGGCACAAACTAAGCATGTGGAATAAATAAATAAGCTACTATGGTTATAATCAGAAAAGGTGCAGAGTTTCAAAAAGGCTAGGGAATAGTGTGGAGTTAAAAACAAGTAGATACAGGGTTTGTCTGGTAAAGTTTATATGGCTTAAATCTGCATCTCATTACTAGTATCTGGCAGTGAATAGAGGCAATTGCACATATTTTAAATGTTTCAGGATTTTCAAATAACTAGGCAACTCTTCTGGGTTGTACTGGTATTGATTGGTCATAAAGGATCCCAGCAGTAAAAGAAACATTCATTTTGTGGAAATAGTCCTGAAAATATTAACATATCTGTTATTCGGTTTCTTTTTTGTTACTGTATTACATTAACATTATTTTGTTATTTTTTTAGTAGCCACAGTTTTTTTATTCTTTCAGGCTGCATAATTTGCCTAAAGCTTTTAATACCAAGTAAACAGGAGCAAGTTTTTACTTTTATGTTTATTGTAGTAGTTTAAAATTTTCAAACAATTCCTAACTTTGGAATAATCCTTATAAGTCCAAGTAATTATGATGAATACTGTAAATGGGAGTAATTATATCTTAAGAGACGTAAGTAGGATTAGACTAGATAGACACTTTGCTATGGGATTTCCCTCCAGATACCTTTGGAAATGTTTAAATGTAATGGTAACTTTTCAGTAGTTTACAAAGGAATTAGAGTATGGTCATCATAGTGTTTAGTTTCTGCGCAAATATAGGAAGATGTCATATCTTATTTGTTAAATTTTCTCTTTGCCACTTATTAATAACATGTTTATCAACCAATGAAGATTATGGACAGTTTTTCTAAACTCCGTTGCCATTATTCCACTAAGGCATATTAAAAGTCATTAGAAAAACAAATACCATAGATTTCTCCAGAAAACTATAATCCTAAGCCTCCCTTTTAAGTCAGAATAGATATTTTAGGATTATTAACAATTTTCAAAAGATTTTGTCTTGTGGTAATGGTCTGCCATGCAATCATTTCCAATATAATTTTTCTCCCAGGGACTAAAAAGATAATCTGGCAATACATTATCATCAGTCCTTAAACAATGGTAATCATCTTGGCGCTTACCTTAAAATCACCCATCACTAAGAATCACATTACAGTACCCGTTACAAAGGGTTTTATGTGCTACCTTGTCCTTTTAAGTACATTTGTTGCTCATTATTTTTACTTGCTATTCTGTATCTTCATTGTACCAGTGATACAAGTGATAATGTTAAAAGAATGTCATTGAATGTTTAAAGTATTAAAAAAGCAGTTTGCTTTTTAATCTATGCATCTTTGGGATTTTAGAAAAGATTTATTGTTTTCTAAAGATTTTATGTGAAAAAAAGCTGCTTTAAGAATTGGAAACTCTGTACGTGTGTGTGTGTGTGTGTGCGTATGGCAATAAAGCAACATGAGCTGAGAATGTACTGAAAAAAAAATCACCTATTTAATAAAAGAGTGATATGCAAATGGACCGTATCTCTGATCAAGCCATGTCCACCAGCCAATCAGGAGCAAATTATGCAAATAAACCCAAACCAAGATGGCTGCCACCACTGAGAGCAGGAGGGAGGCTTGGGTTTTCCTGGCAATGGAGAAAGCCAAGCTTTCCACCTGCCATTGCCAGCCTACGCCTCCACTCAATGCTACAAAGTTTCAATAATAAAAAGATACATAATCCCAACAGAAATGGCGGCAGTCATGGAGCTGGAGAGAGAAGAGGCTAGTGTTGCTGGGACGATGGAGAAAGCCAAGCTTCTGCAGCTCTAGATTACACCTCCACTCTAGGTTACAAAGTTTCAAACAGAAATGGCTGTCTCCACGGAGCAAGCAGAAGGCTTGACTTGGCTCTGCTCCAGGCTACAAAGCTTCAATTGTAGAACATAAATTAATCCCAGAGCCCAGGCCCTCAATTTGGGTCGCTGGGGGGCGTGGCCAGCCTGCAAACCACCATAGGCCCCTTGCCCAGGTCCCCCCACACACCAAGAGAAACCTCACCCTGATCCAGGACACTCTTTAGGGCAAACCAGCCAGTCCCCACCCATGCACCAGGCCTCTATCCTACATAATAAAAGAGTAATTTGCAGATTGACCATCAGTCCAACACACAAGAGGGTTACCCCCATGTGGTCAAAGATCCTGCCCCCATGTAGACACAATATGGCCACCACAAGATGGCCAGAAGGGGAGGACAGTGGGAGGTTCCAGGCCTGCAAGAGAGGGCAGTTGTGGGCCATCAGGCCAGCAGGGGAGGGCAGTTGGGAGAGACCAGGCCTACAAGGGAGTGCAGTTGGGGGCAATCAAGCCTGCAGGGGAGGGCAGTCAGGGGTGACCAGGCTGGCAGAGGAGGGAAGTTGGGGGCAAACAGGCTGGCAGGGGAGCAGTAAGACATCAATTAGGCTGACAGGGTAGTGGTTACGGGGTGATCAGGCTGGCAGGCAAGAGAGCATTTTGGAGCTAGCAGTCCTAGATTGTGAGAAGAATGTCTGACTGCCCCCGAGGGGGTCCCACATTGAAGAGTGTGCAGGCTGGGCTGAGGGACACCCCTCACCCCCTCATGGATGAATTTCATGCACCAGGCCTCTAGTGTGTGTGTGTGTGTGTGTGTGTGTGTGTGTGTGTGTGTGTGTGTGTGTATAATATATGTTAACAATCTTCCATATTTCTACAAAAGCCAGAACAAGGGCCTTTCTGGAATACACAAAACAATCTAGTGTGGTGAGAGAAAAAGAATTACATAACTTATTCTTAGTAAATATTTTTTCTGCTTGATTCTTCACATGTTTTCATAAGGTACGTTATATACATGGTCTCACAGGTACATAGCATATACTATCTAATAAAAGAGTAATATGCAAATTGGCCATACCTTTGCTACACCCACAAGCCACACCCACCAGCCAACCAAGATAGAATATGCAAATAATCCCAACCAAGATGGCTGCAGCCACAGAGAGCAGAAGGGAGACTTGGGTTTCCCCGGCAATAGAGGAAGCCAAGCTTTCTGCCTGCCCTTGCCACTCAATGCTACAAAGTTTCAATTATAGAAAATAGATAAAACTCAACAGAAATGGCTGCCACCACAGAGTAAGCAGAACTGTAGAAGATAAATAAATCCCAGGGCCTCCGCTTCGGTTGCCAGGGGGCGTGGCTGACCTGCAAACCACAACAGGCCCCTTGCCCAGGCTGCCCCTAACCCCAAGGGAACCCCCACACTGATCTGGGACACTCTTCAGGGCAAACCAGCTGCCCCCACCCATGCACCAGGCCTCTATCCTATCTAATAAAAGAGTAATTTGCAAACTGACCATCACTCCAACACACAAGAGGGCTGCCCCCGTGTGATCAGAGATCCTGCCCCCATGTGGACACAAGATGGCCAGCAGAGGAGGGCAGTTAGGGGTGACCAGGCTGGCAGAGAAGGGAAGTTGGGGGTGACTGGGCCTACAGGGAAGGGCAGTTGGGTACCCAGGCCTACAGGGGAGAGCAGTTAGGGGCAAACAGGTTGGCAGAGGATCAATTAGGCATCAATCAGGCTGGCAAGGGACTGGTTAGAGGGTGATTGTGCTGGCAGGAAGAAGTAGTTAGGGGCAATCAAGAAGGCAGGCAGGCAAGCAGTTGAGAGCCAGCAATCCTGGATTGTGAGAGGGATGTCAGACTGCCTGTTTAGGCTCGATCCTACTGCGATCGGGCCTAAACGGGCAGTCAGACATCCCTCAAGGGGTCTCAGATTGGAGAGGGTTCAGGCTGGGCTGAGGGACACTCTCCCCACCCTCACCGTGCATGAATTTCGTGTGCCGGGCGGGCCTCTAGTCTTACTAATAAAAGCCTATGTGGTCCTCACACCATCATGCCATGATGCCAAACGCCCTCACGCTGTCACAATCCATCACTAGGAGGTGGGTCCCAGTGGCGCCTCTATGCGGTCTGGAGAAGGTGGGTCCTGGTGGTTCCTTGGCGAGGCCCGGAGGAGGTGAGGCCCAGTGGTGCATCGGGGCAGCACTCTCAGACTGGGGCTGTCCCATGGCATGGGTGGGGTCCTGGGTCTCACGCAATTTTGTGTGCTGGGTCACTAGTATCATATATGACTAGAGGCCTGGTGCACAAAATTCGTGCATGGGGGTGGGGTCCCTCAGCCTGACCTGCACCCTCTCCAATCAGGGACATTCCTTTCACAATCTGGGACCGCTGGATCCTAACCTTTCGCCTGCCTGCCTGTCTGATCACCCTGCAACTGCCACCCTGCTGGCCTGATCAACCCCCAATCGCCCCCCTGCTGGCATGGTTACCCCCAACTGCCCTCCTGCTGGTCTGGTTGCCCCCAACTACCTCCCTGCTGGCCTGGTTGCCCCCTGTCAACCTGTTCACCTCCTAACTGTCCAGAAGGCAGTCGGACATCCAAAAGAAGTCTGGTCAACCTGGTCAAATTAGCTTATTACCCTTTCATTAGTATAGAGTAGGGGCCCAGTGCACAAAATTCATGCACTGTGGGGTGGGTGGTCCCTCAGCCCAACCTGCCCTCTCTCACATACTGGGAGCCCTCAGGGGATGTACTACTGACAGCTCACCCTTGGCCAGAGGCTTTCAACCTTGGGCAGAGTACCTCAGCCAGGGGACCCCAAGGGCCCTGCAATCAGCCGATCGCTGGATCTTCCCCAGCCCCGGCCTGCCCAAGGCCAGCAAGCCTCTGGCCGAGGCTTTCCGTCCTTGGGCAGGGGACCTCGGCCAGAAGACTCCAAGTGCTCTGCAATCAGCGGATCACTGGCCCGCCCCTGCCTCCTGGGCTCTGATGGCTTACCTCACAGTGACCTGGGTGCCAGGATGTTCCCGGGACACAGGTGCTGGGGGCCTCTGTATGCAAATTAACTGCCATCTTTGTTGGGTTAATTTGCATACTCACTCTGATTGGCTATGGGTGTGGTGGAGGTACGGTCAATTTACATGTTTGTATATTATTAGGTAAGATAGCACATGAACATTACTTATAAACACATAAATATATACATTATATGGTTTTCTATAGTTTTAGCTCCCACATATCCTCAACCTTGTGGGAGCTAAAACTATAGAAAAATAATTTCTTCTGTGCCTTGCTTTACTCAGATACATGAATCTTTCCCTAGCTACCTAAGGAATAGACTGTGATAGCTATTGTCACAGACCATTGTTCGTTTGTACCATTATTGATAAACAGTCACTTCAGCAAGGCTATCAGCACTTTTCAGACAGGGTATCTGTAACTACCTGTGTTTGGCAGTATAGCATAATGGCATTATAGCATGATTTTTAAAAGTACATGTTCTGGAGCCAGATTGCCTGGATTCAAATCCCAGTTCTATCACTTAATAGTTGTGCAACCTTCAATAAGTAATCTGTGCTTTTACTTCTTTGCTGTAATTGGAGATAACAATTATTTCCTACTTCATAGGGTTGCTATGAGACTAGAAATGAGTTAATACATGAGAAATGCTTCAAAGAATACCTGGCACCATACTAAGTGCTCATAAGTATTACCTATAATATCATTTCCACCCTCCCCCTCACACACACTACCATCATCACTACCACTACCATTTTTCTATCTCTCATGTCTAATAGAATAAATGTCTGATGGAGGGAAGTGAGAAGAGCATAGATTATAGAACAAATACATTATGTGACTTGTTAACATTTTGAAAGTGATTGTTAATCAGTTTCTCCAGAAGGGTATTATAACTTCAAGGCAAAGTGGCTCACTAGTATCAGTTGTTAATTGGTGTTTTACTGACAAATAAAACATGTAAATAATAAGCATGTAAGACAATAAACACCTTTAAGTTCTGCTTTTACAGCCTGATAATGGTGAGGCTGTAAAACAATTCTTAGCTGAAAATTATTACTGGGGATTTTTTCTGAAGCACTGTTTTTTGAAAATGTAATCTCTTGGTGGAAATCATCAGACACAGGTTTATTAAATATTCAAGTGCAGCATTTAGATTTCTATGGATTTCCTGTAAGATGCAGACTCACAAATCCATCTTATAAATACCCTACTGATAATCCTATGCTAGAAGCAAAGCACAATGTCAAAGAATGTTACATATCATAGAGGAGAGAGGTCACAGAGATCGTCTCCCCATGTGCCTCACTTCACAGATTAGCGTACTGGGCCCAAAGAGGGTCAGTGTCTTAAGTAAGTCCCACAGTGGACAGAATTCTTTTCCTTTGACTTCTGGTTTAGTGCACTTCTCATGACCTCATAGTTTTATAAACTATTTCCATAAATCTTTGGAGTAAAAGTGTGTCATTATGTTAAGGGAATTAAGGAAGCCACACCGTAAATAACCAACTTAGTGCATGACACATAGTGGGCTTCCAAAAATGCTTGTTGAAGGATAAGGAGAGGGATGAGTGGAGGCCTAGCTGGCTGGCTGTGAAGTCCTCAAGACCAGACACTTGTGTCTTTCAAGTAGTGCCAGCAAGCTGAGTCGGGTGGGAAGAATTGCTTCTTAACAGGGAACCCAGCAAAGACACAAAGTCAGTCTTTTAATAGTTTCCCCCGGTAATCATGTCTCGTATCTCATTTAATAACAGAAATAATCAAATAAACTTGTTTTTCTTCTTGAGTATTCCCCAAAACTATAAAGGTCATATAGATTCACTGTAAAATTTTTAAGAATAAAAATAAATTAATAATCCTATATAATAAAAGGGTAATATGCAAATAGACTGAACAGCCGAACAATTGAACAATCAGTAGCTATGATGTGTGCTGACCACCAGGGGTCAGGCGTGGAATATGGTGGGTGTTGGCTGCGGCGGGATGGTGGAACAGGTGAGCGGGGGTGCCAGACCAAGATGAGGCACTGGTCACTGTCATTGGGGTGAGCATCTGGTGGTTACTGAAAATTCTTTACTCCCAAGCACCGTGGTCCTTGAACCTACTGCTGGCACTGGCCCTGCTCGCACCTACCACTAGAGCCACCACTCGCACCCACTGCCAGCCCAAATTGCCCCTGAGGGCTTCTCCATCTCTCCCTGCTCCTAAGGGGCAGTTGGGGCAGCAGCCGCCGCTCACACCCACTGATGGCGCTGGCCCCGCTCTCACTCGCTGCTGGTGCTGGCTTTAGTCACTCCACACTGTCAGTGGGTGTGAGTGGGGCTGTTGCCATCAGCGCATGGGAGGAAGGATGCTGGCAGACAGGGGACCAGGGTCCACAGCAGGAGGGTCTGGGCGGGAGTGCAGAGGATGTGCTGAGACCTACCCCTGTGCCCACCACAGCCTTGCATCCCACAGTTCCTTTCAAGGTGCACGAATTTGTGCACTGTGCCCCTAGTCCTATATAATAAAAGGCTAATATGCAAACTGATCTAATAGTGGAATGACTGGTCACTATGACTTGTACTGACATCTAGGGGGCAGAAGCTCAATGCAGGAGCTGCCCCCTGGTAGTCAGTGTGCTCCCATAAGGACAGCCTGCTCAGCCAGAAGCTGGGCCCATGGCGGGCGAGTGCAGCGATGGTGGTGGGAGCCTCTCCTGTTTCCACAGGACCACTCCTCAAGACGGCAGTCAGATAACGCCAAGGGGTCCCGGATTGCAAGAGGGCCTAGACCAGGCTGAGGGACCCCCTCTCTCCATGCACGGATGTCGTGGCCCATATACGACATTCGTGCATGGGGGAAAGGGGGTCCCTGATACTGACCTACACCCTCTCCAATCTGGGATCAGGCCTAAACTGGCAGTCGTACATCCCCTCACAATTTGGGACTGTTGGCTCCTAACTGCTCACCTGCCTGCCTGCCTGATTGCCCCAACTGGTTCTGCCTGCCAGCCTGATGGCCCAAACCGCTCCCCTGCCAGCCTGATTGATGCCTAACTGCTCCTCTGCTGGCCTGATTGCCCCCAATTGCCCTCCCCTGCCCAGCCTGATTGCCCTCAACTGCCCTCTCCTGCTGGCCCGATCACCCCCAACTGTCCTCCCCTGAAGAACCTGGTCATCCCCAACTGCCCTTCGCTGATGGCCTGGTCGCTCCCAACTGCCTTCCCCTGCTGGCCTGGTCGCACCCAACTGTCCTACCCTCCAGGTCTGGTCACTCCCAACTGCCCCTCCTGCTGGCCTGGGTGCCCCACACAGCCTGCTGTTCAATCATTTGGTCATCCCTCACTAATGCCCCTGCTGGGCTTGTTGCCCCACGCAGCCTGCTGTTCAGTCATTACTGTTACTGTGACAGTGTCACCAAAAATTTGCATATTCCCCTATTATTAGTATAGATAATAGATAACGTTTGTTGAGTGCTAATTTTGTAATACCCATATTGCAAATATTTGACATGTGTTGACTTTTAATCCTCACAGCAACTTTAGGTTACAATCATACTACACTACTATTATCCCCATTTTACAGGTGAAAAAACTGAAGTACAGAAATATTAACTAACTTGCCCAAAGTTTTATAGCCAATAACTAATGGATTTGAGCTCAGACAATAAGGTTCCAGAATCCATGGTTTTAACAACCCTTTTGTAGTGTCACTGTTCAAGTTTTAGTTTGCAATACAAAGTAATTTTTTTAAAAAACTGACTTAAAAATTTATAAATTTAACTAAGTTAAAATTTATAAGTCCTATACCATTAAAGACACAGTAAAGTGAAAATACAAGATACAGACTAGAAAAGATAACAGAAAAACATTTAATCAATAGAACAGTAATATAGGATATGTAATTATTTCCTACAAATCCATAAAAAGACCAAAAAAATGCACAGAAACCATGAAAATAAGCAATTTATAAAGAAACCCAACACAGAAAAGGATGTTCATCTCACTAATAATTACAGAGTGAAAATTTAAAGTTTTACTTATCAAACTGGGGAACATTATAAATTCAATAATAGCAAGTGTTGATGAAGATACGCAATAATGAGAACTCTCATCCTCTGCTATAAATTGGCATTCTATTTAGGAGAGCAATAATCCCTAGGACTGTTGAGAACACATATACTCAACATCCCAAAAATTACAATCCTATTCCCTAAAGAATATTCCGTAAAGAACTAATGTACACAAGAAAAAAATGTACGAGCACGTTCAAAGCAGCATTTCCTAATATGGAAAAAAATGTAAACTATTTTAATGTCTATCAATAGTAAAACATATAAATGGCAGACTATTCATATAATGAAATAATATAAAGCTATCAACACACACACAAAAGTAAAATGGAACAAGGAAGAATCCTATTTAATAAAGAGGTAATATGCAAATTGACCCTCACGCCCTTGCATAAGATGGCTGCCACAAGATAGTCTGCTGGAGAGGGAAGTTGGGGAGGACCAGGCCAGCAGGGGAAGGCAGTTGGGGGAAACCAGGCCGGCAGGGGAGGGCAGTTAAAGGCAACCAGCTGGCAGGGGAGGGCAGTTAGGGGAGACTGGGCTGGCAGGGGTGGGCAGTTGGGAGCAATCAGGCCAGCAGGGGAGCAGTTAGGCATAGATCAGGCTGGCAGGGGAGTGGTTATAGGGTGATCAGGCTGGCAGGCAGAAGAGGTTAGGGGCAATCAGTCAGGCAGGCAGGCAAGCAGTTGAGAGCCAGCAGTCCCAGATTGAGGGGGAGATATCCAACTGCCTGTATGGGATCGGGCCTAAATGGGCAGTTGGACATCCCCCGAGGAGTCCCAGATTGGAGAGGGTGCAGGCTGGGCTGAGTGATACCCTTCCTACCCCATGCATGAAGTCCATGCACCAGACCTCTAGTATATGATGAAAAGGCATGTTTTAGAAAGATATAACCAATGTTATTGATACAAAGTTTAGAAATATACAAAGAAATACTATATATTGGTCAGCAATATGTATTCATGTTTTAAAAAGTATAAACATGCATGCCAAATTAAAGATCATTATTTCTGGGGTGGAAAGAGTAAAGAGTAGATTAAGGAAGAGATATGCAAGGGGCTGCAACTGTATCTATAATATTTTTCTTTAAAATATTTCCTAATGTATATAGTAAATTAAGATTTTATAAATTTGTATGATAGCATGTAGTGGTTCACTATATTTTCCATACTTTGCTGTATACTTCAGTTCTTTCAGATTTTTAAAGAAATATTATTAAAAACTAAAATTAAAACAATGACAATTAAAGTTTCATGATTTGTAGGACTGAGTAAAATTAATAATCTGTACATTAATGAAGCAGACTGTAGGCTTAATTAATATCTCTTTACATGAGAAATTTCAAAGGTAGAACACTTTTTCTTGCTATTATAAATTACTTTGCAAAATCATATACAGGCAGTCCTTGGGTTACGTCGGAGATCCATTTCTATGGTGCAACGTAACTCGATTTTCGCCATAAGTTGGAACCCACCTATATAAGCACCTTCGTCACGCACATGGAGCACATACACAGCAGAAATGAAGTGAAACAGTAAAAAAAAAAAATTAAAGAAAGATAATTCCTGACTTTTACTTGTAGTAAATAAATAATAAAAAACATAAAGTACAATGTGTACATACGTCGAAATGATGGACCTTTTTTTTGGTTTATAAATAAATGGGAGATGGCTATGTAACCATGAAATGACATAAGTCGAGTCCAACATAACCTGAGGACTGTCTGTAATCAGATGTAGAGCTGATGTATCCCTCAAATATTATATTATTTTGTTTCTATAATGATCAACACCTATAGGAGATGAAGGATCCTAAATATAACTGTTTACTTATCCAAGGATAGATCTGGAATTTTAGCAGAAGGTCAGGGATACAGCCAGGGACCAAGCCTTCATTCCTTAGACTTTGCCATAAAAACAAAATAACCCAAAGTATTTTGTAGCAATAATTCTATCTTAATATCCTAAGGCTAAGAAAAGAAAAGAAAAATATGCAAACAAAATGCCATAATGTGAATCTGCAGAAAGTTAGAACAATTAGCCTATTTATCATTTTACAGTTATGTTAAGTATGTCTTAAGTAAGCACTTAGGCCTTGGTTGGAGGTATGACCTGGGACCCTGAGGTTGAATGTTTGGCAGATGAACTTCAAATACAGTCGGTTTACCCATGGACATAAGTGGCCTTAATCAAAGCAGAACACATTTTTTTTAAAATATTCATTTCAAAAACAGAAAAGACTGTGATTTATGAATCTGCTAATGCTGTTCTCTGCACTAGACTTTAGAAAGGTTTGAGTCTTTGGCTGCAGTAAATACAAGAGTGCAGACTTGTTAAAGCAGTAATAGGTGCCCTTATTAAAAATTCCACTTTCATAAAAAATTACAAATTATCTTCCTTCTTTCCAGTCCTTAAAGAATGCGTTCCAGAAGCAGTGACACAGAGGGCTCAGCCCTAAAGCAATTTCCAAGACACAGTAAAGACCACAGTTTCCAAGCACCTGAAGATATGAAGCAGAAACAGCAAGACAAAGACACCACCAGTGAGTCGAATGCCATCCTTCTACATCCTACATCACATAGTGGTAATGGCCACCAAGGAAAAGACCTCTCAAGAGATGACCTATTATTTCTTCTCAGCATTCTGGAAGGAGAACTGCAGGTCAGGTGATTTCGAATTAAACCCCTCATACTTCAAAGGAAAGGCTGCTTGTGAATTTGGTGTGTATATATAAGTATATATATGTCTATGGTCCATACTTGTCTGTACATGAAAGAAAGTGTAAGTACACATACACACAATTCTCCTCTGCCAACCTGAAGGGCAATTAATCACATCTAAAAGGGCTGTTGTATAACATGCGAATGGCATACACGTTATGAAAGGTCATATCCTTTGTTCATGCTGCTCACAAGCTGCAGTGCACAGGCACGTATAGGTACCAACAATGCCAGCTGACTTCTGGATTGGTTTAAATAACAGTAAGTGTTTTTTTATACCTGATGTGAACTGGCTCTTAGACTTGCCCTGGAGTCATTAACCTACATAAAAAACTAAAAACAGCTGCTACACATATAGGAGACTCTTATTCCCTAACCCTGAAAATGCACTAGTAAATGCCAGTCCATTAAGGGGTATCATATTATCTGCTTGTCAAACACAATAAAAAATGTAGGTTCTCTCAGTTATGATCACTTTTTAAAACATAATTAACATGTAATTAGATTGGAAGAAGAATGAAGGGACATAGTTTTGCTACTTTTTCTAAAAGGTACTATAACTAAATATAATTTGATTACATTGGAAGTGAAATAAAAAATACTCAACTCTAATAAGAAATCATTTTTGGAGACTGCTGGTAGATAAAGTGGCTTTCTGAAATACCTTTTGTTGCTTCAGGCTCGAGATGAAGTCATAAGCATTTTAAAGGCTGAAAAAATGGACTTGGCTTTGCTGGAAGCTCAGTATGGGATTGTCTCTCCAAAAAAGGTGTTAGAGGCTCTTCAGCGAGATGCTTTCCAAGCCAAATCTGCCCCTTGGCAGGAGGACATCTATGAGAGACCAATGACTGAGGTATGCGCCATATCAGGGGTGTGCACCTGGGAGGTGGAAGAAGTTCACAAGCTAGCTAAGCACTAGGCCTGGCAGTTGAACATGACACACAACTCCTTTTTGGTTACTTAAGAGTTTAGCATTTTAAAACATTTAAAATCTACCTAAAGTAGATAAATACTACATGTTCTACAGAAAAGAAAAAGAGAATAAATTATGGCCACGGTGTTTTCATTAGTTTTGCCCCTCCCTCCCTCCCTCCCTCCCTCCCTCCCTCCCTCCCTCCTTTCTTTCTTCTTTCTCCTTCCTTCCTTCCTTCCTTCCTTCCTTCCTTCCTTCCTTCCTTCCTTCCTTCCTTCCTTCCTTCCTTCCTTCCTTCTTTCTTTCTTTCTTTCTTTCTTTCTTTCTTTCTTTCTTTCTTTCTTTCTTTCTTTCTTTCCTGGAATCAGAACTCTTTATTGTTGACTTTTAAAGAACATATTTATTTATTTTTTTGGTTACGGACATTGATTTCTTTTAAATTTTATTTAGTTTTGCTTCTTGACACCAACTGAAACCTAACAAATGCAAGAGAATTTCTCTTCGTTTCTTCTTACTTTCCCTCTCTCTTTCTCTACACACACACACACACACACACACACACACACACACACACACACGTGGTGTTGTCTGAAACTTCTTTTGGGGGACTTAAATACTATTTAGGTTACAATAAAAATTAAAAAAAGATGAAGTATACTCGCGCCAGTGTGGCAAAGTTGGTTGGAGCACTGCCCATACATCAAAAGGCTAAGGGTTTGATTCACTGCTAGGATAGATACCCAGGTTGAGGGTTCCATCCCTGGTCAGGTTGCAGTTCCATACCTGAGTATGTGAAGAAAGCAACTGATCAATGTTTCACTCTCACAACATCTCTCCTTTCCCCGCTTCTCTCTAAAGTAAAACAACAACAACAGCAAAACATGTTCTTGGGTATTTAAAAAAAAGAAAAAAAGAAAGAAAGAAAAAAAAACTGATAAAGTTCAACCATAGAGATTAATTTCTTTGAAAACACTAAGGTATATGTCATAGAAATTTTGAACATGAATAGAAATGATCTAAAGATCTGCCCAAGAAACAGTTTAGAAAAAACATATATTTTAGATGAGTGCATATCCTCCTTTTCCTTCACAAGTTTAATGGCAGCAGAGACCTCTCACCACCACACGTGCCAGCAATGACAACAGCCAAGATGAGCAGTACCAACAGGGCCACCACTGCACAAAGATGCGGTACTGCTTTCTCTTTTACTTGCTGACATTTCTGAAACTCTTTGACATCCTTACTTTATTCTTCTATTTTCCTTTGAAACCTCAATGGAAATTTTCATAATTTTTTCATTTTTATAAAAGGAAACAACTAGGAGCATGAGTTAAGGCTGAAGAGAGTGAAAGGAAGTTTTGGACAAATTTCCTTCACATACACTCTGGCAACCCACCTCAGAACGACCTCCGATGTCCTTGCTATTCTCGTCTTGGGTTTCTCATGAGAGAAGATTAGCGTCTTGCTGAATTGTGAAGGAGTTCGGTCAGATGGGTCTGCTTTTCTGAGGAGTGAGGATGAGATCACCCAAAGTCTGTTAACTTGTGCTTTCATCTGAGTTTTAAACAAGAGGAGCTGAAGCTGTAAGTCAATAGTGTTAAAATTGTATCTAGGATCCTAACACAGTGACTGTGAAGCAGCATGAGATACAAATTCCAAGCCATATGAGCACAAATGCCAATTAAAAATACAGTGCATATCCTGACAAAACTCCACAAATGACACAACCTCTCTTGAGTGTAAAATGAAACAACATGTTTCCAAACTTACACTGAAATCTGTAAGACAAGTTTTGTTACACAGGAATTCCACTGCACACATGCAAAAGTGGAAACACCCTGAGTCTCTCTACAAATTCTTGGCCCTGAAAGTTATCTGTAAGCTAGGTTTACAAATCCAACCTTCTTTGATTACTCCCCCAACAAGTACCCCTTCACACACGCACGCACACGCATGCGCACACACACAAACTTCTCACAGTCCCACCTCCATCATTCGCCCACTTTCTTCTCTTGTCTTCTACTTTCCCCTTTATATTTGTCTCTCCTCAGCTATCAGTCTTTCCCAGAGGTCCTCATAACTCTACCTACCCAACAACCCAGTTGTCTATCCTATTCCTGTACTAATCCTCCTATAAAATAAAAGAGTAATATGCACGCCCCCCCCCCCCGGCAAGAGTAATATGCAAACTGACCGTACATTTGCTACAGCCATCAAGACACGCCCACCAGCCAATCAGGAATGATATGCAAATTAACAATCAACCAAGATGGCTGCTGCCCAAGGCCAGGATGGAGTCAGCCAGCGATTGGACCTATGGCAGGACAACTGCTGAGCTCCCAAGGCCTTCTCCAGCTTTAGGGCAGGCCTGGGGCTGGGGGGCGGAGCCAGCCAGGCATCAGCGATCGGCCCCAATCAGCCCCATGGCAGGGCGATCACTGGGTTCCCAAGACCGGAGCAAGCCTCTGCCAAGAGGCTTTTTCTGGCCTTAGGGTGGGGCCAGGGCCGAGGGCAGAGCCAGCCATCCATCACCAATCGGCCCTAATCCCTTGGGCAGGCCAGGCTGGGGCAGAGCCAACCAGCCATGAGCCCCATCACAGGGCGATTGCTGGCTGGGGTCCCCTGGCCGAAGTCCCCTGCCCAAGGACGAAAGCCTCTGCCACAGGCTTTCAGCCTTGGGCTGGGGGTGAGCCATCAGTAGGACATCCCCTGAGGGCTCCCAGTTTTGAGAGGGGGCAGGTTGGGCTGAGGAACCACTCACCCCCCTGTGCATGAATTTCATCCACCAACCCCTAGTGGGAAATAACAGGTGAAAGGAAGATATCCAGAGAATAAACAGAAAAGAGGAATTCTGACAAGAGTTCCCTAGAATGAGCTGAAGAAAAGAGAGGCCAGCATTCCTATTAAGACGTCTGTGACTGCATCCTAGTTACATCACAATAAGGATGTGCATGCTAAGAAAATAAATTTCTGCTTTCTCCCAATGCAGAGTATAAACTTCCTTCCACCTTTTATTTTCTTCATAATGGTCTTTTTGAAAAATGAAAAAAATCTCAACCATGTCTAGGGTAAACTAAAAAGGATTTATATATTCTTAAGTCAAAATAACTTAGAAGATCAAACTGCTCTCAGTTACATCACGCGATAGAAACACTGACTTAAGCTAAAAACCTGGTGGAGGCCTGGGAGCTGGACTAAAGGATGAGGATGGGAAGAGGGAATAGCTGGTTGTCAAGAGGAAAAGGAACTCATAGTCCACAACAGTTTAGCCTTTTATTGCTTTCAAAGCTAGTGTTCCATAGAAGTTACCTTTAAAAAAAAGTACTTGAGTTAATGGCCTAACATATTAGTTCTTCCATAAAAGATATGAAGAAAAGTATAAGAATACTAGAGGCTTGAAGCACAAAATTTGTGCAAGGGGCTCAGCCTTTGCAGCTGCAGTGGCTTGCCTTGGCCCTTGCAGCCCTAGCTTCGCCTGGAAGGTCATCCAGAAGATCATATGGCTGTCCAGTCTAATTAGCATATTACACTTTTAATATTATAGAAAACAAGAAGCCTGGTGCATAAAATTCGTGCATATGGGGAGAGGGTTCCCTCAGCCCAGCCTACACCCTCTCCAATTGGGAACCCCTTGGGGGATGTCCAACTGCTGGATTAGGCCCTATCCTAAACTGGCAGTCGGAGAGCCCTCTTGCAATCTGGGACTCCTGGCTTTTAAACACTCACCTGCCTGCCTGCCTGAATGCCCCTAACTGCCTCTGCCAGCCTGCCTGATTGCCCCTAATTGCCCTCCTCTGCCAGCCTGATCTCACCCACAAGTGCCGTCCCCTGCCAGCCTAACCTCAAACCCCAATTGTCCTCTCCTGCCAGCCTGATCGCACCCCCAACTGCCCTCCCTTGCTGGCCTGATCTCACCCCAAAATGCCCTCCCCTGTTGGCCTGGTTGCTCTCAACTGCCCTCCCCTGCTGGCCTGATTGCCCCTAACTGCCTCTGCCTCAGCCCCCACCACCATAGCTTTGTCTGGAAGGAAGTCAGACGTCCAGAAGATGGCCAGTTGACCCAGTCTAATTAGCATATTACCCTTTTAGTAGTATAGATATCCTATCCTATATAATACCCTATCTAATAAAAGAGAAACATGAAAATTGACCGTACCTTCGCTATGCTACCAGCCAATAGGAGCGATACGCAAATTAACCTCTAAGCAAGATGGTGGGCAGATCCCCTCCGTCCCCAGCTGGCCATGGCCCCGGTGGTGCTTCGCTGCGGGCGCCAGGGGTCCCTGAATGCAGCCCAGCCCCAGCCCCAGCCCCAGCAGGCGATCCAGCCTCCTCGCAGCCTGCAGTGAGGCTGGCCATGTGGGCACTTAGCCGCGGGAGGCAGGGGTCCCTAATTGCAGCCCAGCCCCAGAGGACAAAGCCATGGTGGTGGGGCCACGGCAGAGGGCATTAGGGATGATCAGGCCAGGAGGGGAAGGCAGTTGGGAGTGATCAGGCCAGGAGGGGAGGGCAGTTGAGGGTGATCAGGCTGGTGGTAGTGGGCAGTTGGGGCCAAGCAGGCTGGCAGAGGGGACCAGTTGGGGCAATCAGGCCAGCAAGCAGAGTGGTTAGGGGTGAACAAGCAGTCAGGCAGGTGAGCAGTTAGGAGCAGATTGTGAGGGGGTTGTCCAAGTGCCAGGTTAGGCCCGATCCCACAGGGGTCTCAGATTGGAGAGGATGCAGGCCAGACTGAGAGACAACCCTCCCAACCCCCGCGTACACAAATTTCATGCACTGGGCTACTAGTATTATACAG
Organism: Antrozous pallidus; assembly: GCA_027563665.1. Taxonomy (NCBI): domain Eukaryota; kingdom Metazoa; phylum Chordata; class Mammalia; order Chiroptera; family Vespertilionidae; genus Antrozous; species Antrozous pallidus. The sequence goes on along the minus strand of CM050514.1, from coordinate 83,575,506 downwards.
GATAGGATTGCTTAAATGGAGAAGTGGGGGAGCCTTCCTCTTCAGGAGGAGATGCTCTTGGCAGACAAAAACACATAATCCCTATATCTGGACTGATAGCCAGCCATATGCACTATACTACCAAACCTGTCATGCAAAAATTGAACTGCTTTCTTACACCTTACACCAAATAGCTGTTGCCCTTAAAACCCCTCCTCAGCCTCCACCTTAGGTTTTGCCTTCGCAGTTCACCCAGGTTAGGTTCTGATTGGTTATTTTCTATAGCAGTTAGAATCAAAAGCTCTGTCTCCTAAGCAGCCATTGGCTCTTGGCACTTCACCCAGATTTGGTTCTGATTGGTTGATTTCTATGACAATCAGCATCAAAAGCTCTGTCTCCTAGGCAGCCACTGGCTCCTGGCACTTCACCCAGATTTGGTTTCTGATTGGTTGGTCTCTATGCTAGTCAGCATCAAAAGTTCCGCCTCCTAGACAGCCACTGGCTCCTGGCACTTCACCCAGATTTGGTTTCTGATTGGTTGGTCTCTATGCTAGTCAGCATCAAAAGTTCCACCTCCTAGACAGCCACTGGCTCCTGGTCCTTCACCCAGATTTGGTTATGACTGGTCAGTTTCAATGGCAGTTAGCATCCCTGGGCCTATCCCTGGGTCTCATCAAACAGGCGGGGCTGGTCAGCAGTCCCCAAGACCACAAAGCTGCTAGGGAAACTGGAAGAGAAAGAGAGGCAACAGATGATCAACAGCTGCCACGAAGGTTGGGGATCAGACCCAGCCTCTCTCTTTGCAGGTCTCTCTCTGGGCCTGATCCACAGCCCCTTTGGCAGTCAGTGCTGGGTTGCTGTGCTGGCACCAACTGTAGTCAATGCTGGGTCACCATGGCAACCCACATTGATTTCTGGTATTTGGTGGAGCCTTGGTGATTAGGAACCTTGGCTCTTTATATATCCTATCTAATAAAAGTGATATGCAAATTGACCATACCTCCAATCAAGCCACGCCCACAAGCCAATCAGGAGCAAATTATGCAAATAAAGCCCAAACAAGATAGCTGCCACCACTGAGAGCAGGAGGGAGGCTTGGGTTTCCCTGGCAATGGAGAAAGCCAAGCTTTCCACCTGCCGTTGCCGGCCTAGGCCTCCACTCAATGCTACAAAGTTTTAATTACAGAAGATACATAATCCCAACAGAAATGGAAGCAGCCATGGAGCTGGAGAGAGAAGAGGCTAGGGTTGCCGGGGCGATAAAGGAAGCCAAGCTTCTGCAGCCCTAGCTTACGTCTCCTCTCTAGGCTACAGTTTCAAACAAAATGGCGGTCGCCACGGAGCGAGCATAAAGCTTGGCTCTGCTCCAAGCTACAAAGTTTCAATTATAGAACATAAATTAATCCCAGATCCCAGGGCCTCCGCTTGGGTTGCTGGGGGGCATGACTGGCCTGCAAAACACCATAGGCCCCTCGCCCAGGCCCCCCCACACTACAAGGGAACCCCCACCCTGATCCAGGACACCTTTCAAGGCAAACCAGCCAGTCCCCACCCATGTACCAGGCCTCTATCCTATCTAATAAAAGAATAATTTGCAGATTGACCATCACTCCAACACACAAGAGGGCTGCCTCCATGTGGTCAAAGATCCTGCCCCCATGTGGACACAAGATGGCCACCACAAGATGGCCAGCAGGGGAGGACAGTGGGAGGTTCCAGGCCGGCAAGGGAGGTCAGTTGTGGGCGATCAGGCCAGCAGGGGATGGCAGTTGGGAGGGACCAGGCCTGCAAGGGAAGGCAGTTGGGGGCAATTAAGCTTGCAGGGGAGGGCAGTTAGGGGTGACCAGGCCGGCAGAGGAGGGAAGTTGGGGGCAAACAGGCTTGGAGGAGAGCAGTTAGCCATCAATTAGGCTGGCAGGGTAGTGGTTAGGGGGTGATCAGGCTGGCAGGCAGAAGCAGTTAGGAGCAATCAGGGAGACAGGCAGGCGAGCAGTGTGGAGCTAGTAGTCCTGGATTGTGAGGGGTCCCAGATTGGAAAGGGTGTAGGCTGGGCTGAGGAACACCCCCCCCCCATGCACAAATTGGTGCACCGTGCTTCTTGTGTGTGTGTGTGTGTGTGTGTGTGTGTGTGTGTATGTGTGTATAAATCTGTGTATCTTATCAGCATTACCTTAGGGCTAGCTTTAGAATACTTAAACAGCATATAATTAGCTTTTAAATTTTATTGTATTCACTTATTTAATATTTATGGGAGAGCTGATATATAAATATAGTTGTGGTTCCTGTAATCAGGGTGTTTATTGTCTAACAGAGTGATAAAAACATGACTACACAAGTGTACAGTTACATATATACTAACTTCTGTGTTTAAAACCACAAGGCACTATGCGATAGTACAAGGGGGGGGGGGGTGGTCAAATTTAAATGGAAGAATTGGGAAAGCCAAGATCCAGAGAATGAGTATGCGTTAGTCAGGCAGAACAAAAAGGAATTCCATTTCCAGTAACAATGTGGACACATATTGAGTGAAACTATATCTCTAAAAAATACATAAAAACATCAGATAAACTATCTAACACACTCTTCAGTGAATGGCTGAGCTTACATGGAAGCAAGAGAAATTCTGAAGCTAGGAACTTAAAGGGAAATTTACATAGATTAGCTTCTGGTTCCATATATTTTCAACTTTTCTCCTCTCAATCCACAAACTTCTATTGCTGAGAACCACCAAAGACAGATTCATTTTGGAATATTACCTCTGGCCTTTCCGCTTTGACAATGGCCGGGTGAGCTGCCACAGTGGCATTTCTGAAGCCTATCATACATCAAGATGGTTAGCAATAACTTGCCTATATATGGAAGCGACCGTGAAACCATCCAAACTTCCCTTTAGCAGGATCCCAGAAATGTGCATAGACTCTCCAAAACTACCTGCCATGAAAGGAAATATGATGGTGGGTAAGTAAAAATGGGGAAAAGATAAGGGTCTTAACTGATTATAATTAAAATGTATTATTTTAAAATTTTACTAAATATATGACTTAGGTGATCACATTGCTAGGGCACTAGTAGGGCCTTGGGAGATGCCCATGCAAGTGAAGGACCCTAAAACTTAAGCTTCATAGTAAATCTTCCTCCTCCTCTCTCTCTATAAGAATGTGTGCACACTTTTAGAAAGGGAGACTTGACCATGTTTGTAGGCAACTTTGAAGGGATAGCGGTGGGATCAAAGATATAAGAAAGAAATTCATAGACAAAACAAGGGCTGGAAGGAGACAAAAAGGAATGGTGCAAAGAAGTTTATACAGGTGAGGTGGTTAAGAATGTAGAAAACCAGTTTTCTCAGTGGTTAGAGCATTGGCCCATGAATAGAAGGATTGCAGGTTCGATGTCGAGCCCCAGTCCGGGTGTATGCCATGAGGCAACTAATAGATGTGTGTGCATGCGTGTGCATGTGTGTGTGTGTGTGTGTGTGTGTGTGTGTGTCCCTCCTCCCCTCCTACTCTTCCATTCTCTTTTAAAAAATCAATGGATAAAATATCCCCAGAGAGGATTTTAAAAAAAGAATGTAGCAGAATATAGGTAAGTTAAGAGAGCAGAAATATAAGAAAAGCTCCATATATACTTAATAGATTCTACTCAGTCAAGCAGGGGATAAAACTAAAAAGGTAATGGTTCTGATTGGTTGGTTATTATTTACAAAATAAATAAACACTTAGGTCTAGTGTTTATTTATTTTTATTTTTTTAAACATCTTTTTATTGACTTCAGAGTGGAAGGAAGAAGGAGACATAGAAATATCAATGAGTAGAGAGAATCATTGATTGGCTTCTTCCTGCATGCCCCCTACTGGGGATTGAGCCTGCGACCCAGCCATGTGTCCTTGACCAGAAATGAACCTGGGGACCCTTCAGTAAGCAGGCTGACGCTCTATCCACTGAGCCAAACCAGCCAGGGCAAGTTTAGTGTTTAGACAGAATAGCATGGGCCTCAAACAGGGCTTTGAGGAAATAGAAAGCCTGCTGACCAGGCATAGGGAAAGAGCCACATACAAAATATGAAAATCACCCAGAATGCTACCAAGATTGAAAGTAGGAAGATAGATTATAGGAGGAGTTGCCTGAAGCTCAGTAAATGAAAAAAAAATGAGAATGAGAAAAGACTACCACTATTAAGGGTGACAATGAGAACAAGAAATCACTTTCGGAAGGGTCTGGCAGTGGTGGTGGAGAGCCATGAGAATCATGGCGCCATTTCCAGAGTCAATGAGAGAATGAGCAGTCTCTATAAAAACAGAGATTCCAGTGTTACCTAGGAAAAGCAGGTTTCAACAGACACAAGGAAGAAGGGATATTTTATAAATAGTATATTCGGTTACCGTTGATCTATTAAAATGGCCAATTTATCTGCTCTATGGATTAGATTCACTGAAAAAGACAATCTTCAAACAGGTGACAGAAAAGAACAAATAGAACCAAACCCTATCACAGAAAGAGATGAATCTAAAATCAGGGTGGTCATTATTCATTTTTTAAAACATATTATGCAACTTAAAGACAAAAGATAGAAAACTTCTCTTTTCTTCATTCCCTCTGACCATGAAGAAACATCAGAAATCTAACCTAATGAAATACACTGTACTTCCTTTGTCCTAGACAAGAAGTTGAATTGTATTAGGGGTTGGGAATAGGACATGACATCAGGCAAGTTAAAATGATAAGCAGGAAGCTTGTCACTTAACCATAAACATTAGGAGCCATCTTTTCAGGCTTTCTGCCCCGACACTTCCTGAAATGACTGACCAGTCTTCCTGTTTTCTTTCCCAGGCTTCAATCTGTAAGTGGGAACAGATAAAAAGGGGGCTGGTAGTTTCTTGTACTTAATGATATACCACCTTATGCTGCTCCTAACTGTTCTATGCATGTATGTCTTATATCCTAATGAAAGTATAAACACTGAGACTTCAACTTCTCTTGCATTCCAAATGGCAACTATCATAATACTAAGCCTACAGAACAGGCAATTAATAAATACTTGTTGCCTTGTGACGCTAGAAATGACCTTAAAAATCAAGTCTAAGCACTTAATTATAAATGGGAAACCTGAAATACATAAGGTTAAGTGACGTGGTCAAGCTCTCACAGCTCGGGGTGGGGGTGGGGGTGGGGGGAATGAAATGAATTCATGGAAACTCGGGCCCATCATTCCATCTGTCAGGAATGAGGAAGAGACTGAACTGAGAACCACTGACATATTTACGAGTAGGCACTTTGGGCATGGCATGAAAAAATGAAGGCACAAAATAAAAGTTCAGGTATATGCTAAGCCATCTCTAGAATCAGTCATTCTTTCTGGGAGAGCTTTCCCTTTGTGAGACCACTGTTCCATAGCTTTCCAGTGATCACTGTTGACAAAATGAGTTCCTTAGTGGTTGCATCAAACAACATGCAGAAAGTTCAAGTCATCCTTCAAGAACCATGGAATGTGAGAGCGGAAAAAGTCAGAGAATCAGCCCCCCCCCAGTCTGGCTCAGTGGACAGAGCGTGGCCCCTGGGCTGAAGGTTCTTAGGTTTGACTCCAGTCAAGGGCACATACCTCGGTTGCAGGCTCGATCCCTGGCCCTGGTTGGGCATGTTTGGGAGGCAACAAGTCAGTGTGTCTCTCAAATCGATGTTTCTCTTTCTTTCTGTCTCTCCCACTCCCTTCCACTCTCTCTAAACATCAATATAAAATATCTTTGGGCCAGGATTAAAAAAGAAAAACCCAGAGAATCAAGAATCTCGCTGATATGTAGGAACAAACACTTCTACCCAGGAGTAATCAGAGAAAGCTACAAAGGAAGAACAGGAAAAGTTTTGCGTAGAAGGGAAAAAATGTGTCTAGGTCTCAATACTGAAAAAAAGGCAGTCTTGTCGAAACCAGTTTGGCTCAGTGGATAGAGCATCGGCCTGCGGACTGGGGGGTCTCGGGTTCAATACCGGTCAAGAGCATGTACCTTGGCTGCGGGTACATCCCCAGTAAGGGGTGTATAGGAGGCAGCTGAAAGATGTTTCTCTCTCATCAATGTTTCTGACTTTCTAACCCTCTCCCTTCCTCTCTGTAAAAAAATCAATAAAATAGATATAAAAGGCAATCTTGAATTACCATCATAAGTTCTAAGAACTTCTAGAAGTCCAGTGTGCCTAAAGGTTGGGCAAAAAAATATGGGAAGGTATGGAATGAGAATGGAGAGGAAGTGTCAGGAAACCAGTGGTGAAAAGACCTTTTGGCTCTGAATAGGAGAGCAGAGTAATCCCATTGGTGAAAAGATCATCTATCACTGAAGAGGACAGGCTGGAAGGAGGTAAGGCTGAAGAAAGGGAGACCACTTAAGAGGACATGTGATAAATGGAGGGCAATGATTCTTTCCCTCTGTCCTTGTCCCTTCAAACAAGCAAGCAAGCAAGCAAACAAACAAACATAAAGAGAAAAAATTGCAATGGAAAACAACAGTGGATTAAATAATTCTTCTATTTTCTTTCTTCGGGTCAAATTAAGTTTAATACCATATCCATATAATTTCAAGACTTCTAAGGAAAGACATTTTTCTTGCATTTAAGAAGCTTCCCTTAATCACTCATTTAGACAGTAATTGTAGGGATGATCTTATACAAATTAAAATAAATGTTGTCCTAAGTCAACCAACAACTTTCCTTATGAAGGCTGATCCTTCACTATTTCACTGTCAAATTCCAAAAGCAGTTCATTTGAATTTCCTTTACAATTCACTCTAATGACTCCAGACCTAGGACAACACTACAACCTCCCTCTCAGAAGATGGTCATTATTAGTTATAGTGATTCTGCCAGCAGGCAATGCAACTTAGCAATTTTGGCTTCTTCAAAAGGATTGTTACATTTATTAAAAATCATCAACAACATATGGCATAATAAAGTATTTTTATGTATTAAAACACCATTATAAATCAATATTAGAGAACCAGCTTAAGGATTTAGAGGTCTGAGAGAATGAATTAGGTCCTATATGCACCTTTGTTTTATTCTTATTCTGGAATGGCTCGGCTATTTTGTGCCTTGGATTCCTAGTAAAGTATGTGCCTTCTAAGGCTGTACAATTTATACTGGCTTTTAATTCAGAGTCACAAATTTTCAGTCTTTTATGATAAAGGCAATATTATCAGTTATAGCACCTAGTATTTAACAAACTAAAAAGTCACATGCTTTCAAAATTATGTTCTTAATTGGATCTCAATTCATCCAAAGATCCGGAGCCACATTTGTTTCAACCTCTTTCCCTCTTTTCTTTCTTGATTCCTTGCTTGCTTATTTTGTTTTCAATATTTAAACATATACTAGGCACCTACTTAGACAAGTCACTCTATAAGAGGCTAAGAAAAATAAAATGTAGCCCTGCCTTTAGGGAGTTCCCAGTCTAATAGGGAAACCAAATACATATATCAGGTATAGGGGAATAGTTTTATAACAGAAAAATAAGTAGGTCATGGAAACGAGAAGGAATTTGATGCTTACATTTGGTCATATTCACACTACATACCAACACAGAATTGACTAACAAATGTCTAAATACTGAAACACCTTGATGCATAATTCAAAGAAAAATATCCCTCATCCTATCTAATAAAATAGTAACATGCAAATTGACTGTACCTCCAATCAAGCCACGCTCAGAGCCACACCCACAAGCCAGTCAGGGGCAAATTATGCAAATAAACCCCAAACAAGATGGCTGCCGCCACTAGAGCAGGAGGGAGGCTTGTGTTTCCCTGGCAACAGAGGAAGCCAAGCTTTCCTCCTGCCATTGCTGATGTAGGCCTCCACTCAAAGCTACAAAGTTTCAATTATAGAAGATGAATAATCCCAACAAAAATGGCAGCAGCCACAGAGCTGGAGAGAGAAGAAGCTAGGGTTGCCGGGGCGATGGAGGAAGCCAAACTTCTGCAGCCCTAGCCGAGGCTTCCACTCTAGGCTACAAAGTTTCAAACAGAAATGGCTCTACCCACAGAGGGAGCAGAAGGCTTGGCTTGGCTCTGCTCTAGGCTACAAAGTTTCAATTGTAGAACATAAATTAATCCTAGATCCCAGGGCCTCAGCTTGGGTCGCTGGGGGGCGTGGCTGGCCTGCAAATCACCATAGGCCCCTCACCCAGGCTGCTCCATCCCCAAGGAAACCCCCACCTTATCTGGGACACTCTTCAGGGCAAACCAGCTGGCTCTCACCCATTCACCAGTCCTCTATCCTATCTAATAAAAGAATAATATGCAGATTGACCATCATTCCAACACACAAGAGGGCTGCCTCCATGTGGTCAAAGATCCTGCCTCCATGTGGACACAAGATGGCCACCACAAGATGGCCAGCAGGGGAGGACAGTGAGAGGTTCTGGGCCGGCAAGGGAGGGCAGTTGTGGGCGATCAGGCCAGCAGGGGAGGGCAGTTGGGAGGGACCAGGCCAGCAGAGGAGGGAAGGTGGGGGCAAACAGGCTTGGAGGAGAGCACTTAGCCATCAATTAGGCTGGCAGGGTAGTGGTTAGGGAGTGATCAGGCTGGCAGGCAGAAGCAGTTAGGAGCAATCAGGGAGGCAGGCAGGTGAGCAGTGTGGAACTGGCAGTCCTGGATTATGAGAAGGATGTCCTACTGCCCATTTAGGCCGATCCTACTGGGATTGGGCCTAAATGGGCAATCAGACATCCCTCGAGGGATCCCAGTTTGGAGAGGGTGCAGGCTGGGCTGAGGGAGACCTCCACCCCCATGCACCAGGCCTCTAGTAAATTTAATAAAAAAGAGAACCTCCCCCCACACAACACACACACAAAGACAAACAGATTAGGGGTTTAGGCATACACTGGTAGAGTACTATAGGAATGGGGTGTGCAGGAGAGATTGGCAGAGCAGCTGCAGAGTCAAAGATGTGGCACCTCATCCCTAATAATTTCTCTGGAGAGAGAGAAGGAAGTGTCAGAAAGAGCATGTAGGGGAACTGCTGAAATCTACAGAGGTACCAATTATCTCTCTGTGGGGAAAATAATGACAGTAAAAAGATTACATTTGTGTTGAAATGCATGAAAAAGTATCGATGAACAAGAGAAATGTTAAAAACTAAACAAGGAAATCAGAACCCATTGCTGAATTAGACAAAAACTGGACATTTCTTAAAATGTGAAAGATGGCAGCATTATGACTGATTTATAGTTAACAGACTATAAATTTATTTTCTTTTGCAGTTGGACAAAGTTGTGGAAAAGCATAAAGAATTTCACAAACGAATTCTGAAACAGCTTTTAATAGTAGAAAAATCTCATGGGCAAACCATATTGGAGTTAGAGACAGAAAAGAGAAAACATAAAGAATACATTAAGAAGAGTGATGAATTCATCCGTTTACAAGAATGGGAAATCAAAAGGTAAGGCCACTTTAAAAATATATGTATATTTTACTGATTTTTTTACAAAAAGGAAGGGAGTGGGAGAGTTAGAAACATCGATGAGAAAGAAACATCAATCAGCTGCCTCCTGCACACTCCCTACTGGGGATGTGCCCGCAACCAGGGTACATGCCCTTGATTGGAATCAAACCTGGGACCCTTCAGTCCACAGGCTGACGCTCTATCCTCTGAGCCAAACCAGTTAGGGCCCAAACTGCACTCTTACTAATGTCTCACTAAAGGCTGGTTATTACCAGGGATACAAAACACAAGGATGATGTGATACAGCCTCTGTTCTAAAAGATCTCCTGGTCCAGAGTGATGAAAATGATGAGTTTAAAGACACTATCAGTACTATGCAAGAATAACCAAGTATGATGAGGACTGTGGAAACATAAATGTCGGGCACCTTATTCCGCAAGGGATTGTCCTGCAAAAGCTGTACAGCGGAGGTTACCGGTTTAGTCCCTATACAAAGAAGAATGAAAACGATATACAAGGCAGGGGCAGAAATAAGTGTTACACCACAGAGGCATGGAGCCTTGGCTCGATAGCTCAGTTGGTTAGATCATCATCCAGATACAGCAAGACTGTGGGTTTGAACTCTAGTCAGGACTCAGACTAAGAAACCAATGAACACATAAATAACTGGAACAACAAATTGATATTCCTCTCTCAAATCAATAAATTTAGATGAAGAAGAAAATCATATGGGTCCTGAGGAAACTCAAGCTTTCCACATAGCTACAGCACAGTATGTAATTGCAGAATGAGGAAAGGAAAGGCTAGCCACAAATAACTGGATTTTATACTGCTGGCAAGAAGCAAATGATAAATTGTGAGAAGGGAAGTTAATTGATCAGGTAGGTATTCTTAAAGAACCATTAAGGCAACATGGAGGAAAGACAGGTGGGGTGTATGTTTTACAATGGTTATGGGGTTAGAGAAGATGGAGTGTAAACAATAACTATTTTTTAAAGAAATATTTATGATGTATAGTTAATTTGAATTAGTGATTAATGAGACTGGAGAGCAGAATAAGGAAAGCAGGGAGTTATTAAGAAGCACTAGCTATTCAGCAGGATATAGAATACAGGAATGGTATGCAACTTTTTGTTGCTGAAGGATTTTGGTAGGGGAGGATGATTTAAAAGGTGGGGTAGTGGGCAGGAGGTGAGTTCTGTTTAGACACGCTGAGTATGAAGTACCCAGTGTATTCCAATGTTCAGTGGGGAGAACAATACGTCTAAAGACAACCCACAGTTAAAAGTGTATGTCTGGAAAAGGATGGGCTAGTGATGTGAATTTGTAGTTGGTGATAGCCAAAGCTGTGGGTGTTGGTATGGTGAGGAAAGGGAATTCTGAGAAAAGAACTCTAGAAAATATCAATATTTGGTGGTTTTCTGGAGGAAGAGAGATCAAGAAAGGAAGCCAAGAATGGTAAGGGTTAGAAAAACCAGAAGAGAAAGAAATGAAACAAGAAAAACTTTCAAGAAAGAGCAAGCAGTTAAATCATAGCAAACAATACAGAAAAGGATCAGAAAATGTTTCAAAATTTGGCAACAAGGAAGATAGTGAGGAACTTGAGCCCCTTCAATAGAACAGTGAGGGCAGAAGCCAATATTTTAAAGAATAAATAAGAAATGAGAACACAGAAACTTAAAATATGAACTACTATTTTGAGAAGTATGGCTGCAAAAATGGAGAGATTGGTTGAATCAATACAGAAAGCATGAGCATCCATATTAAAGGACAACTGACCCTCAATTGAGACTGCAAAGACAGAAAATAACCAATCATTGCAATGTCAAATTTTCACTGCATCATCATCTCACTGGTTATTCTGTGTATACTTCCTTAATGAGTTGTAGAGCTAATGATGCTCAGTTCTAACAACTGCAGAAAAATGCAGGGGAAAAATCACTTGAGAGCACCCTTTTCAGAAAAACCAGTAATCTTAACTGCTTTATTTAATTATTTTCAATTCATATTTTAGGTAGGTAAATGAGTTACATAATAGATCAATGGCATACTTTCATGTTTTTTTCAATGTACTTCATGGTAGACATTTGGTCAGAATGCTAGAGAATCCAGGGCCCTCACCCCAGTTTCAGTTTCCACATTCATCAGGCGTTTTGTTCTCTATTCACTATATACACTGAGTGGCCAGATTATTATGATCTCTGAACGCATAATAATCTGGTCACTCAGTGTGTGTGTGTGTGTGTGTGTGTGTATTAGAGGCCTGCTACATGAATATGTGCACGGGTAAGGTCCGGCTGGCATTGTTAGGGGGAGGAGACAATGGGCAGGGGCAGTTAGCCAGCCTGCCTGCTGGTCCAATTTGCATACTAGTCTTTTATTATATATTAGAGGCCTGGTGCATGAAATTCGTGCATGGGAGTTGGGGGATGTCCCTCAGCCCAGCCTGCACCTTTTCCAATATGGGACCCCTCAAGGGATGTCCGACTGCCCGTTTAGGCCCGATTCCAGGATTGGGCCTAAACGGGCAGTCGGACATCCTTCTCACAACCCAAGATTGCTGGCTCCAAACTGCTCACCTGCCTGCCTCCCTGACTGCCCCTAACCACTTCTGCCTGCCAGCCTGATCACCTATTAACCACTACTCTGCCAGCCTAATTGATGTCTAACTGCTCCCCTTCCAGCCTGTTTTGCCTCCAACTTCCCTCTTCTGCCAGCCTGGTCACCACTGACTGCCCTCCCCTGCTGGCCTGATGGCCCACAACTGCCCTCCCTTGCAGGCCTGGAACCTCCCAACGGCCCTCCCCTGCTGGCCATGTTTGGTGGCCATGTTGTGTCCACATAGGGGCAGGATCTTTGACCACATGTGTGTTGGAGTGATGGTCACTCTGCAAATTACTCTTTTATTAGATAGGATAGAGGCCTGGTGAATGGGTGGGGTCCAGCTGGTTTGCTCTGAAGAGTGTCCTGGATCAGGGTAGGGGTTTCCTTGGGGCGTTAGGGTTCCCTTGAGGCATGGGGCAGCCTGGGCAAGGGGCCTGTGGTGGTTTGCAGGCCGGCCTTGACCCCCAGTGACCCAAGCTGAGGCCCTGGGATTAATTTATGTTGTATAATTGAAACTTTGTAGCCTGGAGCAGAACCAAGCGTTCTGCTTGCTCTGTGACGGCAGCCATTTCTGTTTGGGTTTATTTAAATTCTATAATTGAAACTTTGTAGCCTAGAGTGGAGGCCTAGGCACTGGGGCTGCAGAAGCTTGGCTTCCTCCATCGCCCGGGCAACCCTGGCCTCTGCTCTCTCCACCATTTCTGTTGGGATATATCTTCTATAATTGAAACTTTGTAGCATTGAGTGGAGGCCTAGGCCGGCAAGGGCAGGCGGAAAGCTTGGCTTCCTCTATTTCCAGGAAAACCCAAGCCTCCCTCCTGCTCTTAGTGGCCACAGCCATCTTGGTTGAGGTTTATTTGCTCCTGATTGGCTTGTAGGCATGGCTTGATCAGAGTTATGGTCAATTTGCATATTACTCTTTCATTAGATAGGAGGATATACACTGAGTGGCCAGATTATTATGCATCCAGAGATCATAATAATCTGGCCACTCAGCGTAGAGTGGGATTTTGTTACATTGCCCTCATAAACTTGAAATATCTTCAGGGACTGATTAAAGGAGTGTAAGAAGTCTGGCACCAATGGAGATGTGACCCAAACAGTGCAATATAAGATTTGTTATTCAATGAGAAAATGTCATATTAAATATTATTTCAAACCCCTGTGGCTGCATTTGATCTCCACACTTATGTGGCACTAAGTTGCTGAACACTGAGACTTCCTTACATTTCATTATCATGAATGTTTATTGACCATGGTTAGAGTGCTGCCTAACAGAACAGAGAGGTACTGGCTGGCCTTGCCCAGGAGGCTTACCACATTAATGGGAAAGGCAAAACATACATATTTACGGTGGGAATGTGGAAGGCTGTTGGTGGTAGTTCTAATATTCGCTATTGTATCTTTACTATCTTCTTGAGGAAGGCTGAAAAGTTCTATCTAAAAGTAATACTGTAAACATGGGAGGCCAATGGTGAAGATTATTTAAACCAAGAGAAAGCAAAGAGGAACAATGAGAATGAGAATAAAATATCAGTGTGAATAAAACCACGGGCTAAAGGAAAAGAAAAACAGTAAGATAAAATTAAACTGTACACCATGGAATCAATATATTAAGAACGGTATCTCTAGCCAGTGCGGCTCAGTTGGCTGAGCACCATCCTGTGCGCGAAGGGTCACCAGTTCAGTTCCTGATCAGGCACGTACTCAAGTTGCAGGTTGCACACAATTGATGCTTCTCTCACATTCATGTTTCTCTCTTCCTCTCTCTCTACAAAATCAATAAAAACGTACACACACACACACACACACACACACACACAACAATGTTATTTCTACCTGCATCTAAGGGGTTTAAGAGGAAAAATTTAAAAGATCATATTTCTTAGTCTTATAGAACACAAAGTGATTGTGTCTTGAAGAATAATGAAAGTAAGCATACTATTACCAAAAATAGGGAAAAAAATGGCTGGAGTGATTCTCACTCTCTATTTAGTCATTCATAAGATATGAGGATATTATGTTTCCCAAGCAACAGCTTCCAGATAGAATACTTTAGGCATGAAAATGTTAAACCTATTCTCAACTCATGATACATAGGTAATTCTTCCTGTGCTCCACCTGTCTAACATCATAATTCCCTTATCTTGGCACTTTTGGTTCACTGGCCTTCCCTGCTTCCATGAAACACATAAGGCATAACTCACTTGCACTTGCATTAAGGCCATATGCATCAAAGTATTAAATAAACATCACCTAACAAAAGAGGACGTTGTGGAAACTCTAATAATTTCACATAAGTATAGACAGGGAAGGTGTTTACAAAATAGAGTGAAATACCATTCACAGGACAAATGACAAAACATGCATTATCATGGAGTCCCTCTACAGTAAGAGTACTTTTCTTCTCAAGTACAGAGCCACACCCTAAGGGGTCAAAGAATAACATTTACTTCCTTCTTCAACAAAGTGATGTAAACCACTCCCAAATTGGTGACCCTCTGTACTGAGAAACAAGGAAAGATTATCACCCCCATAAAAGGGGGTTGGGTGACAATAGCTATAAAGCACTATCTAATGGAAGCTCTGAAAAACACTATGAAAGTTTAGCACTTATATTTTTAAGTGTTAGGTAACATCTACTTGGAAATAAAATAAGAAATACATGATTGAGATAGTTCATTTGAAACCTTGGATTTCAAAGTAAGGCTCAATCTGTGTTTTCTTTGGAGAATTCCTTTTATGTGTCAAACCCTAAAGGAGACTGATGTCACACATTGACTTGAGGCCAAAATGTTTGCCAAGTGATGTCTTCATTGTAATCAGTAAACAATTGGCTTTCCCACTGAGGGACTGAGGGACAGGGATCAGCTCAGGAAACCCTGCGCCCAAGCATGTTAATGCAATGTTTCCTTTGCTGTAATGTGTGTGGTTTGGTCTGTCCATAAGATAAAATATCCCCATTTCATGACAATTTTCTGTTCACCAGCTCTGATGTGTGGATATGTGTGTCACCAATGACTTGAATTATGTTTTTGGCTGAATTACAAGTGAAGTCTATGTGAAAGGTTTGTACAAAAGCAATGCCAGTAATTTTTGGCCTTTCTGGATGGCTTCACAGGAAAGCCAAAACAAAAATCACTTTTAGTCAGTGCAATTCTGCAAAATTTTCCCATAAGTGAAATGCCAATTTTGTCTGTACTTTCATAAAGTTTGCATAATTTTTTTCCCTTTTCAGCTCAATGAGGTAAAAGGCTATGAAGAAACACAAAAAAAGTGTTCCTTTTTTTGAAACCACACATTCTTTTAAAAAGTACTAAAACAAATCATGTATACTAACCATATATATTACTGCATCTTTGGCCTTGAAATAATCACTAAAGTGAAAAACAAGTATTGTTATGGCAACTCTGGGTAAAAATGTGGCTTCAAACATGGATATTTATAAAGCCTTAAATTACTTTTCATAATATTTTGGCCAAGTAGGTTAGCACTGATAGTCCTATTTCACAAAGCGGGAGTTCAAATGGTAGCTTTTCAAAAGCCACATAATGAGGAAGGAAGCACAGGCAGAATTAACTTCTTGTTCCTCTCTTGGTTAGGAGTGCCTAGAGGGAGCACTGGCTCAGGGGCCAGAGGAGTCTTTGAAGGAAGGTCACCAGGGACTCAGCTTCAAGGGTTGTTGGCTTGACCACACCTTGGATTAAGTCCTATGTTATTCAGATTTTAGAAAAGAACAAAGCACTTTTACCTCTCCCTTTGGCTGGAACACTTTGAAAGGAAGATTTCCATCACCAAACCTTCTCCGACAGTCCTGTTTTCCAGATTGATATCAGACAGGTGACCGAAACACTGAACCTATTTGACCCTTCTGTTGAATGAATACATGTGAGCCTTGAATAACGCAGGGGTTAAGGGCACTAACCCTTGTGATGTTGAAAAATCTGCGTATAACTTTTGATCCCCCCAAAACTTAACTACAGTTGTCCCTGGGTAATCCATAAGGGAGTGGTTCCAAGAAATGACCCCCCGCCCCCCAAACAGTGGCCCACTGATACCAAAATATGCAGATACTCAAGTCCCTTACATAAAATGGCATAGAAGAATGTATATAGTTGGCCCTCTGTATCCATGGATTCCCAACCACAAATGAAAAATACATTTTCCAAACCATGGTTGAATTTCAAGTTGCAATACCAGGTATTTATTGAAAAAAATTTATATATAAGTAGACCTGAACAGGTCAAACCTGTTCAAGGGTCAACTATATATTGAATGAGTTTTAAAGACATCTCTCCAGAAGCTTTAGATACTCCCTTGAAACTATATATATATATATGTGTGTGTGTGTGTGTGTATATATATATATAGAGAGAGAGAGAGAGTTAATGCTGCTTGTCATTCATTCATTGATTCAGTCACTCAAAAAACAAAACTAAAAACGTCCCAATTAATTAAATGCCTGCTACATGTCAGGTCCTGTGCTAGATAACTAGGTGAAGGCGATAGATGTAGTCACCACCTACATAAAATTCCAATTAGTTTGTGTGAATGTGAAACAGAGACACCACTGTAGACTTTAAGACTTAATACTAAGGCACTTATGTGATCATAAAGGGTAAAATAAAAAAAGGCAGTGTTATGGTAAAATAACATAACATGAAGTGCTCATGAAATTAAAATATTCAGCAGAAATCAATACACACATTAAACTAGAGTACTAGAGAATTCATTATCTTGCAACTTATTATCATTAGGATTTTTAGTTTCTTTGGTCTTAAATGTCAGCTTTTAAGAATATCTCACAAATGATAACAGTGGGTATAATATTTTAAAAACTAAATAAGTATATTTTAAAAAATCATATTAGGAAACCCAGCAGTTTTAAATTTCATATACACTAAACTATTGTTGTACAATACATTGTATTCAAATGTAATCATTTCCTTTCAGTTTTCTGGCAAAGAGTTATATGTATTACATATTCTTGAGATTATGTCTTGCAAGTAGTGAAATGGATGCCAGATCTCCATCTGACCTCTGTTATGGATATCCAGTTATTTTTCAGAAAAAAATGAAGACCCACTACAAACACATTTTGGTATCATTCTATAGAGAATCACTACATGATCAGCCTATATTTCATATATCCCAGATCTAATACAGAATCTAGGCAAAAAGATCAATACTTCCAGAGAATACAAAAAAATAAAATAAAATTTAGGACTGTACACCATGACTTAACTCTCAACAGATGTCACAAAATCATACCTTTATCACTGCACAATTCAGTGGTATCCATACAACACCATTTAATTATAGAGGACAAAATTTGGATACAGTGATGATGCTATTTGACTGCTTTTCCTTCCCAGGAAAAGCTGAGCTAAATTTTATAAATAATTTTGCATGTGTATTTGGATGCACAATGATTAGTGAATTTACTATTTACAAAAGAATACTACAAATATTAAAAAGCAGTCTAAAAGGAAACAAGCACAGTGAAGGATGAACCAGAAACTTGAAAACCATATCTGCATTTAGCTAGTGTGTAATTTGGGCAAATCCCATTTCTCCAATCTCATGTAGCAAACAGTTGCAGCAGGCTATATTTGTACATCTCTTTCAGATCTAAAAATCTGTGATTATATGATTGTTACGAATACGTAGCTTTTACTTCAAGCCTATGCTTCTAATCCACACTAACAAAAAAGGTCAGTGAGAATGATAGCACCTCCATCACCAACTTAAAATCCAATCTGTATTTTCATTATTCCCTTTTTAAAAAAAATAAATAAAGTGCTTTCTTTCAAAAAATTATTTTTTGATATGAGAGAAGGAGAAGAATACCAATTTGTTGTTCCACTTATTTATGCATTCATTGGTTGATTCTTGTATATGACCTGACAGTGATCAAACACTCAATCTTGGCGTATATAAGCCTGGCTGTGCTGTAGTCCCCTTCCCCTTCCCTTCCTTTTCATTGATTTGAGAGAGAGAGAGAGAGAGAGAGAGAGAGAGAGAGAGAGAGAATGATGAGAGAGAAAATTATCTGTTGCTTCCTGCATGCACCCCGATTGGGGATCGAACTCACAATCTGGATATGTGTTCTCACCAGAAATTGAACCAGCCACCTTTTGGTGAATAGGATGACGTTCCAACCAACTAAGCTACACTGGCAAGGGCATCATTCTTAAAGGATATCTAGATTTAGGTACATTGTACTGCTTCTTGAATGTCACGTATTCAAAACTGAACTTAGTATCATCTTTGCAAATTCAGGTTAATTTATCATATTTCTATTTCTGTTAATGCCACCATAATGAATGAAAGTATCAGTTAACCATAAGAAATTAGAGATCTCTACATTCCAGTGTAAACTAGAAAAGATCAAGCAAGCTAGACCACCCCACTGATTTTTTATGGCAAAAAGCAAGACCCATTAAGTCTCAGCTAAGAAATCCCCAAATCCTGCTGCTAATTAGTAGTAGAACCAGACAAAGAGCTAGCTCTCCTGATAAGGTGTTTGTTGCTCTTCTCCCTAGAATCATTACCAGGTGCTGAAGCCTGTGATTGGTGTTGTGGTAGGTACAGAAGAAATGTAAGACATAATTATAATATAGCTGAAGAGACAAGACTCTAATAAAATAATCTGCAGGTGGATGATTCAATGAGGATTTAGGTACTGACACACCACAACATTATGGAAGGTCAAGCAAAAAGGATTGTTAAGAATTGCAATTATCCGACACTCAGCACAACCCTAGGAAAATGCAGGACACACATTAAGCATACAGTGGTTCTCAACCCTGCTGCTGTAGAGCCTAAAACCATCAGAAAACACGAATATGTATATTACAATTTATTAGCAATAGCAAAATTACAGTTATGAAGTAGCAACGAAAATAATTTCATGGTTGGGGGTCACCATAACATGAGGAACTGTATTAAAGGGTCGAGGCATTTAGAAAGGTTGAGAGCCACTGGATTAATCATCTAACCAGCTCACAGCTACTAGCAGTTTATCAGCCCTTTAAACCAGAAAACTAAAGACTGAACGGGGAAAGGCAACCTCAAACTTCTGTTCTATTGGATTATCAAATATAAAAAGGGAAAGAGTCATTAAACCATATCAAAATGGAAAATTTTGCCTCATAAATGGAAATCAAGGTGGAACGGAAATAAACTATAGCCCGAATTTGCAACTTGCTGGTAAACTTTCCTGACCAGTGTATTATTCCCTCACTAGGGGTCTGGTGCATGAAATTTGTGCACTGGGGGTGGGTGGTCCCTCAACCCAACCAGCCCCTTCTCACATACTGAGAGCCCTCAGGGGATGTCCAACTGATGGCTCACCCCCAGCCTCTCCAGAGGCTTTAGGCCTTGGGCATCCAGCCATTGCCCTGCTCAGCTCAGCCCCGGTTGCCTGCGACCACCCGGCCCCAGGGACTGGGTGCTCGCCGCCACTTCTGCTCACCCAGGGGCTGGGTGTTCATCGCCACCACCTCTGGGCCCGGCGCTCGCGCCACTTGGCCCCGTCCCCGCTCCTGATTGGCTGGTAGCATAGCCAATCAGGAGCAAAGGTACAGTCAAATTTGCATGTTTCTCTTTTATTATATAGGATGAGTATTTGAGGCCAAACAGCTTTGGCCAGCCATGAGGATGGAGATGCTTGGCATAAATAAAGAGTAATTATCACCTCTCAGAAAGGCCTTTTCTTGGAAAGGTGTAGGGTATTGAGAGTTAAAAGCATTGACTCACAGAACAGGAGTTTGAAACATGTTCCCATATTCTCATCCAGTCCCAATAGCTACCTAACCTTGAACTTAATTTCTATGAGTCTCAATTTCCCCATCTGTTAAAAAAAATGATATGGACCTCAGGTTCTTGCGATTATTAAATTATATAATGCATTGAAAGTGCTAAGTGTGGTGTCTGACACACAGAAAGCACTCAGTAAGCATTTGTAACTTTCTTTAAATTTGCCTTTCTTCAAAATAGGTTGTTTTTTATATACTTTGTGTCACACCACTGGGCATTTTTAGGATTACCAATAAGGTATTTAATTAGGCCCTGTGTAGGTGCTAAGGATGTGATGATCAGTAACAACTTTCAAGAGGCAATTTCCAGGTAAATTTTCAGTATGGGTTAGGGACACAAAAAAGCAAGTGGTATGTCATGTTACAGAAATACAGAGGAGGCATAAAAGAAGGATCATTCCTCAGACTTGGATGAACCTTATTTCCTTCAGAGTAGGGACATTACTGTGAATGTCCTAAAATCTAACACTGTAACACTGAGAAGGGCACTATAGTGCTCAATGAAAAAAAATAAAATTAACTATGGAAACCTAGTTCCCCTTTTGGAAATCATTCTACTTAGATAAAGAGAAATATTAAAATAATGGTATTGTGAAGAGCACAACCAGCCACATATATAAAATTAAGACTCACCCGTGGGGTGGTTTTTAAGTGCACCAAAAAACTCCACTTGCTATCTGTCCTGCCATGTCACAAGATCCCTATGCTAATCACATCTACTTGTCTGGAGTGATGCTGAAAAATAAAGTAATCCCACTATATGATAAGTCAGCTTACTTTCCACAGTTCCTTCTGCAGACCGAAGAATGGAAATATAATTTGTTGTATAAGTGACTGAGATATATGGAAAAGTTGTTACATTTAATCTATTGTTTTCCATTAATATATTATAAATTAGCTTCTAGATTAGTGCTCTTGACTTAGCCTAGTTTTTTAGAATAACAGTATATAAAACACCTAGATTTTGAGAGGAGAAGCAGAGCAAGTTTGAAAACTTTGTGATTATCCCAGAGAGAGCAGACAGAAGAGGGAAGGCAGGCCCTTTATCAAGGTTCAGAAAGAAAGAATAATGCTATAAAGGGTTTTAAAGTTAAAAACATTAGAAACATTAACTATAAAAAAGCTAAAAACAACTCTCTCCATTCATACCTTGCACATTTTTGGTATCCTATTTTTCTCCCAGAAACAAAAACATCATGATATTTTCCTAAATCATCAACAACTCCTCTATGCCATAATTTTTAAGTACATGAATAATATTGCTCCATACAGATCTAATTTAACAAATTCCCTGTTGCAGACATTTAGATTCCTTCCATTTTTTTCATTTTCATAAAGAACACTGTGATGAAAAGCCTCACATTAATTATTAATTAATTATTACGCCTTCCTGGCTGAGGCCTCAGAATAAATTCTTCGATGTGGAATTGCTGGTCAAAGTTATGAACCTTTTAAGGATTTGAAAACTGTAGCTAAACCGAGCTCTAATAAATAGACTATTTATATTATTACTAGCAATAAAAAAAGAGTACCTATGTCTTACTTTATAACTTTGCCTGAGACTAATTTTGAATCTGATCTCATTTTTAACATGATATGATGTTTAAAAGTATGTAAAGTGAATGTCAGTAACAGGAATCAGACTTTTCTACTGACTTGGACTTTGATTTTAGAGATGTGCTACTTCTGAAGAAAAAATTCTAATGCGTCATCAAAACCATACTGAAACACAACACTTTTTTGAAAGAGTATTTTGCTATTGTTAATATAATTTCAGTACATTTTCCTTTCCCCATCAAAGTCAGGTTTTGATGGCCTAGCATCACTGCTCTTCCAAACTCAGCTTCTGTAACTCCTTCTCTAAGTGGTCCGAACTGCCTTCCTCCCATCCCCCAGTACAATCCACATCAAGCCTTAGAGTTCAAATCCAGGGTCCTGGCTCACCTTTCCCACCACCTGAGGGATTCAATAATAGTTCACAGTGTTTATAACACTGCCCTTACATGGTCCTGACTAATTTAAATTTGTTTAACACTGTAGAATCCAAACTTCATTTGATCAAATTGCCTCTCTTGGTTTGGAGTGTGTAAATTTCTCCTATTTAACTGAATTTCTACTCAATAACTCTCATTTCCTCCCTATTTATTATGTACACACATTTATGCCCATAGCATTTTCCATTTATTTCTGTGAATTTCTCAGTAATAACTCGAAATAACAGAGATGCCTGGCAAACAAGTAATTTATATCTTAAGAAGATGTTTCAGAAGAAAAATATGAGCAGGATTTATGAGGCTGAGTACATGTTTTCTTAAAAATAAGTACCATAAAAATACTAGAGGAATCCACAGGCAGCAAAAATCTCAGACATATGCCAAAACAATTTCTTCACTAATATTACTCCTAGGGCAATGGAAACTAAAGAGAAAATAAACAAATGGGACTATACCAAAATAAAAAGCTTTTTCATAGCAAAAAACAAACAAACAAAAAAACTATCAACAAAACAACAAGAAAGTCCACTGCATGGAAGAACATATTTGTCAATGTTAGCACCATAACAGTTTAATCTCCAATACTCAGAGGGAACTCATACAACTTTACAAAAGAAAAATAAACAACCCAATCAAAAAATGGGCAATGGACCTAAATAGATACTTTTTCGAAAGAAGACAGAAGGAAGGCCAAGAGACTTATGGAAACATGCTCAAAGTCACTAATTATCCGAGAGATGCAAATCAGAATGGCAATGTGGTACCTATCAGAATGGCTATCATCAACAAACGACATGTGGGCAAATGCAGACTAGTTTTCCCAAAACTAGTTTCAAAAAAAAACTAGAAACACCTATGTTCATAGCAGCACAATTCACCATAGCTAAGATTTGGAAACAGCCTAAGTGCCCATCAGCAGATGAGTGAATTAAAAAAAACGGTGGGGTGGTACATCTACACAAAAGAATACTACCCTGTGGTTAAAAAAAAAAAAAAAAAAAAAAAGGAGTTCTTACCATTTGCAACAACATGGATGGAGCTAGAGAGCATTATTGTAAGTGAAATAAGCCAGTCAGAGAAAGATAAATATCACATGATCTCTCTTATTTAGTGAATAAAATGAACAACATAAACTGATGAACAAAAACAGATCCAGAGACAGAGAAACATCAATCAAACCATCAAATCTTAGAGGGAAGGTAGGGGAAGGTAGGGGTAAGGGGGAGAGATCAACCAAAGGACTTGTATGCATGCATATAAGCCTAACCAATGGACACAGACAACGGGGGTGTGAGGGCATGGAGTGGGGGGGGGGGGGAAATGGGGGTTATGTTGGGATAAGGACACATATGTAATACCAAATCAATAAAGAAATAAAAAAAAACTTATCACTGCATATCATGCATTTGCATTTTTTGTTCTGAGTAAATATGACATTCAAGGCATTTCATACCATAATAAAAACCAGAATATATACTGTATATAAGTAAAGGAAAATGTACCAAAAAAAAAAAAATCTCATGTGGCTATCAAAACACTGCTTACTAAACATTTCCTTCAAAGATAGCAGAGAAATCTCAAAATGGAATAGTTAACATTTGTGCTAATAAAGAGGACCAAATATAAGTGCAATTAAAAAGATAAAACATTGGGCTTTGGGTCAAGATGGCTGCATAGGTAAATGCGGTTTCAAATACATGAAACCTCTAAGAACTACATCAAAATTACAAGTAAGCTAAATAACAACCATCATTAAAAACAGCCACCCCTAGCCAGTTTGGCTCAGTGGGTAGAGTATCAGCCTGCAGGCTGAAGATAAGGTGTTCAATTCTGGTCAAGAACACATACCTTGGTTGCAGGCTCAATCCCTGGCCCCAGTTGGGGCACATACGGGAAGAAACTGATCAATGTGTTTCTCTCACATCAATGTTTCTCTACTTCTGTTTCTCCCCTTCCCTTCCACTTGCTCTAAAAATCAATGGAAAAAATATACTCAGATGAGGATTAACAAAATCAACAAAACACACACACACACACACACACACACACACACACACACACACACACACACACAAAACAACAGCCAGAGCCTTGGCCTGTATAGCTCAGTTGGTTGAGCATTGCCCCTTCACCAAGAGGTCAACTGGTTGGATTCGCTATCAGGGTACATGCCCAGATTTGGGCTGTGATGCCTAGTAGGGGGTGTGCAGGAGGCAACTGACTGATGTTTCTCTCTCTCTCATCCTCTCCTTTCCTCTCTCTCTAAAACCAATAAAAACATATTAAAGGAAAAAATAACAACCACCTTAACATTTAATTAAAAAACAACAACACACAAAACCCAGCCAGAAATCTGGCTGAACAGCATTTCTATGACTAAGGATATAAAGAAGTCACATTGAGACTAATAGGAGGGGTGGAGACCCCAACAGGCTGATCCCATACCCATGAGTGGCAATTAAAAAACAGGGAGGTATAGACTGAGCCAGTTTGCCCTAAGGATTGAAGGGTCATAGATTTTATTCTAGTCAAGGGCACACCCCTCAGTTGTAGGCTTGATCCCTGCCCAGGTTGGGGCATATGCAGGAGGCAATCAATGATGTGTCCCTCTCACATGGATGTTTCTCTCTTTCTGACCACCCCTTCCCTTTCCACTCTCTCTAAAAATAAATGGGGAAAAAAATCCTCAAGTGAGGATTAACAACAAAAATATGAGGTATAGCCTAATTGGTTTGGCTCAGTGGATAGAGCGTCGGCCTGCGGACTGAAGGGTCCCAGGTTCGATTCCGGTCAAGGGCATGTACCTAGGCTGCAGGCACATCCCCAGTTGGAGGTGTGCAGGAGGCAGCTGATTGATGTTCCTGACTTTCTATCCCTCTCCCTTCCTCTCTGTGAAAAATCAATAAAATATATATATTTAAAAATGAGGTATATCTTCCCTGCAGAGACACCCCTCCCCCAGAAGCCAAGGGACTAAGGCTCACACCAGAACCCCCCAGCCCAGGGTCCCAGTGCTAGGGAGAAAAGTCTCCAAAACATCTGGCTGTGATAATCATCAAGGATTGTGGCTGAGTGAGACCCAAGGCTCAACCATCAGGCATTCTATTAAAAGGACCAGCTCACAGATTTGGATTCACTGACTTTGAGCTCCAATGCTGGGCCAACAGCTAAAAGGTGCCAGGGACATATGGGGAGGAATTAAATTGTCAAGCTGCAGGATGAGTGCTGGAGGGGCAGTTTTCTCCCAGACAGAAGGGCTGGAAGAGGCCATTATTCCTTTGCTGAGCCAAACCCCATAGAGGCAGGCAGCATATCTGAGTCTCCATCAACCTGGCTAAAACTGTCCCATCTTACAACCCCATAATTCCCTAAAATGCTGCCTCACCCAACTCTGTGGCTCACCAAAGCCCTTTCCAGTGTCTTTCTCATACAAATGGCCTGTCTTGGCTCATGCGGCTTACTTCCCTAAAATCTCTCAAACAAGCATCATCAGGCATGTGTATCCTATGCCTCTTACTAAGTGGTCCAGCAACACTAGCAGCAGCCAGCCTTGGTTCTCAGCTTGGCCTCTCCAAGCCCAGCACAAGTAATAGCCATCTACAGATCTTTTTGTATCTCATGCCAGGTGGCCTCAGGCAGAGTACAGGTGGTTTCTAACCTTGCCCTGCACCTCCTGGGAGGTTCCAGAGTCAGTGCATCAGGTGGAATGCTTGAAGCAACAACCAACCACCTGCACAACACTCAAGGGGCAGACTCAGCCAGCACCAGCATCCCACTGAAGCAAGTCCTGCTCTATGTGGTTGGCCCCTGCATAGCAGTTCCTCTGCTGTGTTCACTGCTAGTACTCGCAGCTGATTGGCCTGGGGGGAAAAGTCCCTTCTATTGACAGTAACCCAGGCTCAACTACAACAGGAGGATGAACACCAGGAGCACTCAGCTCAGGTGACCAAGGAAGCTGCTATGCCACTAGGCACTACAGGACAATTACTACATTAGGCCACTCTACCAAGACAGGGTGACATAGCAGCTCTACCTAATACCCAGAAACAAACACAGGGAAGTAGCTAAAATGAGGAGACAAAGAAACATATCACAAATGAAAACAACAACAACAACAAAAAAAAAACAGAAAAAAACACACAGAACCAAACTTCAGAAAAAGAACTAAGCAAAATGAAACAAGCAATCTGCCACTA
The DNA here is from genome assembly GCA_027563665.1 of Antrozous pallidus. Lineage (NCBI taxonomy): Eukaryota > Metazoa > Chordata > Mammalia > Chiroptera > Vespertilionidae > Antrozous > Antrozous pallidus. The sequence goes on along the minus strand of CM050514.1, from coordinate 83,549,491 downwards.
GTTATAAGGATGCTCATTGAGCTTAGTGAGATTCTCAACAAAGAAATAGGAAACATAATAACAGAGATAGAAACTTAAAAGAGAACCAGTTAGAAATGAAGAACACACTAACTAAAATGAAGACTATATTATAGGGAATCAATAGTAGAGTAGATGAAGCAGAAAACACCCAAGAACAGCTAAGAAAAAAAAGGAATAAATAAAAAAATGAGAATAATTTAAGGAGTCACTGGGGACAACTTCAAGCACACCAATATTCACATCATGGTCATGTCAGCACAAGAAGAGAGAGAGAGCAAAGAACTGAAAACCTATCTGAGAAAATAATGAGTGAAAACTTCCTGGCGTACCCTCCCTGGGGCATGCCCACTTTATCCTCCTTTTTGAGTGAATCTTCTTTTTCAAAGGGTCTTCATGAGACCTGCAACCAGGAGAGCAATGGGCAGCAGCAGCTTATCTAAGACTAATCACCACCCCCAACCTGTCTCCAAGGCCTTTTCTCTGACTTTCCAGTGGGCTGACAGCATCACCACCTTTGCTCACTTCTTTCGCAAAATGTTTCTAGGGAGTCAAAGGAGCCCTATCTAGTCTCTCTCCTGTTGATTCTTCTATCCTAAGTCCTTTCTCATTTCACTGTTCCTACTTTTAATAAACATACTCTCAAAATAAAAAAATCCTATCTAATAAAAGAGTAATATGCAAATTGATTGTACCTCCGATCAAGCCATGCCCACAGCCACGCCCATCAGCCAATTAGGAGTAAATTATGCAAATAAACCCCAACCAAGATGGCTGCCACCACTGAGAGCAGGAGCGAGGCTTGGGTTTCCCCAGCAATGGAGGAAGCCAAGCTTTCTGCCTGCCCTTGCCGGCCAAGGCCTCCACTCAATGCTACAAAGTTTCAATTACAGAAGATACATAATCCCAACAGAAACGGTGGCAGCCACGGAGCTGGAGAGAGCAGATGCTAGGATTGCCCAGGAGATGGAGGAAGCCAAGCTTCTGCAGCCCTAGCGCCTAGGACCATCCACCATATAGAATAAAAGCATAATATGCAAATTGACCGATGGCAAAACGACCAGTTGGTGGTATCTGGGCCAGTGAGCAGGCGGCACCAGGCCAGCCAAGGCGTGTGCCAGCGGGTGGAGGAAGGGGATGGTGAATAGGTGAAAAAAGGTGAAAAGATTAAGAAGTGCAAATTTATAACCCTGGCCAACGTGGCTCAGTTGGTTGGAGCATTGTCCTGTTCACCAGAAGGTTGTGGGTTTGATTCCCACTCAGGGTACATGCCTAGGTTGTGGGTTCAATCCCCAATTAGGGCTCCATGTGATACAGGAGGCAGCTGATCCATGTGTCTCTCCCACATTGATGTTTCTCTATCTCTTTTTCTCCCTTCCTTCCTCTCTAAGAGCAATTAAAGAAACATACCAAGAAGTGCAAATTATAGTTATAGAATAGTCACAGAAATGTAAAGTACAGCATCTGCTCTCTCCAGCTCCATGGCTGCCACCGTTTCTGTTGGGATTATGTATCTTCCGTAATTGAAACTTTGTAACATTGAGTGGAGGCGAACAAAGCAAATAATATTGTAATAACTGTGTATGGTGTCAGATGAGTACTAGATTTATCAGAGTGATCAGTTCATAAGCTATATAAGTGATTATATACCTGAAATTAATATATTATAAACTATAATTAAAAATTATTAAAAAGAAAAACATAAATGCCTGCATGTTTTAAAAGGGAAATTAATAAATGTAATTTCCTTGCTTTATGACAAATTACTTCTTACTCTAAACACATTTGTGGATTAATCAAAACTCAAGCTCAGTGGTTGGCAAACTCATTAGTCAACAAAGGGGCAAACCACGGCTAGTGAGCCGCAGTTTGCAGACCATTGCTCTAGCTAATCATCTATTCAAAAACACTTCAGCCCTAAACAGTTTTGCTCAGTGGATAGAGTGTCAGCCTGTGAACTGAAAGGACCCAGGTTCAATTTCAGTCAAGGGCATGTACCTTTGCAGGCACATCCCAAGTAGGGGGTGTGCAGGAGGCAGCTGATCGATGTTTCTTTCTCATCTCTCATTGATGTTTCTAACTCTCTATCCCTTCCTCTCTGTAAAAAAAAAAAAAATCAATAAAATATATTAATAAAAAAACACTAGCTATTCTACAGACATTCTTTCCAACATGATAACATTAAGTCATTAGAACAGCATTTACATCAAACCAGATGTCCAGTGCACAAAAATTCGTGCACTTGGGGTGTGGGGGGAGAGGGGTTCCTCAGCTCAGCCTGCACCCTCTCTTAGTCTGGGAGCCCTCAGGGGATGTCTGACTGATGACTCAGTACTGCTTCCTCCTAAGCCACAGTCTGCGAGTGGCTGGCCTTGCCCCCCTGATCACCCCTCTGCCACCACTGGTTGCTGCCGCCCCCAATCACCATCCCCTTCCTCCACCCGCTGGCACACGCCTTGGCTGGCCTGGTGCCGCCTGCTCACTGGCCCAGATACCACCAAGCGGTTGTTTTGCCATCGGTCAATTTGCATATTATGCTTTTATTCTATATGATGGATGGTCTTTTTACGTGTTTACTTGTGTGGAGATTCAGAGAACTCCCCCGGCTTCTTCATGCAGAAGAATTCAGTGGCTTATTCTCACCATTTCTTTGATGATTACAATCTTCATCAATAAACAAAGTAAGAGGCACAGAATGACAAAAATGTTAGAAGGGAAAAAAAATCACTCCTTAATCTTCATCTGTGTTGAAGTCTAAGTGAAGCATGCCTCAATAATAACAAAGCAAAGCAAATCAGATAAATCTTCATCTCAAATAACATCTGATGGCGGAAACAGAATCTCTTCTAGACTGGAAGAACTTAATCTTGAAATATGCCTCCCTATGAGTAGGCCTGTATTTTCTTAGACTGATTATATTTTGTTTGTTAGGGAAATGTGGGACAATCTCTTAGTTCCCACTTCCAGTTCTAGAAAGAACCTTAAGAATCCATAAAGATTTGTGGTTTCAAAACAGACTTTTCATGCACTGTGGCTCAACTGCCCAAATCATGCAAAGAACCCAAAGAAAGTTGGTCAGTTTCTTTGGACTTCAGCTATACCATAGAAGGTTGGGGACAAAAAAAAAAATAGTATAAACATATAAATGTCAATGTAAGAATGTCCAAGCCTGTAGATAAATTTTATTAAAAGTTATTTGAGCTAAACAGAGGATACTCATGAAAGCAAGATCTCTAATAGACTGAGAAAAATGCTTCCAAGAAATGACAGTTTGCAACTTGTTTTATGTATTTAGAATTAAGGAGGTTAGATTACATGAAGGTAGGAGAAAGCAAGGCAGATTGCATATAGGATAGTTAACAAGATCATGCTCTCTTGATGGAACTCATGCTTTAGAACAGCGGTCGCCAACCTTTTGGACCTCACGGACCACCAGTGGTCTGTGGAGCACCAGTTGGCAAATGCTGCTCCAAAGGTTTCCTTAAACCAGCGGTTGCCAACCTTTCGGACTTCACGAACCAACAGTCGTTCACACGGACCACCAGTTGGCGACCACTGCTTTCGAAGGAGAGGTCTGGGGAAGGGGGTAAGGGCAGGCTAGAAGGGGTCAATGGGGTAAGAGGGACATATGTAATTTTTTCAACAATAAAGATTAAAAAAGAAAAGAAAAGAAAAGAGGGGTCTGAAAAGAAGTATTTCAAGGATGTGTTAATGTAAATACTCAAACAATGGACAGGGCTTGCTTAAGACAAAGATAAGCCTTTAACTAAAGAAGTTACATATCTGGGGAGTGACTACTAACCATGACCTGCCCTGTCAGGAATTTGTGATCAGATTACCTTGTAAGACTACTTTCCTCAGAGCCCCCTTTTTGTCCACACAGACAATTCAGATGACACTACCCTGTAAAATGTTTCACAATATTCAAATTTTGCTTTTATTAAATAATAATCGCCCAATAAAACTTCTCACTGATGCTATATTCACTAGTAATTATTTTCATTTAAAATATATCAAAGAAATGAAACATAAATGGGTATGTGGAGTGGGAGTGAGTGGGGGAATTGTCTCACCCTCAAATGCCTTCAAGTTATCAGCAGGGTAAGGTAAGTGACAGGAGCAGATTGGACATATATAATAGGGAATGGTGAGACCATGAAAACTTGTAAAGTCCAAGTCCATCCAGTCAGTTTCTGAATAATTACTCCAATAAAAAATATTCTATTTCTATTTTCAATAAAAAATAGACCCTATGGCACAGTTAATCCATAAATGAAGAAGCCAGACTTATGGAATCAAGCTTTGGAGAACAGGATGTGTATGGTGAGGCAAGAGGACAAATGTTCTTTGTAACGTAAGAACAGAAGACGGGTTCTGTCTGAATGATAAGCACTGGACTCCAAAAGCTAGGCATTGTAGGGGAGATGGACTAGCCTGATTCTCATGGCTCTTATCTACCTCCTCTTCCCTGCTCATGTGTAAGCTCCAGGAAGGCAGGCATCTTCTGTTTATCTCTGTATCCCTAGCCCCTCACAGAGATGTCCAATCAATATTTATAGAATAAATTTATTGCTTTCTCCAAACATAGTTACTAACATGAGCACTATATCTAGCAGCAACAGCTAAAAAGATTTCAAAGAAGCTGTTGGTTTCAGTGGAAACCCCTCCCCAAAGGTCCCCTGTTCTCTGATGGAGAGAATAGAAATGTATTATTCTTTTTTGTGCTTCTAAATGTTTTTATACTGACCTACAGATATGAACTTCCATATCTGTAGAAAAATGTAGAAACATTAAATGTCTCCAAATTTATACACACACGGAACAATAATAATACATAAAATAAAATGACAACACATGTACAAGCAGTAAAATCAACATTGTGAGAATTATGTATTAACAAACAACAAATAACAAATAATATGCACAAAAAAACATAGAGAGAAATTATGTTAAAAAATTTTTAGAAATTTCTATACAATGCAATGCATGATCTTACTTGAATCTTCATTTCAAGACATGTTATAAGAAAAAGAGAGAGAGAGAGAGAGAGAGAGAGAGAGAGAGAATAAACATCAGGGAAATCTAAACACTAATCTGGGATATTTCACAATATGAATTATTCCTAATTTTTAGGTGTGTTAATGCTCTTGTGATGTGTATATATATGTATACACACACACACACACACACACACACACACACACACACACACACACTAGAGGCCCAGTGCACGAAATTCATGCACTGGGGGTGGGGAGGTTGGGGGTTCCCTCAGCCTGGTCTGCACCCTCTCACAGTCTGGTGGGGTTTGGAGGCAGCTAGTTATGAGAAGCTATCAGGAAAAGTAAGGGTAACGTTTGTTTTGTAGATTTAAATTGCTGCCTTTTCTACTGATAAGATTCTCTTGTGATTTAGTCATTCTTCTCTTCCTGCTACTGAGACACACTCACTCTAATAGTTCCTTCAAAAATGTAAATTTCCTTTAGAAAAGGGTTATAATCTCTATTCTTGTTTTTAGAACTTTTGTATCTGCTGTTTCTCAAGAAGATCAGCTCAAAATAACCCTTATGCCAAAGAGACATAGTTGTGGGTGGCATATTCTGTTAACATATGCTGGTAGGGTGGTACAGAAGAAACAAGACTTATTTATAAAAGCAAAGCCCACATAACCTTTGTAGAGGTTCAGAATGAACCACCCCAAGATGTGACTCAGTGGTTTGCAGATTACTTGGAGTTAAAGGCAACTTTAGCTTCAGGCACAAGATAAACTTCTGCCTCTTCCTTTAACTACCTAGGAGAACTAGAATAAGCTATTATCAGAGATAACTTTTTTTTTGACCTATCTATAGGTTAGCACAAACTTCTGTTTACTAAAGGTCTGCTCTTCTTATCATCCTGCAATGACCTTTTGAAGCTCCCAAGGCACCTTACCTCATCCCTAGCTTGGAATATCTTATATACCCATCTTCTCTTCTATCTCTGAAGTTCTCTTGTATGTGGGGTCTCTGACGCTCTCATATGAGTGGCATTCCCATACATCGGATGTATTAAATTTGGTTATATTCTCTTGATAATCTGTCTCATATTTACTTGATTATTAGGCCAGCCAAAAGAAACTTGAGGGTATAGGACAGTTTGTTCCTCCTCCACAGCTTTTTTTATGTTCCCCCAATACAAGGAATATTGCTTATTTGGACAGAACACTGCTACTGAGGTAAACACAAAGTAATTCATGCACACCAAATTGTTTCTAGATTTTTTTTTTTTGGAGAATTAGAAATAAATTCAAATAAGAGGTAAAACTATTTAAGCAATGCAAATTCCATTTATGGGTGAAATAAAGTTTCTCTTCAAAATACAAAATTAAGAGAGATGACATATATTTATATAAAGTAGCACATAGAATCATCATGAAAACTTAGATCTAGGCAGAGATAAAATAGCTAATGTACAATCCTACAAAATTAAAGATAAATAATCTCAGGACATTTTTATCTTGGAAATTAACTAATATGATGATAATAACAGTGGTAATAATTAGATACTAAGAAGTCCACTAAAGACCTAATAAAGAGCTCAGCAAAGTTGCAGAATATATGACCAAAATAGAAAAACGCAATTGGCCCTGGCCAGTGGTAATGTTATGCCCAGATTTCATGATCCCCAGAGACCACCAGGGAGCCAATTCCGATGCAAAAGCAAAAGAACCGTCATTCAAGCCTGGGCTTGGCTCTCTGCTTCCGCCGTCTCTGAGGCAGGAAGCAAGGGGGAGCATATCCCTAGCATGACGGATTTTATAGGGAGGTGGGGCCAGACGCGAACCACTGAGTTGGCTGATTCCAGCCGGTTGGGTGAGGGCTGGGGCTAGTGATGCAAATAATCCCTAACACACGTGACCTGTCCTGTCCTTTGCTCTTGATTGGAGCTCAAGTGCACAGTCTTTCGCGATTGATTAACTCAAAGGGAGGGGTTGGTCTTTGTGATTTCAAGATGGCAGCCCCCAAGTAAGTTTACATATCACAAGCGGCCTACATGGTGGCTGCCAAGTCAGACAGTCCAAAATGGCAGCGTCTAAATTGTTCTTTGCAGTTCTGCTCTGTCCTTTCAGTTAGAGCATTGGCCTGTGCACCTAAGGGTCACATGTTTGATTCCTGGGGCAGGGCACATATTTGAGTTGCGAGTTTGCTCCCTGCCCCGTGGTCAGGGGGCTTGTGGGAGGCAACAAGTCGATGTGTGTCTCCCACATAAATGTTTCTTCCTCTCTCTCCCTCCCTCCCACACTCTCTGTAAAGCAATAGAAAAAATATCCTCAGGTGAGGATTAACAACAACAACAAAAAAATCAATTGTATTTCTATACAGTAGCAATGAGCAAACCAAAAATAAAATATAATAATTAATTATATTTATAATAGCATCAATTAGAAATAAAACACTTGGGAATAAGTTAAACAAAAGTATAATATTTATATATGAAAACTACAGAACAATATTGATAGAATTAAAGACCTAAATAAATGGCAAGACATCCCATATTCATGGAACAGAAGACTTACTATTAAAAGTAGTAATACTCCCCAAATAACTCTAGAAATTCAACATGAGATATAATATATATCAAAATCCCAGATGACTTCTCTGTAGAAATTGATACGCTGATCCTAATTCATATGGAAATTAAAGGAACCCAGGAGTAGCCAAAGTTTTGAAAAGAGAAAATCCAAGTTGGATGATTGGATGATTTATACTTCCCAATTTCAAAACTTAGTATAAAGCTACCTGAATTGAGACAGTATGGTACTGGCAAAAAGACACAAAAATAGGTCAATGGAAAAGAACTAAGAGTTCAGAAATAAGTTACTACAACTGATTTTAAATGTGTGCCAAGACAATTCAATGGAGGAAAAGAATAGACTTTTAAACAAATATTGCTGGGACAGCTTGATATTCACAAACAAAAAAATAAAGCTGGACCCCTATACCTCACACCACATCTAAAATTTAACTTAAAATATATCAAAGACCTAAAATTATAAAACCCTTAGGAAAAAATATAGGCATAATTTTCATGACCTTAATTAAGCAATTACTTAGACATAATACCAAAAGCATAGCAACAAAAATAAGTAAGCAAACAAACTGGACAAACATCATCAAAAGAAAAACATTTGTGCTTCAAAAGACACCATCAAGAAGTTGAAAGTCACCCATAGAATGATTGAAAGTATTTGCAAATCTTTTATCTGATAAGGTGCTTGTATCCAGAATAAAGAAAGGTCTCTTACAACTCAATAATAAAAGACAAAAAATACAATTAAAAATTGACAAAAATCTATATAGACAGTTTCCAAAAAAAGATATATAAATGGGTAATACATATGAGAAAAGATGCTTAATATTATTAACCATCAGGAAAATGCAAATCAAAACTACAATTAGATATCACTCAAAACCCATTAAGATAACTGGAATAAAAAAGATCTTAACAGGAGTTGGTGAGAATGCGGGGAAACTGGATCCCTCATACACAGCTGGGTAGGAATGTAAAATGATGCTGCTTCCCTAGAAAACAGTTTGGAAGTTCTTCAAAAATTTAAATATATGAAGTTACCATATAATGGGGTTTGCTGAAAGAAAAAAGCTTTTTGTTCTATATATGGAAAATGGGGAAATAAGGATATCTATCTATTCATTTACCCATTTGACATTCATTTAACCTAATATTGGGCATGGAACTAGGATCTTGGGGAAAAAAATGAAGAATAAGATATGGATTCCTTCTTTGAGGCCCATAACATACATGAGTAGTCTGAGGTAATTAATTGCAGGCTGCAATGAAGACATATATGTAAGAGTGCTCAGAGATCATATTGAAGGTGGGAGTTCTGCATGGAGGGACTGAGAAGTAATTACAGCAGCAAGCAGTTAACTTGTCTTATCAGGCAGAGAAGAGGGAAAAGGTATTCCAGGCAGAAAAATGTAGCCATAGGTACAAAGAAATAAGTGGTATTAAGTCTCTGTGAGGATGACAGGATTAGGGCCAAGGTGTGCCATTAGCCTGGATTTCCCCTTTAACCTAAATCCAAGATAAATGTGTCATGCAGAAAAAATCTCAACCCACTACCCTTATTTTGTCAGAGAACACTTGGGAAATAACATGTCAATAATAATAATATTAGCAACAACAACCAGAAAATAATTATTATAAGCAACACATCAAACAGGGCAAGCTCTTTAGAAATAGCTTCCATGTTACTGATTACTGTACAACTTTCTGATAAAGATATACTTTAAAACAAAATAGGACTGAAGAAGTACTAGTCTATTTGACTAAAGTAAATAAAAAAGAAAATCTTATTCCATCCTAAATCCCAAAAAAGGAGTGTGTAATATGTTACTAATCCGTTTTGTCTGGCCTTCAATTGAATAATTACAGCAACATGTGAATAAAGGGCAATGAGAATAATTAACTAGAAAAGAGAAAGGAGCAAGAGTGTCTATTTATTTTGACTGTATCCTGCCCTCTGCCAAGAAGACATTCCAACAATCCTCATCCCTTCATTATTAAAAAAGAGCTACTCAGCTAACCTTACTTAGAGAATATCACTGTCATTGGCTGTCTTTGAATTTTGCTGAAATTGGTTGAGCAAACTTGATTAAAGTTTGAGTTCTGTGCTGAGGTTTCCATCTGCAAATTGGGCAGAAATATTTTTGCTATGTATCTTCTTAAGACAAGGGCTAAGAGAAGAATATGGGTAACTATTTGTGCAAAGAATTTGATATCTATGGATCAAGAGTAAAATATAAACCCAGTAAAATGTTAATTCACATATGAAAATAATATCTAGAATTAAAGAGTATTAATTTTATCAATCCAAGGGCTAACTGCAGTACTACTATTTCCCAGATTACCTTTAAAAATTATTTCCTTTAAGAGTGTCAAGGGGGTATTAAGATACAGTAGTATACCTAAACCACCTAACCCAGCACCTAACAACTGTGAAGACATGTTTATTTTGAAAGCTCTTAGTGATAGGAAGATTTATTAGAAAAACGAAACACTTCACCTCTAAAAGCTCAACAGAAACCTGTTTTTGTGGAATTAGTCTTGCCTGGAGAATTCTGAATGTGTTTGCATTCTATCAGTCAACAGTGTGAGTCAGCCTGTCCCAAACCAGTTTTCTAACCAGAAAACTGAGAAGTTTGATGACACATTTAGGTAAACATGCTCACCAGATGAAGTTATTTAAATTTTTATAGCCTTTTAATCCTCACTAGACCTCTGAAATCTATGCAGGTTTTTAGACAAGATTTAAGTTCATATGAGTCAAAGAGTAAAAATTATATATAAACCAACTCTATTAAGAATTCCATGGGTTCTGAATAACTAAAAATGTCCAATACTTGAAAGAGCAATGAAAGTAATCTGACCCCAAAATGAAGCCCTTAACTTTTAATTCATCAACCTTATTTCTAATTAAATTTTCAGCTCTAAATATACTTCTTGCCTCAAGAAATGCAATTTATCAATCCATCCTCTTCAACGATGACATGTCTTTGTAGATGATGATAAATGAACTCTGATTGTGAAGGGTTCACTAAAGTGAGAGCTGGAGACCACGACTCTCATCATCTCTCCAGTCAATTTGCGAATTCAATAAACAGCTGAATGCAAATTGAACCAAAATGTGCCAAAAATATGTCAAAGTTATCTAAATTATGTAAAATTGATAGCAACTTTAAGTTATTATAAGAATAACTGAAGTCTGCAGTGTGATACACTTTGCAATCCACGTAGATGAAAGGCATAACACATGGGCCCAAAGACCGTATAGTTTTCTTTTTATTAAAAAAAAAAAATGTTTTCTTGATTTTAGAGAGGAAGGTGGAGGGAGGGAGAAAAAAAGAAACATCGATGTGAGAGAGATACATCGATCTATTGCCTCCCTTTGATCCTGCAACCTGGGCATGTGCTCTGACCTGAATTGAACCACTGACTTTTGGTGCATGGGACAATGCTCAACCAACTGAGCCACACTGGTCAAAGCTATATATTCCTCTTCCAATACTTTATTTTTAGATATAGTGTTACTTCTTTATACAAAAAAGACTCTTCAGTTAAATCCATTCATTTTCTTGCCCTGGAGAGTTTTTGCTTTATCTAAAATAAATCTTGTCCCTGCCATGAAAGAGTGTTTCTGCTATAAAATTTAAATTTTTGATATTTACTGTTCACCATGGGAGTAAATTCGTAACAAATAAACTAAGGTCCAAAGGAGTGGCTCAAAAACCTTTGAAACTATGACTGTCCCAGAACCAGTTCGTCCCTCCTGGCCCAAGGATTCACATCACTTCTTCCTGTATATACAAAACACACATAATATACAGACATAAAGATCAAAAACTCAAGTTTATTTTGTAGGTAGCACCATCAAATCCTAACTTAGAATACCTATGTTTCACTCTCTGATAATGGACTAGGTGGAGAATTATGTAAAGAGAGACCAGAATTTGAATAGGTGGCTCTCTGTTTCTTTTAGCCACAGCCTCAACTTCCAGCCCCTAAATTATGATATGTTAACTATCTACTTATTTGGGAAATAATGCAATAGAACATTCAGTTCTTAAATTTCTCAGGTAGCATTTCTTTGTAATAATTATACACACACACACACACACACACACACACAGTAATCATCTCTTAATAATTTAAAAGAAGAATTTTTAATAAAGAGTGGTTAATTAAAAAATTATTCATGAAGAGGAATTAGGGTCAGAGTAATCCCACATAAAACTTTTAAAAAATATATATTTTTATTGATCTTCTACACAGGAAGGGAGAGGGATAGAGAGTTAGAAACACTGCTGAGAGAGAATCATTGATCAGCTACCCTCCCCCCCCTGCCCAAGACCTCCTACCGGGGATATGCCCACAACCGAGGTATGTGCCCCTGACCAGAACCAAACCTGGGACCCTTCAGTCCACAGGCTGACACTCTGTCCACTGAGCCAAACTGGTTTCAGCTAGAACTTTAATGAAACTAAGAACACAATTAAGAAAGGTAAGATCATACACATCTACACACAACATGAATCCTTTTTATTTTGCAGAGAGAGCAGATTCTATTTTGTATATTCTATACTCTGATACAATACAAAAAAAAAGGATCTCTAATAAGAACTGGACAGTTAATGAAAATAATAGTGATGACAAAAGTTACAGTTTACAGAATGTTTACTGTCATTGTGCTAAGCATCTGAGATGCATTATCTCATTTATTCCTTGTAATAATCTTTTAAATTGGGTATTATTTGCCACATAATAGAGATAGTCACACTTAAGCTTAAAGACACTGTAACTTTCCCAATGTTACACTGCTAGTACTTGTATAGCAAATCAGAAATAGGGTCTCTCTGATTCCTGATTCGGGGCTATTTATCCCTTCTCTAACAGTGATTCTCAAAACTAAGTAATTGGTCAATCAGAGTTGCCAGAGAAGCTACTTAAAAGTATAGATTTCTGGGCCCAACCCCAAATGTACTGAATTAGAATCTCCAAATGTGGCATCTGAAGGTAGAAACACAATAGCATCTCAAATATGATTCAAATGTTCTTTTAATATGCCAAGAGAACATGGGTGAAGCCAGTTGTCACATAGTTGTCTAAGTCAAGTCATTTGCCTCAAATAGAAAACAGAATCTCTTTGTTCACGTGAACCTTTTCTCACTATATGGCAGTCAGAAAGGTCTTGTTTGCTGAAAGGCCAAATGAGGTCATGGTCACACTGTCAGCAATTAGTATCAAGATACCCAGTTGCATGGGCTGTGTGATGGAAGATGAATGTGATATGGACAGCAAATCTGCTGACTCAAAACTGCGGAGTCAAAACCTCACCAGAGAGAAGGCACAGAGCCAATGTGAAGAGAGCTTAAATTCCCAGCAAGGCTACACTCATTGCATGACTAACATTTCTTAATATTAAATATACAGTTTTAACCCCTGGAGAGATTCACTTATCTCTACTTCATTTAAAAATACTTACTGCTCTAGCAGGTTTGGCTCAGTGGACAGAGCATTGGACTGAGGATTGAAGGATCCCAGGTTTGATTCAGGTTAAGGGCACATGCCCGGGTTGTGGGCTCGATCCCCAGTTGTGGGTGTGCAGGAGGCAGCTGATCAATAATGTTTCTATCTCTCTCTCCCTCTTCCTTCTTCTCTGAAATCAATAAAAATAAATTAAAAAACAAAAACAAAAAACACTTACTGAATGAATGCCTACCATGTGGAAGGTACTAGACAAAACTCATGACCCCTGTCCTTAGCAGCAGAAAAGCATTTAGGTGGTGGAAAAAAAAGGTAAATACTAATTAGGGAATCAGGACTGTCTTTATGAAAAAGGTAGCATTTGAGCTACCATGATTATTTTAAATATTATTTAAATGAACTTAAATGATCTATGCTTCTTGAGATCATTCAGAGTGTTGCCTTGACCTACATGATCAAAGCTCAATCCCTACTATGTCTACACTACAATGCATGGACATGGAGAGGGTTGGTGAGAAGGGTAAAATATAAGACGAGTATTTTGCTTTCAAGTTGGAGAGAACCATCTATTCTATATACACCCAAACTCACAGAGAAAAACTCTCAATACAAGGAAAGCTAGAAATGTCTGGTTGAATCTGGCTGGGTAGCTCAGTTGGTTAGAGCAGTGTCCTGATACACCAAAGTTGTAGGTTCAAAACCCAATCATGGCATACAAGAATCATCCAATGAATGCATAAATAAGTGGAACAACAAAACCAATGCTCCTCTCTCTCTCTCTCTCTCTCTCTCTCTCTCTCTCTCTCTCTCTCTCTCTCTTCTCTCCTTCTTTCTCAAATAAAAAAAAATTTTAAAGTCTGTTTGGGTATCCATATGCCCAGGAGGAAAGAGCCAAATTATGTTTCAAAGAAAAACTAACAGTCTGCCACAATCTTAGTGCACAGCAATTAACCTCTCTGTGCCTCAACTTATCTTTATCATTTTGAAGAAGGTAAAGATTTCTTGTAGAAAACACAAAAAAGCACCAATCATAAAAGTTTAAGAAACTGGAATTTATTCAAATTAATAACTTGTTAATAAAAATATAATTGAATGAAAAGGCAAGTCAAAGATTAAGAAAAAATATCTGCATAGGTATAACCAAGAAACATCCAGAATATATAAAGAACTCATACAAATCAATAAAAAAAGACTGACAATCCAATATAAAAAAGGCAAGGATTTATGAGACACTTCATGAAAGAGGCTATCCAATAAGCATGTGAAAAGGAAGTTCAACATTATTAATCAACAGAGAAATGTAAACTTATGATAAAGCAGAGAAACTATGAGATACCTGCCAGAAAGGCCAAAATAAAAAAGACAACATCAAGTACAGATGAGTAACTGGAACTTGCCTACATTTATAGTGGCAATATAAGTTCCATTTACATAAGTTAAATTTTCCATTAACTTGAGAGTCCATTTACATGCAGTTCAAAATATACAAAACTATGGTAATAGAGGTCAAAATGGTGGTTGCCTCCTGGAAAAAAGTAGTTATTACCGGAAAGGTGGTATAAAGGAGGCCTGCTGCAGAGATGGATAGAGTTTGCACAGGTACATACATATGTAAAAACTCATCAATCTGTATTTTAAATTTGTATACATTATTAAATATAAATTTTATCTCAATAAAAATGAAAAAATTATGCTTAGATTATGGATTGCAGAATGAGATATGTTACACATTCAGAAGATGCAAAAGATAAAAATGACTGGACTTGCAGTAACTGTTATGAGACTTGGTGACAAGAAGATTGGTCCTAATAACAGCAATTGGAAGATTTAGAGATGCAGATGAGTGTTTCACTTTCAAATTTTGTGCTTGAGAAGCTGGTGAGATGTTTAGGAATAACTTGCACCAGTGGGAATTGATAGAACTCAGGCAAGCAGTGGCTAAAGGTGAAGATTTGAGAATTATAGCATAGAAGTGAGTTTGAAACAGTAGGAGATGAGATTATCGAGGGGAACCATTATAGAAAACAAGGGATTGGCCTGGCCTGGCAAATGCCTACATTCAGAGGGGGATAAGCTATGAAGGAAGATAAAAAAGATATAGAAAGAAAATGTGGAGAGCTGAGCATCCTGGAAGCTAAAGGGAGAGTTTCAAGGAGTGGATAGGAAGTCAACTGTGGTAAACTGACATGAAGCTGAAGTAGCAAAGCATGAAGCCAGAGAATGAAGCCTTTTGGATCTGATGACGAAGTCACCAATGACCTTTGGGAGCACAATTTCATCAGAATGGCCAGTGCTGAAACCAGATTTCAAGGATCCAGAGAGGAGGGCAGTAAAAATTTAGATACACCGAGTATGGTAATATTCTTTCAAGAAGCTTGTCAGGGACTAGAAGGGAAGAGAGAGGCTGGTCACTTGTATAAACAGTCAGGTTGAGAGAAAAGAGCCAAGTGAGGCTAAAGACTCTGAAATAATAGAGGACAAACAGAGCCTAGTCACAGAGAAGACAAGTGGGAATGGAAGGAAAGGCAGAGGAAGTCACTGCAGACAGTGACAAGGAGTTAAAATAAGCATGAATCTCGGGCTGACTGAGAAACAATTAGCAATCATTTTTTTAAAAAGGGAGGGGGTGAGCAAAGAAAAGTAAGAAAAACTCTAGGCTTCCTAGGTTTGGAATAGGAAGATGTCAAACTAACAAAAATTAATGTTTAGAATGCTTTGACCACATTTTAATGGAATATCCTATTTTAAAGGAGTATATTAAATGTTTTTAACAAGTCCTATTTTAAATTCGATTATTGAAAAATATCAGTGCCAAAAAAAAATTGCCTTGATAGAAAATGAATACATTTTTACCATGCAGGTTCTAGTACTTACTAAAGTGGTTATAAATACTAGATTGGAAAGCAATGCTTTTTTCTCCCTACAGAAAAATCTATTCCAATTTAGGAACAAAAATAATAGCAAATAATGGAAATAACAAGCATATTCTAACGAGAAACAATGTGGTCCATGGTCCTTACAAACCTTTGTTTATAGTATGAATAAAAACCACACAATTATCATTAACAGCAAGAATAACAAAAACATTCATCACATTCATTGCTGTCAGAAATGTAAAGTGTTGTCTGAAAACTGGGCAACTCAGCCAGGTAAGTGAATTAAAGCCCACTCAGATTCTGATGTAGGAGCATTTGTTTGGAAAAACAAGATGCAAATCTCAACAATTATTTTTTCTGGCCAAAGATCTTGCTTAACTCAATTAGCCTGGGCTTGTTTCTATTACTTGAAGCCACACTTTTCTATTACCAAATGGAGAATTTTTTATTTAGGACAAATTAGTACAAATAAATGAAGTAGCAGCTTTATCATTATTTCAGCTTGGGAAATAAAAAAAGAAGCATTACACAATTTTCTGTGTGAAGCATCTTAATTAAAAAAAAAGAAAAAAAAGAAACACATACTTGTTTAGATCAAGTCACTGATTCAACCAGCCCAGGGTCCCTGTCTCTGATAGTATCTGCCAAAGAAGCCCTGTAGGGGCCTGTGAAGAAACAATCTTAATAGATAAATTAATCCTAATATGCAATTTTGGATTTCATCCATAACTCTATCAAATTCTTTTAAAACTGACTTCTTTTTTAGCCTACCCAACCAATATGGCAAATGCTTTAAAATAAGCACAGAAGGGCGCGCGCGTGCGCGCGCGCACACATACACACACACACACACACACACACAACATATTATATGCCAGCCACTGTTTCAAGTGCTTGTCACTTAATCCTTAATTCTCATAACAATCCAGACAAGTACTTTTATTAGCACCATTTTACAGATAAAGAAACTGAGGTGCCTAAGGACACAGAGCTAGAAATGGGCAGAGAGGTAAACTGAATCCCACTGTTTACATTTATCTATGTTCTTCTGTGTTTTTTGTTTGTTTGTTTTTGGCCTCACCCAGGAATATGCTTATTGAATTAATTTTAGAGTCGTGGAGGGGGGAACATTGATGTGAGAGAGAACATCGGTTGGTTTCCTCCAGTACTTGTCCCAACCAGGGACTGAACCCCCAATCTAGGTATGTGACCTGACCAGGAATCAAAACCACAACCTTTTCATATAACGGATGATGCTCCTACCAACTGAGCCACACTGGCCAGGGCATTGGTCTGTATTCTGAACCAGGAGGCCATATTGTCTCTAGTGCACTGATCTTTGAGAAAGGGCGCTTCCTTACAGACTCTGGCTCTAACAGATCTAGGTGACAACAGTGTGTCTGCTCTGCTACAGTGCTTATGATTTATAGACTTTAATCATATCATTTTCCCACTATAACCTTTGCAATTTATAATCTAATTGTTTTACTATCGTCACATGGGAGTTACCTCATTATTGTTTTGTTTGCAATTGTGTGAAACCATCAACTCTGGTTAAATCTTTTTCAGGATAGGTAACTAAAATGGCAGAAAACATAACATAAATATGAATATGGTACATGTTTAATAAAAATAGGATCATGCTATTGATTTCATGTAAATCCCTCGTAAGAAGTATTTTGTTGACTTGTTAACCCTTCTGATTGTCCAGAGTCTACCAGAAACAACTGACTGTAATTCAAAGTTTCTTCCCTGGATCAAAACTATAGTTTTCAGACACAACTTGAATCATCAATCTTCATACCATTTGCCACCTTCCAATGAGCTGTCTAAATGCTTGTACGCATCAGAATAACTTCCTTAGAAATGATGGTTTATCACCAAGTTATAGAATCACCCTAAGGTATTTAATTTTCACTACCTTTTCCATGTCCTCACATGAAACTGCATTTAAAAAATTGATTCTTACTGCATAAGAAGTCAGTATGAGTTCAATTAAACAAATATCTATTAAGCCCCTACTCTATGCTAGGTACTGGGAGTGACAGACACTATCTAAGTGATCCCAAACTTTTGGTTGTCAGGGGATCATGACCACAAATGCCTACTCAACAAAAACAAACAAACAAAAAGAACAAAAACATGCCACATGGTGCTAAGAATATATTGGTTACTAATATTAAGAGCGAATTTTAAAGTTGATTTTTAAAAGGTCTAATCTAACATTGTAAATATACTCATTTCATAGCAGGTTGGTGAAAATAACTCAATCATTTAAATATTTTCCTCTTAAAAATTTAAATGTAGTTCGCTTAATTTTTTTTTTTTTTTAAGAATTGATTTTTAGAGAGAGAGGAAGGGGGAGAGAGAGAGAGATAAACATCTATAGGTTGCCTGACTGATGATTAAACCCGAAACCTGGGTATGTGCCCTGACTGGGAATCAAAACTGTAACCTTTCAGTGTACAGGGCAATGCTCCAATCAACTGAGCCACACTGGCCTGGGCAACGCTGATTCTTATAAGGCTGCATACAGCATTGGCAGGCCTACCATCCTATATGACCCTATATAATAAAGGATAATATGCAGGCTTTCCTAGGGAGAAACCAAGATGGTGACATAGGTAAACACTTGAAATTGCTGCCTCACACAACCACTTCACAACTACAACTAAAAGACAAAACAGACATCATCCAGAAAACACAGGAAGGCTGGCTGAGTGGAAATTCTACAACTAGAAGGGAAGAGAAAAGCACACTAAGAGTCAGAGATGGTGTGGAAGTAAAGTACACAGGTACAGAGGTGCATACAGAAAGGGCTGGCATCCGAGTACACTGTTGTATTTTCCAATCAGGAGGGAGACACAAGCTCCTGACTGCTCTGAACTCCAGTTCCAGGCGAGACTCTGGGGACCCAGACTCATATGGGGAGAAAACGGACTGTCTGGCTTCAGGCAGAACTCAAGGGTGGCTTTCTTTTAGAGGTGTTTGCAGCACCTTTAAGAGGCCCCAGGACACCGAGACCCAGGGGCCTCTTAGGGCAGGGCTGAGTATCAGCCATAGCTGTTTGCTCCACCCTGTTAATTCACTGAGACCCTGCCCCACCCAATTTGTGCACAGAGGCTTTTGCATATGAATGGCCTGGCCCTTTGCAATCTAGAATCACCTAACAAACTGTACTTGGGTCAGAGAGCCCCAGAACTTCCAAAAGAAGGCCCAAGGCCCCACAGCAGCTTCTACTGCTTCACAGCTGGGCCTCATTTGGGCACCTCCAAACCCCAAACAAAGAAGAGGAACCTGTAGGTCTCTCTATAGCTCCTGCTGGGCCTCAGACAGAGGCTAAATTTGTACCTCCTTGAAGATCCAAGAGCCAGTACACCCAGTGGTCAGAGTGGGACCATCCAGATAACAACTCCTCAGATCCATAAGAGACAAACTCAGGTGGCAGACTCAGTGAGCAAGAAAGCCCCACTGAAGCAATTCTTGCCCCATAAGATGTCTCCAGCACAGAAGTTCTCCCACCGTAGACAAAGCTGATCCTCACAGCCAATTGGCCTGGAGGTCAATTTCTCACAGTGATACCAACAACAATCAAGGCTTTAAAACAAGAGTGGGCACACAGCCCACAAAGGGGTGCACCAAAAGTGTCCACCTCATGTAATTGGGGAGGCTGAGCCACTGAGCCCTTTAGGACACTTAGAACACAAAGCCACTCTATCAACACAGGGAAGCAGCCAAAATGTGGAGACAAAGAAACAGGTCACAAATGACAGAAATGGAGGAAAGCAAACTACTGGATATAGAGTTCAAAACCACAGTTACAAGGTTTTTCAAGAATCTTCTAGAAACCGCTGATAAATTTAGTGAGACCCTGAGGATATGAAAAAGGACCAACTAGAAATTAAGTGTATAGGGACTGAAATAAAGAATAATATACAGAGATATGACAGCAAACTAGACGATTGCAAGAATCAAGTCAAAGATTTGAAATAAGAAGAAACACCCAAATGGAAAAGAAAAAAGAATCCAAAAACATGAAGATTGTGTAAGGAGCCTCTGGAACAACTTCAAGTGTAACCAACATCCGAATTATGGGGGTGCCCGAAGAAGAGAGAGAGCAAGATATTGAAAACCTATTTGAAGAAATAATAACTGAAAACTTCCCCTACCTGGTGAAAGAAATAGACTTACAAGTCCAGGAAGTGCAGAGAACCTCAAACAAAAGGAATACAAAGAGGACCACACCAAAATACATAATTAAAATACCAAGAGCAAAAGACAAAGAGAGAATATTAAAAGCAGCAAGAGAAAAACAGTTTCTTACCTACAAGGGAGCACCCATACGAATTTCAGCTGACTTCTCAACAGAAACTATGCAGGCCAGAAGGGAGTGGCAAGAAATATTAAAAGTGATGAGTAGCAAGAAACTACAACCAAGATTACTTTACCCAGCAAAGCCATCATTCAGAATTGAAGGTCAGATAAAGCACTAAAGGAGTTCATCACCACCAAACCAGTATTATATGAAAGGCTGACAGGTATTCTTTAAGAAGAGGAAGAAGAAAAAGGTAAAGATAAAAATTATGAATAACAAATATATATCTATCAACAAATGAATCTAAAAATTAAGTGAATAAAAAACTTGATGAACAGAATAAACTGGTGAATATAACAGAATCAGGGGCACAGAAAGGGAGTGGTCTGACAATTCTCAGGGGGGAAGGGGTGTGGGGTGTGTGGGAAGAGACTGGATAAAAATCGTACACCTATGGATGAGGACAGTGGGTGGGGGCAAGGGGGTAAAGGGAGAGAGTGAGGTGGGAACTGGGTGGAGGGGAGGTATGGGGGAAAAAGAGGAACAACTATAATAATCTGAACAATAAAGATTTATTTTTTAAAAAATGCAAATAGATCGAATGGCAGAACAACCAGAACAACCAAACAACAGGTTGCTATGATGTGTGCTGACCATTAGGGAGCATGTGCAGAACATGATGGGCGTTGACTATGGTGGGATGACGAAGCAGGTGTGTGAGGGCACCAGACCAAGGTGGGATGCCAGTTGGTGTCATTAGGGTAAGCTACTGGTGGTTATGGAAAATTCTTTGCTCCTGCATGCCACGGTCCCGCCTGGTGTTCACACTTGCTGCCAGCGCCAGACCTGCTCACACTCACTGCTGGTGCCAGAGCCGCTGTTCACACCCACTGCCAACACTGTCCCCGCTCAAACCTGCAGCTGGAGCCAGAGCTGTTGATCATAACTGCTACTGGTGCCCAGAGCCAGTGTTGACCACTTGGTGCCATCAGCAGGTGCGAGCAGTAGCAGCAGGCCCTGTTCACCCCTCAGGGTTTCTCTACCTCCCCCTGCTCCTGAGGGGCTATTGGGGCAGCAGCTGCCACTCACACCTGCTGCTGGTGCTGGCTCCAATAACTCTGCGCCATCAGGGGGTACCAGTGGTACTAGTGCTGTCAGCATGTGGGAGCGCGGCGGCAGACAGGGGACCAGGGGCCATGGCGGAAGGGGCCAGGAGGGGACACAGAGGATGGGCCAAGACCTGCCCCTGTGCCTACTACAGCCTCACAGCCCACAGTTCCTTTCAAGTTGCACAAATTCATGCACTGGGCCCCTAATAGGAAATAAATAAAAAAGCCACTCTTTTTATTTTATTGGTGTCATTATCATCAACAACACATGTATTTTAGGAATCTACTATAGACCCGGTGCACAAAATTTGTGCATGAAAGGGTCCCTAGGTCTGGCTGGCGGTAAGGGCCAATCAAGTTCCCTCCCTCCTGCCTCCTCCTTCCCTCCTTCCCTTAGCACCCAGTCACTGCCACTGGTCAGTCTCCATGTTCTGCGCTGGCCTCCGGTTGTCAGCACACATCACAGCAAGTGATCAAACTCCCGGTCTCACAGTCAAACTTTCAAGGGGACAATTTATATATTAGCCTTTTATTATATCGGATTACATGCAAAACACTATATTGAGCTCTTCTGGAGACAAGATATGTGGTACTACTTACACAGAAACAAATATAAACATCTTGAAAAATACATATGTAACTATTCTTAAGATTATTAGAATGTATGCTATTTACTAGTGTGAACAAGATAAAGCAGAGAAAAATACCTTATCTATTAGGTATATGTTGTCCAGAGTTTAACAAAGAAAAAATGACTTGGCTGAGAGTCGAGTTACATAAATCTATATATATATAAAATACAAAGCCTGTTGTCATAACGCCGTTACAACTAACCATGGGGAATCGGGTAGGTGGTGGCAGTGGCTTGGGCAAAGCAGCCTGGGTCACCAGGAGGTGCATGGAGCACCATGGAATCAGGTAGGTGGTGGCAGTGGCTTGGGCAAAGCAGCCTGGGTCACCAGGAGGTGCATGGAGCACCATGGAATCGGGTAGGTGGTGGCAGTGGCTTGGGCAAAGCAGCCTGGGTCACCAGGAGGTGCATGGAGCACCTCTCAGCCCCTCCCCCCGCCCGCGAGCCCTCACAGCAGCGGGGCAGGGCCCACAGGCTCTGATCTCAGCAAGGGTAGAGGCCGGTGGATGAGGCCATGTGATTTTGTGCGCTGGGCTTCTAGTTGTTTTATATAAGAAGATTGTGCTTTGTTTGACTATTTAGCTTAAGTTTACACACCGCTGATATTTACGCAGCATAAACTGTGTAGTATCATTGTCAGTGAAAATTACAGGTCCTGGTGTGCAATGAACTTTTCCAAAGAATGTCTGGCTAATAGCCAACCCAAAGTACATAATTTAAAACACTCAATCAGTTTCAATCTGAGGCATTTTGTTTAGTGTTTAATAGCTTCTCCAGGGACAGGAAAATTACAAAAGCGCATTGTTTTGACATGAGCTAAAATGAGTCATTGCTCGTCACAACATTTTTGAGGATTTGGCATTAATCTTCTGAGACGATAAACCATAAGCAATTGAAATAAATATCGATTTTCCTAAACAGTTTAGGAAAATCAGGCTACTCTTCTCATTAGAGCAATAAGCTGGTAATCATAAAGAAAGCACTAACCTGTTCCTACTTATTACCATTTTTTTTCAAATAAGTTTCCTGAGCATTTTCAACAGCATGTAAGGCCCCATGACTAAAGTAATGCTAAAGCTTATGTGATTTTTAAAAAAATAACAAGTTAAAAGAATAGTATACACAATTTAATTCCTGGGTAATTTCTAAACCCACTGTCACCTAGTATTTCCACCCAGTATTTCTTGCATGCACAGGTCCTACTATGTCCAAACCCTCTCCTCAGGCATGTTCTAGGACTACACCAATTTATTTCTCCTTTAGCCCAGTGGACCTAACCCATTGCTAGGTACGAAAATTACCAAAGGAGCTTTTAAAAATCCTGATGCCCAGGGTAAACCCATCAACCAGAATCTCTAAGATCATAGCATTAGTAGTGCTGAAAGCACTTGTAATTCTAGTGTGCTGCTCAGTTTGAGTATCAGTGCTTTAGACTTCAGTGGTAGAGCAGAGAGAGAGTCAGGGTTAGGGAATGATCAGCACTTTTGATACTTTATGGTTGTATTGATGAATATTAAGTAAGAAAAAAAGTTTGGACTAAATCACTACTATTGAATTATAGTTTATTTATAACAGAGTTAAAAGCCTACATTCTAAAGGCAAACTTTCTGGGTTTGAATCTTGGATATTTATAACCTCTCAGACTCAGTTTCTTCATCGTATTAATATTCTCTATCACCATCACTGTAATTCACACATCATTAATGTAGATGAGAGTGAATAATCTTTCCTAAACATAAGAGAGTTGAATGGTATTGATTTGCAGAACTTAGTTATTATGGATGTCAAGAAGACATCATCATTATATGTGTAGTTTTTTAAATTTATTCATTCTATAAATACTTACTGAGCATCTATTATGTGCCAAATACTGTTCGATGTGAGTTATATTCTAACTTTTCAAAAAGCATTAATGTACATTTTTATTGATTTCATCCTAAAATACTGCCAGAGTGCTTCTGATCTTAGAATTATAGGGTTTCAAAGAGCCAATATACCAGAGCACCACAGATGGAATCTTAGAAATGTAAACTAAGAGCTAATTAGTTGAATACTTACTAAGTGTAGGTGTTACTCTAAGCACGTATAGGCCATAACATGTTAAAAAATGACCAAAATAACTTCAAAGTGTAATAACTTGATATTGAAAACCAGAAATCTAATGTTAAAAACTATAACCAACTGTTTGTTCAAAATAAAAGTAAAGACTTTTTATATGGGCCCTCTTTTGCTTCTGTAACTTGTTTCCTGAGCCTACACAGTCCAGCTGGCTCATTTCTACTACCTCTGTAACTTTCAAAATAAACTTTTTCTTATAATTTGTCAAAAAAAAAGAAGATATTTTTTAGATGAAAAGAAATGAGTCCCAAGTTAAAGTCTTTAAATGAATGCATACATAAAAATCTCCATGTAATATAATCAAAGCACATCCATTGTAGTGGTCCTAAAGCCCTAAATAAAACGGAGTGATTACATTTTTTTCTCTATGTGTGTTTGGCCACATTTTTTTCAGGTGGTCTGAAATAGCAACAGAAATCTGATTTATATGAATATTAATAATCATCTAATAACAAAGTAGCTTAAAATTTACTTAAGCTTCTATGAGAGCTTCAGACTTAGTATTCTATCATTTAACTGTACCTTCTTCTGATATTCTTGTGTGATAATCCCAGGCACACTAAAACAAAACAAACCTACTATGACAATGCAAAAAATGCATACACATTTTTATTTTTTATCTTTATTGTTCAGTTTATTAATTACATTGTTCCCTTTTTTTTTCTCACCCTATAGTTCCCCTCCACCTGGTACCCATCCCACCCACCGCCCTCACCCCCCTCCACTGTCCTCTCCCATAGTTGCATTTTTGTCCAGTCTCTTGCTGCACTTCCCACACCACCTTTCTCCCCAACAGTTGTCAGTCCATTCCCTCTCTATGTCCGTGATTCTGTTACATTCACCAGTTTATCCTGTTCATCAGCTTATTAATTCACTTGATTTTTAGATTCATTTGTTGATAGATGTGTATTTGTTGTTGCTAATTTACACTTTTATCTTTTTCTTCTTCTTCTTCTTAAAGAAGATCTTTCAGCATTTCATATAATATTGGTTTGGTGGTGATGAACTCCTTTAGCTTTTTCTTATCTGCGAAGCATTTTATCTGACCCTCAATTCTGCATGATACCTTTGCTGGATAGAGTAATCTTGGTTGTAGATTCTTGCTGTTCATCACTTTGAATATTTCTTGCCACTCCCGTCTGGCGTTTCTGTTGAGAAATCTGCTGACAGTCCTATGGGTGCTCCCTTATAGGTAACCATCTGTTTTTCTCTTGCTGCTTTTAATATTCTCTCTTTGTCTTTTGCTCTTGGCATTTTAATTATGATGTGCCTTGGTGTGGTCCTCTTAGGGTTCGTATATATTGGGGTTCAGTGCGCTTCTTGGACTCCTAAGTCAATTTCTTTCACCAGGTGTGCGAAGTTTTCGGTCACTATTTCTTCAAATAAGTTTTCATTGTCTTGTTCTCTCTCTTTTTCTGGCAACCCTCTAATTCAGATGTTGGTATGCTTGAGGTTGTCCCAGAGGCCCCTTATACTATCTTCAAATTTTTGGATTCTTTTGGTTTCTTGCTTTTGTAGCTGAGTGGATTTTACCTCTTTGTATTTCAAATCTTTAACTTGGTTCTTGGGGTGCTCCAGAGCACTTTTAGGTCTTTGTATAATATTTTTTATTTCAGTCAGTGTATGCTTGATTTCTGATTGGTCCTTTTTCATATCCTTGAGAGTCTCCTTTATATCCTTGAGGGTCTCCTTCATTTCCTTGTAGGACTCATTCATTTCCACGTTGGTCTTGATCATTTCCACGTTGGTCTTCATCATTTCCTTGCAGGTCTCGTTCATATCCTTGAGGGTCTTGTTCATTTCCTTGTAGGACTCATTCATTTCCTTTGCAGTCTTGCTTATTTCCTTATAGGCCGCGAATTTTGTTGGAGCCTCTTGAAAAGCCCTATAACCGTGGTTTTGAATTCCATGTCCAGTCGTTTTTTTCCCTCCATTTCTTTCACATCTGATTTCTTCCCATGTCTCTGCATGATGACTGCTTCCCTAAGTTGGTCAATTAGCTTTGTGTGGTAGACTTCCTACTAGGGACAGTGGTTCAGCCTCCCCAGTTACCTGAGGTGGATATGGATTGCACAGTCTTGCTGAAGTTAAGCTCAGGTTAATCGTTCTTAGGACTTGGGGGGGTTGACCTCCAGGCCAATTGTCTGTGAAGCTCAGCTGTGCTCAGGTTGGATGGGCAGAGTCTCCAGGCCAAGCAGACAGCGTTAGCTCCGCCCTATGCAGCCCCAGGGACTTTGTTCTGGGGGCAATGACTGCCAGCACCTCTGAGAGAGAGCCACTGCCAAGCTCCACCAGCTGCCGGGGAATTCAGACTCTCCCCAAATGAGTCTGCACACCCAACGTCTCACCCAGGGTCGTAAAACAAAGCAGACTGACGGTTTCCCGAATGAGAGGGCAAGTCGCAGAGCGTTCTCTGCGCAGTCATGCAGCTGAGCTGTTCGCACAAGCTGCCTTCTCCACAAGCCGGCAGACTCGGCAGCACCCGAGCTTCGGCGTGCCCTCCCACTGTCCAGTTTTCACCCTGTATGATAGTGGGTTGGTTCCCTGGACTTCGCCCAGAGCTGGAGAATCAGTCCAGTGGGATGTCTTTGTCTCCCCGTTCGAGAAAACTGGCCAGTTTTCAGCCGCCCGCCCTCTCTGCTGGCGTGCACTCCAAACCTCTCTCCGCGCGAATCTTTCAGCACTGTCTGCCACCGCTCCTCCGAGTCACAGTGTCTTATTTTCACTTTTATTTGTGGAATTTTCACTCGGCCAGCTTTCTGGTGATTCTGGAAGGTGTTTGCTCTTTCGTTAAGTTGTAGTATTAAAATTGCTGAGTATGACGGCAAGATAAGTGTTTTACCTATGCCGCCATCTTGGTTCTCCTGCATACACATTTTTACGTGTGTGTGTGTGTGCGTGTGTGTGCACGCGCGCGCACTAGTCCTAGGGGCCTAGCGCATGAATTCATGTACCTTGAAAGGAACTGTGGGCCATGAGGCTGCAGTGGGCACAGGGTTGGGTCTCACCACATCCTCCATGCCCAACCTGGCCCCTCCCGCTATGGACCCCGGTCCCCTCACTTCTGGCGGCTCTGCTCCAGCTGCTGTTGTTCCCACATGCTGATGGTGCTGGCCCCGCTCGCACCTGCTGACCACGTGGAGCGACTGGGGCCTGTGCTGTCAATGGGTGCGAGCAGCAGTTGCTGCCCTGATCACCATTCAGGAGTAGGGGGAGGTGGAGAAGCCCTGAGGAGCAATCAGGGCCGGCCCGGCAACTGCCAACTGCACCTGCTGACAGCACCAAGTGACTGTGACCAACACTGGACATCAGCAGCACATGTGAGCAGTGGCTCTGGCGCTGGCTATGGGTGCGAGTGGGGCTGGCACTGGCAGTGGGTGTAAGCAGCAGCTCCGGTGCCAGCAGCAGGTGTGAGAGGTGGCTGTGGGCCCTGATTGTCCCTCGGGAGGCAGGGTGAGGTAGAGAAGCCCTGCACCCTCTCCAATCTGGGACCCCTCGAGGGATGTCTGTCAATTTAGGCCTGATCCCAGTAGGATCGGGCCTAAACGGGCAGTCGGACATCCTTCTCACAATCCAGGACTGCTAGCTCCAACTTGCTCGCCTGCTTGCCTCCCTGATTTCCCCTACCTGCTTCTGCCTGCCAGCCTGATCACCCCCTAACCACTACCCTGCCAGCCTAATTGATGTCTAACGGCTCCTCTGCCAGCCTGTTTGTCCCCAACTTCCCTCCTCTACCAGCCTGGTCACCCCTAACTGCCCTCCCCTGCAGTCTTGATCACCCACAACTGCCCTTCCTTGCAAGCCTGGTCCCTCCCAACTGCCCTTCCCTGCTGGCCTGATGGCCCACAACTGTCCTCCCTTGCATGCCTGGAATCTCCCACTGTCCTCCCCTGCTGGCCATCTTTGGTGGCCATGTTGTGTCCACATGGGGCAGGATCTTTGACCACATGGGGGCAACCCTCTTGTGTGTTGGGAGTGATGGTCAATCTGCATATTACTCTTTTATTAGATAGGATAGTGGCCTGAT
Organism: Antrozous pallidus; assembly: GCA_027563665.1. Taxonomy (NCBI): domain Eukaryota; kingdom Metazoa; phylum Chordata; class Mammalia; order Chiroptera; family Vespertilionidae; genus Antrozous; species Antrozous pallidus. Next base: position 83,521,353 of record CM050514.1, on the reverse strand, counting down.
GCAATGGGTGGGGACCGGCTGGTTTACCCTGAAGGGTGTCCTGGATGAGGGCAGGGGTTCCCTTGTGGTGTGGGGTGGCCTGGGCAAGGGGCCTATGGTGGTTTGCAGGCAGGCCATGCCCCCCAGCGACCCAAGTGGAGGCCCTGGGATCTGGGATTAATTTATGTTCCACAATTGAAATTTTGTAGCCTGGAGCAGAGCCAAGTCTTCTTACTCGCTCATGGTGGCAGCCATTTCTGTTTGAAACTTTGTAGCTTAGAGTGGAGCTTAGGCTAGGGCTGCAGAAGTTTGGATTCCTCCATCACCCTGGAAACCCTAGCCTCTTCTCTCTCCAGCTCTGTGGGTGCCACCATTTCTGTTGGGATTATGTATCTTCTATAATTAAAACTTTGTAGCATTGAGTGGAGGCCTAGGCCAGCAAGGGCAGCGAAAAGCTTGGCTTCCTCTGTTGCCGGGGAAACCCAAGCCTCCCTCCTGCTCTCAGTGGTGGCAGCCATCTTGTTTGGGGGTTATTTGCATAATTTGCTACTATTGGCTAGTGGGTGTGGCTTGATCAGAGGTATGGTCAATTTGCATATTACTTTTATTAGATAGGATGTGTGTGTCAAAAGTCCATCTGGCAAAGGACCTAAGTAGACACTTCTCCAAAAAGGACATACAGGTAGTCAGTAGACATATGAAAAGTTTCTAAGGGTCACTAACCATCAAAGAAATGCAAATTAAAACCACAATGAGGTATCACCCCACATTAGTCAGAAGTGTTGGCCAGGATGTGGAGAAAAGGGAACCCCTGTACATTGTTGATGGGGATATAACTGGTGCAACTACTTTGAAAAGTAATATAGAGTTACCTCATAAAAATAAAAAATTAAAAATGGAACTGTCTTTTGACCCAGTGATCCCACTTCTCGGACTATATCTGAAGAAACCTGAAATAACTATTTGAAAGAATATATGAACCTCTATGTTCACTGCAGTGTTATTCACAATAGACAAGATCTGGAAGCAGCCCAAGTATCCTTCATGATGAGTGGATAAAAAAATTTATACAAGGAAGACTATTTGGCCATAAAAAGAAGAATATCTTACCCTTTGCCACAGCATGGATGGACCTGGAGAGCATTATGCTAAGTGAAATAAGCCATCAGAGGAAGACAAGTACCATATGATTTTAGTCATATGTGGTATCTAATGGACAAAATGGACTAACAAATAAAATAGGAAAAGGCTCATGGACAATAGACTGACAGAGAGGAAGGTAGTTGCAAAGTTGGATTAAAAAAGGTAAAAAGATTGAGCAACAAAAAAACAAAAAACCCTCATAGACAAAGACAACATTATGGTGATTATCAGAGGGAAAGTATGTGAGGAGGATGGTAGAAGAGTATACAGGAGGAAAGATAAGTGGTGATAGAAGGAGATTTAACTTTGGGTGGTGAACATGCAATACACTATACAATATATACAAAATATATGCAATATACAAAGTACAAAATCTCTCTGTTAGAAATTTGTCACTATAAAAAAATTGTTTAGCTCTGGGGTATTGTGCAATTCCATGCAGACCAATGAGAGAAATATCTTTCATTCAATTTAAGCACAACACATTTCTAAAAATAATGCTATCTATAATATAGAAATACATTTTTCCCTACCAACCTTTCAAAATATGTATAAAAATAATGTATCACATCTAAACTCTCAAATAAGCAATATTTAAACAAAACTTCTTTTTAATACTAGAGGCCTGATGCATGAAATTCATGCAAGTGGCTCAGACCTCACAGCCCCGGCTACATCAGAAGGTCATCTGGAAGGCTGTCCAGTCTAATTATCACATTACGCTTTTATTATTATAGATTCCCTTCTTTTTCAAAAGTTTGTTAAATTTTTAAATCTTTTTTCTTATATATTTTATAGAAATATATTTTAATGACTATTCAAGGAATAAAACTACCAATGTTAGAATATTAAATCAATACTTATGAGGAATCTAAATTGAAGGTAGACTATCTCTTCTTAACACAGTCAGTCCTCAATTATTCATGGTGATTACAGACAAAGAAAATTTCATTTAATCATGAGCAATGGATCCTTTCACTTACTTTGTTTTATCACATTCACTTAAGCAGAAAACTTTGACGCACTATGGGAGCAGGGTCCCCACCAGTACACAAATACATGCACCAGGCCTCTACTATCCTATCTAATAAAGTGGGGATATGCTAATTGACCCTCACACCATCGTAAAGATGGCAGCATCCACAGCCAATAAGGAAGGGATATGCTAAGTAACTGCCCCGCCCTCAAAGATGGCAGCACCCACAGCCAATAAAAAGGGAACATGCTAATTGACTGTCATGCCTTCCAATATTGAGGTGCCCACATCCACAAGATGGCAGAGCCTAGTCCCCTCAGCCTCTCAGCCACCCATGGCTGGCCTGAGGTACAGGCAAGCCTTGGATGGCGGCTGCCCAGCTGACGCCCAAGGCACAGGCAAGACTCAGATGGCGGATGCCCAGCTGCCCAGGGCAGCCTGAGGCTCAGGTAACTAGGGCCGGCCGAGGCTTGCACTACTGGCAGTGGCAGCAGCAGAGCTGTGATGGGGCATTGCCTTCCCCTGATTGCCAGGTCACCTCCTGCCCCTGAGGGCTCCCAGACTGTGAGAGGGGGCAGGCCAGACTGAGGGACCCCATCTCCAGTGCATGAATTTTCATGCACTGGGCCTCTAGTATTTATATATTTATAGATACTAAAAAGTCCCTTGTTCATGGTACTATTATTAATATTATCAAGGCCCAAATAAAAAATAACACTGACTGCCTGGCCTGAGGGGCTCAGTTGGATGAGAGTGCTCCTACACACTGAAATGTTGCCAGTTCGATTCCAGGTCAGCACACATGCCCAGGTTGCGGGTTTGATCCCCAGTCAGGAAGTGTACAGAAGGCAACTGGTTGTATTTTCCTCTTTCTCCTTCTCTCCCCTCCCCCATTCCTCTCTTTAAGCATGTCCTCGGTGAGAATTTAAAAAATAACAACACTGACTGATTTTCCCCCCCACAACCTGAACTAAAGTTAAGTTTTATCAAGTAGTTAATTAAATATTAGAAACTTAAAGGCTGATAATGTTCTCTGTCATAACAATTTCTGAGCAAAAAAGCAGAAAGAAATTTGTTAAAAAAATATGTTTCTCTCTAGTACTTTTAACCAATAAAACAATAGAATGTAATTAAATTTTAGAGATTTAAAACGTATTTCCTATTTATTAATCATGTATAACATATTAATCATGTTAAGGGCATATTCAGTGCCCTTAATATACATTGATTTTTCTGTTGTTAAGAAAATTATTTTTTTCAAAGAAAATCATGTGCTTTTAATTTGTTAGAGGCTAAATATTGGTTACTGCATAGTTTGTGGAGCAAAAACATCAAACCCTTGCCCTTTAAGGTAACTTGTGGAATCTTAAACTATTGAACAAAGGTTTAGTTACTATGACAACAAATGTATCATAAATATTGTTATTGTAGAATTATCATTTAAAAGAAGAGCATGCCTGAAGACTAATTTGAGGCCCATTTCTCTGTTCTCAGGCCTTTAAAGTGACTGTTCTTAAGTGCTTCCCCATTTTTTTTTTTTTTTACTACTTTCATAGAGAAGCATATTTCCTGTCTTTCCTCCTTTGAGAACCTTTTTCTCAAGACCTCTGTGTCTTAATGGTTTAAGGTGCCTGCCATTCATGAAAAAATGAAATAAAAGCCCTAGAAAATATATACATTCCCCACACAGAAATGCTCTGTTAATTGGGCATGCAGACTTTTAAAAAGTAAAATAGCCCTCTATAAAGGAGCATACCAATTATGTGGCTAACATCAGGGTAACAAATTTTCCCTTGCCGTCCTATTGCCATATGCCTGTCATTTTCTCCCTATAGTTTCCATTCACTGTTTCAAACATATGTTGCCACTTATTTGCCAAAAAAGGAATCTCTGAACTACCCCCTTTATGTATGATGAAATGGCAGACGGAACGGAGCCAGAGAAAGCCCCATTAGTAGTTATTCACACTCTGTTTTCTCTTAACTTGCTTTTCTCTAAAGTTTATTCCTCATATGCTTGAAGGGATGTGTAATCATAAAGACATCTATGACTCATGCTTTAGAATATAGAAACACAGTAATTCCCTATAGAGCAAATGGTTCTCTCTCCCATTGAGCTGCATGCCTCCTTTGCAAAAGGCTATCCTTACAGCTTAGCACTTGCTCAAACATAGGTGATGGGCTCCTTTGTCAACCCTCACCAAATATCAACATTATTTTCTTTTCTAGCAATCATGGCTAGAGTTTACTCAACATTTAACCACAGTCTTTTAGTAAGGCACCTGCTCATGGGTTCAGGTTGCTAGAGGATTGATTAACCTGAGTCAAATGAAGAAAACACCATAGAGATTAGTAAAGGAGAAGAGGTTTTCTGTCAAAGATTAATGGAATTTATGGAGATAAAATGTGGAAGTCTGGTGTAATATGTACAGTAACAATAAACAAATGCTTATTTCGGTCTGCAATGACTGTCCTCTTCTGACTTACTGAAACCAATCTATAGTTCAAAAGCACTGCCATAGATTAATAGTTATGTTATTATTGAACGAAGTTCCTTAAACTATATCTGGCAGATATTACTAGGAATTTCGTCTTTTCTGTTAAAGGAGATAGGCCCCCAAAATAAGCTCTTATTCATGAGCCAAAAGGAAATACAGTACCCTGGAAAACCCACAAATATTATCATTCATATATTATGGAATATGGTTAAAAAAAAAACAGCAAAAAGAAATCACACACACACACACACACACACACACACACACACAAATAAACCCCAGTCCTCAGTGACAGTCCACTAAATCTATGAAGCCAACTGCAAAGCTAGTTGAATCATGATTCATCCTTTAAAGGAGAATGGTTTCAGCTTTTCCAGTCATGAACATGGGTGACTGCAAGTTGCCTAAAAGAACATACTATCATGTTTGAACCTTGGAGAGCTAAGAATAAAATATATTAAGATTAACAATTCTGACCACATAAAATATATACAGGCATTTCTGGGTTGCCGAACACCTGACTTGTGAATGTTCCCTCTTATAAAAAGCAGCCTACATTCTGCTAGAAAAGATGACACCTGGAGGGCAAGTGTATTTCCAAAGGTACTTAATTTTCTTCAGGCTGGTTTTCCAAAGCTGTCATACGTATGACAGGGAGGTAGTCACCTGGAATGCAAGGTGGGAATCTGAAACACATTTGCTAATAAATATCATGTTTTCTGTAAAACACAGGCTCCCAGCTACTGTTTTTCACCGTATGCTATAATAATCACATTATGTATAAATCTGTGAACTATATTACTTAGCTACAATCTTATATAATAAGAATAATATGCTAATGTGACCATACCTTTGCCACACTACCAGCCAATCAGGAGCAGGGGGCATGGCCGGCGGACAGGAGGCGAGGCCAGCGAGGCCAGCGAGGCCGGCGGGGGCGTGGCCACAGTGCTACGGAAGCAAGCCCACTATAAGCTCTACCTGCACGGTATTTAAGAGCCGGCAAGCTCCCTCCTTTCAGTTACTGTGACTGAGTCATGTCTTTTTGCGGTGAACTTGGGACAGTTAGGGGAATTTGATGCCATGGGATCTCCTGATGAGGCTCGCATGTTGGTTGCTCTGATAGTTAGGCTGTGACTAAGCTGTGGGGTTTACCTGTCGTGTGGGACATGCAAATGAGCACCTGGGGCACCTTGGGCAATGAGCGAGATGCGCGATGCGGGGCTGTGAGTCGTCAGACCCAGGAGCTGGGTCGCAAGCTCTGAAGCCAAGCGGCAGTTTGGGTCCACACCCCCAGCCCAGCACCCATGACAGGGAGCTGGCTGCTGGCCTCTAGAGCATGTGGATACCCTGGTGGCCGCCGCTGTGTGAGGCCCAGGGGTCCCTGCATGCCCCTCAGCCCAGCACCCACGATGGGGCTGGCTGCTGGTGCCCAGGGGCCTTGGGAGACAGGGATGTTCCCACCCTGCCCCCAATTGCTTGTGTGTGTTCTGGCCCCAAGCGGCGGTTCGGACCCATGCCCCCAGCCCAGCACCCACGATGGGGTTGGAGGGGCTGGCTGCCAGTCTCTGGGGTGTGCAGAGACCTCGGTGGCCACCACCTGGTGGAGGAAGTTCACAGTCCTCTTGGTTCCTGCAGTAACTGAACCACAAGCAGAAATCAAGAGTGCGGGGAGCACCAGAAATGCTGGGAAATGTAGTTCTGGTGGCAGACGCACTGCAGGATCTCCTAGACACTATATCAAAATGAGCCTGGAAGAAGTTACTGTTGCTGGTGGGGGATGAAGGGAAAGCAAAGGTGAGAGACATAAGTAGTCACAGTGTCGAGGGAAAATTAAAGGCAAGATATCCTGCAACTTTTAGGAAATCTCCAGCAATGGAGAAAAAAACAGACCTCTATTATTCTGAGCACCAAACCAAACTGGGTTGGGGTCTCAGACAATTCGCTCATATGACGGCAAAGACAGACAGAAACTCCCAGATTGGAGAGGGCTCCTCTGAGGGTTCCCAGATTAGAGAGGGTGCAGGTCAGGCTGAGGGACCCATGGTGGCCACTGCCGTGTGTGGCGAAGTTGCTAAAACCATTAAAAAGACCCAACTTCTTATTATTGATGAATGCACCATGGCATCCAGTCATGCTATAAACGCCATAGACAAATTACTAAGAGAAATTATGAATTTGAATGTTGCATTTGGTGGAAAAGTTCTCCTTCTCAGAGGGGATTTTTGACAATGTGTCAGTATCGTGGCACATGCTATGCGATCCGCCATAGTACAAACGAGTTTAAAGTACTGTGATGTTTGGAGATGTTTCAGAAAGTTGTCTCTTAAAACAAATATGGGATCAGAGGATTCTGCTTATAGAGAATGGTTAATAAAACTTGGAGATGGCAAACTTGATAGCAGTTTTCATTTAGGAATGGATATCATTGAAATTCTCCATGAAATGATTTTGTAATGGATCTATTATTGAAGCCTCCTTTGCAAATAGTATATCTTCTATAGATAATAATAAAAATAAATGTAAACATGAAATTCTTTGTCCAAAAAATGAGCATGTTCAAAAACTAAATGAAGAAATTTTAGATATACTTGATGGAGATTTTCACACCTATTTGAGTGATGATTTCATTGACTCAACAGATGATGTTCAAAAGGAAAATTTTCCCATTGAATTTCTTAATAGTATTACTTCTTCAGGAATGCCGTGTCATAAATTAAAATTGAAAGTGGGTGCAATCATCATGCTATTGAGAAATCTTAATAGTAAATGGGGTCTTTGTAATGGTACCAGATTTATTCTCAAAAGATTACTACCTAACATTATTGAAGCTGAAGTATTAACAGGATCTGCAGAGGGAGAGGTTGTTCTGATTCCAAGTATTGATTTGTCCCCATCTGACACTGGCCTCCCATTTAAATTAATTCAACGACAGTTTCCCGTGATGCCAGCATTCGCAATGACTATTAATAAATCACAAGGACAAACTCTAGACAGAGTAGGAATATTCCTACCTGAACCCGCTTTCCACAGAAAAAAAGAATTTTCTGATTTTATCAATAAAGCATTACATCTGTTGCTTCTATTCCATAGTTACTAAAGGCTAAAGGCAAGGAACAGTCTCTAAAATAAAGCCAGAGAAATGACAGTAGAATCAGAGCTACTGATATTTAAATACCCTACACAGAATGGAAAACATATTTAATATGTTAAAAATAAAAGGGGGTGGGCTTAAAGAGTAATACAGTATTAAAGGCCAAACAAATTAGAGAGAATAAAGAGAAACTTTTGGAAATGAAAAATAGAACTGCAGATCAGCAATGAGAATTATTTAACTGGAAGAAAAATCTGAAGAAATTATAAAATAGTCTAAAAAGCTAATGAGACAGAACAACTGGGAGAGTGAGTAGTTAAGGGATATGAAGAACAGAGTAGGAAGGTCTAACATGTGTCTGTTTAAAAGGTAAGGTGAAAAAATTTTTTCTAGAAATCACATTCGATGAGTTAATATTGGCTGAGAAATTTCCAGAACTGAAAAGACATGGGTCCACATATTCAATGAAACTCAGAAAGGATAAAAATAAATCTGTACTTAAATACCTAATAATGAAATTGCAGAATATCAAAGACAAAGGGAAAATCGTAAAAGCAGCTACAGAGAAAAGGAATGACATTTAGAAGGGTGACTGACTTTTAAACAGTAACATGGGAAGCCAGAAGTCAGTGGAATAACAACTCCAATGGACTGACAGAAAACAAGCATCAACCTAGAAGTCTATACTCAAAATTAAAAATTTCCCAAGAACAATGGCGTAATATAAAAACGTGTTCAAATAAGTAAAAAGAGAGCATCTGCAAAGAGCTGGCTTCCAGTAAAAGAACTTCAAAAGGATGCATTTAGATTAAAGGAAAGTGATCCCAGATGGAAGTTTGGAATAAAAAAAGGATTGATGAGCAAAGAAAGTGGTAAATATACTGGTATACCTAAAGCAACACTGATTAAAAAATAATAATAGATGATGAGAGCACCTTGTAGAATTAATAACAAACTGTATTGACAACAACAATATATATTGGGAGGGTATACTTAGTGTTAAAATATTCCAAAGTCTTTACATTTTTTAGACAAGAATTAAAATTCTGATAAGTTTTAAACTTTGACAATTTAACTTGTGAGGAAGCCAGTTCTCTATTTGGAATAAAACGGGCTTGATGGGGAAGTAACAAATCCCTGGAACTGTGCAGCATTGACTAATGAAACTGACTAATGACACCTAATGTATATGCACCAGCCCCTAGAAAGAAAGTTAAAATTGTCATTTGAGAGATAATTGAATTCAATATTACAAGGCTTTTGAAATCACTTCCAGTTGTGTAGTTTATGAGGTAGGTTGGATATGTAATGACATAAATTTTAATAGGGCTTCTATAGAGAATGACCAACTGGCAAGCATGCACGGCAATGGTATTAAATAATAACACAGAATTAATATTAGAAGATCAGACCTCTCTATTAAATTTTTGGCTAGAATTATCAACAAATGGCCAATCTTAATGATTTGAATTAATTATCAGCAACACACAAATTTCCAATCGAAAAGAAATGCAAAAAAATGATTGCACTATTAATAAATAAAGTGAATAACTAGCCCATTAATGTTCCAAATTAGTTCTGTAATTTACCTAAACATAGGTAAATTATTCTAATATTAATTAGGATTTCAGACTTACTCTTTCTGACAGTTCTAACCCCATTTTAATTAAGCCATTTGTGAATTTTTCACATTTCCCAACAGAGATACGCAAACCTAGAAAACGTAGTGGCTGAGTCACCAATACTGTTGACATTGGGGCTAATCCTTTAGCCTCTCTGAGCTCCAATAATCTCACCTAGGAGGGAACAGGAGGAGGCAACAAATAGAGATGTCTTCGAAGGCCTTTTTATACTCGAAAAAATGTGACTTTATGAAACAATCATCCTTCATAATAAAACTTAAAGCACATTTCTTAGTCTTAATTTGTTCGTTATTTTTCCCAGAGAAGACATCTTTAGCCATAACACAGGGAACTGGAAGCATTTAGTCTATGAGACAGTTTAATCAATACTTGGTGGTATTCAGAAGAAGTTGCCTGACTGAAGGAAAAGATTTTACACTTAGACTCCACCTTCAGACCAAGCAGTAGTTACTGTAAAGTAATGGGCAAAGCAGAAGTGGGGAGGAACCATTTAACTCCTATTTTTCTTTTCTTTTTTTGTTTATTGTCACCTGAGGATATTTTTTTCCATTGATTTTTAGAGAGAGTTGAAGGGAGGGGGAGAATTGAAGGGAGGAAGAGTGAAGGGGGGGGGCGTGGAAGAGAGAGAAACATCGATGCAAGAGAGACATAGTGATCAGTTGCCTCCAGCATGCGCTGGGGATCAAGCCTGCAACCAAAGCATGTGCCCTTGACTGGAATTGAACCCTCAACCTTTCTGTCTGCAGGCTGATGTTCTAATCATTAAACAAACTGACTAAGGGTCACTCCTACTTTTCCTTACTTCTTCCGTGTTTTATTTCCTCAGGATTTCCAGACCTATGTCAATTAGTTTACATGATTAAAAGTTAATTCTCATGCATTGCTATATTTGAGTTTCCAATGATAAAAGAAAACATACTAACTATAACTTACCCATTTTTTATCCTTAGTTAGCCAACTATTCCAGTTACATCCTAAATAGCTCCACTGACCTCCAACTAATAAAACCTGTTAAATTGTACTTTAAACCCAAAGGTCTTTTTTTCACAAATATTTACCCTGAAATCAAGCTCCACAACTTCACAGAAAATTTGTCAGAGTGGCTTCTTTAAAAATGCATTACCTAAAACAGATAAGGTGTACAAACTATTTGACAAGGACTCTTTAAAAAATGGACTGGACAAAGCACTGAGAACAATCTGTACTGGCAAGGGACAAAAATGATCTAATAGGTCTTTTCCTCTCTAATTTTTGTGATTTGAGGATTTTTAAAAATCCTGCAGTAATACTTTTGAGTTCAACAATTTCTCAAAACTATTATTAGTTACCAAGGAAACACAAAATGTTTGCAGGAATAAATAAGCAAATGGACTGGACCTAAACAGCAGGCTTTTCCTGCTTTCCATTTAATAATTCTATGCTGGCGTCATATTATCAATTCTTCATTCTCTCCAAGTCATTTTGCTCACCTACTGGCAGCTCACTAGAGTCACATAGCCAACTCATAGCATCTCATGTAAACCAAGACCAAAAGGTCTCTAAACAGAAGAATCTCTATTAGACACAGACATCCCTACTTTATTTAGAGAAGAACAAAAACCATGACAATACCAGGGGGATAGTAAGCAGTGATTGACTTTGTGATTACAATTTCTAGGGAAAATATGCAAATATGTTTTTTTAAATAACTTAATGTCTGTAGAAACTCCATGAACATGGTTAAAATATATTTAATAAAGGTAAAAGACACATAATTCACACATAGGCCCATAGGATGAAAACAATTATACTTCACAAATGTTTAGAAAATAACTAAAAAGAAATGGCAGTACATCAAATTGTTAATAGTTGGCAGTATTCAAATAGGAGTACTAGGTGCAAAATGTCTTCTAGTTTTCTACATTTTGTGAATTATCATGGCACTGAAGCATTTTTAAATTAATTTTAAAGCCACAAAATAGTAATCATTTTAAAGTTCACAAAGGGCTTTCCATTCCTTAGTATCACCACTGACACTGTTGCTAAAATCAGCCCAAGTGAGCTCTTAAGGGTATTGGTCCCTGTTCTAAAATTAAATTAGGTGGAGTATGAATAGGAACAGTTGAAGAGAATGCAACTGCAAGGACTATGGAGACCTAGGATGGGAGATTTGGGCTGCAGATAAGTGAGAGGGCCTGTATGTAAATCCAAGTTCCCTGTAGGCCATTAACTGCTGGTGAAAGGCTGCTCTCGGTGCACAGAGGAAGTGCTGCCCTGCCCGGGGAAATACTTTGTGTGGGCATGTGTATGTGCAGAGCCAGGGAGATGCCACTGGAGGAACAGAAAGAAGAGTGAAAGGAAAGGGTAAGAAAACTGCCCCTGGCACGAAGAGAAGGTACTCCTCAGACTTTCCTTCTGGTTCCCCATTTTAAAGTTGCTCAGTCTCAGCCTTCCTCATAAACTGTTGGGCAACAGGGGAGAAGTTAAGTTTGCCTGAAGTTCAAAAGCAAAGCTGCTTTGCAAGAAGGTTGCCAATGAGGTGTCAGAATGTTCCCTGAGATGGAGTACCTTAGCGCCAAAAGCATACACTCTGTCCAATCAACTGCAGCCTAACAAAGCAGGACCACAGAATTCTGCCTCTTCCCACGCTGTCTGTCCTGCATCTGTCCCATTCTGTTCAGCTTCTCATACAGGACCATGCCCATTATAAGAACTGTTTTTCTTTGCATGCTATAGTATTTCAACATATACTACAGAGATAAAGGAGCAAATGTGTAGCATTCAAAGTTAGCATTACTATTCCACATTCTGCAACAGAGCTTTCAGGGAGCACACACATCACCCCTCAACTGATGAATGAACCCGTAATGAAAATTGTGGGCAACTGAAAGAAAGGTTCAGTTAATTATGAACACTGCTTCTCTGGCACTTATTTGGATGACTGGAAGACTTCACCGGCACAAGAAGAAACACAGGCAGGAAGACAGGACACGAAAAAAAATAAGAACAGTTACTTCACAAAGAGGAATTGGCTTTGACATGCTTAGTAACATGTTAATGGTATATTAAAAGTTAAATAACAAGGACATTGTGGACATTACTAATACTAGTTGCTGTGGTTATTGTAATAACAATCATTAGCTTGAACTATGGGAAACTGCTGATAATCAACTGTTTTTGACTACCTAACAAAAGTGACTTCACATAGTTCAATAGAATCAATACATCTTAGTTCCCAGCCTTGTGGCCTATAAACCTGTCTTAAACATTAGAAGGCAATTAGGTAGGTAGGAAAATTCCTTTGTAATATTTCCAGATAACAACTTAAACCTATTGCTGCTTTGAATCATAAATCCAGAATTCTAATTGAAGAAAGAACTTTAATTTGTAGATGTGATTATTTGTAAGAAATTCTTGATTATAAAATAATAAGACTCATATAGCAATTGTACAGTAAAATTTTCCTTAAAAGGAAATAAAATTTTCTCAGCCAAGACTGAGGCATAGTGTTCATAACTTTTTTCTTAATAAATATATGTCAGAAGCTAAGAGAACAAAAATTACATCTCAAAGAGAATGTTGGTGAAAAGACGGAAATAAATGAAAGTCTGCTGATCGACTCATGTGGCCAATGGAGCACAATGCCAGTGGCTGGCTGGAGTTTGTGATACAAGACACAGGGTGCTCTTCAGTCAAAGATCCCCCTACCTCAAGACCTTTTACTTTCACCTGTTGGAAAACTGTCATAACATTCTAATTTTAACAGAACAAGACTTGCTGCTAACACCCTCAAGAAAATTGTATTAGTAAATATACAGATCCAATGTGAACAATACTCCCTAAGGGTAGCTCTGGTGTGTGGCCTACAAAGAGGGTAAGTCTTGGTTTTCTTAGTTCAACAAATACATTCAATCTAGAAAATACTAGGTGTCCTGGTTAATAATATGGATTTTTTTTCAATAGATGGAGTTATACATATGTTGATATATATGTGATTTGATATGTATGCTATTTTGTTGTATTGACAGCAAGCTACAAAACTTCATATGTCAAATTTTCTGAAGGTGTTAACATCATAGATATTTTTAGGCTTAAAAATGTCAAATTTCGTGCCAACAAAGAGCGTTTGCAGGAAGTTTCAATTTACTAGTTTATTTTGAATAAAAGTACATTACTTTATTCTGAAAGTTAAAATATATTTCAAGAAGCTTATGATGAACATGCTCTATCTCAAGATACTTGTGAACGCTGGTTTAAACGTTTAAAAGTGATGATTTCGATGTGAAAGGAAAAGAACATCCAGGTCAACCAAAAAAGTTTGAAGACCAACAATTACAAGCATTAGTAGATGAAGATGTGGGTCAAACTCAAAAACAACTTGCAGAAAGATGAAACGTTGCTCAGCAAACAATTTCCAATTGTTTATAAGCAATGGGAAAGATTTTAAAGGAAGGGAAATGGGTGCCACATCACTAAACGAAAGACAGATATAAAACCGAAAAGTCATCAGTAAAATGTTGCTTCAATGGCACGAAAGTCAGTCTTTTTTGCATCGAATTGCGACTGGCGACGAAGTGGATTTATTTTGAGAATCCCAAATGCTCGGAATCATGGGTTGATCAAGGTCAACCATCAACATCAACTGCAAGGCCAAATCGCTTCAGAAAGAAGACAATGCTCTATGTTTGGTGGAATCAGGAAGGTGTGGTGTATTATGAGCTTCTAAAAGCAGGGGAAACAGTTAATACTGATGGCTACCAACAACAAATAATCAATTTGAACCACACTTTAATCGTGAAACGAACAGAATGTTCCAGAAGACAGGGCAAAGTAATTTTGCTTCATGATGATGCACCATCACACACTTCAAAATCAGTTAAAGACACATTAAAGGATGTTGCCTGGGAAATATTAACCACCCGCTGAGTTCACCAGACCTTGTTCCTTCAAGATGACCACGTGTTCAAATAGGCGGCAAAGGCACTTTCTAAGCAGCACTTCAAAACATATGAAGAAGTGGAAAACCGAGTCTCTGAATGTTTACCTCAAAACAAGAAAAGTTCTATTGGGATGGTATCCACAAATTACCTGAAATGTGTAGCCAGTGATGGACATTACTTTGAATAAAGCACTTTTGATGTTTCTCTTCAAATTATCGTGTTCTCTTTTATTATAAAATCTGCATTATTAATGGGTACACCTGGTAGAGATGTTTGAATAGATTAAATGGTGGAGTGCACGTAGAACACTAAATACAGTGATTGGCATGAATTTGAATTAAGAGCTCAACAAATGAATTCATATTGGCTCTGTAAGAGAGTGGGCACAAATCACAACCTCAGTTGGAACACTGAGTCATAACTGGGTCAGAGACCAGTACTTTTGGGGTTAACAGCACCAGGCAAGGCACACAGGAGTAGGAGTCCTAATCCTTTTTACTCTGACCTCAGAAGCCCTAGACGACTCTTGTATTCACTTAACTTCTCCGTTCTTCAGTTATTCCAGCTGAAGAAAAGGAGAAACTAATACTGACAAATTTTACAGAAGTGGGATATATAAATACAAAGCATAAGTACAAAAATGTGAGAAATACATAAAAGGCAATATCAAATGTTAAGAAACCTCTGTATACAGCAAAAGAAAAAAGGAGGCAAAACAGGTTACAAACACTAGTTTAAAGTACAGGTACTTCATGTTACCAGTTTGAAGCTGAGATTCAGGTATTTATGCTTTGTGCACCTTTCATAACAGTAATTTTCATCTTGTGTGTAATAAATCAAACATAGCATAAAAGTCCCAAAAAGGATGTTTAGTAAGCACAAAGCAAGCATAAGAGACTAAAAAGGATGCAAATGCACTTTACAAGTATAAGGCAGAGTAAGTAATAAAACTAACAGACCAACATACAAAAGGTTAATACAAAATTGTAAATCAAATATTAAATTCAGTTAAACAGTATGGCCTTCACTTCTCTTACAGTAGTATATGTACAACAGTGTCAACAATAAAAAAACTGAAATTAAAAACACACCCATATATATAAATGGCAGGGATTAGTTTAATTTAGGCTTCTCAGGTAGGTAGGTGAGTGATCTAGAATTCTCTGAGACGACAATTTAGCAATGATGATGCATTTATTTTTACACCCTGCATCTTTTTTCCACACCATTTTCACTAATTGTACATTCTCTGCAATCAGCCTATTTCACTCCACACTAAGGAAAAGAAACAAGCACACTATTTTAATTATTCTTGTTTGACAAAACATGGAAACAAAGTTCTATAGACATGTGTACATCATAATAGGAGGCAATCCGATCTTAATGTAATTTAAAGAGTTAAATAGACTCAAGTTATTAAAACTAATTATTTGAAGCTTGCAAATAAGGCAGCCACATATCTAATTTATTTAGCAGATTCCTAGCGTTGGCTAGGACTTTAGAGATTACTTCTCTTATTGATGTGCAAAATAATTGGGAGGCTAAAATCTCTTAATTCAATAATATTCGGTCAGTTTCCTTTTTTCTGATCATGTCTTTTGTTTGCTGATAGAACAAATGGATTAAAACTGATTCTAAAGTTCTATTTTTATACTTTTTTGTTTTGGAAGTACAGCAGCAACCATTTATTTAATAAATATTTTCCCTGCCAAATAGAAAGATTAGTTTTATCTGCTTTCATTAAAACACAGGCAAGCAGAAATGAGGAACTAAGAGTTTCTTTCAGGAAAAAAACACTGAAAAAAAAAAAGATTTCATCTGGCCTTCCCATCATCACTTGAAGAATTGTTTGGTAGTTACATCATCAGGAAATAAAATACTATCCTCTGAGGACCCCTACTCTTTACAAAGAGGAAAGAGAAGGTTTGAAGTCTAACTCACCCCCAGAGATGTCTCAAAGCAAAAAAAAAAAAAGACTTCTGGCTTCCCTCTCCTGCCTCCCCCCAAGCAACCAAAAAACAAATGTAGAAAAATGTATTTACAAAAGTTTAAATAAAATTACAGATGTGTTTGCAAAGCATGTGATTGTCTAACCATTAAGCTGAACACCTGAAACGAATACAAAATGTTACTGAATATAAATTGTGATTAAAATAATAGTATTTTTTAAAGCGCAGGATGTGTACTTAAGAATCCTCCTAAGTAATAAAGAAGCGTTAGGGCCCCACAGCAGAAGGAGAAAAGTACAAGCGGATGGACCATGACCCCCAATGACTTGGTTTGCCAGGGAGGAGCACGCCAGCGTCCCAGGCCCGCCCTCCATTCCTCTCCGCGGACAGCCCGGGACCCAGGGTCCGTTCCTAAGGTCTGAGCGTCGGAGGAGCCGGGCACGTTGCTGCGCCCAGCACCGCGGGCCTGGCTGTCAGCGGCGCCCCGCCGCCCGCGCCGCACACGCGGAGCGCCTTATAAGGCAGCGCAGTGACGTAAGGCCCATAGCCGGGCGCGCTCGGCGCCCAGCTCGCATTGTTCGGGCGACTCCCGGAGCGCGCACAGCCCGCTCGCAGCGCGGCGCCACTGCGGCCCCCGCCCGGCCCGGCAGGCAGCTCAGGTAAGCCCGGGAGAGCCGCTCTGCTCCAGCAAGGGGCACTGCTGCCAGAGCCAGTCGGTGGGTAGCTTTTCAAGTTACCAGCATCATGAACTGCAGACAGGTTTCAAAAGCGCACCCAATGAACGCTAGCTTCAAAACTTTTCCCAACGCCTACAAAACTTGAAAGGAAAAGTTTTCTTTGATGGAGGAAACAGATTTGGGATTTAATTTTAAATGTTCAGAGGTGGGGGACGACTATATATTGCATAAGCTTTCCAAGTGAGCTTACACACTGAATCCTGTCTGTACTGAGAAATCTTTGGGGACAGGGCGGAGGGAAGTTTATTGTAATACAACAATGCTATCCTCCTGGTCTCTCTCCTCGGACTGGAACTCCCTTAAGAACAGAGTGCGAAACATGCCCACAGGGCAGTGGGTTTGTAAGTGAACCCCATCCCATGCATGCCTTTTGTAAATCTATTACAAAAGATTAGAAAACTCCTGTTAGGAATACATTCTGTAGTTAAGAGAAAGTGAGCCTTTAAGTTTAAAAAAATCTTACAAACGCCATTATGTCTTAAAAGCATATGTCAATTTGCACAAGGAAGTAACAATCATCACTGTTTTAGGTTATAACTTTTACTTCAATTCCGATCAGTAGGTAAATGGCAAACTGCACTGAAAATTAAAGATAAACTGGCTACTCTAGAGTAATATTTTGGACAATAATTTATGTATAAAACTAATTTAAAAGATAAAGCCTATATAAGAATTTTGTTAATCTGTGTCATTTCGAACCATAATTAGTTACATCTAGACCCTGAACAGGCTATTGCAGTAAATGAAGCTTTACAGTATGATAACTGAACTCTTGGAAGAAGCTAACAATCTGTATATTTTACTTTACTTTTTAGAATAAAAAAAGCACTAGAGGAATTAAATTAAAATATGCTATGTCAAGTTTAAAACATTAGAACAGAAGATGAAAAACTGATTTACCACTCAAACTTTATTTGGTCTGAACATATATTGTAAAACAAAACTTAAATATTGTGACTGAATTATATCTCTTTTTTAAATAGTCTGTTTTATTTATCATTTGAAACAAACATTTTATATGCTTAAAATTCCAAGATATTATCTCTGTTCTAGTAATTCCTGTGTGAGTTTTCCAAAGTATATGACATTGGTGCTTACTACTTTTGCTTCACAGGATTTTGTTTCCTTTGCTAATTTTGTTTGGAGCAATGGAAGACTTTGGTTTTAGTATTCTAAAAGAAATATTATATGCTATTTGTTGTGAAGATAGGCTATATAAACTGCAGGTTAGTACCAAGAAGTAGGATTTCCTAGAACTGTTATTTCAAATCTAGGAAAGCCTCAGTAATGAGAAGAGGCCAACACCCGGTAGGTCACTGTGGAGAAGTACGGAATATGCCATAGAAAAACTTGTTTATTTGATATAGGCTGTAATTGGAAACTGAAAAATTCCTGCCTTGGGAAAAAGGTATCCCACTCTTCTGCATCAAATAGAGGAGAAGGGAAACAGAAACCATCAATTACTGTTTCAGCTATACCCAAAGTACCATCTGTACCATAAACTATAGCTCAACTGCTGAAAATCATAACCTCTATCAAAGCTCTAAAAGCTGTTTCCCAGAGTCTGCATTTTATTTTTTAAATAGGCAAGCATCAATTTTGAAAAAAAAAAAATTTAAATGACACACTTCAATACTGTTTCCCTTTTATTAACTTAAAAGCATATTCAAGGAACAATCACTCATTAAAACCCCCTTTTAAAAGTTAAACAAGATTTACTGTGGATATATAATGTCATAGTGGCTCTCCAAGTAAGTATTTCTTAGTCTTTGGGAGAATCTATATGATAAAAAAGTTTTAGAATAGAATGAATGTCAATTTTTACATTTTCAAATAAATCATCTATTAATTTTATGCTTAATTAAATTCATTTGCCCTTTTATGGTGATTATGATGAACTGTTAAGCCACTGGTATTTTTGTGATATTTTACTAGTGCTGTGATGGAATCTATAGTAACAGCCAATATAAAAACAAAAATCAAGCTTTGAGCTTCCTAATTTTCAAGTCCACTTGAAATTACCATTAGCTTGCTTTCTCAAACGGCTATAAGTTTTGTTTTAGGTTTCTCTGCTATCACTTCCCTTTAAAAAAAAAAAGTGCCTTTTGTAATAAATAGATTTTGAAGTAAAATAAAATGTGGGAAGAATAAAATTCCATTAATTCTTCTTAGATCATGTTCTGCCTATATCTAGTGCTTCAGGGCAAAGTGAATGATTTTACAAGGTGAAAAGACAAACACACACACACACACACACACACACACACACACACACACACAAAAACCAAAAAAAAAAACCACCCTCCTATTTAAGGGAAAAAGAAAGGAGGCAGGAAGAGAACTGTTTACAAAAGACTGAATATTGTGGAGCTGGAGTAGTAATCAGAGGATGTAAAGAAATATTGGTTTCATCCTGCTTCAGAAACTGAAATCTGTTGTTCACATAGCCAATCATTGTATTTTTAAAAATCTAACACATTTTACATTTAATTTATATTTGACTATGAATGTAGCTTTAATTTAAACTGATTGTTTACTTTTATAAATTACATTTAAATAAGGATTTAGAGATGAAGAAACACTCCATGTGGAGCCACCAGCATCACAAACTTTCAAAGAAATATTTCTACGACTGCTTCTACCATCACTACAGTATTTCTGGGCCATCAACCCAATCCTTAAGCTTGATGTATGCTACAAAGACTTTACAACCTCCTCTGACTGGTGGTCAGTTTCTACTTCAAATGTTAGGTGGACTAATTAATTCTTAATGGATTGTCACTAACACTGTTGTAAGCACTTCTACATCCCTCTTTTTCTTAAAAGCAGAGTTGAGATTCTCTCCCTGGACTTTTGCACTAACATTATTTCCAACTGGGAAAGAAAGCTGGGCAAGCAAAAGTGGGAAGGCCCTCCAAGGAAAGTCCCTTGGTTCTTTTTCAGATATGGAGGAAGAACTCCCCTTTCATGACTGTTCTCTCAGATGCTTTAGCAGATTAAGACAGGACAGCAGCAATTATAAATTGAGTCCAAGAACAGATAACAACACATTAGTAGTGTTTTTTCTCCAATCTAACTATCCTCACATTCCTATGCCCTTCTGGTTCAAAATAAGATTTACTCTAAAGATACTATTATTATTTTTTATAACAACCTTGGGGAATAATGCATTTGTGTTTTGGGGGGAAGCAGGTAGAGGAATAGGTAGGTTAAGTGTATTATGGGGCAGGTAACGGTGTAGACAACATACACCCAACTCCTGGTTTCTGTTTATGATAACTACCGATTCTAGCCTAAACGACAGTTATTATCAGTAAAAGAGAGCATATATTTAATTACATCAGAATAGCAAACACACAATTCCACAGATGTGAGTTTGAGAAATACCTTAATAGGTTCTTTTGTATGGATAAGGGCATGCCCCAGGCTGTAGTGTATTCACACACGTGTACATACACACCTGGCAGGAAATGTTACAGCTGTAAGAGGCCTTGGAGGCCATCTGATCCAAATGCCTCACCTTGCAGAAGAAGCTGAAGTCCACAGTGTGACTGACTTCAGAGACACACAGCCACTCAGAGGCAGAGGCAAGGGCCCTTGAATTTGGGGGCTACATCCTTTGGTTTCTCCTTAAATTAGGAGAAGAAGGAAGAGAAGAAGACAATAGCCCCAGAAGTCTCAACATTGTAGGTGTTAATTTGGATATAAAATCCATTAAAAAAAAAAAGTCAAAGGTTCAAAGTTCTTGTTAATGAATAAATATAGGCAACAAGAAGGCAGAAGAAAAGGTTGGAGGTAAAATTAATACAGTTCAACCAGGATACAACAAATGAAAAGGAGGTGATGAAGAGACGACAGAGAAAATAAATAATAAATGCACTTAAAAGTTCTCTGGGTGGCCAAGTTCACTCTCTGCTTTGAAGCTGAGGGGTGACCTGGAAAGAGTGTGTGCTTTATAGTCAAAGACATTTGTCTCTGAACCACTAACTTGAAAAATGACCTCTTCTCCACATCTTCCATTAAGCATTTTGCATTCCCCAGGTTTCCTTTCAAACTTTAAGTGACTCAGTACCTTAAGAACTACCTCCCCAAAACAGCAGAGGAAGTTATCAATGAAGATATTTACCCTGCTTTACTTTCCTGCACATCGTGCACTGCTACATGACATCAAATTACAAATTAATTGCTTATTTGTTTATTGTCTGTCTCCTGGACTATAAACTCCTTGAGGGTAAATTTCACAGCCAATTTATCCCTAGCACATAGAAAAGTACCCTAGGTATAATCAGTAGATGTGTCAAAAAGAGTATTGGATAAATGTACAAATAAATTAAAACCTAGAAGCTTTGTGGTAAGAAAAGAGTATTTCTAAAAACAGTGCACTAAGAAAAGCCTCTTCTAGATTTTGTTTGGGAGCCCAAAACAAATCTCTGCCACTATTTGAAGTAATCATATAGAACTGACTTACAAACACAAAAACCAGAAAACAAATTAGGCTCAGATGAAATCACGACAGTGAAATCTGCTTTGTACTGTACAAAGTCTTGTGTAGGCAGACTAAGTCAGATGTTTCTCTACTCACTGCCCACCTCCACCTACCTTACCTTAACTTCCTCCAAAAATAATGTGAATAAAGGTGGTGAAAGAGTACCAGGTGAATCACTCTGGGACCTGGAATGGGCTCTAGAGAAACATGAATGAGCAGAAAATAGTGGTTTTGTCTTTAATGAAGGGAAGACTCCTGTTTTCCCCTAATCTCTATGCCTCAGATGAAGGCCTGGAATGTAGACATTGGGTCCAAACAGTTTGTACTTAACAGTAACTAGAAATCTGCAGACTGCCTTCTTCCAATCATACACTTTGATTCCCAAGTTACTGGGGGTAGTCCAGAGCATCTGCCAGGTTTTATAGAAACAAAAAAAGGAGTGATTTTCCTATAATTTTTCAAAGTTAGTTAATTCCAATGTCAACCTATAAAGCCAGCCTAGGGCTTTTAACTCCTCAGAAGCAGCAAATATTTACTGAGCATCTACCAGGCATTATGCTAAGCACAAGGCAGGACAATAGACTCAGCAACTAAGTTCTCTACTCACCACACAATGTCACTAACCCAGATACACCTATTAGCACTGTGTTGATGACAAGGACTAATATCACCAGTGGCACTTACACAAAGGCTTCAGTCATGGTCCAGGGTCCCTGCTCTTTCTTAATGGACTGATAAAGCAATGTAGATAAGACAAGTCAATTGTATATAGAAATTAAATAAGGATTTTAAAAAGTGTGGAACTGTTTAAGACAATTCAACAGACTACCCCTATCTTGCATAGTGACATTAAAAGGACATGGACAAATAGTGTTATTTCAATGATAAGACTAAAGAGCAGGAATACTGGCTCATAAATCAAATGTCTACTCTTCCTGGCTCCGCCATCCATCCAATGGTTAAGCTTCCTGTAGCCTTGGCTTCCACAAATCTAAAAAAAGGCAACATCATCATCCACTAGAAGTATCTCTCAATACTGGGAAAGACAGACTAGTGGGCAGTAACTGAGGGAGTTCTGATTAAGAAGAGCAAAAGGCTATACAAAAATACAAGCTACTGATCTATCAATACCCACACAACTCAGCTAAAGAAAGTGGGAGGATTTGGAGGGGGAAAGCCATACTTAAAATACAGAGGAAATATTAACGTAACTGTAGCTCTTAAGCCTGGAAGAACTCCAAACCATTTTACCAAAAGCAGCCTCAAGGATGAGGTCAGCCCTCCAGGATTGGCCGCTCTGACAGGAGCAAAGCTGCCAGATTTATCTTATCTCATGGCCCACCAGTCTTGGAACAAAAGTTTAAAGGTGAACTAAGTTTCTCTAATGAATCAAAACAAAAACCTCTGAGCAGAAATTCTAAGAGGAATGTAAAACATTCATCACATTTGGGCTGACAAGATTTAAGTGACTGCTACTATTACATTTGAAGAAAAAAAAGAGCTTCTTGGTCTAGAAGCTTGGGGAGAGCATGAGAAAGTTCCTAGTTCCTAGCTCTTTGCTAAGACAAAGAGCTCTGCAGTGAGATGCCGTGTGAGTCCCTTAGCCTTAACTTGTTAGTCTATTAGCTGGAATGGCAGAGGAGGTAGATCACTGGAGTTTTATGAAAAAGTCATTTGCTGATAAAGGGATGATTATCTATTCTTTAAAAATAATATCAGTCTATTATCAAAATAGTTAAAAACTCATTAAAATAAATACATTATACTTGAGGTTACATATTATCCTTTAGGCTTTCATATAACTAGAAATATCTGAGATATTTCAGATAAAGGTGATAACAATCTTGTCAAGTGATTTGGGGTTCCACTCATTTCCCCCTAAAATTATGCTTCACAAGATTCTTCTTATGGTCCCATAAAATTCACTGGGTAGAGCAAAGATGCAAAGAATCACAGGCAGAGTTAAGATTTTCTGGCTGGATTTCCCCCATCTAAACTTTATTTAAATTTGTCTCCAAGTGATTTCCTCATTTCACTGAATGGTTTCCTCTCCTAAGAAGTGACAGGAATAAGAGGACTCACTACTCTACTTTTCCTGCTCTAATAATAAGTAAATTCTGAGGATTTTACAGTCATTCACCTACAAGGGGGTTATGCTCCCCTAAGAAATGGTTCTTCTGAGCCCTCAATCATTTATTTGGTCATCAAGTATGTACTGAGCTCAAACCCATAGAAGGAACAGAGAAGTATCAAATCCTTCAAGGAACTTACAGTTGGTTCAAGAGCAAAACAAATACACAAAAGCAAACTAGAAAGTGGTATAAAACAATAGAATATTTGTGTCACCAAACTGTAAGGTTTGTGGTGACTCAGAAAGGGGGGAAATCAGTGAGGGTTAGACAAGTTAGGAAACATTCATGGAAAAGATGGGAACTGAAATGTAAATTGCGGCTATTGAATAGAATATTCCAAAAAGGATGGCAGATTTCTTCCTTGGAAATGTACTATGAAAAGGGAATACGAGGTAAAAAAAGAAAGAAGGCTTGCATCAGGATCTGAACACCCAAACTCTGAAAATTAAATACATCATCTATCTGTCAGAACAACCTCGACCTTCATAGAAAGGGAGGGCACCTTAAATGTTTTTGATCCTTAAAGTGAAGATTAAATGTAATACAGCAGTTGGCACAGTGGCAGAACCATAGCAGCCACTCAGTAAATGGTACCTATGACACTCTAGTTATGCCAAGTCCCCATGAAGATAGTGCTCATTATCATATGGGGTACAGGCTTCTGCCAGACGGAGGCACGAAGTGTTGCCTCAGGCCCAAAGAGGGGGTGCCTTATAGGATGCAATCTGAAGAGCTCCATTCTCCTATACCCAGCCATAAAGTGAAGTCAGAGATTAAGCTTGTTGGAGAAAATTCATGTCTCTAGTGCCTAACCTCTCTGAAAAAGCCATTGTGAAAAGTGAGGTTATCCTTTATCCTGACGTCCTTGCTAGAAGGGAATTCCTCCTATGAGAAACCCACAGGAGTGTTCCTAAATACATCTTAGTCACCTGAGATAAAAAAATAAGTTACCAAATCCTGGCCAGCTTACCTAAGTGGTTAGAGCATTGAGTTGCAGGTCAATTCTCAGTAAAGGGCACATAACCTTGGTTGTAAATTTGATTCCTGGCCCCAGTAGACAGCGCTTGTGGGAAGCAACCTATCCAAGTGTCTCTTACAGATGTGTCCCTCTCTCTGACTCTGCCCTCACTTAATGAGTAAAGGGCCAAGGAGAAAAGAGAGCAAAGGATTAGAAACCTAGCCTGGAATCTCCCTGTTTGTTTTACCTTGAAAGTCCTACCATGCCTTCGAGGCACACATAAAAACAAATGGGTAAGACAAATCTTATAGGTATATCAGATCCTAGACACAGATAATAAACATTCACTTTTCAGAAACTAATAGTCTAAATACTTCTTCCCAGGTATTAGTTTATCAGTTTAATTGTACTTTCAGTTTAGCATAACTTTTATAGCACACTTATGACCTTGACATTTAAAGAACCAAAAATAAATCTGAATCATATGAAATTCCAATGAGGGTTCCCATATAGTTGAGACTTGATAAGTCATAAAAATATCGTCTGGTGGCGCCCAGGAGGGTGGCTCATTTGGCTGGAGCATCGTCCATAATCAAAAAGGTTGCAGTTTTGATTCCCAGTCAGGGCACATATCTAGGTTGCAGGTTCAGTCCCCAGTGGGGGTGCGTACAGGAGGCAACTGATTGATGTTTCTCTCTCACATCAATATTTCTCTCCCCAAAAATCAATGAACATATATTAGGGTGAGGATTTTAAAAAAATATCTTCTGATGGAAGGAAACATACATTTTTGATGTGAATTTGTATACAATAGTAACAGAAAGAAGGGAGGAAAGGACTTTAAAGCTTTGAGGGGGGTTTTGTTCTATGGAAGTAAGATTTGAGGCTCATCAAAAACCTGTGTAAATCTTGGAGACGAAATTATATTGCTTTCCCATGTTGCATCTGAAGTGACAGGCAGATGAGGCAATGCGCAGAGTTAAGTCAGCAGCTGATTTTGGTCTAATATTCCCTGTCCTTTGGATTCACAGCTCTTCTGAAAGTAGCTTTTCTGTTTTGAGAATGGGTATTTTGCTCTCTTTCTAAAACGCTGTGAATGAGTGAACTTTAAAAGTGAGGTATAGTGAAGTCAGTACTTTTTCAAAAATACTTTTTTTTAAACTACATAGTACAGAGCCTGAAATAGTTTGTCCTCCCTTAGAGTTCAAATCACAGGATAAAATATGGTCAGGGGAAAAGGGATGGGCATTCACATAACACATACATGAAGTACACTATAGCTTTTTCTTCAATTCTGCTATGAACAGAATTTCTCATAGAGATCAACATAACTAAATGGGTGAAACTCTTACTCAGGCACAAAACCAGCAGCAGAGCCAGAGCCAAGGGAAGTGAAATGTAAAGTCATTGCTCTCACCTCTTGCAGGTCTACTGCTAACCACTATAACATCTTGATGGAATTACACCTCACTACACATGCTTAATATTGTCTAGAACACATTCATCTTAAAGGAACCCAACTTAGAGGAGAGAAGATAGGATCAAACTCGGTGTACATGAATTCTGTCTTCTCAGTGCTTGGAAGTGAAAGAAAAGGAAAATATAATGCAAATGCTCTGCACTGTCAACCAAGGGAATATTAAGGTTCAGATAACTGAAATAATTTTAAGTTTACTGTGTACAGAGGACATGCAAAACACAGACCACAAGAAAAATGGTAATTTGCTGAGATCAGTTTGGCTCAGTGGATAGAGCGTCGGCCTTCGCTTCGATTAGGGTTAATCGAAGGGTCCCAGGTTCGATTCCGGTGGGGGGCATTTACCTTGGTTGCGGGCAGGCAACTGATCCGATGTTTCTGACTTTCTATACCTCTCCCTTCCTCTCTGTGAAGTCAATAAAATGTATTAAAAAAAGAAAAGAAAAATGGTAATTTATATTCCAACAGATTCCAGAAGAATAGCTGTCTGTAACTAAACTTTATCTATGGCCCAAACTCTAGCTCTCTAGAACACCATGGAAGAAACAGAAACCAGTCATCCTTAGGAACTAGGAAAGGGGGGTAAGGGTATATGGAGGACATTCACTGTGATCCATGCCCTAACTGCTCAGCAAGAAGCCAAATCAGGCTTCAGCCTGCATCCTCCAACTGCCCCCACTAGTTCTATTGTCCCTTATTTACTGATTTAATATAGCTAAAATAAACGGGGGGGGGGGGGGGGAGAAAGTTCTCTAGGGATTAAATGTTTAATATGTTACACTCTTTGGGCTCCTATCTACCCTGTTTCTCATGGCAAACTGAATGACTTCAGTAGTCATAATAAAACCTAAGCCTTTGTTGTTGTGGTTTATAAATTTCTGAAGTCTGAATTTCCCACTAACAAGTTAGGAAACCTTCAGTTTCCCAAGCATACCACATTAGCTGCTGCCTCAGTGCAGGCAGCAGCCACACTACAAGAAGGTGAAAGAAAACCAGTGAACTCATCCACTTTGGCACTTGACTGCTTCCTCCTTTGGCCTTTTATGTTAAATCTGACAAATTGAATACCAGAGAATTAACATATGAAAGCCAAATAAAGGAAGAAAGTCATTTTTTCTTTTTTAAAAAAATATATTTTATTGATATTTTACAGAGAGGAAAGGAGAAGGATAGAAAGTCAGAAATATCGATGAGAAATATCGATCAGCTGCCTCCTGCACACCTCCTACTGGGGATGTGCCCGCAGCCAAGGTACATGCCCTTGACCAGAATTGAACCCAGGACCTTTCAGTCCACAAGCTGATGCTCTATCCACTGACCCAAACCGGTTTCGGCAAGAAAGTCTTTTTCTTAAAGACTTACAGGAGCTAGGGGCTTAAAAACTTGGGGGGTTGGGGGCTGAATAAGATTTGGAAAGGGATATACTCTTTGTAGCTTTTTAAAAGGGAATGAATAAAAGAAAGAAAAACAACTTACCAAGGAATAAATGTTAAGAGAAAGGAATTATACTAATCCTCCAAAGTACCTATTTTCAATATCTGATTGAAAACAATGTGATTTGGGAAGAGAAAAAAAGACTAATGGAAATTAAAACCAGAAAATTCTGCAAGTATATCAGAATGTTCTTTTAAAGAATCCATTTTAAAGAATCCATTCTGTTTTCCTCAATCCACTAAGATATAAAATACAAAATGGATTTTAAGTAATAAGACAGAAACATGTAAATATTCTTAGTAAGATAAAACAAATAGGCATGCACTTTTAAGGGTATAGAGTACTATGCCCTTGAAGTCTAAGACAAGGCTGCCTGTTAAAAATATTTTCCGAGAACTTTAAGTTCCTTGAAATGTTCTAGGGAAATGGTATTTATGACAAACCTACCTCCCTTGGGGAATATGAGATATTATTACTGGCAAAGCCACAAATTTTTAAACCATCCAAAAATAATTACGAATTTATGCCAAATGACTAAACTGGCTTTATTATTATAATGATTAAGAGAATATTTGCTAATGTCTCATGATCAAGCCTCAAAGTAGCCATGAACCTATAGAAAATACTGTGACAAAACAGGGGATTGCAAGTAGTGGTGATTTTCTATGCTTTTGACAGGCAGGATATTACAACACACATTCACTGAGGAGGAGGATTTGCATATGAGATATATGAGATAGGAAGTGTGGGTGTATGTCACGGTGAGAAACAGGGTTCAGGGTAAATACTATATTGGCATTGTGGTTCTGCCAATTACTAGGCAGGACCTCTGCAAATTAACTTCTCTGAGCCTCAGTTACTTATTTGTAAAATAAAGGCAAAACTTGCCTGCTATAACTGTTTACCGGATTAGCATGCTATAGGTGGCATATAATAATTGCTCAATAAAATGGTAATTTTGTTACAGATGATAAACTATACACTGTATCTGTTGCTTACAGTTACTTCCTAAAATGGGTCCTAATTTAGAATTAGAACAGGGGTAGTTCAAAATTTAACCAATATTTCTTGAATACCAACTAAGTATCAGGCACTGTTCTTAAGGTAGAACTATAGCATTGAATAAAACAGACCAGCAACTGAACTTGACCAGTTATTGAATAAAACACACACACACACACCCCTACTTGAATGAAGTGTACATTCTAGTAGGAGACAGTCAGTGATCAAATAAGTAAAATATAGTATGCCAATGGTACTAGATGACATGAGGGAGAGAATCCAGAAGCTCGTTGGGGAAGCAGCCAGTTCTAAAGCCACAGGCCCTGTTGTGTTCAAGGAACAACATGGTAGCTGGTGTGACTGGAACAAAGTGAGCGAAGTAGGAGGGGCCAGAGAGCTGATGAGGTCAGGACAGAGAGCAGGAATGAACAAATGAACACTAAAACATGGAATAGGAGAAAGAGGAAACTCTTTGGAGGTCAATACTCTGTCTGGGCTTTCTGGCATGTAGCCTGGTTAAGTGGAAAGAACACATGCTTCGCACTTAGTGAGTTTTTATTCTGGTTTGGTTATTTTTGCTGTTTGGTAATTATTTTACTATTTTAAATTTTAGTGTTTTGATACCTAGCCTCATCTGTAAAACAGGAATAATAATTATGTAAGAATTAAGTAAAATCAAGTAGCACAGAGTAGACCCTCAGTACACTTGTTTCTTTCTCACTACAGGCTAAACCCCACACAGCAGTTGAGAACCAGAGTCTGTGTTCCAGTTCTAGGCAACCATAACAACTTTGCATGTTATTTAATCTTCTTGGGCCTTAGTTTCTCAACTGAGAAATGCAGATGGTACACACAGATCTTATAAAGAGAGATATATAACTAACAAAGTGCTGTTTTAAAATTATAATAAAATAATGTTACTGTTAGTTTATCTTAGTATCTAAAGTTTAAAATAGCAAAAGTATATGACTCCCATTCTTTTACCTTATTTGATAAAATAACCTATAAATTAAAAATTGTTTAGCATGGCCCTAGCTGGTTTGGCTCAGTGGATAGAGTTGGCAGCCTGTGGACTGAAGGGTCCCAGGTTTGATTCCAGTCAAGAATATATCACCAGGTTGTAGGCTCCATCTCCAGTAGGGGGCGTGCAGGAGGCAGCCAATCAAGGATTCTCTCTCATCATTGATATATCTCTTTTTTTCCTCTCACTTCCTCTCTGAAATCAATAAAAATATATTTAAAATAATTGTTTACATTAAGTTGTAAAGGTTTATTTAACAGTCATGTATTTCCACTCCCCTTTCTTGCCCTCACTTAAGAACACCAATCCAATAGAAAGATTGCCAAGAAAATGTTAAAATGCAAAAATTGAGATGATGAACAGTGTTTATTTTAGAGTAAGCTATTTTTATATTAAAAAGGGAGAGAATAGGAATCTATTTATATTTGCATGTTTACTCATAAAGACACTCTGAAAGTACATATAAGAAACTAGTGGTTACAGATAGGGGGAGAATGGGCAGATGAAGAATGAGGTGGGAGAAAGATGCTTTAGAGCATACCTTTTATTTTTTTAAATATGATTTGATTTCTGAAAGAAAATGGGAAGA
The DNA here is from genome assembly GCA_027563665.1 of Antrozous pallidus. Classification (NCBI taxonomy): domain Eukaryota; kingdom Metazoa; phylum Chordata; class Mammalia; order Chiroptera; family Vespertilionidae; genus Antrozous; species Antrozous pallidus. The sequence goes on along the minus strand of CM050514.1, from coordinate 83,491,317 downwards.
AGAGATAGAAACATCAATGATGAGAAAGAATCATTGATTGGCTTCCTGCTTCACACTCCCTTCTAGGGATCAAGCCCACAACCTGGGCATGTGAATGGGCATGACTGGGACTTGAACCATGACCTCCTCGTTCATAAGTCTATGCTCAACCACTAGCCTCACTGACTAGACTACAGTATACTTTTTAATATACATATTTTGAAATATATATTATATATTTAGGAATGTTAATACAAAATCTAAGAGTAAAATTCAAACTTGCTTGAAGGGTTAAAAATGAGCAAAATAAACTTCGTATAATTACAAAGTTAATTATACAGCAATATGAAGACTACAAATGACCTGTTTCTTGGACAATCTGGACAACCTATTACTTTGTATTTTTTTCTGAAATTCTCAAAACCATTATACAATATCCTCAGTATTCTTCACAGTTTTCACTACAGAAACCAAGTCCAACAGTGGCACATATAGAAAAATACTGTTCCCTCCAGGTCTATGCCTAATCAACTATCCCACCCCACCTCTGAGTCCCCAAGTAGACATATCTAGGAGCATCTAATCCTAGCAGAAAATGCACACTCACACTCAAGGGACGAGGGACAGGAGTAGGATGACCAGAACATCTCAGAGGCTTTGGAAGGCCAGCTATTAGCACCATTGTATTTGCTGGCATTTCCATGGATAATGCATATTCAAAGTATCATTCTCTTCCAGGAAGGGAGAAGAGCTATGGTATAGATTTATGAAAAAAAGAAAAATGGAAAATACTGCTTTGTCTCAAATACACTTGAGCATCAGATAATGAAGAAGAGTCATGATGAATGTAGAGACAACTAACTCAAAAAGATGAAACAAAATTTTTCCAAAAAATTAATCATGCCTTAAAATTTTAGGTGGGTTTTCACCAAAGGTGATTTTTTTTGTTCCTGGGTTTTTTTGCAATGTTGGGAGACCTTTTTTAAGTAGTCACAACAGAGCCTGGAGTTACTGGGTTACTTCTGGCATCAGTAGGTAAAGACCAGGACAACCCCCAAAACAAAGAATTATTCAGCCCAAAATGTCAATTGTGCAAATGGCTAAAAAACTCTGGCCTAAAATGATAACCAGTGTTGCTAACCAAGTGCATGGCCTGAAGGTGGATCACACTAAACCGATTATATAATTGTATCTTTCATTCTGATGTAAATTCTGACTCTGTCCCGCAGGTGACTACTACTTCAGGCCAACCTATTGTGGCTGAGGTATTCTTCTGTGTTATCTCACTATGAGTACAATTTCCTACTTCTAATGATAACTGATATGTACTGTAACGGACAGTATGCTAGGAGCTTTTGTATGGATTATTTTATCTAATCCTCAAAACACCACTATTATGAGGGAAGTTCCAGTATTCTCTCCATTCTATAGATGAGAAAAATGCAGTCAAATGGCTTTCTCAGTCACACTTGGTAGAAGTGGGAAGCCAAGATTCAAATCTGAAAATTAAATTCCAGAATCTGAATTTCTCCCCCAGCACTACCCTGCCACCCACAGTAGTCCATGGCCTCTCTCCTATGGTGCTTCAGGGCTGGTGAGTCATCCTGGCTGCCTCTTGCTACTCAACCACCTGCACTGTTTACTGTCATCTATTGCTGTGGCCCTTTCCTAAAAGAAGACTATCTGGAAGCCAAACAGATAAGACAGAGAAGAACATTTCACAAGGAGTACAATATCAACCACAGAAAGCGGCAGGAAGGAACTGAGAGAATGATCAACAATGAAAGTGTTAGGAATCTGGGGATAAGCCCAATATCACCATCACATTACCAATGGAAACAAAGTCAGCCCTACATGCCATGTACCAGGCAAGGTACTCCCAGGAATTCAGGAGCGCGCGCACACACACACGTGACAATACAAAGCATCACATGCTGGATAGCTTTTTGAATGCTTCTCCTTAGGAAAGGCAACTAGGAGAAGGCATCATGGCTACGGTTAGGTCGGGCCAGGCCTTGAAGGATGAGGGAGACACCCTCCTGAAACTTTCAGTCTGCCAAGGATCTGCAGTATCAATTCAGTGAATGATAAGCGTGTGTGTGTGTGTGTGTGTGTGTGTGTGTGTGTGTGTGTGTGTGGTGATAGAAGTAGAAGTAATCAAAATGGAAAGTCTGAAAAAAATATTAATATGCTAATCTGAGAACTTTTTCAAATAATTAAGAATCCCATGGCCAAAGGAGAAGAACACAAAAAGAAAAACGAGTAGGCTCTTCAACATAGTAGTGTATTCACAGTAGTTGGTGTTTAAAAAGTTCACTTTTGTTAGCTATACTATAGTCAAAACAAGGCAAAAAATAAAAAAGTAAAAAAATCCACCTGAGTAAACTACAAAAGAAAAATCATCTGAGTAGATATTTTTTAATGTGAAAAATTGAAATGTGGGATGGGGAGGCACAGCTCAGTGGTATTAAGTAAACATCCACCATCCAATCATTCTTTCTAAAATGTTGACAATACAGCACTGGAGAAGCGACAACACGTGATTCAGGCTCGAAGTGATTATCCCAGTATGGATTTATACATGTTGCCCTTGTTGTCCCTTCCCTGTTAGTTCACATTTCCTCTCCCAGGCCTACAATGAGCACCTTTTTAAGTCTCCTCCCAGCCCTTTGATTGGGGTGTGGAGAGTCTTTCCTAACCCAAATTCCTTGCTCTCAAATAGAAAACAGTCTCCTCACAGCCTTACTCCCCACGCTCTGAAACTTCATCTTTCAGTTTTTCTTTCTAGGAGACTCTGACTCAGTCAGTTATTTTGTCTCCCCACCTCCTTTTATTTTTTTTTTTTTTTGCTTTAAAAAGAAAAAAGAGAGAGAGAGAGAGAGATTTGCCCCAATCCCAGATCCCTCTGCTCAATTTGAAGATTTCAGGAACTCCTCTGAAGATCCTGTTTCTTTGTTAAAAGCTCCCAAGGTCCTTGTAATTAATTAAAGGTAATTTGATTATTTGCATCATAATTTCACCTTCATGCTCCCTGGGGGCCAAACAGATTGTTCAGATGATGCAAAGTCCTGACTCGGGATGTCCCTTTTTACCATATATTCCCTGACACCAGAGAAAGACTCCCCGTGCCCTAATTCTTATTTCACAATGAAGGAAAATAGTAATCCAACTTGCTGATCTGGACCCAGTTATGGTGTCTCTAAATGATCTCAATGATGATGACAGGATTTTCAGTAACAAAGACAGAAAGCAGACACAGATGTACACTCATACTCGGCTAGCAGATGCCAAAAAAAAAAAAAAAAGTGTTACTGTTCTTCTATATCTTGCTGACCAAGTCGAATGAATTGAGCATTACATTATGACTATGGTATGCTGTAGCTGAAATGTTTTTTAGAAAACCTTTGACTTGTGAGAGAAATAAAAGGAAGCAACATACATAGAATAAAGACTAGTCATAGCTATTTTTGAGTGCTCCTAAAAATTAGACTAAACAGTGAAAGGTCCAATTGAAAATCAGGGAATAGTGTAAGGAAACATAAATTATAGGCCTGAATACCAAGAATCTATCTCAGCCTAAGGAAGCTTTCCAATAAATTCTATGTAATTACTCTGCAAACTGCTTAGAACTTTGTGGTTACTTAACCATGAACAGAGCTTCTATCAATGCAACAATTAAAAATTATATATTAGATAAGAATTGCTATAAGATATAATCATAAACAGACTATCAAAGTTTAGCTGTGAGAACAGATGTAAAATTAAATAGAGCAGTGTGATGTATGTTGCTTTCTATTTAATTAACATGTAAATCAGGAAGAAAATGTAATGTATTAAATTAGCTCTGAAAGAAAAAAAGCAAATATAGGAATTGAGCTCCATTAAAGTGAAGTTACAAATTTTGGACTAAAATGTGATGCACTAATTCATATATTTTTAGAAAAAACTAAATAGGATTTGATATCATCACACTATGTGGTTGTTGCTGGGAAAATATTGTAAGTTCTGACCAGAGTGATCTATGCAAGTATACAAGCAGGTTTTGACAGAAAAAAGTAAAGTGACAAATAAAAGCACGGTACCTTGCACACAGTAGGTGCTCACTGTAATTGCCTCATAAAGTTCTGAATGAATGAAATGTCAGCTGACCTGCACATCACTGCAAATGGACCCATTTAAAAATGAGGCAACTCAGGAGTTTCCATGCCCTAATTTCAAACTGTAGTTTTAAACAAAACCCAGTGTCTTCTGGAGACTGTTTTATCATTTAGGATTTTTCTAAGAACTGGGAGAGAGGGATTTGAAAGCAGAAAGTCTTCCATCTATGGTGGGAAGCAAACAACTAGTTTTACTAATGATGGAAACATTGAAGCAGTGAGTAGGTCAGTAAATCTGGCAACTTCATCAGGATGAAGCAAAGGGCTTGCTTAGTAACAGCTTCAAGGTGATAGCTTAAACCAGAGGCTTTTCCAGAGAAAGACATTTACCAACTGTCTATCCTTTAGAGTACTGTTTCTCAAAGTGTGGCCCTTTCAAGAAGTCTGTAATGTCAAAGCTATTTACATAACAACACTGTTTTTTCACTCTCATTCTCTCACAAGTATACAAGGAACTTTCCAGAGGCTATATGATGTGTGTGACATCATTACTCTGACAGCAAATGGAATATATGAAACAGATTTGAGAGTCCAGCTGTCTTCAATTAAGCTAGACATTAGTAGGAGTTTGCAGAAATATAAAACAATACAACTTTTCCTGCTATTTTACTTTGAAGTTATTTTTTTATAAAAACATGCTATTTATGTTAACATATAACAGGCTTATTAATGAATCCATGAATATTTTTAAAATAACTCTGAGCCCTGGCTGGTTGGCTCGGTTGGAGCATCATCCCTACACCACAGGGTTGCAGGTTCAATTCCCATTCAGAGCACATACCCAAGGTTGCTGGTTCGATCTCCAGTTGGCGTAAGTAAGGGAGGCAACCGATCGATCTTTCACTCTCACATCAATGTTTCTCTCTCTCTCTCTCTTTCTCTCTCTCTCAAATATCCTTGGGTAAAGGTTAAAAAAAAGGCAGAAAAAAATATCTTAGTCTGAATTTCTAATACAGTAAATATTGATAGATACAATCCACACAATCAAAAACTCTTTGGAGCCCTCAATAAAATTTAAGAGTTTAAAGGAGTCATGAAACAAAAAATGTGAGAACTACTATTCTGGAGCCTTTACAGAAATGCATTGGAATTATCTGTTCATCCTTTTTCAACATCTTACAAAATCTAAGAACAGGAAACCACCCCTTTTTCATCTCCGTATAGCCCCAGCACTAACTGTAGTCCTTCGATGTTTGCAAATTAAATGAAATACTCTTGCCATATTCATAACATCACATAGTGAATATAGTACAGTATTTGTCTCCCAAAAATAATAGATGGGAAGCTAAACTGACTCTGAAGTTGTTCACTACTTACAGGTTCATTTCTATAGCTAACAAACACCACCATGCCATTTGGCGTGTGGAATTGATTTCATTGCTACATAATCACCCTACGTTTATACGGGCCAGTTGTCTGAAGAACTGGAAAAGAATCTGGAAAAGCAGAAACATAATTGATGTGTTACAGTAGTCAGGTTAGATGAGTATTTCCATTTCAATTTCATTTGCTGTTGATGTAGTGTTATTTGTGTAATAAATATATTTGTCAAACACAGTTCTGGGCTCTTTGGGAAAAAATGACAGAACCACTCCTTTGCAGAAATGAAATAACAAAAGGAGAGTAAGGGACTAGGACATTGATGGACAACCTTTTGAGCTTGGTGTGTCAAAATTCGCCAAAAACCCGAGCATATCTCCGGTGGTGGGTCACTTTGAGAAAAAAAAAAAAAAACACATGCGGCTACGTGTCATCGAAAATGGCTATGTGTGTCAGTGCTGACATGTGTGTCATAGGTTCGCCATCACGGGATTAGGATATGGATATTTACCACCAAACTCTTCAACAAACAAGCACATACAGTTCTAATGCAGGGATCTGAATAAGGAAGGGACAGAGATGTTCCAAAAGTCTCGATTCACTCAGGAGGCCAATGTACTTGGAGAACACCAATGGGAAAGCCATTTACAACTCATTTTCTTAAATATCTAAAACCAGGTACATGGTAAATATTAGAGCACTGTCTTTAAAAGATGAATAAAAATACTTGGAATAATGCTAAAGTATTTTCCCCAGCAGGTATATTTGTTCGTTCTTTTACTTATTCAGAAAATATTATTTAGTGCCCTCTACAGGGAAGAGCTTTGCAGTAGACACTACAGAATACGAAAATGAATCAGACATGTGCCCCATTCTTAACAAGCTTTTATATTTTAGTAGGGCTGATTGTAATGTACAAAAATAAGATAAAAGTGGTGAGAATTATAAATTATTATAGGTATGACTGACATAATAGCATTTAGGCACACTATATGTTTTCATATGTGTATTATATGATGCATATTACTAACACTCAATGTCTCTCTTACACAGTCAGAAGCTAAAATATATAGTCACACATGTGTGCTGACATGTGTGTGTAAATACAAACTGAAAAGATCCTCAGGATGTAGCATTTAATAAAGAACCAGCATTATAGTTAGTACCAAAGAATATTCAAAATGACAGACGTGCTATTTTGAAAAACCAAGAAACTGGTATTGCACATAATAGTGATAAACCACAATAAGTTAACAATAGTTCTAAGCCATAATAGAAACTCTAAAGAAAAACTGTAATAAGATACTGCTTTAAGCCAGTTTGGATTTAACTACTTCACATTGGTATCCATAAAACCAGCTTCCACAACCTGTTTTTATTGGACAGGATTCAGTGAATGTTCTTATAATCCTGTGATGTCTGTACTCGAACATGAATGTGAGTACTCCAAGACAGTATTCTTCAATCTGGAGTACACATACCCCTGAGGGTACACAAAAATTTTCCAGAGGTACAAACATTGGGGAGCTTTAAAGAAACCAATGTCAATGTCTGCAGCTCACACACATGCTTTCCAAGACTGATTTATCAGAAAAAGTGCTTGTGCTCTGAGTTGTTTCTTTCCAACAACCCTTTAAAAAACTAACTTCTTACTTAAAATCTTACCAAATCCATCTTCATGGATTGGAAACCACTCTGTGGCACAAAGGGACAACTCTAGAAGGACATTCCTGAGAGGGTCCAATGAGAGAGCAGCTGCAGTTTCAGAACCAACCAATGGATGGAACAGTGCCTATTACTTAATCTGGGGAAAACTCAGGGAAGTTCCCATACTTTATTTCTTTTAAAAATAAACTAGAGGCCTGGTGCACAAAATTCATGCGGGGGGAAGGGGGGCAGGCGTGTCCCGGCTCAGGATGGGGGTTCCCTTGGGGCGTGGGGCAGCCTGCGTGAGGAGCCTGTGGTGGTTTGCAAGCTGGCCATGCCCCCTGGTGACCCAAGAGGAGGCCCTGGTATCTGGGATTTATCCTCTATAATTGAAACTTTGTAGCCTTGAGTGAAGTCCATGGCCAGCCTGATCAGGGGGAAAGCTTGGCTTCTTCCATCGCTGGGGGCAACCCAAGCCTCCTGCTCTCTCCAGCTCTACTGCCATTTTGTTGGGATTTATTTATCTTCTATACTTGAAACTTTGTAGCCTTGAGTGGAGGCCTGGGCCTGCCAGGGTGTGCAGCTTGGCTTCCTCCATTGTCAGAGAAACCCAGGCTCCTGCTCGCTCCATGGCAGCAGCCATCTTGGTTGGGTTAATTTGCATACTTGCTCTTGATTGGCTGATGGGCATGGCTTGCATTTATAGTGGAGTGATAGTTGATTTGCGTATCACTCTTTTATTAGCTAGCACTAGAGGCCTGATGCACAAAATCGTGCAAGGGCCTTGGCCCTCACAGCTCCGGATTTGTTCAGAAGAGGTCATCTGGACAGTTGTTCTGATGTTCAGTCTAATTAGCATATTAGCACTTTATTATATATAATAGCGCTTTATTATATAAGTCAGTGGTCTGCAAACTGCGGCTCGTGAGCCACATGCAGCTCTTTGGCCCCTTGAGTGTGGCTCTTCCACAAAATACCACATGCAGGCACACATGTACAGTGTGACTGAAACTTCATGACCCATGCCAGAATTCGGTTTTTGGCTCTCAAAAGAAATTTCAATTGTTGCACTGTTGATATTTGGTTCTGTTGACTAATGAGTTTGCCGACCACTGACCTAAGTTGAAAAATTAAGTCAAACTTTCCTTGAGCTTCCGATTTGATTGACTGATTTGCCAATAATTATTTTTAAATTATATGGCAGAGAGTAATATATATCTTTTGGAAGTATTTAACCTTGAATAAAAAAATTCCAGATGCCAGATTTAAAATGTGTGAAGAAATACTAAGTTTTTAAAAATACTTTAGAACAAAGTATTGAGGAGAAATTTTTAGGGATAAATTTAACCAAGGAGGTAAGCAATCTGTATAATAAAAAACTATACGACATTGATGAAATAAACTGAAGACACAAATAAATGGAAATATATTCTGCTCATTAATTTGAAGAATTAACATTAAAATGTCCATATTATAAAAAGTGATCTACAGGTTCAATGTAATCTCTATCAAAATTCCAATGGCATTTTTCACATAAATTAAAAAAAGAATCACAAAGCAATTTTGAGAAGGGAGAATGAATCTAGTGGCATCACATGTCCTGATTTTAAACCGCAGAACAAAGCTATAGTATAAATATAGTATGGAACTGGAATAAAAACAAATAGATCAATGAAACAGAATAGAAAATCCAGAAATAAACCCATCCACATACAGCCAATAATATACAATGGGGAAAGGACAGTCTCTTCAATAAATGTGCTGGGAAAACTAGACATTCACATGCAAAAGAGTGAAACTGGACTTACATCATAAATATGTAAGATGAAGCTATCTTACATTACACACAAAAATAAACTCAAAATGGATTAAAGATTTGAAACTAAGACCTGAAACTATAAAACTCAGAAGAAAATATGGTCTTGGCAATGATTTTTGGAATTCATACCAAAAGCAAAGGCAAAAAAATGAAAAAAATTCAACAGCCAAGACTATACCAAAGTAAAAGCTTCTGTAGAGCAAAAGAAACCATCGACGAAATAAAAAGATAACCTATGGAATGGGAGAACATATTTGCAAACCACATATCTCATAAGGAGTTAATATCCAAAATATACAAGGAAGTCACACAACTCAGTAGCTAAAAACCAAATAACCCAATGAAAAATGGGCAAAGGACCTAAATAGACATTTTCCCAAAGACATAAGAATGTCTAGCAGGTACGTGGAAAGGTACTCAACATCATTAATCATCATGGAAATGTAACTCAAAATCACAATGAGATAGCAATCACACCTGTTGAAATGTCTATTATTAAAGAGAGATAATAAATGCTAGCAAAGATGCAGAGACAAGAACATTCTTGTCCACTGTTGGTGGGAATATAAACTGGTATAGTCAATATGGAAAACAGTATGGTAGTTCCTCAAGAGAACCACCAAATGACCTAGCTTGTGGGTATATATCCAAAGAAATGAAATTACTGTCTTCAAGAGATATATGTACTTCCCCTGTTCACCATTATTCACAATAGCCAAGATAAGGAAACAACTTAAGCTTTCAACAACAGATGGATAAAGAAAATGTGATTTCATTATATATATATGTGTGTGTGTGTGTGTGTGTGTGTGTGTGTGTGTATTATTAAGCCATTTAAAAAAAATCTTGATATTTGCAACAATGTGGATGAAACTGGAGGGAATTATGCTAAGTGAAGTAAGCCAGGCAGAGAAAGACAGTTAAGTAATGCATATCACTTATATGTGAAACCTAAAAAAAAAAAAAAAAAAGTTACCTCATAGAAACAGAATAGTGGCTGACAGGGACTAGAGGGGTGGTGGAGTGGGGTAAATAGCATGAGGCTGGTAAAAGGGTACAGTTATAAGATGAATCAAGTATCAGGATCTAATGGGTGGCATGTGACCACAGTTGACAGTACTGTGCGCTATAAATGAAAGTGATTAAGAGAGTAGAACTTAAGTGTTCTCAAATACACACAAAAAGGTGAATATGTGAAGTGTTGGATATGTTAATTTGGTGGGAATCCTTTCACAATTTATATGTATGTCAACTGGTAAGGTTGTATACTTTAAATATTTTATAAATTTATTTTTTCAATCATACTCCAATAAGCTAAATTTAAAAAGTAGGTAATGTGCTAAAGAAAAGTGCTGCAATTACTCTTCTAGTCATATATAATAAAATAATTATTTTAAGAGACGTAAGAACACACATTTGAGATATGAACTTAAAAGAACGCAAGCACAATAATGACAATTCTTTGTTATGTTGACAGTTTTTTCTAATACAGATAGTGTTCCTTGAAAAAGACACTTTGTATCTGGACTAGGTCCATGCAGTAATTTTTGTTCTTTGTTGGAGCGGCAAAGTAGAATGCAGAAACCAGCACAGCTTTGACCTTTCTACCTTTCTAACCCTAAATTTTCATAGCTATAAAAGAGATAATAATCCCAAGCTATATAAACTTACCATGAGAATTAGAACCAACAGATGTATTGATTTAGTTCACTGCTTGGCAACACATCACTGACACTAAATAAAAAATGGAAGTTATTATATGGTCTCCAAATTGTAGTCTTTGGGCTTTGTGAGAAAAATCACAAATTGGACCTAAAATTATTTACTGCCTTTTTAAGGTGAAAATGTAGCTACTGAACCACCACCTATGCTGTGCATTATTCAGCCATTTTTCCAGTAATGTGAACAGACGCCAGCTCATTTGGTCATGATGTTCTCTGTGAAAAAATGGATGGTCCTGTAGCTCAGGAATATAGGCAGTGTCCACACACTGGGGTACAATCCTATCTAATAAAAGAGAAACATGCAAATTACCGTAACTTCGCTACGCTACCAGCCAATCAGGAGCGGGGGACGGAGCCGAGGTGCACACAAGGTGAGGGGCAGCGGTGGGAGGTGGCCCTGGCCTGGGGAGCGGACGCTGTGCTGGAGGTCTGGCCGGGCCCTGCGAAGGGGCGGGGCGGGCGCCGCAGGCCGGCTGGCGGCAGGGCAGCGTCTGTTGCCCCCAATGCCGGAGCTGCTCCCCAGGCGGGGCCGTCATGGAGGGGCAGGGCCTCGTGGGGTTAGGCCGGCAGGGCTGTGGGTGGGGTGCCTGCAGCTGCCTGTGGCTGTGGCCGGCCTGAGTGAAGCTGGCCCAGGTCCTGGGTGCCTATAGCTGGCCAGAGGGAGGAAAGCCTGGGTCCCAGGTGTGGGGCAAGGCAGGGGCAGTTAGGAGCAATCAGGCCAGCAGGGGAGCACTTAGGGGTGATCAGACAGGCAGGCAGAGGTGGTTAGGGGCGATCAATCAGGCAGGCCAGTGAGCAGTTAGGAGCCAGTGTTCTTAGATTGCAAGAGGGACGCCCGACTGCCAACAGTCAGACATCTCTGACTGCCAACAGTCAGACATCCCCGAAGGGGTCCCTGATTGGAGAGGGTGCAGGCTGGGCTGAGGGAAACCCCCTTCCGTGCACGAATTTCATGCACCGGGCCACTAGTCCTATATAATAAAAGGGTAATATGCAAATTGATAGAACAGTGGAACGACCGGTCACTGTGACGCACACTGACCACCAGGGGGCAGATGCTCAATGCAGGAGCTGCTCCCTGGTGGTCAGTTCACTCCCACAGGGGGAGTGCTACTCAGTCTGGTGAGCAAAACAATGGTGGCCGGAGCCTCTCTCGGCTCCGCAGCAGCGCTAAGGATGTGATGTGGCTTAGGCCTGATCCCTTTAACAGTCCAACATCCCCTGAGGGCTCCCGGACTGCTAAAGGATGCAGGCTGGGTTGAAGGACACCCCCCCCCCATACATGATTTTCATGTACTGGGCCTCTAGTCAATAATGAACAACTGGCTAAGTTACTATTCAGCCAGAATACCATTTCCAGAAAATAAACATGTAAACAATAAAGTGGGGAATCTTTTTTTCTGTCAATGGCCATTTGGATATTATAACATCATTTGTGGGCCATGCAAAATTATCAACTTAAAAATGAACCTGCTGTATATTTGGTCAAACATTTAATTAACTCATCCCAAATCCTTGGCAGAGCCAAACCAAATAATTTTGTGGGCCTTATATGGCCTGTGGGCTGGACTTTCCCCACTCCTGCAGTAAAGCCTTACTAACCAGAGTCAATTCTGGCATCATCACCTGGGAGCTTGTAATAATGCAAAATTTGAGGCCTATCCCTACTTACTGAATTGGAATCGGCAATTTAACAAGGTTCCCAGATGATTCAAATGCACCTTAACCTCTGAGAAGCACTGCATAAAGAACAGTGCTTTAGGATAGATACCATCACCTGGGAAGATGCAATCACCAGGTATATATGTAATTCAGGTGGGAACTTTCTGTTGCATCTGTTTAATTAAAGTTGAGTAAGGCAGGACCATGGCAAGTGTAACTTCTAATGACAGACTGACACTGACACACATACACACACTCTCTAAATCAGTGGTTCTCAGCTGGGAACCAATGCCTCCTTCCCCCTGCTCCCCTAACCGAAGACACTGGGCAATGTCTGAAGATATTTTTAGTTGCCACAACTGGACTGCTAATGGCATCTAGTGAGTAGAATCTAGGACTGCTTGCTCAAACATCTTATAATGTACAGGACAGTCCCCAAAGAATCATTTGGCCTCAAATCTCAATAGTGCTGAGGTCTGAGAAACACTAGAACAAATTATACAAACACACCTGCATAAAGGCATATTACTGGGAACTATTCATGGAAAAGAGAGCAATAATTGACTACACAGCTCTGAAGGAATGAATGTCATATGTGGTCATTCTGCATCTAGGGTCTAATATTGCTTTCAAGATTATGAGTACCCTGTTTAAAAGCTCTGAAAATCACTTACCTGCTTTTGCTAGCAAACCCAGACTCAACAATAACCTATATTAGCATACTGATGACCTGGTGCACGAAATTCATGCACATTAAAAGAGGATTAATTAGAAGAAATAATTTAATATTGTGATTTGCCCTTTCTCTATAATAGAAGTGTCAGAGATGAAAGAAAATCAGTAAAATGTATATGAAAACTTTCCTCCTGTCAGAGTCTGGGACACACCATGGGACCCAGAGTTAAGTCTCCACCCACACACATGCACCTCAAAATTGCATGGAAACCCAGACCCAGCCAACGCGCCCCCTCCCCCCCAATTGGGCTACATACAGATCCAGCCAGTCCCACCCTTGTCAAGCCCTGCCTGGCAAGGGGCATAGCCTCAGGTCGTCTGGCCCAGTACCAGGATGGGGCTGCGGCCTGAGGTCCCCAAGCCTGACGCCAGAGAAGGGGGCACAGCCTGAGGTCCCCTGTCAACCCTGCTGGGTGGGGTGTGTGTGTGTGTGTGTGGCCTGAGGTCTCCTGTCAAGCCCCATGGGGGCAAGGGAGGATGTAGCCTCAGGTCCCTGCTGATCGCTCTTTAAGGCTCCTTATGGGAAGTTGGTCTCCGCTGTGGGTGCAGCCATCTTTGTGATGGAATGATGGTCCATTAGCATATTCCTTCTTTATTAGATAGGATAAAGTCAGTCAGCATCAATGCCTAAAACCTGTTAACATGCCAAGAAAAAATGGAGATAGAAAACTCAGTTACTGTTTGGGTTAAAACCCAATCCTACTGAAGAAGGACATGTACTTCGACCCTCAACTCCACACCCTTCTTATCCAAAAGACACCGGAAGTCTATACCTTCATTGTCTATAACCCCTTGTCTGCAATTTTAAAAATCTAAAAACTATACAAAGTTTTTGCTAAATTGTAACAGCAAAGCTTCTTGTCTGAACTTAGATACTAGATGCTCAGTGCATGAATTCATGCACAGGTGGGGTTCCTTGGCCTGGCCAGTGATCGAGGCCAATCAGGTCTGTGGGAGGTTGGCAGAGGGTAGGGAGTGGGGAGGGGAAAGGCCGCGGGAGGTTGGCCAGTGGGGATAGGAGCTGCGGGAGGTTGGCTGGCTGGCCAAAGTGGGGCCATTGGGGCAAGCCGACCAGGGGAAGGTTGGCTGTGGCAGCACACTGACCATCACAGGGCAGCTCCTACATTGAGCTTCTGCCCCCTGATGGCAGTGTGCATCATAGTGACCAGTTGACCTGTTGCTTGGTCACTTAGGCTTTTATATATGTACTAGAGGCCCGATGCACGAAATTCATGGGGGGTGGGGGGGTGTCACTCAGCTCAGCCTGCACCCTCTCCAATCTGGACCCCTCAAGGGATATACCACTACCCATTTAGGCCTGATTCTACCAGGATCGGGCCTAAACGGGCAGTTGGACATCCTTCTCTCAATCCAGGACTGCTATTTCCACACTGCTCACCTGCCTGCCTCCTTGATTGCCCCTAACCGTTTCTGCCTGCCAGCCTGACCACTCCCCTAACTACTACCTTTCCAGCCTAATTGATGTCTAACGGCTCCTCTGCCAGCCTGTTTGCCCCCAGCTTCCCTCCTCTGCCAGCCTGGTCACCCTTAACTGCCCTCCCCTGCAGGCTTGATCGACCCATATGCCCTCCCTTGCAGGCCTGGTCCCTCCAAACTACCCTTCCCTGCTGGTCTGATTGCCAACAACTGCCCTCCCTTGCAGGCCTGGAACCTCCCAATGACCCTCCTCTGCTGGCCATCTTGTGTCCACATGGGGGCAGGATCTTTGACCACATGGGGGCACCCTTCTTGTGTGTTGAAGTGACGGTCAATCTGCAAATTACTTCTTTATTAGATAGGATAGAGGCCTCGTGCATGGGTGGGGGCCAGCTGGTTTGCCCTAAAGGGTGTCCAGGATCACAGTGGGGGTTCCCTTGAGGAGTGGGGTGGCCTGGGTGAGGGGCCTATGGTGGTTTGCAGGCCAGCCATGCCCTCTAGCGACCCAAGCGGAGGCCCTGGGATCTGGGATTAATTTATGTTCTACAACTGAAACTCTGTAGCCTGGAGCAGAGCCAAGCCTTCTGCTTCCTCCGTGGCGACAGCCATTTCTGTTTGGGTTTATTTAAATTCTATAATTGAAACTTCGTAGCCTAGAGTGGAGGCCTAGGTGCTAGGGCTGCAGAAGCGTGGCTTCCTCCATCGCCCGGGCAACCCTAGCTTCTGCTCTCTCCACCTCCGTTGCTGCCACCATTTCTGTTGGGATTAAAACTTTGTAGCACTGAACAGAGGCCTAGACTGGCAAGGGCAGGTGGAAAGCTTGGCTTCCTCCATTGCTGGGGAAACCCAAGCCTCTTCCTGTTCTCAGTGGCCGCAGCCATCTTGGTTGGGGTTTATTTGCTCCTGATTGGCTTGTGCACGTGGCTTATGGGCATGGCTTGTGGGTGTATCAGAGGTACAGTCAATTTGCATATTACTCTTTCATTAGATAGTACACTAGAGGCACATCTATGCACTGGTGGGGTTCCTTGGCCCGGCCTGCGGGGATCAGTGGACCTCCATGCCACCGTAGCCTGGCCTTACCTGCCAGCTTGTCAGGCTCCAACCCACCATTGTGTATTGATCCCACATAGCACAAAGTAGTGCATGAAGCGCCAAGCAGCTGAGGAGGAGCCTGAGCCAGGGTTGGGCGCTCCTTCCACTTATCCTGGCCCCGCCTGGCATCTGGCACCCATTTGTCGGCTGAGAACACTGACCACTAGGGGGTAGCTCCTGTGCTGATGGTGGATGCTCCTTACTGCCTTTCTAAAATTTGAAAACTTTAGCGTTTTGAAAACATTTGGCTTCAAAAGTTTTAGATAATGATTGTGGACCTTAAATGATTTAAATGACTAAATTACAGCTAAAACTTCAGCAAATATTTGCTGAAAGCATTCATCTATATATATTTTAAAGACAAAAAATACTCCTAGTCAAATATGTGTGTATATGTGTATACACACACAGGGAGACACTTATACATTCATGCACGTACACATAGATATCCCTGCATTAGTAATTAGCAGTGTGACAATTAGCTTTCTTGTTTAGGACACTGCATACAACAGGCAAGGCTTTAGCTGCAAATTCTGTAAAGACAAAATAAGTTTGCAAGGAAACACTTCTTTTCTCCAAGACAATAAACTAACCTCACAGTTCAACTTTCAAATGCTCCTGGATATAAAGCAAGAAATAGTGGATGATTTAGGATAAGCCCATTCAGCATATTAGAATAAGTGCTAATTCAAAACTAGTAGCATAACTAGTCTCCTCTCTCTCTCTCTCTCCTCTCTCTCTCTCTCTCTCTCTCTCTCTCTCTCTCTATATATATATATATATATATATATATATATATCTCAATACACACACACAACTCCACAATGTATAATAGCATTACAAGCACCTGACTGGGTCTGAAAGGTTTACATCACTGGTTGCCTATCCTAAATGATGTCTGGGGGTATAACTCTTTCTGCATATAAATTCCTATTTCTGTCCTGGACACGCTTAACCTGCTCAACCAACTAGTTTGTTTACTGTCATATGGACTAGCCCAGGGAAATACTAGTAGCAGATTGTTAGAAAGAAAGTAGTAGGAAAATGCTGGTAGCAAATGTATTCAAATCAACATTTTTATTGCCTACCTTTTAAGATGGGGCTTGGGAATAGCCAATTTCCAGAAATCATAAAATGATACATGAGTGTGCACCATGCAGGAAAACATGCGTCATGGTTTCTGCTGAAAATCCTGGAAACATTTTTAACTTCTTCAAAACCCTTTTTGCCTACCATGGCACTGCCAAGATTCACTAATTGCCATTCAATATTAATGGCCTTTTCAGTACATTGATAAACAATCTTCCCTCTTTTATATCCTAAGGCAGTGGTTGGCAAACTCTGACTAGCGAGTCACATGCGGCTCTTTGGTCCCTTGAGTGTGGCTCTTCCACAAAATACCACGCACGTATGGGCGCACACATACAGAGCGAATGAAACTCGTGGCCCATGCGCAGAAGTTGGTTTTCGGCTCTCAAAAGAAATTTCAGCAGAAGCCGGTTTGGCTCAGTGGATAGAGCGCCGGCCTGTGGACTGAAGGGTCCAGGGTTCAATTCTGGTCAAGGGCTTGTACTTTGTTTGCAGGCGCATCCCCGGTGCGGGGTGTGCAGGAGGCAGCTGATCCCGTTTCTTTCTCGTCGATGTTTCTGACTTTCTATCCCTCTCCCTTTCTCTCTGTAAA
Organism: Antrozous pallidus; assembly: GCA_027563665.1. Taxonomy (NCBI): domain Eukaryota; kingdom Metazoa; phylum Chordata; class Mammalia; order Chiroptera; family Vespertilionidae; genus Antrozous; species Antrozous pallidus. The sequence continues at coordinate 83,474,061 of CM050514.1, read as the reverse complement.
AAATCAATAAAATATATTTTTTAAAAAAAAGAAAGTTCAATTGTTGTACTGTTGATATTTGGCTCTGTTGACTAATGAGTTTGCCAACCACTGTCCTAAGGAAACATACTTCTTTCTCATGAAAATAAAATAGCATACGTATTATTTAATAAGTTGAAAAGAAATCTTGAAAAGTTTTTAAAATTGTTCTCTAATAAAACTCTAAGAAATGTGATGTAGAAGTTATCCTCACCGCACTGTTTAACATGATTCCAATGCTAAGGTAGGAGGAAGAAACACTTTGCCAAAGTCTCTATTTCACCACCAAAGCGATTTACCCATAGGTTCTGCCACTGGGTTGTGTAGTCCCAGGACCATTGAGGAAGGAGCCGCCATGTTTCTCTTCTCAGGCTCCAGGTGTCTCAGGCAGGGAGAGGGACAGGGACGAAAGCCTTGCCAAGTCTCTCGCCAACACTGAGGATGAGCTCACCATCGTCCCTACTCCCGCAGCCAGCCCAGCTTCTTCATAATGTCACAGGCTACAGCCCGCGACCCAGCCTTCTGTCAGATTCCCCAAACAGGAAAAACTAAAAGTGGGTCCTCCCCACAAAAAAAGCTTGGCAATTCTTACATTATATAATTATTTTAAACATGTTTCTCTTATGTAGGATAATTACAGTTAGGATCTCAAAAAAAACCTCTTATTTCCAAGAAGTCTATCCCAAATTAGTTTAAATGTCCTCTCAGATCCTTAAACAACTTTAAAAAAAAAAAAAAAGGTTCTCTGGCAAGGATTAAAGACATGCATTGAATAATTAACTCATTCTTAATAGAAAAGATACATTAAAATATTATGTGCCCTGGTTGGGTAACTCAGCTGGTTAGAGTGTTGTCCTGATTCGCTAAGGTTGGGTTTGATCCCTGGTCAGTGCACATACAAGAAACAACCAAGTGGAACAACAAATCTCTCTGTCTACTAGTAAAAATCAATAAATAAAAATAAAATGTTATGCACTCTTCATGCTTGACCAGGAAACAAGTATTTATAATTTTTCACCCATGACAAGTATTTTAGTTCAATTCTTCAGGGGTTCTATTCTATTTTAGCTTCTGTATAACAATACTTCTAAGCTATAATCACACCCTCTATAATCAGCCCATTGTCGTGTAATTAAGAGTGCCACAAATTTAAAACTGTGATCTTACTACTGATACTGAGGAAAACTGTTTGGAAGAGATAATTTATCTCATGTAAAATGCCTTCCTGTTATGACAACACATTTAAAATGTTTTAAAAAATACTACAACAGAATCATTTTTAAAAGAGGATCATTATGTTCCTGATAATGGAGTTTTTCCTCTATCATTTCTAGTATCTAAATCTCATCAATAAGCTCTTTCCCATTAAACCCTGTGCTCTTGCCATATGTTATAAAAACTCTAAACCCCTTCAGATGCCTGTTATTTCCCCCTCGTTCAACTACCATCAACTATGGGGACAAAGATATATGTGAAGTGATTTCTGACAGTGTCATGCTAGTGTAAACAGAGTTTTAATTGGCAGAGAGTTCCATCAGTGAATAAAATTGTATCTTAGCCACAAATCAGGAAGTTGAGCACCAGATATTAATGCACATGTATTGTAATGGTTCAAGCAAACTATTTGATAATTATAATAATAACCACATTAATAAAAAACAACAGTAATAATGAACACTTATCAAATGCTTACTATGTGCCAGCACTATGACAATCTTAAGACAAATTACCTCATTTAATTTTCAAATGATTCCTGAGATAATACAATGATTGCCTCCAGTTTTCATATGAGGACACTGAAGCTCAGAGATGTTGAATTACTCTCCAGATTAATCAGCTGTGAGAGGAGGGCCAGTCTTGAAGCCAGAGGGAAGGTCCAACTGAATCGCAAACTTGTGCCTGTTTATATCACCTTCAGGTGAGACTAAGGAAGCTGAGAAGTAGTTTATAAGGGACTAAGGCCCGATGCACGAAATTTGTGCAAGAGTAGGCCTTCCTTCCCACTGCTGCCAGCACCGGCTTCCCTCTGGCATGGCTCCCCTCTGACACCTAGGAACCGGGCTTCCCTCTGGCCACCGGCAGGCACCAGGGACCCCAACTTCCCTCAAAGCCCTGGCTTCGTCTGGAAGGTCATCCAGAAGAATGTCTGGTCTAATTAGCATATTATGCTTTTATTATTATAGACTGTAAACTACACATGCAAATTAATCCAAATATCTTGCCCTTCCTCTTCCAATTAAGGCTCCTGGTGAACTGCAACTGTTACCAATCAATGAGGGGTAGGGGGGGTTGGGGTCAGTGAAAGCAGAAAAGCAAGATAACTATCAAGATTCTCCACCCCCATCAACTTCAGGAATTCCTTTCTGTATTCTGTAAGAGATAATACATCTTTCTAAATTCCATAAACGTTTAATCAGAGCTGATAAGGTTACTAAGGCACCAATCACAAAATCCAATGCACTCTTGTATTTTTCAGATTAAAGAAGCTGATTGACCAAGAAACAGAATCCCAGGAGAAAAGGGAGCAAGAAAAGGAGAAGAGGGTCACTGCCCTGAAAGAGGAGTTGACCAAACTGAAGTCTTTTGCTTTGATGGTGGTAGATGACCAACAAAGGCTGACAGCACAGCTTGCCCTTCAAAGACAAAAAATCCGAGACCTAACCACAAGTACGAAGGAAACACATGCTAAACTAGCCCTTGCTGAAGCCAGAGTTCAGGAAGAAGAACAGAAGGCAACCAGACTAGAGAAAGAACTGCAAACGCAGACCACAAAGTTTCACCAGAACCAAGCAACAATTATGGCGAAGCTCACCAATGAGGACAGCCAAAATCGCCAGCTTCGCCAAAAGCTGGCAGCACTCAGCCGGCAAATTGATGAGTTAGAAGAAACAAACAGATCTTTACGAAAAGCAGAAGAGGAGCTCCAAGATATAAAAGAAAAAATCAACAAGGGAGAATATGGAAACTCTGGTATTCTGGCCGAGGTAGAGGACCTCAGGAAACGAGTGCTGGAAATGGAAGGGAAGGATGAAGAGCTCATAAAAATGGAGGAGCAGTGCAGAGATCTCAATAAGAGGCTCGAAAAGGAAACATCACAGAGTAAAGACTTTAAACTCGAGGTTGAAAAACTCAATAAAAGGATTATGGCTCTGGAAAAATTAGAAGATGCTTTCAACAAAAGCAAACAAGAATGTTACTCTCTGAAATACAACTTAGAAAAAGAAAGGATGACCACAAAGCAGCTGTCTCAAGAACTGGAGAGTTTAAAAGTAAGGATCAAAGAATTAGAAGCCATTGAAAATCGGCTGGAAAAGACAGAATTCACCCTAAAAGAAGATTTAACTAAACTGAAAACATTAACTGTAATGCTAGTAGATGAACGGAAAACAATGAGTGAAAAATTAAAGCAAACTGAAGATAAGTTACAAGCTGCTGCTTCTCAGCTTCAAGTGGAGCAAAATAAAGTGGCAACAGTTACTGAGAAGTTAACTGAGGAAACTAAAAGGGCACTGAAGTCCAAAACTGATGTGGAAGAAAAAATGTACAGTATAACCAAGGAGAGAGATGATTTAAAAAACAAATTGAAAGCAGAAGAAGAGAGGGGAAATGATCTCCTGTCCAAAGTTAATTTATTGAAAAATAGGCTTCAATCATTAGAAGCAGTTGAGAAAGATTTCCCAAAAAACAATTTAAATCAAGATTCTAGTAAATCCACAACAACATTACACCAAGAAAACAATAAGATTAAAGAGCTCTCTCAAGAAGTAGAAAAACTGAGACTGAAGTTAAAGGATATGAAAGCCATTGAGGATGACCTCATGAAAACAGAAGACGAATATGAGACTCTAGAACGAAGGTATGCTAATGAACGAGACAAAGCTCAATTTTTATCTGAAGAGCTGGAACATGTTAAAATGGAACTTGCCAAGTACCAGTTGGTAGAAAAGACAGAGTCTAGCCATGAACAGTGGCTTTTCAAAAGGCTTCAAGAAGAAGAAGCTAAATCAGGGCACCTCTCAAGAGAAGTGGAGGCACTGAAAGAGAAAATTCATGAATACATGGCAACTGAGGACCTGATATGTCACCTCCAGGGAGACCATTCAGTCTTGCAAAAGAAACTCAATCAACAAGAAAACAGGAACAGAGATTTAGGAAGAGAGATTGAAAACCTCACTAAAGAGTTAGAGAAGTACCGGCATTTCAGTAAGAGTCTACGGCCTAGTCTCAATGGAAGAAAAATCTCTGACCCTCAAGTGTTTTCTAAAGAAGTTCAAACAGAAGCAGCAGACAATGAGCCGCCTGATTACAAGAGTCTCATTTCTCTGGAACGGGCAGTCATCAATGGTCAGTTTTATGAGAGTGAGGACCAGGAAGAGGATCCAAATGAGGAGGAATCTGTGCTGTCCTTCAAGTGCAACTCATCTACTCCCTGTCCTATTAACAGGAAGCTATGGATTCCTTGGATGAAATCCAAGGAGGGCAATCCTCAGAATGGAAAAATACAAACTAAATCCAACGGCAACTTTGTACAAACTGGAGATCTAGTCCTAAGCCACACACCTGGGCAACCACTTCATATAAAGGTTACTCCAGACCATATCCAAAACACAGCCACTCTTGAAATCACAAGTCCAACCACAGAGAGTCCTCACTCTTACACAAGCACTGCAGTGATACCAAACTGTGGCACCCCAAAGCAAAGGATAACCATCCTCCAGAATGCCTCCATAACACCAGTGAAATCCAAAACCTCTGCCGAAGGCCTCATGAATTTAGAGCAAAGCATGTCCCCAATTACCATGGCAGCCTTTGCCAGAGCACAGACCCCAGAGTCTTGTGGTTCCATAACTCCAGAAAGGACAATGTCACCTATTCAGGTTTTGGCTGTGACTGGTTCAGCGAGCTCTCCTGAGCAGGGACGCTCCCCAGAGCCACTAGAAATCAGTGCCAAGCATGCAATTTTCAGAGTCTCTCCAGACAGGCAGTCATCATGGCAGTTTCAACGTTCAAACAGTAATAGTTCAAGTGTGATAACTACTGAGGATAATAAAATCCACATTCACTTAGGAAGTCCTTACATGCAAGCTGTAGCCAGCCCCGTGAGACCTGCCAGCCCTTCAACACCACCACAGGATAACCGAACTCAAGGCATAACTAATGGGGCACTAAACAAAACAACCAATAAAGTCACCAGCAGTATTACTATCACACCAACAGCCACACCTCTTCCTCGACAATCACAAATTACAGTAAGTAATATATATAACTGACCCGCATCCAGTCTATACTGATGTTATTGCAAGGAACTCAGTCCTCTTTAATTATCCCTCCACATCCCCCAAAGACTGACTGAACTTGTACTTTGAGAAGGTTTGTGCATGAACTATTCAACAGTACCTGAAACTAACTGTTGCCTGCATAATCATATCAAGTGTGCACTTACTGTATATCTTTTCATTTACATACCTGTATGAAAAATACTTAGTTTGCACTTGTATAAATACATTTTTATGTATTTCATTTTCCATAACTCACATTAATTTGATTGCAACTTGTCTTGGTGAAGTACCTTAACATTATAAAACAGTAAATTTGTTATTTTTACCATTGCTTGCTGAATTTTCTTTTGGTCATTTTGTGTTATATTTTTGCATGTACAGTAGAATTTTATTTCTTGTTCATAATGTCTATTAATTCTTCCTTAAAAAAAAAAAAGAGCAGAGAACTTATTTCCCACTTACAGTCAACTTTTGATCACATATAAAGGCAGATAAAATGGTTTATATAAATAAAACTTTATGATTTCAACATGAACTATAAGATCTCTCAGGGGTAAACTTAACTTTATGTTGGAGATATCTCTCAATATCTTTGGTGCCCAGCACAATGCTTCATACATGTTAGGAACTTAGGAACTTAATGGACTGATAATAACTAAATAAAATAATATTAAATAATTTGTTTCTGTGAGCAAATGAGCTGATGGTGAAAGTAAAAAACTTTGAAATGTGATAGGAAGCCAGAAAAAGTACATTTGGAAATACAAGTAATAAAAGTTACCTTGACAATCAAGAGTTGACTGTATTTCTACAATAGATGAAAATCTCCATAAAACTTATATGTCTATACTCAAACCTAGACCTGGCCACTATGACAAGTACTCTTGAACATGGTTTCAAAGCAAAAATGTCATTTTTGTTCTTTTTCTCTATTTGGTTCCTCAAATCATTTGGATTACTTAAGGTAGGTGCTTCCTACCTTGCTTTTAAATGGCTTCCTTTAGAAGGTTACAACCTAACCATGTGTTGTTTTTTTAACAAGCAAACAAAAGCCAAGATAGTTACAAATACAAGTTATAGAAAAGGCATGTTTAAAAAAGATCTTAAGAGTATGTTGAGAGAAGTTTCCTCTGTGATTATTATTATGCCATTTATAAGGTAGGTGAGACAGCCTAAAAATTCTGGTATCTGGCTCATGGGCTTGTCCGAGCTTAATCCATACTTCTATATCAGAGAACAGCAGTTTTCAAAGGAAGATTTTAAATTAAAAATCAGGTTCCCCAGTCACCTTCCAAAAAAATGATTTTAGACAAAGTAGCTCACTGCCATTTTCCCTTTCCAACCTTGTAACTGTTGATTTAGTTTTGTTAATTTTATTGCTAGTTATTGATTTTAAACACAATTCATTTGGACACATTTAGGCAAACTGTAAAGATCTTTAGAAGTAAAAGAAGTATTTCACAATTATCCTCCTTTTCCCTGCAAAATCAATTTCATGATAGCCAAGCGAGGATTTGTTGACAGAAACACTTCCATGGTGATGAACTACAACACCAATGCTGTGGGCTTGCATCATCATTAAATAAATTTGGATGAAAGTTTAGGCTGGTGATGAATGAGAAAGCTTCTGTTTAAACACATGTATCTTGGGAATCAGCAGTGACCCAACTATATTAGAAAATACATGACAGCCTAAATGCTTTTTAAAACTTTTTATTTTTAAGTCACCTTAGAGTAAAACTTTAGAAGGAACCTGCATACTTCGTTTTACAAAAGTCTTTCAAAAACATGTTTTTCTAGATAAAACTCAAGAGAGAATACTAGTAACATTCTGAAGGGTACTGATCATAAAATTATGAATGGAAACTAGAAAGAATTAAAGGACATGGTCTTTAAAGTGCTTCCCAACCTCTGTCACGTAACGGCCCAAACAGAACACGTTTCCATGACACTGGGGGGAAATGGAAGAAGAGGCAGAGATGATCAGCCCCAAGGTTCTCCTGGCTGCCCCAAATGCTGAAAGGAAAATTCACTCTTGGCATACCTACAACTAAGATAGTTTGAGGATCTCTGGCTATTCATTAGTCCATCCATTTTGTAAGGATTCAATTTATTTATTATGTGAGCCAGAGCAATTCTCTACAATAAAGTTAATACTATATGTCCTGAATTCCATAATTATAGTGCACAAATTCTCATTTTATTATCTATTCCAGATATTAACTATAAGCAGGCTTCCCAAGTGATTAACATTATTGGATTTATTGAACTTTCAAAGAGTCAAACCTCTTGTAGAGATTCCTCTATGGGGAGGATGACTTGGGTATAATAATTCATATTAGCATTAAACTTTAAGAGCACTGTTAAGATTAATAATATATAAAGATTATTAAAAGTGATAACAATTGAAGTTTATTGCAAACACAGCAGCATTTCTAAGAATCTTCCCATTTCTATAAAATCATACCTAAAATGACATTCTAGAGTGTTAGCCTTTCATTTAAAAAATAATTCTTATATCTGTGCACGCACATGTGTGTGTGTGTGTGTGTGTGTGTGTGTGTGTGTGTGAGTGTTTACAGAGCTTTCTTTTTCATCCACATACTAGTACAATCACAGAAGGACCTTGAAAACTAGGATGGAGAAAGTAACAGGAAAAATTATTTGTATGAGATATGAAAGGATGGAGGGTTATATTCTTGGGGAAAAGAATGCCCAGGAGAGAATAAGAAGAGATACACTACTTTTATATACATCTAAAAAAATACTATCTTCCTTTCATTGGTCAAAACCCCAGCTTCAGAACCAAGTTTCATTGTTCTTGTCCTCCTCCGAGCTCTCTAACTTTTTGAGCTGTGTCATCACAGACTTGAATGATTTTATCACATTCTTCTTTCCATTTAAGAACAATGGCAAAACTTTCCCCTCAAGGTTGCACTGCTCTTTGGGGGCACTGGTGAAAATAAAATCAGCAGCCTTGCTAGGACAAGGTGTATTTCCCATAGTTGGATATTTACATATAGAGGAGTCACTCTATACTTGTTCAAGATGATGGGATTCCATAAACTCCACTCAGAAGGTCTCTGCAACTACAATTCACAATGCCAATTTGTTTTCTCTGAGGTCTTTATGACATCTTAAGGTTAATTTTACCCACTGCTTGCACTGTGAGAAGGTCATGAAAGGGATATTTAATTAAAAAATTTTAGACTTGCAGAAACCGGTTTGGCTCAGTGGATAGAGCGTCAGACTGTGAACTGAAGGGTCCCGGGTTCGATTCCGGTCAAGGGCATGTACCTTGGCTGCAGGCACATCCCCAGTAGGGGACGTGCAAGAGGCAGCTGATCGATGTTTCTCTGTCATCAATGTTTCTGACTTTCAATCCCTCTCCCTTCCGCTCTGTAAAAAAATCAATAAAATATATTTTTAAAAAAGAAAATTTGGGGGTAGCAATAAAAAAGTAAAGTTTATTTTTAAAAAATAAAGAAAAAAAATTTTTTTAGACTTATAGCCTAAAAATTATATCATTTTTACTGATTGAAGAATAATTCCACACAAAAACAAGTAGCTTTGATTCTGAGTCTTTACAAAGCCAGTGTCCTTTGAAACTTGTTAAACAAAGATTTTTAAATTAACAACATTCTAGTTCCCCTAAACTTTGCTTTCTATTAAGTGTTTTCCTCCAAAATAATAATTTTGCTTTCAAATCCTAAGAGAAAAGATAAACAATGCCCAAAATATTAAGATCAGCGTTTTTCTAAATAAAATCCAAGAGAATCCTGGATCCCATCCAGAGCTATCAAATCAGAATAATTGAGGATAGAGGCCCAGGAAGCTGCATTTTAAAAAAACACTTATGCTGATTAGTATGCACCCTAAAGTAGGTACTCCATTGTTTTACAAATTCCTATACTGATAAACATTAGTAAATGTGTTCCTTCTAACTAGTCTCACTCTAGCAGAATGAATTACACCTGGAAGTGTAACTATTCTGCCCTCTAGTGGCCTGTCCTCACGTTTGCTTTTTATTCAAAAGAAATGTTCAATTAAAAAAACACACACACACACACAAAAAAAAACCCCAAAAATCATTACCATTTTATTGGTAGGAAGGTTCCCAGTTTTATAACTGTACAAAGCATAGATGCCTGAATCTTCAGCGGAGCAGCAGCACACTGTCTGACACCTCCAAGCTCTGTTTCGTTCTCATATCTCAGACCTTCAACATAAGCCTACAGCATTTCTTGGGAATGGTCCAGAACACACATTAGAGAGAGCAGTTTGGATGAACCAAAACAAAGGACTCCATTTACCTCAGGCCACAATGAAGCAAATGAAGAAAGAGCAAGAAAAACAAGTAGCTCATTAGTTTCCAAACTTTAAACTTCTTAAAAATTCATTTTCATTTATACTACACTCCAAGTCCTTTCCAATTGATGGACCCTTTTACTCTTGAAGCTCAGTAAAGAAGGATAAAGTTTTTGTGCAGTCAAATATATCAGAGCAGAATCCCCCAACGGCAACTCTGTAGGATAAGGAATCCTTAGAGAGTCCAGCAAATTAACTGGACAACACTTCTGAGTAACTTATAATTCAATAACGAATTAACACTGTTTAAATGGCAGCACATACAAATCTGTCAACTTTCCATCAGGACACAAGGTTTTACACTTAAAATGGTGCCATAAAAATGTACTCTGACATCACAATCAGCTACCCTAGTGATAGGATAATCCTCCTTACTTGTGTCCTCATTTCAAAACATCACCTGTTCTTCACAAAATTATTGGTCAAGAGAGATCAAATCTATCGGATTATTTGAGACAATATTTTGAAAGCCTAAAATTAGTTATAAGTTAGTGAGTGCTTTCCCCCTCCATCTCATAACGAAATGGTTCTGTATAATTAAATATTTGTCTTATTTTTTTCAATTACAGTGTGCATCAATATTATTTTTAGTTTCAGCAGCATAGTGGTTAAACAATATACTTCACAAAGCGTTTGTCCCGATATTTTCAGTACCTACCTGTCACCACACACAGTTATTACATTATTGACTACTAGAAGATTGTGAACAAAATTCGTGCACGGGGGTGTGTGTGTCCCTCAGCTCAGCCTACACCCTCTCCAATATGGGACCCCTTGAGGGATGTCTGACTACTTGTTTAGGCTCAATCCTGATAGGAAGCAAAGCTTCCAGGATCAGGCCTAAATGGGCAGTCAGATATCCCTCTCACAATCCAGGACCACTGGCTCCCAACTGTTCACCTGCCTGCCTTCCTGATTGCCCCTAACCACTCCCCTGCCATCCTGATTGATGCCTAACTGCTCCTCTGCCAGCCTCTTTGCCCCTAAGTGCCCTTGCCTGCAGGCCTTGTCCCTCCCAACTGTCCTCCCCTGCTGTCCACCTTGTGTTCACATAGGAGCAACCATCTTTGACCACATGGGGGCAGCCATCTTGTGTGTTGGAGTGATGGTCAATTTGCATATTACCCTTTTACTAGATAGAATAAAGGCCTGGTGCACGGGTAAAGGTCAGCTGGTTTGCCCTGTAGGATGTCATGGATCAGGGTGGGGGTTCCCTTGGGGCATGGGACAGCCTGGGCGAGGGGTCTGTGGTGGTTTGCAGGTTGGCCACAACCCCCAGTGACCCAAGCAGAGGCCCTGGTATATGGGATTTATTTATCTTCTACAATTGAAATTTTGTAGCCTTGAGCAGAGCTAATCCTCCTGCTTGCTCCGTGGCTGCAGCCATTTTTGCTGGGATTTATTTATCTTCTATAATTGAAACTTTCTAGTGGAGGCCTAGGAAGGCCAGAACTGTGGGATCTTTGCTTCCTTCATTGCCGGGGGCAACCCAAGGCTCCTGCTCTCTCCAGCTCTGTGACTGCTGCCATTTCTGTTGGGATTTTTTATTGTATATAATTGAAACTTTGTAGCCTCAAGTGGAAGCCTGGGCCTGCCAGGGTGTGCAGAAAGCTTGGCTTCCTCCATTGCTGGGGAAACCGAGATTCTTACTCCTGCTCACTTGTGGCTGCAGCCATCTTGATCATGTTTATTTGCATACTTGCTCTTGATGGCTGGTGGATGTGGCTTATGGGTATAGCGGAGTGATGGTTAAACTGCATGTTACTCTTTTATTAGATAGGACTAGAGACCCAGTGTACAAAATTCGTGCACGGGGGTGGGGGTGTCCCTCAGCCCAGCCTGCACCTCTCCAATCTGGGACCTCTCAAGGGATGTCCGACTACCCATTTAGGCCCGATCTCAGTAGGATCAGGCCTAAAGAGATAGTCGGACATCCTTCTCACAATCGAGGACTGCTGGCTCCAAACTGCTCACCTGCCCGCCTCCCTGATTGCCCTTAACTGCTCCTGCCTGCCAGCCTGATCACCCTCTAACCACTACCCTGCCAGCCTGATTGATGTCTAACTGCTCTCCTGCCAGCCTGTTTGCCCCCAACTTCCCTCCTCTGCTGGCCTGGTTACCCCTAACTGCCCTCCTGTAGGTTTGATCACCCCCAACTGCCCTCCCTTGCAGGCCTCATCCCTCCCAACTGCCCTCCCCTGCTCGCCATCTTATGGTGGCCATCTTGTGTCCACATGGGGGCAGAATCTTTGACCACATGGGGGCAGCCCTCTTGTGTGTTGGAGTGATAGTCAATCTGCAAATTACTCTTTTATTAGAAAGGATAGAGACCTGGTACATGGGTGGGGGCCAGCTGGTTTGCCCTGAAGAGTGTCCCAGATCAGGGTGGGGGTTCCCTTGGGGTGTGGGGTGGCTTGGGTGAGGGGCCTATGGTAGTTTGCAGGCTGGCCACATCCCCCAGTGACCCAAGCGGAGGCCCTGAGATCTGGGATTAATTTATGTTCTACAATTGAAACTTTGTAGCCTGGAGTAGAGCCAAGCCTTCTGCTCCCTCCGTGGTCACAGCCATTTCTGTTTGGATTTATTTAAATTCTGTAACTGAAACTTTGTAACCTTGTTAGGCTGCAGAAGCTTGGCTTCCCCCATCGCCCGGGCAGCCCTAGCTTCTGTGTTCTCCAGCTCCATGGCTGCCACCATTTCTGTTGGGATATCCTATCTTATAAAAGAGTAATATGCAGATTGACCATCACTCCAACACACAAGATGGCTGCCCCATGTGGACACAAGATGGCCACCATAAGATGGCCAGCAGGGGAGGGCAGTTGTGAGAGATCAGTCCTGCAAGGGAGGGCAGTTGGGGTCAAACAGGCTGGCAGGGGAGCAGTTAGACATCAATCAGGCTGGCAGGGGAGTGTTTAGGGGGTGATCATGCTGGCAGGCAGAAGCAGTTAGGGGCAATCAGGGAGGCAGGCAGGCGAGCAATGGCAAGCCAACAGTCCTGGATTATGAGAAGGATGTCCGACTGCCCGTTTAGGCCTGATCCCACTGGGTCTGAACGGGCAGTTTGACATCCCTCAAGAAGTCCCAGATTGGAGAGGGTACAGGCTGGGCTGAGGAACAACCCCCCAACCCCATGCACATATTTTGTGCACCAGGCCTCTAGAATCTTCTATAATTGAAACTTTGTAGCATTGAGGGGAGGCCTAGGCTGGCAACGGGAGACGAAAAGCTTGGTTTCCTCCATTGCCGGAGAAACCCAAGTCTCCCTCCTGCTCTCAGAGGCCACAGCTATCTTGGTTGGGGTTTATTTGCTCCTGATTGGCTTGTGAGTGTGGCTTGATAGGAGATATGGTCAATTTGCATATCACTCTTTTATTAGATAGGACTAGAGGCCTGGTGCATGAAATTTGTGTATGGGGGAAGTGTCCCTCAGCCCAGTCTGCACCCTCTCCAATCTGAGACCCCTCGAGGGATGTTCGACTGTCCGTTTACTGGGATCAGGCCATGGGAGTGTGGCCAGCCTGGGTAAGGAGCTGAGGGCTGTTTTCAGGCGGGCCACACCCTCTTCAGGGTGGGTGTTCCTGCTGGGGTGTCTGGCCAGCCCAGGTGAGGGGCTGATGGCTGTTTTCAGGCTGGCCACAGCCCCTTCAGGATGGGGGTCCTCACTGGGGTGCCTGGCCAGTCTGGGTGAGGGGCTGATGGCTGACTGTAGGTTGGCCATGCCCCCCAAGCGGGGACCCTCACCCCATGGGGGTATGGCCAGCCTTGGTGAGAGGCTGATGGTTGTTTGCAGGCTGACCACAGCCCTTTCAGGGGAGGAGGGGGGGTCCCGCTGAGGTGCCTGATCAGACTGGGTGAGGGGCTGGTGGCTGTTTGCAGGTCGACACACCCTGGTGACCCAGGCTCCCAGCCCCTCCTTTTTTTCTTTCTTTCATTCTTTTTTTTTTTTCAGCATCTCCTTGAGTGGAGGCCAGGGCTGGCTGGAAGCAGGTGTCTGAAATTTATTTATCTTCTATAATTGAAACTTTGTAGCCTTGAGCAGAGGCCACGGCAAGCTAGGGTTGGAAGCTTGGCTTCCTCTATCACCGGGGGCAACCCAAGCCTCCTGCTCGCTCCAGCTCCATGGCCAGTGCCATCTTTGTTGAGTAAATTTGCATACTCGCTCCTGATTGGCTGGTGGGTATAGCAGAGTGATAGTCAATTTGCATGTTTCTCTTTTATTAGTGCAGATATTTCCTATGCTATACTTTATATCCCCATGACTTTTGTAACTACCAATCTGTACTTCTCCGGTGTATTTTTAAAGATTACCTAAAATAACATTTTTCTTTTTCTTTTTTTTTTTTTGTCTCAGTTTTGTTTTTTAAAGTTCTGTTTTTATGTTTGGATAACTAACAATGTATATAGACATCCTATAGACGTACAAAGGCTGCCTCACTCCCTGCCATTGCTTAGGCCTCTGGAAAGGTGGGTTATTTTACTAATTGATGTAACATTCATGTATCTCAGTGACATACACAGTGTCTCAGCACACAGTAACTTCTCTTCAAAGCCTCACAGGGATCTTGACATACTGATTGCCTACCTCCTACCCAACACTGAGACAGGTATTATGGAAACAAAAGTTTCATTATCTTTGAAGGGGTTATTAATCTGGGCAAAAAAGAGATAAGAAATAAGAGTATCAGATAATATTTAATCAAGTGGCAAACTAAATTTCCTACAGTAATTTAGAGATTTAGGGGACTACAGCAGATTAACAAGGCTTAATACTTGAAGCTGGGGAAGGAAAGATTTAGATAAGTGGAGTGATTGCAGGGAGAGAACATTTGAGGCAAACAAACAGAAGATCAGGTTCCAGTTGGTGTCTTTCCATAAAAGATTTGTTTTCTTCTCTAAGAGTCTATGAATTAATGTTCTTTGCTCCTCACCAAAGTTTCTCAACTTCAGGACTATTTAATAGTTTCTTTGATATTTAATAGATTTAATATTTAATAGATTTGACTATTTAATAGATTCTTTGTTGTGGGGGAAGTTATGAACATTGCAGGCTGTTGAGGAGCATTCTTGGCTTCCACCCACTAGATGCTAAGTCACATTCCCCAACTGTGACAAACAAAAATGTCTCCTGACATAGCCACATGTTTGGGGCAAATTTTCAGAACTGGTTCATCTCCCTAGTTGAGGACCGCTGCATCAGAGAGATGAATAAACTGAATCTATGAGCCAATTCCTCCTTTACATTACTTGCTGTGAAAAAAATTTAACAGCTCACTTAAAAATTGTTATGTCTAGTGTGTAGAGATGGGCATCTTGAATCTGACAAAACATAAGCCTCAAAGCAACTTTAAAAATCTGCACTTAAGACTGTAGTTGCATAAAGACTGTTTCCACTCACTTGACAGATCATATGAATATTTGAATATTTATATTTTTATTAATACCTTGTACCTTTGTCTCTTTTAAAGATACCAAATTATAAACTAGAGTTTTTGGACAAGCTTTCCATTATCACATGCCTTTGGGAGTAGTAAAGAAAAGTCTTGACAATCAACCATCTTTGTCTTAAAGAAGGAAAAAAATGGGTTTCAGGAGGATTGTAAAGAACTTAAGAAATAACTCCCTTTACTGTTTTAAACCTCTCTAAAGATTCCTCTCTGAGGAGTTTCAATTCCCTCTGCATTAGTATAAAACCACCATAGGCACAAATGTCTTCTGTTAAGATACAAGTTTTCTTCATTTCTGAACAAGTCTCCTACAAAATTAATCTGACAAATATTAATCATGTACCTAATGTTACTCATTGCTATGCTGGACAGCTTGGCAGATGTAAGATTTAGAATCTAAGGTGGGAGTTGAGGACAACCTTAAAAGGTAATTAAGAGAACAACAAAGAAAAGGAATTCTATAGCTAGTAAGTACTATAGGAATTTGGAGCAGGTTGCTCTGGGGCAAGGTTTGTGGATTAGATTTCAGAAACAGATATTTGAGCAGGAGCTAGGGAATGAAGAAGATTGGGAAAGAGGACAAAATGTATTCCTGGGAGATGCCCAAAAGAGCAGAGGTGTGAGGGCAAGGCAGGAGAGGAGGAAATCAATATTCAAGGAACTACGAGCAGTGCAATGTGGCTGAAGTTGATGGTTGAGGCAGGGGTAAGGCTTGAAGGGCAGAGTTCTGTCAGATGGTGAAGGCCTTGATACAGTGCTAGGAAATGTTCTGTGTCCTCACAGAAGGCTTCTGAGTAGTGAGACTACATAACAAACAGGAGGAAACTAATCAATGTTTTATACAATGTTAGTTTATTTCACAACAATCCTATAAATGGGGTTTTACCACAATTTTAAACATAAAGAAATTAAAATTCTGAGAGGACTGCTGCTTTTAGCTCCTGGTTATTGTTAGTATGTTACAAAAATGAGATATAAAAACAGGTTACATTCATTGTCTCATTCTCTTTCCCTGGCAACATACTGAAAATCTGCTTTAGTGAAAGGGGCAAGAGTACAACGAATTGCATTTAGTTCTCTCCATTACCTATGGGGGCAGACAAGTTGGCTAACATTACCTCCCTGCACTGTGCCTCACAAGCCTGCCACAATAGCCAGAACACTCAGCATACCCCTAAAGGCACACGGGGCTTTTCCTCTCTCTTCCCCACTGCTCTACAGGGATAGAATCCTCATCTGTCATTTAAAAAATATATATATTTTTATTGCTATGAGAGAGGAAGGGAGAAAGAGAGAGGTAGAAACATCAATGATGAGAAAGAATCATTGATAGGCTGCTTCCCATTGGGGATCAAGCCCACAACCCAGGCATGTGCCCTGACTGGGAAGCAAACCGTGACCTCCTGGTTCATAGGTCCAAACTCAACCACTGAGCCATGCCGTTCAGGCTCATCTGTCATTAAGTTACTCATACTGAAAGGTCTGGCTCAAGCCTTACCTCTTCTGAAACCTTCCATGATCACTACAACCAACTCCCTTCCAACTCCTCCTATATCCCAGAGGTCACAGTTAGGGTAACAAGAGATAATCAATGTGAGATGCCAAACTCCACACACATGGGCAGGCATGGGGAAGACTAACCTGGGCATAGAAGAGGGGAGAAACCATGACCAAGGAAAAGCATAAGTCCTCGCTCCTGGGAGACTCTTTACTCAGAGCACTAGAGCTACAAAGTGCACTCTATTCTAAAGATTCTATAAGCAAAGGCACAAATGTCAGGCATGAAGAATGAACTGGGACAGTCTAACAACATGTACAGAGCAGAAGGACCTGATGGGCATTGGAGATGGCTGGAAAGAAAAGCAACAGAAATTAGTGAAGGTGAGCCACAGAAGGAGCATGATGGCCACATATATCAAAGCTTTTAAGGAGGGGGCCATTTTAACAGTCCTGAAACAGACACAGGACCACCAGGCAATCAAGGGATCAAGGTCCAGTCGTCATAAAGACAAGTACCATCAGCTAAGCCCTGAGACGCTGGGACTCCTGGTTTTGTAGAAACCTAGAAAATTTTCCTAGATCATATACCCTAATTTCTCAAGTAACATCATCACTTATTAAAAAAGACTGATAGTCCCAAAATCACTTAAAAAAAAAAAAAAAAAGCACCATTTATTTTCCCAGCTCAGGGAGAGAAGTGTTAAGTGCTTCCAATTCAGGATTAAAATAGTTGTAAACCAAGGAAGCATCACAAATAAAAGTGCTGTTTTAGAGTAAAGCCTTTAAGTTGTTCTTCAGAGTATCTCTTATAACAACTAAATGCATATAAACATCTGCTTCAATGCAGCCACTTTTCAAACAACTCAAAGAAATTACTCAAGAATGAATTACTATCCTTCACTATCAGTGAGTTGGTTGTTTTTTTTTTTCCTTCTCTTACAAAAACAAACAAACAAACAGAGCTATTCCTCTTCTGTTCTTTGCCTTTTAAGGGAATTAATATCAGTCAGTTCGGAAGCCTCAGAAAAGTACAATTTCATAGAAAGGAGTTAACAATTGCAACACATTCCTAAAGGGTCCATAACATAAGAAACATTTAAACACTTGACAGTCCCTTCAGGGCAACAGGGATGGGGTCAGTGGATACGGATCATATTGAGAAGGGTGACATCTTTAATAGTGATGACAGAAGCAGCACAATATTTTTATATAAAACTTTTTTTTGATTATAAAATTAATACATATTTGTTACAAAAACTTTGGAAAATATGAATGCTTCCAGGACTGCTGCTTTTAGCTTCTAAAAAGGGTAATGAGAGGACTAGGGAGAACAATGGACAATTATTACTATTTTTTTAGGCGAATCTATCAACTATGGCCCTATTCCACATTTTCTTAGACTACTAGTGAGGAAGGAAATGTGCTGAAGTGGCCATCCTATCCTTCCTGAACACCTCCGGGACCAAGAAGTGGCAGATCCCCCCACAGAGTACAAGTTTATGTAAGCTGTCTGCTTGGACCAGACACAATGGACAAGGGGCCAGCCTGGTCACTGGAAGAGAGGAACAGGATTTCCTTTTCCTCATCTAGCCAATCAGTGCTTGGATAATGGTTCAATTACTGTGCATTGTTCAAGTACTGGAAAGAAATGCCTCCTTAGGAGGTGGCTCTCAGGACTAATTACTCTCTTATCAGTTAATAAAATCAGTGGCCTCGTGTAGGGGATGTGGGCATAGAATAGGGCCAGACAAAACACAACTCTCAGACTCTGGTTAGAATGTACAAGTACCAATGTGGGAAAAGAGACCAGTGATAGCTGAGATGGAATTACATTTTCTCCCTGGGCTGTCTCAGCCACTTAAATGGTATCAATAATTTCTCTATGATGATTCTCAAAGCAACATTAAATTTTCAATGTCTACAAAACGATCCTACATGGAAGGTCCAATCACATTTCAAGCTAAGCATGTGCTCACACCGCAGTGCCCTATTGCTCTTTCTATGCCCTTCTCTTGTTTATTACTTGTGCCCTCAGTACAGATGGTACTGTAAAATAGTTAATCTACTACATTTAACCCCTCACCTCTCTAATGCAACCTTCACTAATGTCAGCAGTGATCTTTCTATGACACTGTGTTCATCATGGCAATTCTCCAGTCTCCCAAAACATCACTTACTTAGCACTTATAGCACTGTATGCCCAAAGTCCAAACCTTCTACCAGACCTCCATCTCTCACCTCATCTCCCTTGGAAACTCTGCACATATCCTGCACCCTCACCAGCACATGGTACTGACCATCCTCGCAAATACCATCATGCTTTCTTACCCTGTAGCTTTGCTTATGCTGTTCCAAAAGCTGAAATGCTCTTCTCTTTGTTCCTCATATTGAAGAAACTATACTCCTACTCAAGTGCCATTTACTCTGGAAAACCTTATCCTATCTAATAAAGAGTGAATATGCTAATTAACCTCCATGTCCTCACAGAGATGGCGGTGCCCACAGCCAATAAGGAGGGGATTTGCTAATTGATTGCCACACCCTCAGAGATGGCAGCGCCCCGGCCCTTCAGCTCCACCAGGGAGGCAGGCATGCAGCACAGCTGGGCCCACCCCCAGGTGGCTCTGGCCTCTCCATACACCTGCCTCTGGAATCTCCCAGTCTCCTCAACCCCCAGCCACCCAGGGCCAGCTCAAGGTGCAGGCAAACCTCAGATGTCAGCTGCCCAGCTGCCTAGGGCTGGCTGAGGCTTGCACTGTCAGCAATGGCAGCAGCAGAGGTGTGATGGGGGCGTTGCCTTCCCCTGATCACTGGGTTGCCTCCTACACCTGAAGGCTCCCAGACTGTGTGAAGGGGCAGGCCAGGCTGTGGGACCCCCCTCCCCTCCAGTGCATGGATTTTCATGCACCAGACTTCTAGTTTTTTTATAATCTTCCTCTGAGTATCCAAAATACTTCTCTGTGCCTCTATTATAGCACTTCATTTTGCCTCTTATTATAATTGTTTTTTCTCTCTCCTATACTATAATTTCTTTAAGAGCAAGAATCAGCTATCATTTATTTTTGAAATTCTCATATCAATATTTCTCTAAATGCAATCACTGATCACCTTCATCAGAATCACTTAGGACTCTGCAGATTTCCAATGCAGGAAATCTGCATCTTATCAAGCCTCCTGGGTTATTCTTGGGACATATAATGTTTCAGAACCAGTCTTACTCAGAGCTTACACCCTGCTGGTCGGAGGTGCTCAACAAAGGCGCACATGCTAACAACACACCTGGTGGCCACAGCAGACCAGCATTTGTTCTTTTCACAGAATCACACAGTCAGAGCCAAAGGACTTTATAGTGGTGCAGCTGCTTCATTTCTCAATTCAAGGATAGGAAAAGGCAGGAAGGAGTAGAAAGTACTCTTCAGGGGAACTCTAAAAAAGAAAGACTCACAATGCTCAGACCAAGTAGAATACGGAAGGAAAGAATGTGTGATGGTATCCTTTTCTCGGCCAGAGGTGATTAAAAACAAAGCCCAGGAATTGGGCTGCTTCAACTGCTAGGGTTACTAGCATATCTCCAATAATTTATTGAAGAGAGGGAGAAGAAGGGATAGAGAAGGAAGACAAGAAAGGTAAGATAATCAAAGAAGTTATCACTATGATCAGAAATAGGCATCTTAAGAAGAGATATAAGGAAAGAAGATAAAAATGATAATAATGTTGACATTAGTAACAACTAGCACTTACCTGGCACTTTGGATGTTCCAGGGTCTTTCCTACACAATATCTCCCCAAATAATTTGCCAACAGGTATTCTAATCCTCAGATACAGACTACAGATGAGGAAACTGAGATCTGCAAAGCTAACTGACTTATTCAAGGACACTCAACTAGTCGGTGCCACAACCAGAAAGAAGGACCAGGTTTGGCTCTGCCCTTTGCTCTAGCCACTAACTCTTGGCTGTTGTAAAATGTAAACCTGCAAATGATTTTAAAAATTTAAATGGGTGCAAATATGGGAACGAAAAATAAGAGGGAAGGTACAAAAAATATCTAAAATGAAAAATCTGACTGATGAATAAAAAGAAAGGGGATAAACAAGGAAGACATTTTAAGGTTAGTATATTTTATTTTAACCTACTATTTCTACATATGATGTTGTGCATCTGGGCACAAAATGGAAGCAACTGGGGTTAGGAATGATTTTCCAAAACTTATTTCAATATTTATTATTGGATTGCCTCACTGCCCATGGTGTAATTACCACAGAAAGGTTGGGAGGTGAACAGATATAACCACAAACCATGATACATTATTTCAAAAATGGATCCATTTCCTCTAACTTTCACCTCAGAAACTAGACAACTCTTTAATATAAACCACAGCACTGCAACAATATTTAAAACCAAATGTCCTCTCACAGGAGGTAAATGGGAACAAGCTAATCAAACTACACAGTTTCCTTTTGAAGAACCTCTTGCCATATAAATCTATAAAATCTTTAGTGATAAAGTTTTAGTGTATAATGAGGAAATTCTGAGAAAACAAGAGAAAAACAGCCAAAGCAGCTATCTGCCAGATTCATTATCTGTTATTTCCTCTCCCCACCTCCCTTAAAATCAGCAGTGATTTATCAAACAATACAAAAGACAAAAGAAAGAAGAAAAATAATATTTCAAAGATATTTTTCTCCAGTTGACATTTCCTCCTTTTCATTACCATATTCATCATCATTATTTAGGCACTTTCCCATTAAACAGAGATTCAAAACAACAACAACAAAAGACTCATTCTGATAAAATCCAGCTTTGACTGCTTATTCCATAACTGGGTTCCCAAGGGAGTCAGGTGGCCCTGAATCCGCCCCTCCCCTGCACCACCCCAAGGACTACAAATAAAAATGATCTGAGGTCTTTAGGAGTCTTAAGCCTTAGAATCTCTGGAGCTAAAGTTGTAATGAAGGTCCTGAAGTCCCTGGTGTTAGGAATTCCCAAGGGTGCACTGCTTACTTAAACAACATGTTGCCAATATATCTCTAAAAAGTTTAAAGAGCTTACAAAATTCATTTCATTTAGAAAAAAAGAAACATCCTGACTCCAGCTGTCTAACTAGGACCTGGAAATATCCCCATAAATGCTGATTTTTTTCTAATATATGTTTGTCCTCCATGGTAATGTAAAAGAATGCAAGGATCAATTAGAAACCAGGCTATAGAACTAATACTCCAACTAAAACTAAAGATATCTTCACCTTCCTGTACTTTTGGCCCCTAAAACTCACTGCCACCTAATGACTTTTGTAACCACGAAGTCTTGCAGATTGCTCAGTTTGTTTTAAAATCTATGGACCAAATAAGCCAACATTTTAAGAATTCAAGGAATACATTCTACAAATATACTTTTTTTCCCCTACTGCTCTCTAGATAAAACCAATGCCTCTGTCTCATTGAACTCAGCATCCTTCTTGTTCTCTATTCCAAATCCCAATTTCCCATTGAACTATGTTAAAAAAATTTTTCTTCTATGCATGAGCTTTGCACTTCCTTAATCTCTTCCAAGACATCTGCTTTCTGATGAAACCCAGGAGTCTCGAGCTCTGAGTAGAACATTCACTGTGTGGTCTTAAAAGAGCCATATGCATGGATTCATTTCAATACCCACTCCTAATTTGGATAAAACTTTCTTGGAACTATTTGACATACTGTTCTATAAAAATGATCCAAGAGATGACATATTGTAATGGTTCATACCTCATTTACTGAAACATACCCAAGTATAAAATTTGTACAAGAAAACAAACTAAAAAAATACAGCACCATTTTTTTTTAAGATTTGGGAATGACATTTAGGGTTATCCTAACAAAATAACCAGTCTTTGCTGACATCTAGAGGTAAAAACTATGTAGTGAAATCAGAGTTAGAAAAACCCCAAATTAGCTTGCGGCATCCATGTGTAGAAACAATGGGAAACCAGTATGTTTGGGGCAACTGGCCCTACCAATGACCACTATCCCAAGACACCCTGCTTTCACCAACACATCAGTATAGCTTTTAAAAAACAAGCCCACCAATACTGTGTTCCATTCTGATTAGTTTATCGGACAGATTTCAATTCTGAATAACATGTGATGCTCCTCAAAAACTCACATGCCCATATCCCATTCATAGACAAACCAAGTCGGTGGGTGCTGAGATGTGGTCTGGGCATCTGTAGTGTTTTAATAGCCACACGTGGTTCTGATAAGTATCTCGTCTCCACTAGGACAGGAAGCTCTGACCTTTCACAGTGTTAAACCTCCCCCATCCAGGTAGGCCAAAGTTCCAGGTGAAAGACTTAAAGCCTATATCTAAAGGAGGTTCAACTATGGCAGTATTTCTCAGTGTGGCAGGCTGAGCACCTGCCTCAGATGAATCACTCTGAGAGTTCATTAAAATGTGGACTACTGGTTGCACCCATAGCCAAATACATTTTAACTTCCAAGAAGAAGAACCAGGAATCTGCAAATTAAATAAAATCCCAACACAGATTTTTGTATAATAGAACCGATCTAAATTGACAAAATTAAAGGACATCACAGAAACGTATCTTAGAAAAGCTATAATTAATGTTATGGTCACAAGATCAGCTGACTTGAATTAGTCCACCACTAATTTCAACTGCAACTGCTATTAGTCATGATGAAAACTATAACGCATTTTTAAAAGATTTACATTTTTAAACTCATAGGAAGGAAAGGATGATGCAAGCAAAGAGGGGGAAATAATAATAACAATCAATACTGAATTATAATGGGAGAATTACAGTTACCTTTTCCTATCTCTTTAACAATGTGTTCTCATCTAAGAGTATTTTTCCTTCATAAACAAAATAAGTATATTTGTAAGTGAATATGAACTCAATCAAGATTTTTAAAAAATCTTTAATTGTTCAGTTTATTAATTATATTGTTCCCTTTTTTTCCCGCTATAGTTCCCCTCCACCTGGTACCCATCCCACCCTCCGCCCTCACCCCCCTCCACTTTCCTCTCCCATAGTTGCATGATTTTTGTCCAGTCTCCTGCTGTACTTCCCACACCCCCTTTCTCCCCAAGAGTTGTCAGTCCATTCCCTCTC
This sequence comes from Antrozous pallidus, assembly GCA_027563665.1. Lineage (NCBI taxonomy): Eukaryota > Metazoa > Chordata > Mammalia > Chiroptera > Vespertilionidae > Antrozous > Antrozous pallidus. The sequence goes on along the minus strand of CM050514.1, from coordinate 83,450,342 downwards.
TATGTCCGTGATTCTGTTACATTCACCAGTTTATCCTGTTCATCAGCTTATTAATTCACTTGATTTTTAGATTCATTTGTTGATAGATGTGTATTTGTTGTTCATAATTTACACTTTTATCTTTTTCTTCTTCCTCTTCTTAAAGAATATCTTCCAGCATTTCATATTATATTGGTTTGGTGGTGATGAACTCCTTTAGCTTTTTCTTATCTGCGAAGCACTTTATCTGGCCTTCAATTCTGCATGATAGCTTTGCTGGATAGAGTAATCTTGGTTGTAGATTCTTGCTATTCATCACTTTGAATATTTCTTGCCACTCCCGTCTGGCCTGCATCGTTTCTGTTGAGAAATCTGCTGACAATCATATGGGTGCTCCCTTAAAGGTAACCAACTATTTCTCTCTTGCTGCTTTTAATATTCTCACTTTGTCTTTTGCTCTTGGCATTTTAATTATGATGTGCCTTGGTGTGGTCCTCTTAGGGTTCCTATATATTGGGGTTCGGTGCACTTCTTGGACTCCTAAGTCAATTTCTTTCACCAGGTGTGGGAAGTTTTCAGTCACTATTTCTTCAAATAGGTTTTCATTGTCTTGCTCTCTCTCTTTTTCTGGCACCCCTATAATTCGGATGTTGGTATGCTTGAGGTTGTCCCAGAGGCCCCTTACACTATCTTCAATTTTTTGGATTCTTTTGGTTTCTTGCTTTTCCAGCTGAGTGGATTTTGCCTCTTTGTATTTCAAATCTTTAACTTGGTTCTTGGAGTGCTCCAGAGCACTTTTAGGTCTTTGTATAATATTATTTATTTCAGTCAGTGTATGCTTAATTTCTGGTTGGTCCTTTTTCATATCCTTGAGAGTCTCCTTTATATCCTTGAGGGTCTCCTTCATTTCCATGTTGGTCTTGATCATTTCCTTACAGGTCTCGTTCATATCCTTGAGGGTCTCATTCATTTCCTTGTAGGACTCATTCATTTCCTTTGCGGACTCGCTTATTTCCTTATAGACCTCGACCTTTTGGTGGAGCCTCTTGAGAAGCCCTATAACCGTGGTTTTGAATTCCATGTCCAGTCGTTTTTTTTCCTCCATTTCTTTCACATCTGATTTCTTTCCATGTCTCTGCATGGTGGCTGCTTCCCTGAGTTGGTCAATTAGCTTTGTGTGGTAGACTTCCTACTAGAGACAGTGGCTCAACCTCCCCAGTTACCTGAGGTGGATATGGGTTGCACAGTCTTGCTGAAGTTAAGCTCAGGTTAATTGTTGTTAGCACTTGGAGGGGTTGACCTCCAGGCCAATTGTCTGTGAAGTTCAGCTGTGCTCAGGTTGGATGGGTGGAGTCTCTGGGCCAAGCAGACAGCGTTAGCTCCGCCCTCTGCGGCCCCAGGGACTCTGTGCCGGGGGCAATGGCTGCCAGCATCTCTGAGAGAGAGCCGCTGTGGAGCTCCACTGGCTGCCGGGGAATTCAGACTCTCCCCAATTGAGTCTGCACGCCCAATGTCTCACCCAGGGTCGTAAAACAAAGCAGTCTCACGGTTTTCCGAATGAGAGAGCGAGTCGCAGAGCGCTCTCTGCGTGGTCGGTCACGCAGCTGAGCTGTTCGCGCAAGCTGCCTTCTCCACAAGCCGGGAGACCCCTGTAGTGCCCAAGTTTCGGCGTGCCCTCCCACTGTCCAGTTTTCACCCCGTATGATAGTGGGTTCCCTGGACTTCACCCAAAGCTGGAGAATCAGTCCAGTGGGACATCTTTGTCTCCCCGTTCGAGAAAACTGGCCAGTTTTCAGCTGCCTGCCCTCTCCGCTGGCGCGCACGCTCCAAACCTCTCTTCGCACGAATCTTTCAACGCTGTCCGCTGCTGCTCCTTCGAGTCACGGTGTCTTATCTCCCCTTTTATTTGTGGAATTTTCACTCGGCCAGCTTTCTGGTGATTCTGGAAGGTGTTTATTGTTTCCTTAAGTTGTAGTATTAAAATTGCTGAGTATGACGGCAAGATAGGTGTTTTACCTATGCCGCCATCTTGGTTCTCTCTCAATCAAGATTTTACTCTTCATGTTCCACAACCCACTCTCCCAGTCCATATCATTTAACTGTGAGTCCTCTCACCCCTCATACACTAACAGGGAACAAATATTAATACAATTCTATCGCTACAGTGTGTCTTCCCCCAACCCATGTCCTTATTAATCTCTCCCAGGACCTCCTCCCACCTCATTTACACACTATCTATATAATCAGTACAATTTTCCTATGTGGCCCCATGTACATTCCCATTCTACCTCCCAAATATAACCTAATTAGAGGCCTGGTGCATGAAATTTGTGCATGGGGTTGGGGGCGGGGTCCCCTCAGCCCAGCCTGCACACTCTTGCAATTTGGGACCCCTCAGGGGATGTCTGCCGGTTTAGGGATCTGGTCTAAAATGGCAGTCAGACATCCCTCTACCAATCCAGGACTGCTGGCTCCTAATTGCTTACCTGCCTGTCTGCCTGCCTGCCAGCCTGCCTGATCGTCACTAACCACTCTGCTTGCCTGCCTCATCGCCCCTAACCACCTCTGCCTTGGCCCCTGCTGCCATGGCTTCATCCAGAAGAATGTGTGGAATGATGTCCGGAAGGTCATTTGGCTATCCAATCTAATTAGCATATTATGCTTTTTTATTATAGGTTATTATAGATGTAAAGTCACTTCATTTCTCAACTGTGTCCAATTTCCTATCTCAGGGACACTGCCAAGTGTATTCCTTCATTCTACTGTTAAAAGTATTTCCTTATTCTGGAATGCCCTACAATTCCTGCTGTTAAAAACCCAAAAGTCTTCAGAGGCCCAAGTTAAGTCGTGCTACTTCCTTCTTGAAGCTTTCTTAGACCTCCTCAATTAAGTTAAACGTTCTCTGGCAATCTCATGACCCTTTGAGAATAATATGGAACACTACTCCTGTTTATCTCCCACCATAGTACTGTGATTGCCAGAAGGCAAGAAAAATAACCTATTTAGTACTAAGTAGGCTGTTGAGAGCCTTGCATGTGGCACATGCTCAACACATGTTGACTTGCTTTACTAAAGTTTCTTTTTTTTTTTTCTAAACCTGGCAATTTTTAATCTGATGTGTCCCCAGAACCCAGTGCTTTCAAAGAAGCCAAATCCTCCAAGCTGACTCCATATCCTAAAAATGTCTGCTTCTCCACCAACTGTACCACTAACTACCTTTTGTTCTTCTGTTTAATTCAAGATCAAGGAGGTATGCAAGCAGAGAATCCCAACACGGATCCCTAAACCAAAATCTACAGGCATCACTAAGCTTCCCCCTAAATTTCCCCCAGGGCCAATGGATAAGCCCATTCACCACACTGGCTATGGGAAGCTACACGTCATAAGGACTGTCACCTCCAACACTTTCCTCCACATGGGAGGGAAAAGGTAAGTCATGCCAATGTACTGCCTGGATACATTAACCTACAGAAAGACCTGGAAAGCTGAAATTACCACTACAGAAGGCCAAAGAGGACAAGGCATCTCTCCCGGAAATGAAGCAGCAGCAAACTGACAGGTGGTTTATTCACAGGTTGCTGGAACTGGTAAATAAATGTCATACTGAAAGAGTAGCACAACTACAATTATTTTCACCTATATTTGTGTAAATGCATATGCACAATCATAAGCCCAGACATACCTACCAAAGCCTCATCCTATCTGTAATCCAACCCAAAATTGGGGCTATCTATCACTATTCTGGGATCGGAATTGATTCACTAGGACAATTTAACGTTTTCTGGTGAACCCAGAAGTAATCCTTCGTTCCACAAAACTTGGTTGATTCGTATTTTGCTAAGAAGATGTCCTGGCAAGAATTCCTAATCTGCTTTAAGAAAGTAGTATTATTTCCATCAATTAAAATCATATTTAAGGTCTAAAACTATGATTTCTTTATGAGCAGGAAAAAATTAATAAGTGGTAATTCTTACCATTTTTGCAGGAGAAAAAAACAACAAAAATGAGTAATAGTTAAATACATCTATTGTGTGGCCTACCTGATAATCGCTGGTACAGTATGCATACTTGACTGCTGGTACTTAATTTTCTGTCCCATGTTTCTAGTAGGTTGTTCCCTCTGTATATACCAGGCCATGGACTCATATTGTAAGGCAATCACAGGCTTGTAAGACAAATCATTTTAAATTGGTATTGCTGCTTTCTATAAGCAATCAGGACATTGGAAAATCAAAGTTCACTAATATTGAGTTATTTTAGGGAGATATGAATCATTGTCCTAGGTGTTAAAAAACATAATTTATTATTTCATAAGACATTCTTTAATTAATATCTCTTCCCTGAATCAATGCTATTAGAAAAATCAGTTGATGCAACAAAAGCAGACTCAAATTCCAACCCCAGTTTTTCACGCATTTGGTACTAAGCTCATTCATTAGTTGAGGCATTGAATTCAACATATGTAAAACAGGACAGCTAAACAAATCTTCAGGTCTCTTCCAGTTCTGATAATCCATGAGTATGTCTACCTATAAAATGTTGGTTTCAACCAGTCATCTATAAGACAGAACTCAGTCTCCTTACAAGAAGCTAAAGTAATTATTTTCATCACACTGAATACTCTTACTGAATCAAGAAAAAGATGTGTCCATAACTCAGTGTGGACACATTAATACAATGGTGTTTTAAGACAAGGCATTTTGGACATGAGAGACAGTTATATTTCATAAAGTTTCAGCCAGAAAAAAAAAAAAAAAAAAGAAGAGCATGACCCAATGTTTTCTGTGATCCTGCATGGAGAACTGGAGGCATGACGGAAGAAATCCTCATGGTTAAGGACAGTGTTTCAGACAGCTGTCCAGAGATGGAACCAGTGGAGCAGGAGCAAAGAAACTGTCATTCTCCATACTCATAATTAAGTCAAGCCTGCTTCAATGCATTGATACCACCAAGCCCACTCCTATTTCCAGGAGGAGGAGAAGGGCTGGAAGCATTGGCAGGACCAAACTATGCATGTCAGAAAGAGGGATGATGTGCAGCAGCCCCAGAAGGCAAGTGGCAAAGGGAGAAGGCGGGGAGGTCAAGTGAATGAAAACTTTGAAGTAGAGAAGTCTAAAGTAAAGGAAAGCAGTAAGAGAACAGTGGAAAGAGTTGGACTACAAAAAAAGGTGATGAAGCTGTGACACCAAAAATAGTACAAGAGACAATTCAGAGAGAAGTGCAAAGACAATTCAGAGGAAGTAACCGGTGGGTAGTGCTGTGTAGCACTGTGTCCGACATAATCAGGTAATGTTAAGTGGTCAGAGGAAGAGTGAATTAAAGAAAGAAGGGCTTATTCAGTTAAGACATAAGTGAGAAAATGTGCTAAGATATGGCAATAGTGTATGATAGAGTCAGGAAAAGAACATCCAACACTGATAATTATACTAATGGAAAGAAAAACCACTGGACCTCCTATAATGGAAACCAAATAGACTGAAAAGAAGCATAAAATAGAAAAAAAAAACAAGTACCAACAACAGTCCCAGCAAATCAGAATACTCTGAGAACGTTTAACCTTGAAGAGGAGCGCAAAATATGTTTTATGTTGGAGATTCCAAAATTGTTTTCTCCTATGTTGGGAGACTCCCTAAATACAGTTTCATGGCAAGCTGGCCTAAGTTCAAGAGCAAGAAAGAAAAGAGGGACAAGATATTGTATAAAGTACTAAAAACAAGGTAGGAAAATAGCTATACTTCTCTGGCAATTAGCAGAAATCTGCTTTCAATGGTAATACAGTTCTAATCCTATTAAAAGTCTTTAAACTAACCATGTTTATTTTAACAAAAGGATAACAACCAAAACCATACTTATGTTAAGTAATATGTAATACAATGAAAATGCATAAATATCTAAGAATTGGTAATATTATTTTGAGTTCAATAAAATGCTGCTGGACCTATAACTAAAATAAAAAGAATCCTGTCTCCTGAGCATAATCCTGTCCCATTTTCTGCAGAAATGCAGTCCTTCTGAAGAACAATGAAAATAAAAGCTATCGTAATAATTCTACGGTGACTTTATGTAGGAAGAAGATAAAAATCTAAGTGAATGAAAATAAATCCAACATGTAACATAAACTTGAATAATCCGATACTTTTATCCTGGAATCTTTCCTTAGCCCTTCATTAGCTTCAGTGATTTCTAATCTCCTGGTAACTGTTTGAAATAAAGTACAGGCACACAAATGTGTGTGTGTGTTTTTTTGTTTTTTTTTTACAAATTGAAGGCAAGATCTCCCCACAGCAAAAAGATTACGACTTAACATTTTTGCAATTCTTGCTTTATTATGGTGGTCTGGAATTGAAACTGTAATATCTCCAAGGTGTGCCTGAATCTGATTTTAGGAATGTGACTGCTCTAATATATGACTGATAATTAAGAACTGAGTAATGGAGTAATTAATATAAAGCATAACTCTTCCTGGGTTATGTTTCAGTTTTCCTTTTTCTGGGGACGTGTGACATACAACTTGGAGTCTGACTCTAATCTGGGGCACAAATTTTGCCCACTGTCTATTCTTCATAAGAAGAAAATTTTCTGAGATATGAAAATTACATGAAATTCAAATTTTGTTATTTGTTGATAAAGTTCTATTGGGAAACAGCCACACTTGTTTGTTAACATATTTACTGTCTGCGATTGTATTTTTGCTAGAATGGCAGTCAGATAGTTGTATAGCAGTAACTGCCTGGCTAGAAAAGCCTAAAATATATACTACCTGGTCTTTTATAAAAGAAGTTTGCCAATCTCTGCTCTAGTGTGAACTATGTTAACAAAGAACTCAGGAACAAGAACTTAAGAAAAACGTAATCAACTAATAAATACTAAAAATTCAACTAGCAATCCTATGAAAGCTGATGAAAATGGGGAAATGATATTTCAAGGTGTTTCTGATATATAGTAAAATGCTTAATTATATGAATGCACTAAAATGTTCAACAAAAGAACATCAGATAAGAGCACACGTCAAAGAATGTGTGCCACAAAATAATAAGTTATTGCTGAATGGAAGTATTTCTAGGCCTTCCAAATTCTTGGTATTTTTCAAAAAATTCATACACACTTAGCAAAATTACAGCAGAACTACTAATGTTCTTGTGATTTGGAGACAGATTTGTAAATTGTACCTTATGAATAGTATTCATAATTGTTGTCAAGAATTTATTTTAATCACTTGTAAGGATCATGGAAATTGTATTATGTTTTCAAATTCAAGAGGTTTGTCACTTTGGGGGGCTCTCCATTAAAAAATGAGATGTGGTTGTCTGAAGGCATATTTATTTACTTCCAGAAAGTCAAGAAGTCAGGGTATTCATATCCAAAGCTCTGCCTCCCTAAAGGGAGGCTTAGCCATTTGGTTATATACACTACTAGAGGCCTGATGCACAAAATTCATGCAAGGGTAGGCCTTCGCTGCCTCCGTGGCTGCCTCAATCCCTCTCTCACAGCTGCAGCTGCAGCTGCAGCCTGGGCTTTGTCCGGAATGTCATCTGGAAGGATGTCTGGACAGCAGTTCAGTTGATTTGCATATTATGCTTTTATTAGTATCGATTTTGTCAATTTCACATGCTGATTTCTTCTTTGCAGTTGGCTTATCAAGTTGGGTTCTGTCAAGCTTATTCTAATTACAGCTGGTCCGCAAACACTGTGCTACATTTTAATGTTTAGCAAGAAGAACATTTAGTAAGAATGGCCCAGATCTTGAGATCCTTGTCCTACTTAATATATAAAACTAGCCCATGAAGGTTATCTGTGGGTCCACATGTTATAGTCAAGTTTATGCTTTCCCCCCTCTAATTCCATCACAAGAATCTAAAATAGGGCCAAGTGTGAGAGCTCAATAAATGATTTTGAAAATAACATGCCCTGAAGTTGATCTTCTGTTGTATATTATCAAAATCTACTGTAAATATTCCAAGTCTGGGTTTTACAGGTAAGAGTCACTGCTCTACAACATTTACTATGCATGGCTGCCTATAGGCCTAAATTTCATGTGAAAAAGGAAAAAAAGAAAGCCACAATAAAAAAAAACCTGGGTTATTCAGCTTTAAAGGAAAGTGTTCCCCACTTTGTCATTTTGAAAAGGAATTCACCATAGATAAAGCAACGTGATTTGAAGGAGGTACTATAAAACATAGTAAATATTATCAAAAAAATTTACAATGCCCATTTCAGCAAACAAAATGTATAATCACATTGATTTTAAATGACAAAAGCTATCATCTGTAGGAATTACTGGCTCATTTACAAAAGTCTATTGTCTCCTTTCAAAACATAATTTAGAAAACTAAATCCAAATATGAATAAATCAGGATATTCCTTGGTCTTTCTTTGTGAAATTGGGTAGTTGATTATTTAATTTACTGAGATTGGGAAGTCTGGAGAAAAGGCAGATTTGGGAATAATTTGGTAATTGTTGGGTCTCATTTGCATTTGACATTCCTAAGAAATAAGCAAAGATTTTATGAAGACAGCAGTTATCTGAGCCTTGAGCTCTAGGATCAAGTTTGAGTTCCTGGTAAAGATGGCAGAGTAGGTTGCAATGGTGCAATGTACTTATTTGTATCCAAGTAATGTTCATTAGAAGAGCAAACTTAAGAAGACTAGAGGTTAATAGACACAGTTTGATAACAATGATCTATATAAACAGAAGGGTTTATAAAATATGGATCTCTTTAAATTGATAAAAGATTGTTATTTTAGAGATGATCCTCCTACCATTGATAATTAGAATAATTATCTATGAGAAATTTAAATGCACAGACTGGTTTCAGGTTACCTGCCTATGAATACAGCCTCCTCGCTTACCAAGTGAGTAACACTGGGCAAATAATTTAACTATTTAGCAGTTCAATTTCCTCATCTATAAAATGGGAAAAACAAGTTAACTACCTCATAGGGTACTTATGAAAATTAAATGAGCAATCAAAACATTATTTGTCACATAGTAAGCCCTCAACAAATCCAAGTTAGTATTATTATCTGCAATCTTCCACACTATATACAGAAGTATCCTCAGACTTCAGTTTTCTAGTTAGATGCTTGGTAAGAGATGACATCAAAGATTCAGAATTAACTAGGGAAATCATATGAAAAACCCACCTAAAAGAAGTGGAGGCTAAGAGTTTTGCAGATTGTTAAGACCATCCTCTTTAAAAGTCAGCTATATGCTTGCCAGTCATTCCTAAATCTCTATCTACAGTCCTGAACCAGCTGACTACCCTGGAGCTCCAGACCGAGCTGACTACTAGATACTTGACTTGATAGTTTAATAGGCATGTTATTGGAATAAAAAGAGGAAATAATCAGTGTTCTCTTAAGTTAATGAGTGATCAAGTGACCATCTCTATCTCCAGGAACTCTCAACTCTGCTCCTTAAGTCATGAAATCCATGCAGTAAATGACATTCTTTGTTTTCAGCTTCACACTGAGTCAACTACATGAAATCTCAGGCAGATACGTCTGCTCACTTTATCACTAATGTTTTGCAGTCATGATTCTACTGCATGTATTGTTCACTTAAATCAGTTCAAACAATTTCTTAAGGAAGGCAGGGAATAAGAAAATAAGTGGAAAAAATTAGATGCTGTAAGATAATTCCTGGGTTCTGCTGCCTGAAGAAGACTGCACTACATATTCCTCAACAGAAGCAACTCTCGGCTGTCTTATCCTGGGCCATAACTTCAATCACCCCCATACTGTCACCAATAGAGAGATCACACATCCCAGGTGGACCAGGACAGTTCCAACAAAATTCTAACAGCATGGCTTTCCACTCTCTAAGTGTCTGGATTGGATGAGAAATTATATGTCTACTTATGTATAAAATCACCAATAGATGTGCAGCATCTTGCATTCATTCATCCATTCATCATTCATTCATCCAATATCTACCAAACACCAAGTGCCAGGTGCCATGTTGGGCTCCATTACAATGCAGGATTCTAATATAAAAATGACATATCTTGAAAAGCCACGAGATATATGAAGAAAGGATTATACTTAGATCAAGAACTTCAGTAAGAGTCTCCAAATTACATACCACATCTAAGACATGAGAACAGCAAAAATCAGGAAATCTGAATCAGTTCAACTGTGATTTCTTCCAGATTAGAAACACTATACAAATACTATATGGTTTGCCGCTCTGTTGACTAATGAGTTTGCCCACCACTGAATTAGGCAAATTAGCAGTAAATTATCACTCAAGCAGATCTCAAGGAAGCTTGTATGCTCACTTTACCTAAAAGCAGTTAACAAAGCAAAGACGTCTCACAGATTTAATGTTAGTGATTTTCAAAGCTGTCTTAAAGCTAGAAGGAATCTAAAAAGTAAGGTGACCCTGGCAACTCCCACGTATTATCTTGATGGGGATTCTGCCAACTTAGATGAAGGAGGCCATAGCACTTTTAAAGTTCTACTAGATTCAATGTTTAGAACTTTTGGTAGGTAAAACCCCTAAAAAGATAATCCCTAAGAACGCTCATTTTACAGATCATGATAATGTGGCCCTGAGAAGCCATGTAGTAATAGTGGGAAAAATTGTGACTTAGAAAGTCAGGCACATTTGACTAACCTCTTCCTAGATCTTTTCCTTGCTGTGTATTTCTCAGAATAATACTTTTCTGTTTTTCATTTATAAAAGTGACACCTTTTAAAGATATAAAGATGAAATAAATTTCTATTTATGAAAACATCTAGCACATAACTGATGCTCAATACAAGTTGATTTCCCTCCTTCCAAAGGGTAACTAACTTTAGAGACACATTGCTGGTGCAGCAAGAGACAGTACTAGAATTAAGAATTAGGATTCCCGTCACCACTAGAAAAGATCTTAATTAGTTCTTAAATGGTCTCTATTCTTTAAAGAAATATAGCTTTTAACACCTGAGTTAATAAGGGTAATTAAAGTAGAAATGGGACTCCACAGCCTATAAAGAAAGTTATTTGTGCCTTGAAACACAGAGATGCATTTGCTAGGAATAAAGATGCTACTTTTAAAAAAATGACTTCTCCTCAAGATCATATATGTATCCCATTCACTTAGGGTCATTTTTATTGGTCAAGTACTCTATCAATAGTAATATATTTAATGGAGACATTTTTATTACAGAAATATTGTATTAAAACAAAAATGACATCTGCTCGGTTTGTACTGAAAGCTGACCTTGTGGAAACATGCTTTAGTAGAATTTTGTTGTTTTAACAGACATTTCACAACTCGTATTTCAATATTAATGTTTATAGCAAGTATATATTAAGTGTCGATCATGTGCAGGGACCCTGTGGACTATACGGACATAAATCAGACTTTGGCCTTGTCCTAAAAAATCTCAGAAGCTAGTAGAGATGCTGGCCAACTTTGAAGAACGACAAAGAACATAATTAAGCCGTATGGGACTTGAAAAGTTCAATGCCAGATCTATGGTGAGAAGTTACTTCATGCTATCTATAAAATGCCCAAGGCATTGGCAGTGGGTACACACACCACAGTTAAACGCCCCATGAATTGTGCGAACTTAATTCTTGTCTTATTTCTGATTCCAACTAGTTATATGCACTTGTCAAGTTACTTTACGTCTTTAGGTCTCACGTTCCTCCACTGTAAAATGAGTTCCAACGGATGATCTCCAAGCCTCCTGTGGGCTCCAACAGGCCAAATTACATCATTATGATGACACGACAGCAGGGAACACTTGTTATGTGCCAAGCACTGTGCCACAGCGCATCATTTATATGATCTTCATTTAACCTTCACAACCACCTTATGAAACTGGCACTGTTGTCATCTTTTTAGAGAGGCAGGGGGGTGCAGTGTTATGGGGCTGGAGTCGCGGTTTGAACGGAAGCAGTCTGAACCTCCTCCAGGAGTTATTCTTAACCACTACAAGCCCAACCTGTGTCTTCACGAAAACTGTCTCATCCACTAAGAAATAAGGAAAAAAAGAAAGAAAAAAAGCTTGGAAAAGGGTCCTTCCGGGCTGGCGGGGAGATCTGAGTTACTGTCACACTTATCTGTCCCACGTGTTAGTAAGTCTCAGCACCAACTCCGGCGATGCCCGCGCGCTCCCGCGGCTGGGGGCGCCACAGCCGGACGGAACTGCGACGGCCGCGGCGGCCGGGCGGGGGCGCGCCGAGGGGCTCGGGAGGGGGAGGCCCCGCAGGAGCGCAGGCGGAGGGGGTACCTGGGCTGCTGGCGGCTCCCGCCGGCTGGTTCTCCCACCAGTCGTCTCCAAGATCGTCTGCCATCTCCGCGCGGGACTCGCCGAGGGGGGACCACGAGGGAAACGCGTACGGAGGCAGAGACGCGCAGTCTCTCAGCCAGGGGTCCGAAGAAGCCGCACGCAGAACCGCGCCTCAGTCGCCTCCGCCCTGCAGCGATGGCGTCAGAAGCCCCGTCCCGCCTCCCCGGCAGCCGCGCCCAACGCATCGCAGTTTCCACATCTGTGCTCCTGGGCAGGATCGGTTTGGAGACTCGAAATAAACCCCCACAAAAGCACAAAGACAAGAATACGCATAAGAAAAAAATAGATATTATGGTTTTAATTAATTATTTTAAAACGTTAGGTTTTATTTTTGCTTAAAGTCATTGTCGAAAGTTTGAAACCGGATGAGAAGACAGTTTTTCTCTGCTCAGTTTCAAAGACCCGGAGCCGCGGGACCAGACACTAGCACGTGGCTGTGTTTTCGTGTGAGTGTGTCAATGTCTGGGCGTCCTGTGTTTATGCAGTCTGCTCTTATAAAAGGCGCACGAGAGCTCACGAGCATGAATGTTGGGCCTTTGTTTTAGATGTAGGTACTGCTCTTTTTCTACGAGGTGAATCAAGAAAAGGTAAGGGCTTGCCCACGGAAAGACCCTGCTTGTCCTAAGAGTGTAGAATCGACTCTCTCACCTCCCCCACCCCCTTCCATTGTGCAACTGCGCCCCCCACCCGACGCCAGCCCCGGCCTCCGAGCCCCAGGCATAAGCCCTTGACCCGGATAGAACCTGGGACCCTTCAGTCCACGGGCTGACGATCTACCCACTGAGCCGGACCAGTTAGGGCCCTACAGTGCCTCCTGTCTCACTCTCCACGTAAAGTGCCGGAGATGGGCAAGGGAAATCTGATTAGCGCCGAGTGCTGCAGCCAACTGTAAGTATGGACAATATTTTCAGGCTGCTCTTTCTACAAAGCAGTAAAAATTTTAGAAAAAAAAAAGTATTAAGTACACGCAACATGGCCGGCACTATGCTTGGAATTAGTGGTTTAAAGACGTGTGAGATATGGTCGCGCCTTCCAGATGTCACCGACTAGAGTAGAGGAAATAGAACTTTTTAAGGCTAAAGGCTAATGATAAGATACATCCTGGTTAATAACAGAGAACAAGAATCTTAATCTGATCAAGATAGATGAGTCGTTATGTGAACAATTACCCAAACCCACCCAGCTAATAGGTGGTGTATAAATGCATTATGGTTAGACTTGATCAGCGTGTCCTAAGTAGCCTAAAAGAGAAAATAGGAGGTATAAAAGTGGCAAATGTGCCCTAACCGGTTTGCTCAGTGGATAGAGCGTCAGCCTGTGGACTCGAGGGTCCCAGGTTTGATTCCGGTCCAGGGCATGTATCTTGATTTGGTTGCAGCCACATCCCCAGGAGGGAGTATGCAGGAGCCAGCTGATCGATGTTTCTCTCTCATGGATGTTTCTAACTCTATCCCTTTCTTTTCCTCTCTGTAAAAAAGTCAATAAAATATATTAAAAAAATAAAAGTGGCAAATGTGAAATCGTCTGTAATCTTCCACAAGGAAATGTAAATAAATGGCAGATGATTATGATGGTCGATAGATTATTGAGAAGGAAAACTGGATAAGAAGTTCCAATGTGGAAGAGGAAATGCCATGACTAATAAACATATGAAAGGGTGCTCTGTCTCATTATTAATCTGAGACATACAAATAAAGGCTATGTTGGGATACTGTTATTTTCATTCAGTAAGTTGACAAAATTAAGTATGGGAATACCAAAATCTGGAGTGTATATGCATCAGTAGGAATTCCTACACATTATTGTCGTGAGTGTAAGTTGGTATAGCCATGTGGAGAAGCAATTTGGAAAAATCTTGTAAAGGTCAACATACATACCTTATGATCCAGCAATTTCCACTCCTAAATATACACACTTGGGAACCTCTTGTCTATGTGTACCAGGAAACTATAAAATAATATTCACAGCAGCACTGTTAGTAACAGCAAAAAAAGTACAAACAACCCAAATGAGTTTGTATAGGAAATGGATAATTAAGTTATAATACAGCCATATAATCAAGCAGAATAAATGAATGAATACACATAATAACGTGGATATAATTTGGAAACGGTTGCTGAGTTTTTAAAAAAGCCAAGTACTAGCCCTCACTGATTTGGCTCAGTGGATAGAGCATCGCCTTGCGGCCTGAAAGGTCCCAGGTTTGATTCTGGTCAAGGACATATACCTTGGTTGTGGGCACACTCCCAGTAAGAGTTGTGCAAAGGCAGCTGATCGCTGTTTCTCTCTCATTGATGTTTCTAACTTTCTATTCCTCTCTGTAAAAAAATCAATAAAAAAAATTTTTTTTTAAAAAGCCAAGTACTAGATGCCATTTTATAAAGTTCAAATACAAGGAAAACTAAAAATTGTTTAGGTTAAAAAAAAATGCATATGTGATTTTAAGGTTAGAGGATGGTAAGCACAAAATTCAGCACATTTCAAATACTTCTCTAAATACTTTATATCTTAATTCAGGTAATCACAACTCCATTGAGGCCCTGTGCTGAATTGAATATTTTCTATTTAATACTGTCTCTCTATCTATGCTCTACAATAGTGGTGGTTCTCAACCTTTCTAATGCCGTGACCCTTTTTTTAAATTTAATAAATCTTTATTATTCAGATTATTATAATTGTTCCTCTTTTTTTCCCCTATAGCTCCCCTCCACCCGGTACCCACTGCACCCTCTACCCTTACCTCCAACCCATTGTCCTCATCAGTAGGTGTATGATTTTTGTCCATTCTCTTCCTGCACCTCCCAACCCCTTTCCCCCAAGAATTGTCAGTCCACTCCCTTTCAATGCCCCTGATTCTATTATATTCACCAGTTTATTCTGTTCATCAGATTTTTAGATTCACTTTTGATAGACATGTATTTGTTGTTCATAATTTTTATCTTTACCTTTTTCTTCTTCTTCCTCTTCTTAAAAAATACCTTTCAGTATTTCATATAAAGCTAGTTTGGCAGTGATGAACTCCTTTAGCTTTTTCTTATCTGTGAAGCTCTTTATCTGATCTTCAATTCTGAATGATAGCTTTGCTGGGTAGAGTAATTTTGGTTGTAGGTTCTTGTCCTTCATCACTTTGAATATTTCTTGCCACTCCCTTTTGGCCTGCATAGTTTCTGTTGAGAAATCAGCTGACAATCATATGGGTGCTCCCTTATAGGTAACTAACTGTATTTCTCCTGCTGCTTTTAATATTCTCTCTTTTTTGCTCTTGGCATTTTAATTATGCTGTGTCTTGGTATGATCCTCTTTGGATTCCTTTTGTCTGGGGTTCTGTGAGCTTCCTGGACTTGTAAGTCTATTTCTTTCACCAGGTGGGGGAAGTTTTTGGTCATTATTTCTTCAAATAGGTATTCAGTATCTTGCTCTCTTTCTTTTTCTGGCACCCCCATAATTTGGATGTTGGTATGCTTGAAGTTTTCCCAGAGGCCCCTTACAATATCTTCGATTTTTTGGATTCTTTTTGCTTTTATGGCTGACTGGTTTTTGCTTCTTTGTATTTCAAATCTTTGACTTTATTCTTGCGGTCCTCTAGTCTGCTGTTAGGTCTCTGTATAATGTTTTTTATTTCAGTCAGTGTTTGCTTAATTTCTAGTTGGTCCTTTTTCATATACTTGAGGGTCTCGTTGAATTTATCGGCCTTTTCCAGGAAATTCTTGAAAAACCTTATAACCATGGTTTTGAACTCTATGTCCAGTCATTTCTTTTCCTCCGTTTCTTTCAAATGTGATCTGTTTCCTTGTCTCCGCATTTTCGCTGCTTCCCTGGGTTGGTCGAGTAGCTTTATGTGGTAGGTGTCCTCCAGGGGACAGTGGCTCAGCCTCCCCAGTTACCTGAGGTGGACACTCTTGGTGCACCCCTTTGTGGACAGCGTGCTCCGCCTTGTTGTAGTTAAGTCTTGATTGTTGTTGGTATCACTAGGAGGGGTTGACCTCCAAGCCAATTTGCCATGACCCTTAATACAGTTCCTCATGTTGTGGTAACCCCCAACCATAAAATTATTTTTGTTGCTTCATAACTGTAATTTTGCTACTGTTATGAACCATATTGTAAATATCTGTGTTTTCCGATGGTCTTAGGCGACCCTGCTAGCGGTTCTCAACCTGTGGGCTGGGACCGACAGGTTCAGTACATCTGCTCTAGAGCAGCGGTTAAAGTGTCACGGCATTAGAAAGGTTGAGAAACACTCCTCTGGAATATTGATGTAGATGTCCCCTGAGCTTTGGTTTCAGATTTGGGTTAAGCAAATTGGAGGCATCAATAAGAAATTAAAGGATGAGAGAAAATTGACATCCTAAGTTTTCTCTTTCATGCTGGAACAGGGTGAGTGAGGCAAGCAGAGGCCTAGGGTGCAAAATTTAAGAGGTATCTTACTCTCAGCCTGGAACTTCCGAAAACCTGAGAGTGTGAGCCTCCTTAACTGTGCTGGGGCTGTCTGCTTGCTTCACCCTAGGCCTGGCTCTCATGCTTCTAGCAAATACCAAGGCTCATCCTTGCTCTCTTAACTCTATTACTAGCCCTGGGGTTCTGCATGATCCCTTGTTCCCCTAACTCCACTTTATCTCCATAGATCTTTTACTAAATTCTTTTCAGTTATCCAGTTTACGGTGATCATCCCCCCATATGCCTGCCCTGGTGGGGATACAGTTACTGCCTTAGTTTGGGTCCCCCCAAAAGCAGAACCTGTGACAGGGCATAGATGCAAGTAGTTTATTTGGGAGGTGATGGGATAGGTGGGGAACAGGAATAAAGGTAGGGAAAATGAATATTAAACTGGTTATTGGTGTGGGCAATAATTGGCTTTTATATCCTGTTGGATACTCCCTAAGAAATAATGTAGACTGTGTTTCAGAATTTTTCTCAGGAAGGAAGAGGCTAGGGCATTTACCCACGGACCGCCATCTTCCATTGGGTGAAGATTGTTCCAGGAGATTTGAATTTCCAGCTACTCCCAGAAAAGCCCTGAGGTAGAAGAGTAGAGCTACACGGTCACCCTCCTTGAGGTGGGATGTGACCAGTTCCCAGAACTTTCCTCCTTGGCTGGACAGCTTCCAAGGTGGGCTGAGGCCTCCAAAAAGCATCCGCTCCAAATTTGTACTATTATTCTCTCCATTTTATAAATGGTGAAGGCAGGAAGCCACCGCTTGCCAATACTGTTATGAGTGTGCACCAAGGAATGTGGGAGGCCAATGGCCAGGCACCAACTGTTCATGTTGAGACAGCAGTGGCTCAAAGCAATTTCCTGACCTAATAGACTCCAAATAAATGTTTGCTAGACCTTACTGATTTTTACTGACCTTTGAGACTGTCTGTCTGCTACTTGTTTGCGATGCTTTACTGAGGGCAAGATGTGTATCTAAAATTGAATAAAAAGAAGTCACATGGCTAATCTTGAGATAACAGGATGGAGAGGGCTATTTCATGAGGGAAATCTGAATATTTCATGGACAGAAGTAGAATCTACTATGTAGAAAGTTCTGCATCATCCTCTTTGGGGATCCTTGATGGGTCATCTAAGAACTAGAGATTTGTGTAGTTCAAAATGAAGTCTAATATATAGTATAATAATATTTAATATAGGAGAACCAAGATGGCGACATAGGTAAAACACCTATCTTGCCATCATACTCAGCAATTTTAATACTACAACTTAACGAAAGAACAAACACCTTCCAGAATCACCAGAAAGCTGGCCGAGTGAAAATTCCACAAATAAAAGTGAAAATAAGACACTGGGACTCGGAGAAGCGGCGGCGGACAGCGTTGAAAGATTCGTGCGGAGAGAGGTTTGGAGCGCGCGCCAGCGGAGAGGGCGGGCGGCTGAAAACCGGCCAGTTTTCTCGAACGGGGAGACAAAGATGTCCCACTGGACTGATTCTCCAGCTCTGGGCGAAGTCCAGGGAACCAACCCACTATCATACAGGGTGAAAATTGGACAGTGGGAGGGCACGCCGAAGCTCGGGTGCTGCCGAGTCTGCCGGCTTGTGGAGAGGGCAGGTTGCACGAACAGCTCAGCTGCGTGACTGCACAGAGAGCGCTCTGCGACTTGCCCTCTCATTCGGAAAACTGTCAGACTGCTTTGTTTTACGACCCTGGGTGAGAAGTTGGGTGTGCAGACTCATTTGGAGAGAGTCTGAATTTCCCGGCACCTGGTGGAGCTTGGCAGTGGCTCTCTCTCAGAGGTGCTGGTTGTCATTGCCCCCGGAACAGAGTCCCTGGGGCTGCATAGGGCGGAGCTAATGCTGTCTGCTTGGCCCTGAGACTCCGCCCATCCAACCTGAGCACAGCTGAGCTTCACAGACAATTGGCCTGGAGGTCAACCCCTCCAAGTGCTAACAACGATTAACCTGAGCTTAACTTCAGCAAGACTGTGCAACCCATATCCACCTTAGGTAACTGGGGAAGCTGACCCACTATCCCTAGTAGGAAGTCTACCACACAAAGCTAATTGACCAACTCAGGGAAGCAGCCACCATGCAGAGACATGGAAAGAAATCAGATGTGAAAGAAATGGAGGAAAAAAAACGACTGGACATGGAATTCAAAACCACGGTTATAGGGCTTTTCAAGAGGCTCCAACAAAAGGTCGAGGCCTATAAGGAAATAAGCAAGACCGCAAAGGAAATGAATGATTCCTACAAGGAAATGAACAAGACCCTCAAGGATATGAACGAGACCTGCAAGGAAATGATCAAGACCAATGTGGAAATGAATGAGTCCTACAAGTAAATGAAGGAGACCCTCAAGTATATAAAGGAGACTCTCAAGGATATGAAAAAGGACCAACCAGAAATTAAGCATACACTGACTGAAATAAAAAATATACAAAGACCTAAAAGTGCTTTGGAGCACCCCAAGAACCAAGTTAAAGATTTGAAATACAAAGAGGTAAAATCCACTCAGCTGCAAAAGCAAGAAACCAAAAAATTGAAGATAGTGTAAGGGGCCTCTGGGACAACCTCAAGCACACCAACATCCGAATTAGAGGGGTGCCAGAAAAAGAGAGAGAACAAGACAATGAAAACCTATTTGAAGAAATAGTGACCGAAAACTTCCACACCTGGTGAAAGAAATTGACTTAGGAGTCCAAGAAGTGCACCGAACCCCAATATATAGGAACCCTAAGAGGACCACACCAAGGCACATCATAATTAAAATGCCAAGAGCAAAAGACAAAGAGAGAATATTAAAAGCAGCAAGAGAAAAACAGTTAGTTACCTATAAGGGAGCACCCATACGATTGTCAGCAGATTTCTCAACAGAAACGATGCAGGCCAGACAGGAGTGGCAAGAAATATTCAAAGTGATGAACAGCAAGAATCTACAACCAAGATTACTCTATCCAGCAAAGCTATCATGCAGAATTGAGGGTCAGATAAAGTGCTTCGCAGATAAGAAAAAGCTAAAGGAGTTCATCACCACCAAACCAATATTATATGAAATGCTGAAAGATATTCTTTAAGAAGGGGAAGAAGAAAAAGATAAAAGTGTAAATTAGGAACAACAAATACACATCTATCAACAAATGAATCTAAAAATCAAGTGAATTAATAAGCTTATGAACAGGATAAACTGGTGAATGTAACAGAATCCCGGACATAGAGAGGGAATGGACTGACAACTCTTGGGGAGAAAGGGGGTGCGGGAAGTGCAGCAAGAGACTTAACAAAAATCATGCAACTATGGGAGAGGACAGTGGAGGAGGGTGAGAGCGGAGGGTGGGATGGGTACCAGGTGGAGGATAACTATAGAGTGAAAAAAAAAGGAACAATGTAATTAATAAACTGAACAATAAAGATTAAAAATTAATATTTAATTTAATAAAATTGAATAAAAAGCTGACTAGGCTATATCTGGGTATGTCTCTTCAAGAAAGAGTCTACACCTGGCCACCCAGTGCCTTCTACATTCATATTTCTTGTATTGCATTTTTATTTGTGCATCAGCTCCTCCTTCAGATCCTGAACCTGGCTGCCAATGTTGTGGCAGGGGAAACTTAGGCACAGAGAAGTAACTTGCTCTTGTCACCAATCCAGTATGTGGTTTCCCATTTGCCTATGGCTTTCACAAATTCCCAAAGCTGTTTGTGACCCAAAAATGATTCATACCCACACATCATTATTCAGAGACCCTTATTTTCTGCAACCAGAAGCCATACTGTACTTTAAATTCAACCCAGAAACTGGTCAAAAGGAGGCAGAGCTATAATGAGATTGAATGCCCAGGCTGACATGTTTTCTATGCTACAGTCAAATCAAACTCTGGGACTGAGTTGGGGGCATTTGGATAGATAAGATTGAGGTCCCTTAATCCTCAAATTTCTAAGCCTTCTGGGCTGGCAGAAGGGCCTCTTCTCCCTGCTGGAAAAAAGCAGACATTATCTGGAGATGAGTCAAGGCCTCACCTTAGTCAATTGCCTCACAAAATGCTGTTTATGTCCTCACCTTCTCTCATTGCTTATTCACCAAAAACTAGTATTAGATCTCAGTAGAGACAGAATGGAAAGTACAGTTTTTACTATAAGAGAAAATTCTTTACACGTAAGAAAAGCCACAGGTTAATACATATATTACATATATCAGCAGGAACCAAGAATTTTGTAGTCTAGCTAGAGGCCCAGTGCATGAAATTCATGCATTGGCGGGGGGGTCGGTTATGTGTGTCCCTCAGTCCAGCCTGCACCTTTTCCAATCTGGGACCCCTCAAGGGATGTCTGGCTGCCCGTTTAGACCTGATTCCACTGAGATGGGGCTAAAACGAGCAGTCATACATCCTCACAATCCGGGACTGCTGGCTCCCAAACGCTCACCTTCCTGCCTGCCTGATTATCCCTAACTGCTCTGCCTGCCAGTCTGATCACCCCCTAACCACTCCCCTGTTAGCCTAATTGATATCTAACTGCCCCCCTGCTGGCCCGATTGCTCCAATTGCCTGCCGGCCTGGTCACCCCTAACTGCCCTCCCCTGCCAGCCTGGTCCCCCCTCCCCCAATTCCCCTCACCTGCAGGCCTGGACCCCACTAACTGCCCTCCCCTGCAGGTCTGGTCCCCTGCAACTTCCCTCCCTTATAGGCCTTGTCCCTCCAAACTACCCTCTCCTGTCGGCCTGATTCCTTCCAACTGCCCTCCTCTGGCAGCCATCTTGTGGTGGCCATCTTGTGTCCACATGGGAGTGGCCATCTTTGACCAAATGGGGGTGGCCATCTTGTGTGCATATTATCTTTTTATTAGATAGGATGGATCTTGAAAGTATTGGACCATCAGTATGTAAAGCTGAGTAGGAGAGAAGAGAAGTTGATAGGGGGATTCTCTCATATAGCGAGGATTTAATGTCCCAGCAAGTCCTAACATCCTGTGAGGATGGCCACTTCAAGCTTGGACACATGGTAATCTACAGTACATGAGATGGCAACATCGGAACTGTCTTGGCATATTATTAAGGAAAGGATCAGGAGGCTTAGAAGTAAACTTCTTAGAATGGATTTGTTATTTGAAATCAGAGAATTTGCCAGCTGACTGTTCTGTGGGAGGGCCCAGAGGACAGTCCTTTCACTAAAGCAATAAGATTGCAGTAGTGAGTAGGTATTGACTTAGATGAAGGGCTCAATGGTGACTGTCCTGTGCAGGCCAGAGATGACAATAGGAGATGTCCTAGATTCACTGAGTATAATAGGGTTTCAGAAAAGCAAAGGCAGTTTGGGAGAGGAACCAAGATGGCGACATAGGTAAACACTTATCTTGCTGCCATACACAGCAATTTCAAAACTACAACTTAACGAAGGAACAAACACCATCCAGAATCACCAGAAAGCTGGCTGAGTGAAAATTCCAAAAATAAAAGTGAAGATAAGACACTGTGACTTGGAGGAGCGGCGGCAGACAGCGTTGAAGATATGCGCGGAGAGAGGTTTGGAGCAGTATGCGCGCCAGCGGATAGGGCAGGCGGCTGAAAACCCGGCCAGTTTTCTTGAGCGGGGCAGACAAAGACGTCCCACTGCACTGATTCCCCAGCTCCAGGCAAAGTCCAGGGAACCCACTATCATACGGGGTAAAAACTAGACAGTGGGAGGGCACCCCGAAGCTTAGGTACTGCAGGGGTCTGTGGGCTTGTGGAGAGGGCGAGCTTGTGCGGAGTGCGCGTGATCTTGGGAACAGCGCAGCTGCCTGACCGCGCAGAGAGCACTCGTGACTTGCTCTCTCGCTCAGGAAACCTTCAGACTGCATTGTTTTGTGATCCTGGGTGAGACGTTGGGTGTGCAAACTCATTTGGAGAGAGTCTGAATTCCCCGGCAGCCGGTGGAGCTCCACAGCAGCTCTCTCTCAGAGGTGCTGGTGGCCGTTGCCACCCGTCACAGAGACACTGCGGCCACATAGGGCAGAGCTGGCGCTGCCTGCTTGACCTGGAGACTCCACCCATCCAACCTAAGCACAGCTGAACGTCACAGACAATTGGCCTGGAGGGAGGTCAACCCCTCCAAGTGCTAACGACGATTTATCTAGGCTTAACTTCAACAAGACTGTGTAACCCATATCCACCTCAGGTAACTGGGGAGGCTCAGCCACTGTCCCTTAGAGGACATCTACCACACAAAGTTAATCGACCAACTCAGGAAAGCAGCCACCATGCAGAGATGTGGAAGGAAATCAGATGTGAAAGAAATGGAGAGAAAAAAACTGGACATAGAATTCAAAACCACGGTTATAAGGCTTTTCAAGAGGCTCCTAGAAAAGGCCGAGACCTACAAGGAAATAAACAAGACCTATGAGGAAATGAACAAGACCTACAAGGAAATGAACAAGACCTACAAGGAAATGAATGAGACCTACAAGGAAATGAATGAGACCTACAAGGAAATGAATGAGACCTACGAGGATATGAACAAAACCCTCAAAAATATGAAAAAGGACCAACCAGAAATTAAGCATACACTGACTGAAATAAGAAATATTTTACAAAGACCTAAAAGTACTCTAGAGCACCCCAAGAACCAAGTTAAAGATTTGAAATACAAAGAGGTAAAATCCATTCAGCTGGAAAAGCAAGAAACCAAAAGAATCCAAAAAATTGAAGATAGTGTAAGGGGCCTCTGGGACAACCTCAAGCATACCAACATCCGAATTAGAGGGGTGCCAGAAAAAGAGAGAGAGCAAGACAATGAAAACCTATTTGAAGAAATAGTGACCGAAAACTTCCCACACCTGGTGAAAGAAATTGACTTAGGAGTCCAAGAAGTGCACTGAACCCCAATATATAGGAATCCTGAGAGGACCACACCAAGGCACATCATAATTAAAATGCCAAGAGCAAAAGACAAAGAGAGAATATTAAAAGCAGCAAGAGAAAAACAGTTAGTTACGTATAAGGGAGCACCCATACGATTGTCAGTGGATTTCTCAACAGAAACGATGCAGGCCAGACAGGAGTGGCAAGAAATAGTCAAAGTGATGAATAGCAAGAACCTACAACCAAGATTACTCTATACAGCAAAGCTATTATTCAGAATTGAAGGTCAGATGAAGTGCTTCGCAGATAAGAAAAAGCTAAAGGAGTTCATCATCACCAAACCAATATTATATGAAATGCTGAGAGATATTCTTTAAGAAGGGGAAGAATAAAAAGATAAAAATATAAATTATGAGCAACAAATACACATCTATCAACAAATGAATCTAAAAATCAAGTGAATTAATAATCTGATGAACAGGATAAACTGGTGAATATAACAGAATCATGGACATAGAGAGGGAATGGACTGACAACTCTTGGGGAGAAAAGGGGTGTGGGAAGTGCAGCAAGAGACGACAAAATTCATGCAACTATGGGAGAGGACAGTGGGGGGGGGGTGAGGGCAGAGGGTGGGATGGATACCGGGTGGAGGGGAGCTATAGGGGGGAAAAGGGGGGGGAACGATGTAATTAATAAACTAAACAATAAAGATTAAAAAAAAACAACGGCAGTTTGCAGTACTTAACCATCAGAAACAAAGTGAATATAAATAGCAGTCAGGGATCGTTGACATATAAGATGTTTCTAGAGGCAAGATAGGTCAGAAGCTAATGAGACTATTGGTTGATTTATATACCAACAACAGAAACAACACAATCAGGAGCAGGAGGCAGCTGTCAACTGCCAAATGGAAAAGCATGATCTCTGGACCCATTTGCAGATATGAGCCAGTTCTCAAACCTAGAGCCCATTGATTAAAGGGAATATGAATTCCCCTGAGAAAGTTCTCTGCAACAGAACCATACAGAGGATTGGGCAAAAGTAGTTTACAGTTATTCGTAAAGAAAATAATATGGTAATTAATAAATAATACAAGAATAAACTCTGTCTTTTGCGTATTCACAACTGTAAATCTACTTTTGCCCCACTGTGTATGCCCCACTGTGTACTCAAACCTTTTCCAAAAGAACCTATGGCCATTTTTCAGGTTAACTGTATAGTGAGGATATGGAGAGTGTCTGGCTCTTTCAAGAAATGTTGGATAACAGGGTGAACTACATGGATGCAGGGAATCTGAACTGCTTCCTGTTAGAGTGGGGCGTACAGGGGCCAGGTGATAGAATCCTGACCCAAATCTGTTTCACAGTCAGTGGCTCCAATGGATCCATCAATATATGGTAATCTCTTCAGCTGCTGAGCGTATAATTGAGATGGCTATACTTTGCAGATGGTAGAACCATCACATGGACCCTCTGACATATGAAGTAGGAACCATTAGGGTAGGAAGGATCAAATGGAAGCCCCTAAGTCTGCCTCTCCTACCCCACTACATTGCAAATATAGTAAGTCAGAAGCACTATCTCACTCCAGTGGAACTGCAGAGATTAATGTCAGCCTAAAGGACTTAGATGATGAGGGGATTCAGTTTGCCTAAATCAGATGGACCATGGTAAATGATGGTGGGCTACTGTAAATCACATGGTATCTTCTATCATAAAGCAGTAGCAGGTGTTGTTTATTTGGATGAACCAATCAACAGAGCCTCTAGCACTTCCTGTGTGATTTTGATTTGGCCAATGTATGCTACTTATACTCAATTTCTGTCAGGGAAGAAGATCAAAAGCAGGTTGCAATCACTTGAGAAAATTGATTTTATGTTCACTCAAAGCTGTAAATGCTTTTCTATGAACCCTCCCAGGGATGGTTAACTTCTGCTCTTTATCATAATATAGTTTAAAAAAAAACTTTACCTGACTCTTTTTCAAAATATTGTATTGATTAGTTGTATTGATGACAACTAAGGGGTCTTGGGAGAAGGAAATAAGTGCCTTAACATGCCAAAGCGTGATAAATTACAACTGTCCAGAGGCCTGCAATGTTGATCACATTTTTAGGAGTCTGGGTATCTGAGGCATGCCTGGTTATCCCCTTTAAGGTAAAGGAAAGTTATTTTTTTCTTTCATTTCCCTTCACTATTAAACAGAAACAGTACTTGTTGCATCTCTTTGGATTGTACAGATAGCCTGTGCCACACTTGGGAATACTTCCTAACCCGTTTATAAGTGAATCAAGACTGCCAGTTTTGAGTAGCATCAAGAGACGATAGGGCCTGGCAGCATGTCCAGGCTGTGACACAGGCTGCTCATCCACTCAGTTCACGATGATGTGATAGACCTCAAGGTGCTAAGTGATGGATAATAATACTGTGTGTTATCTAGCAGGATCTAAAAGTAGAAACAGCACAAACTCCTAAGGTTCCAGAGTAAGGCCATGCCTTCTGCAGCCAAACAATTCAGAAAGCACCTACCGTCATGATAGTGCACTCTAGTAGAAACTGAGTATCTGACTACGGGACATCAAATGGTTATGTGAGCAGAGCTGCCCTTCAGGACCTGGGCTTTGTAAGGCCAGGTGTGCACAGCAAAAACCCACTGAACAGTAGAAATGGTATACATGAAATCACATTTAAGTGGGTTCAGAAGTTGTAGATACATAAACAGCTGGTCCAGATCTTCAAGTCTATAGTATTCCTCAGCTCACACTCTTTACCTATATAGTCAAATGAGGTGTTGCTTATGAGCAGCTGATGATGAAAGAACACGTTCAAGACTGGTTCAGGTTTGGCATGTGGTGGAACTGAAAATGGACTGCTACAGCACTACCATCCTCCTCATGGAGTGGCCCTAAAGCACAGTAGTGAGGAGAATCCTAGTGGCCAGAGCTTCAAGATGTTCGTTTAGTCATCACCTTTGAATCGAGAGAGAAATAGACTGAGATAAGAATAAGCATAGTCTTGAGCAGTAGTGAATGGCATGTTTTGAGCAGGTCAAGGGCCTGTAAGACAATATTTGAAGTTTAATAGCAAATATATCTGGGAAGAGGGTTTGGAGGGACTCGAGGGGATGACAAAAGTGTGCGGATCTTGTGTCCCATGTCTAGGTCCACCGTGTTTAGCATCTGTCACAGACCAGACACTGAACAACCAGATGGACATGTGGCAGGTTGTATTTTCTAAATATGCCACCAATATATTCCATCCTGCATACTTTCTTTACAATGTAACCTTGTCATTCCTCCTGTTGAATAGTGAGGTCTGCATTACTTCTCTTTGAACTTGGGCAAACCTTTATCACCTCAACTAAGAGAACACAGTAGAAAAGATATTCTGTGAATTCTGAGGCTAGATTTTTAAAATCCAATGCCTTTCCACCTTGTTACTTTTGGATGCTCACATGGAACCCAGCAATCATGCTGTGAGAAAGACCAAAGTAGCCAACATGGAGAAATGACATGAAAAGGACATATGTAGGCAGGTATTCCAGCCCACAGCCCAGCAGAGGTCTCTGCTGACAACCAACATCAACAGCTAGGCCTGTCAATGAAGATGCTTCTGGATTACTCTAGGCCCCAGTTGTTGATTCATCTCCGGCGGTGGTCTCAGATATCATGGAGTAGAGAGAAACCATCCTACTATGTTCTCTCTGAATTCCTGACCACTGAAAAAATCATGTTAAGAAAAAAAATCTGCTTGTGGAGCTGCTGTTTCTCCTCTGGCCACGAGAGGGAGCACTCATTCCTGCCAGTTACTGAAACCATGCTTTCCTTCTCACCAAGGCTGCTCAGCCTGCATAGAGTGGTAATGATTTTTTCCTCTTACTTTATAGGGCCTGGCGAGGTCAGGTGGCTGAAGTAAAACTTACTTTTGTTTATCTTATATCTTGAGTATGCGTGATCTCTGTAAAGATCCCTTTATTTAGAGAAATAAAAACCTGATCTTTAACTTCATCTTTGGCCCTGGATTATTGGCATGCAGATTGCATGCTTATGCTTGAAGAGAGGAAACTCCTTCTAGTTTGCACTGTGGAGTTATGGAGTGAAGGTGGAATGTCTATCAGGCAGACTTGAAGGTCCCTAGAAGGTAACATCTATTGAAGTGGAGGCGGGGCGCAGAGAGTGGCAGTCCCCACAGGGTTCTGCTGAGCTTCCCTGGGGGAGGCTGGACTTGTGGTTTCTGACTCACCACAGTGGTGTTGCTTAGACTCTTTACCCATTTGGTAAACATTGTGATGCACTTGGAGGTAAGGGAGGCTGCTGGAGGTCATTTCCAGTAACCTCCTTCATATAGGTTATTCCTATTAGCAGGTGGTTTTTCCTTTTAGTATTTTTCAAATTGTTGTAAAACACAAAATTTATCATCATAACCATTTTATAACTGTACAGTTCAGGGGCATTAAATGCATTGACCATCACTACCACCCATGTCCAGAATTATTTTTATCTTGCAGAATTGAAACTCTATACCCATTAAATGATAATTCCCCATTCCTGTCTCCTCCCAGCTACTGGTACCCACTTTTCTATTTGTGAAATCACATAATATTTGTTCTTTGGTGATCGGTTTATTTCTCTTAGTGTAATGCCCTCCACATTCATTCATGTTGTAACATGACTCAGAATTTTCTTTTTAAGGCCGAATAATATTGTATGTGTACACCACATTTTCTTCATATGTTCATCTATTGGTGGATATCTGAGTTGCTTCTACCTTTTAAATATAGTGAATAATATTACTATGAACACTGATGGACAAGTATCTGTGTCCCTACTTTCATGGTTTTTGGTATACTCCCAGAGGTGGAAATGGCAGATAATTTGGTAATTCTATTTTTAATTTTTTGAGGAACCACCATACAGTTTTCATAGCAGTTGCCCAATTTTACATTCCCATCAGCAGTGCACAAGGGTTCCAATTTGTCCATATCCTTGTTAATACTTATGTTCTGTTTTTTTCTTAAATAGTAGCCATCCTATTGGGAAGGTGGTCCCTTTAGTTTTTAAAGCCATATATATCTGTTCTCATATCTCCTAGTGGATAAGAATGTCATCATCATATCCATCAATATGTCTTCTGGTAGCTGGCTGCTCCTATTGTCTCTGGTAAGGACCATAAATAAGAAATTGGTCATTGTTTTCTCTTTCTCTTTCGAGGCAAGCTAATAATCTGAGCCGTCACTGACGGGTGTTTGCTTCTAAGAAAGCTGAGAACTTTACCTTCTGCCTTGAAGCAATGTGAAATAATCGCTCAGAATGTGGACCTTGAGCCAGATACCTGGGTTAACATCCTGGAATTGTAATTTAGTAAATCTTGGGCAAGTTACTATGCTTCAGTTTCTTCAGCTGTAAAATGGAGCTAATAATAGAGTTATGAGGGGTTACTAAGGCAATACATAAAAACACCTAAAACAGTTTCTGGTACATGGTTGGCATTCAGCAAATGGTAGCAGCTGTTACCCTTCCATACCACACCCTATGCATCATCCACTCTTTCAACTACTGTAGAAGGTAGTTACTATCATCACTTAGTATTTTATAGGTGCAAAAGCTAAAGTTTAGAGAGTTTAAGTAATTGAATCCAGATGACACAGCTCTGACCCCAGAGCCTTCTGCTAACATGTTTCGTGTTGGCAAATCTGATTTGGTAGAACAACAGGGACAGCATTGTCTTTGGTGAGAAAAGGCAACTATTAGTAGTAGTAGGAAATTGGAGACTGGTCAACGTTCCATTAGCTTTCTCCATTGTGTTCTCCTCCCAAGAAAAAGAGCCAATGCGAACACAGCTGCCAGCCACTCATCAGATGAAAACTGACTTTGTTGTGCTCATTACAAAATTAATACTTAGGTCTTGGTGAATTTAAGAAGGCACGTGCAATGTATGTCTCCATAGGATTCACAAGCTTTAATTTAGGGGTGCTTTTGATTTCTAATAAAAAAAATCTATATTTTATTTGCAGAAAGATAGCAAAGAAAAAAGCCTCTGGAAGGATTCTGGATGCCTCAAAGGAAAATTTGATTAGATGATCCTGTGTTTTAGTAACACACAGGAGAAACTTTTGAGTTACTTGTTAAAAAGGGATGATGTATGTGTCTTACTTTTGATTTAAATTTCATTATACTACCCAGGAATTAACAAAAACATTTCTAATCATAAAATTTATTAACTGCTATTTGACATCAAGGAATAACTTGTTTGAGAATAAAATTTATCCTGACACAAATATTGGTTTTGAAAATGAAAGAAAGCATCAGAAATTCTGTGTAACTCTTTGTTGAAAGAAAGATAACCCCAGGGCTTACTCCACAGATATTTTCCTTCGTAATAATAATGAGCATAAACATTTGCATTTATAGAGTCATGAGGAACATTAAGGAGAAAAACTGTTCTGAAATATAGTAAAACACGATTGATGTACACTACGTGCTAGCCCTGTATATTTGGAATTAGTTGTAATTCTATATAGATTAGGGTGACATTTACCTTTGCTGTATCTATGATGAAAGGATTAGTTAAATAAATTCATGCAGTAAGTAAGGAGGAGATTTTAAGGAAACCGAATCATTTTTGCCTGCAAATAGAGTTACTAATTTCCAGTCGGTCTTTTTTCTTCCTCTTATTACAGGGATCTCCAGTTCTCTCTGAGGCCTTGCCCCACCTGTCATCTTCCTATCAAATGCTCATCTGGAGCACAGGCATCTCCCATCATCAGGTCAAATCCCACCAGACTCTAAATAATCCCAGTGTCCTCCCCTTTCCCTGTCTGGAGAGGCTCTGCTGACGGACTACACCTCTCTGGCAGTGGTACCATCCCTGCCTTCCAAGTGTATCAATGAGAAGAAACCACCTTTGGGAAAAGCTTCCTTCTCCCTCACAAGGCCATCCTAGGATTGTCCCCAAATGCAGTTCAGTCTTGAAACTGTCTTTTCAGTCTTCCGTTCTTCATTCCATCTTCTAATCCTTGAAGGATACCCCGACACCTGCTGTGGCATATGGCTCTTACTCTTGAGGCTTGGTTAGGACCCTTTACCATCAACCCCTCATCCTGGAGTGTAGCTGTTCAGATTTTTTCTGTTTTGCTACTTGTAGCTTACCTTTTCCGAAAAATAATATAGAATATTTATTTTCTTACCATTTTCCTATTTAAGCACCTACTATGTCTTCTTATTGTATATTACATAAAACATAAATGTCTCTTTCATACATGTAACCCCCTGCATTGCTTGACCCTCCTTTGGTTATTCAATCAGTAAATCAAGCTTCCTTTACTAGTTCTTGAATAGATCAGAAGATAGATCGAGTTAGGCCATTTTCCTTATCTTAGCCTCCCTGACCCACCACCACCTAGGATACATGCACGCACGCACACACACACACACACACACACACACACACACACCCTCCTCTCTGTCTTTAAGGGAGGAGAAGCTGTTCCTCTGGGAATGCCCTATCTAAATTATTTTAAGTTAAAAATGATTTCTTTAAAAATCACCTTCTACAGAAATCTGATAGACACTATCTCAGTCACATGGCCCAAGTCAACATAAAGATTGATAATATACATGATGGTGATATACATCCTCGATATGAAGTGATATACATCCTCGATATGAAGTGATAAAAAATGGCAACCACTGTGATCTTCTTCGCCCACAACAAAAAAGTATAACCCCAGTCTAATCACTAGATAACCGTCATACACATTTCAATTAATGGAAATTTTTGAAATACATTACCAGTGATCCTCAGAACTGTCAAGTTCTCCAAAACAATGAAAGTCTGATAAACTTTTATAGCCAAGAAAATCCAAAAGAGAAATGATAACTAAATGTATGTATTCTGAATGACATATGTTAATAATAGGGGAAACTGGTGCAGGTTTGTGGGAACTACCTGTAACATTTCTGTAATTTTCTTATAAATAGAAAACTATTCAAAACTATTTATTAAAAATAAAATTATTAGTAACTTGCAAATAGAATTGTTTTAAAAATTAAAATAAGCTCCAAATAACTGAGACTAGGTTTTATCCCACAGTGAACTTCTAAGTAATCTTGGAATATATAATTTTCTGTATAATCCTGGAATCCCAGGATTCGGTCACACCTTACATTGAGTTTGGCACTGCCTCCCACAGCAACCTTCAGAGATTCATTTGTCCCTCAAACCTGCTATTGGACCAGTGCTCTGTGATGGGCTGAGGATGCAAAGAGGAAACAACAAGGTGCCTGTTCTCACGAAGCTTTCACTCCAATAGGGGAGCAAGACAGTTTGTTTCTAAGCAGGAAAGGGGGTAGGACAGAAAGCTGTACAAGGCAGGGTAGTGCCACAGGGGAGAAGGTGACTAAATCTGAGCAATAGGGAGGAGGAGTGGTGCTTGCCCTGTGTGTCCTGAGGGGTGAGCAGGAACTATGCTGCAAACAAGCCAGAGGAAGCAATTCCAGGAAGGGAGCCAATCAGAACGGTCTTTCTCTTTCTGAATTTCTGTAACACATATGCATCAAACCACCCTTCATTTCTTTGTACACCACCTGGAAATCATTTCTTGTTTAACAAACATCTTGATATCCTCCAAACAGAAGCTATCACTTTTAAAGGAGAAAGACCCTATTTTCTGTTGCATTTGTATCCCTCACATGGCCTTAGTAATGTCAAGCACAAAGTAGGGGCTACTTTGTGTTTACATAATGGGTTACTGTAGACCCATTCTAATGATGGGTCTTGTCCAGCATACTAAATTCCAACCTTTTATTTCTTCCTGTCTCTGTCTCCTGTATTTATCCTTCCATTTACTTCTGTGGTCAACACTGTCTACATACAAGATGACTGGTCTATATTATAAAAGAGTCATTGACTCTAGAATGAAATAGAACTAATTGGGCATTATGGAAATGGAAGCTGTGGTCTTGAGCTTCCAAACTGATGATTTAAACAACTGAGTTAACCAGCCACAGATTGGAGCTACATACTTGCTTGTTGAAAGATTTGATGAATCCCTTTATAATATTCTGGACATGATAAGTTATGAGCATTCTAAGCATGACAAGTCATCACAAAATAATTCTTTCCTTCTCAGTGGTACTTAAGATGCTTAGGAACTTGAAACAGGTCTGCTTCTGCTCTGTAGCTCCAATCACCACTATCTCCCCTCAAATGTGAAATAGAAGAGTGTTTGAAGATTGTGGGGGAAGAGAGGTCTGTGACAGTATTTTCTTTTATGGTAGACTAAAGGCCCGATGCAGAAAATTTGTGCAAGGGGCTTGGCCCTCACAGCCCTGGCTTTGCCTGGGAGATCATCTGGAAGTACATCCGGAAGGTCGTTCGACTGTCTGGTCTAATTAACATATTATGCTTTTATTATAGACTAGCGGTCCGGTGCATGAAATTTGTGCACGGGGTTCATGGGGTTGTTCCTCAGCCCAGCCTGTACCCTCTCCAATCTGGGACCTCTGAAGGGAACCCTTGAAGGATGTCCAACTGCCCATTTAGGCCTGATTCTGGTGGGATCGGGCCTAAACGGGCAGTCGGACATCCTTCTCACAATCCAGGACTGCTGGCTTCCAACTGCTCGCCTGCCTGCCTTCCTGATTCCCCCTAACTGCTTCTGCCTGCCAGCCTGATCACCCCCTAACCGCTATCCTGCCAGCCTGATTGATGTCTAACTGCTCCCCAGCCAGCCTGTTTGCTCCCAACTTCTCTCCTCTGCCAGCCTGGTCACCCCTAACTGCCCTCCCCTGCTGGCTTGATTGTCCCCAACTGCCCTCCCTTGAAGGCCTGGTCGCTCCCAACTCCCCTACCCTGCTGACCATCTTGTGGTGGCCAATTTGTGTCCATACGGGGACAGGATCTTTGACCACATGGGGGCAGCCATCTTGTGTGTTGGAGTGGTGGTCAATCTGCATATTACTCTTTTATTAGATAGGATAGAGACCTGGTGCATGGGTGGGGGCCAGCTGGTTTGCCCTGAAGGGTGTCCTGGATCAGGGTTGGGGTTCCCTTGGGGCATGGGGCAGCCTGGGTCAGGGGCTTGTAGTGGTTTGCAGGCTGGCCATGCCCCCCTAGTGACCCAAGCAGAGGCCCTGGGATCTGGGATTTATTTTATATTCTACAATTGAAACTTTGTAAACCAGAGCGGAACCAATCCTTCTGCTCACTCTGTGGCAGCAGGCATTTCTGTTGGGACATTTACCTTCTATAATTGAAACATTGTAGCCTGGAGTAGAGGCCTAGGCCAGCCAGAGCTGCAGAAACTTGGCTTCCTCCATCGCCCGGGCAACCATAGTCTCTGCTCTCTCCAGCTCTCTGCCATTTCTGTTGGGATATATCTTCTATAATTGAAACTTTGTGGCATTGAGTAGAGGCCTTGGCCGGCAACGGCAGGCAGAAAGCTTGGCTTCCTCCATTGCCGGGGAAACCCAAGCCTCCCACCTGCTCTCAGGAGCCACAGCCATATTGGTTGGGGTTAATTTGCTTCTGATTGGCTTGTGGATATGGCTTGATCAGAGGTACAGTCAATTTACATATTACTCTTTTATTAGATAGGATGTGACAGATGCAACCACTAATTTTCTCCAATATCTGTTCTCCCTCCTTCTCTATATTAGTAGAACCCCTGATTTCTCGCTGGGCATGTGGTTACTCTCAATTAATATTCAATTTCCCGCACTCCTTCACAACTTGTGACAATGTGACTAAATGCAAGCAATGGGATATAGGAGGGAGTGATCTAAGCAACTGCTGGGTTGAGTCCATTTAGGGAACATGCTCTCACTTCCTAATTTTTTCACCTTCCCACTGGCTGGAATGTGGCTGTGATGGTTAGTTAGTCTGGCCCTTGGAGATGAAGGCAACACCTTTGGAGTGGAAGAACAACCATTTATCTGTGGGTATGTGATTCAAGACTCCCCAGTGGATGCCTGAAACTGTAGATAGTACTGAACCCTATAGATACCATGTTTTTCTATTCATACAAACCTATGATAAAGTTTAATTTTACAGGCACAGTAAAAGGTTAACAACACTACTACTCATAAAATGGAGCAATTATAGTACTATACTGTAATAAAAATGTTGTGAATGCAGGCTCTTTCTCTCTGATAATTAATGTGATAACCAAGATGGCTACTCAGTGGTATGGTACAGAGTGTGGATACTCTGAACAAAGGGATGATTCACGTCTCAGGTGGGACAGAACAGAATGGCGTGAGATTTCATCACGCTACTCAGAATGGCATGCAATTTAAAACTCATGAATTGCTTATTTCTGGAATTTTCCATTTAATATTTTCAGATCACACATGACCACAGGTAACTGGAAACACGGAAAGTGACATTATGGGTAAGGGGCCACTGCTGTAGAAGAAAACGGGGGCCTGACTGGAGCTACTACCTTGAATCCTAGGTTGCGTATGCTCAGAGCTGTAAATGAGAAATAGTTGTCCTAGTTAAGCAATGATTGCTTTAAGTCTCTGTTTCATCAGCTAATTAATACATTGGGGGGTAAAAACATTATGAAGCTCAAACAGTGTCAGCTGAGTGATATGAACAAGATGAGAAACATACGTTTAAAGATATTTAATAAGACTTTTTAAAAAATCAGTACAAATATTTAAATACAAAAATGATTTGCCATTGACAAGTCTCAAATCTATCATGGAAACTCGGAAAAGTTACCAGTCTGTTCGCTGCTCATGGTATTCTGTAAAACATTTGAGAACAGTCGCCCACCGCAAACAATTCTTTCCCCTTGATATCAGACGGCTTAACACTCTGTATTTAAATAACAATAATGCCAGTTGAGTCCTTTAATACATGGAAAAGTTCTAGTTAATTTTGAATTAAATAGAGATTATAGTACTATCCCTAGACTTTAGAATGCTTGGTTGTTTCTTCTGGTTTTACACTAATGTGTTAACATGGTGTGCAACACTCAAAAAAGAAACACAGACACATAGATAATTATTTAAAACTCTTTTTTAAATTAAATGGAGTAATTCATTTGCTCTGAGTTTAGCACCATTGTAGAATATACAGTATCTGGCTTTTGCTCCTGCACCATCTAAAAGTTAGAAGCATATGCCTGATAACACACACACACACACACACACACACAATTGAGTTAACAACCAATAAATAAGTTGGAAGGTATTTTGAAAAGTGAAATTTGGTTTTAACTAAATAGGTAATTTCTTTCTTGGTGAAACTAAGAAGCCCATACATGTACAGATAAATACAGTTTTATAAACCAGCTGATCTGACTTGCTTCCAGGCAATTCCAAAGCAGCTGTTCAGCAGAAAGAGCCCAATGGATCCATATTGCCCCGTGGTCATCAGCCTCAAACCGGCACCCTCAAGACCAACCCAGAGCCACATAAATGCTGTCTGCTTCGAAAATAAAGGTTGGGTGGGATATCTTTCTGATGGGAAAACTTTGCCATACGAGTAACAGTGATAAGAAACCCTGTGGTAATGAACTCATTTCTTTTTCTTTTTTAAGAAATTGATGAAAATGGTGCTCATGTGCCATACAAGGGAAGAGATAAATATTAGGTTGAGGAGAATTTTCTTGATGGTTAAAACAATTCAGATTTGACATAGACTTATTTCCATGTGTGTTTATACCGTATTTATTTGTATCATTTCCCACCTGTAACTATCCCTGTAACTCCTCATTCTTAATTTTGAGGAAAAGATACAAGATACCACCACTATAACTCCACATTATTTCCCCAGTGGCTTAGTAACAGCAGTAGACACACTGCTGAGTGGAAATGCTTTGTCTGTTTTGAGAACAGATTTGAATGCAAGAAGGAGTTAGTACATACCTAAGTGAAAACCTGGAACAATATTTATTTCTCCCTTTAAACTTTTATTAACTCTTGCCTTGTGCTGAGTATGGGATGACATGAAAAGCATGGGCAATCATTGCCCTTTGGCATTAAAACTTTTCCACAAATTCCTTCTAAAGAAACAGTTCTATTCCTATAATTTTAGTTCCTACATCAGGAAATAGTACATTTACTTTTAGAACTTCAGCAATTATTTTTTTCAGAAATGTAATTCAGAAAATCTACATTCCTCTCCTAACCCCCTAACCCCCCCAAAAATAAAGGATGGGTTGGATTTTGGAAATTGACTTTAGAATCTCAGATGGGACACCAATTTGCATGTGTACTACACAGGGAAATTTCTTTGAAATCCAGTAACTCCTAAGAAATATTGATATCCCCTTCATTTGTGTGTGTAGGAAAGGAGGGGATTTTTAAGAAATGTATTGTATTGATTTTTTTACAGAGAGAAAGGGAGAGAGAGAGCTAGAAACATCGTTAAGAGAGAAACATTGATCAGCTTCCTCCTGCATACTCCCCACTAGGTATGTGTTTGCAACCAAGGTACATGCCCTTGACCAGAATCGAACCTGGGACCCTTGAGTCTGCAGGCTGACACCCTATCCACTGAGCCAAAGCACAGGGGTCAGGGGAGGGGGAAGAGGGGAGGAGGAGGCCCCACTTGCAGGCCTCTTGCAGGCAGGAGGGGATTTTTAAAATATGTAAACACAATTAATAACTATTGATAATAAGTGTTACACAAAACTGGGAAGTTATAGGGGGAGAGGGTTTTTTTTTTTCTTTATTATGATTTCCAGGTGTTTGTATTAGTTGGGCCATAGTGGAAATTACACAAAGGGAAGAAAGAAGGAAAAAGCAAAAAACAAAACAAAACACATATATACCAAAAGGAACCCGAGGAATAAATGAATTCACTGCTCATGTCTCCCAGCTGGTCCTTAGCTGCTTGTCAGGCACTGTCTTAAGCTCCGCTCAGTGCCTCACCCAGTGCTGGGCACAGAGGGCACCGAGTAAACACGACGGCCGATTGGCTCTTCTAGGGACCCTAGACACACAATTAGGAGTAAGACCTCTGTGGCTAAGGGACAATAGCCCTTGCAACTAAAGCCCTACCATGGCCCCAACCCTCCCACCAGGGCAAGGAAGGATGCAGAACCCCGCCCCCACATTCCATGGCAAAATCTCTGCACAAATACAGAGGAAATCATGCAAGTAAATACGGTATGTAATTGTTACCATTGACCTTTCTTTAAGCCATACTTACAAATATTTAAACGTAAACAACATGAGTGACTTTCATTAGCTATGGTCTTTCATGCTGAAATATTTTGACTGATCCGAATAAGCAGGTTATCATGGAAGCACATAACATATAGCTAATATGATTCCAGTGGGTACAACACAAGTGTCAGTACTTGATACATATAAATCTCTCCAATCGTTTTCCATTACAGGATGCTGTGCAGAGCATTAAGCATGTATCTTAGCTTTTATTTGTACATGATGATTCAACATTTCACTTAAATATAACTTTCCAACTATATAAATGTTTTGAAGCAATTGCGGTTTTCACTTGGATTTTTTTTTTTTTTTTTTGGTGCATCATTTTCTTTTCTTCTATTAAATCTCTCTCTGCTTCCTTTCTTTTTTACATGGGATACAATAAATATCCTGAAAAGGAGGAGTGGACGTACTGCCCGGCGTACAGTCCCGCGGCCTGCTCCGAGGGCATCTGGAGGAACACCCGGTCTCCGGGCCTGAGCAGCAGCACCGCGCTCCCCGACGCCTGGTCCAGGAAGCCCTTCTTGTACTCGTCGTACGTGTACATCACGGGCTCGTTGTTCTTGAACAAAGCAACCCACACGTTGCCCCCCTTGCAGTGAACGTGGTACGCAAAGTAGTAGACGCCCGGGACTTCGCAGGTGAAGATGCCTGTCTGCGGGTTGTAGTTCTGTCTGCCGTTATAGAGCAGTTTGTCAAACTTCACTGGGGCCCCCACGGGTGGGAAAGGTGCAGTCAGCTCAGCAGTAAATGCGGGCATCTCGTAGGCTGGCCCTCCATTCTTGCCTTTCTTAGCCCCGTAAGCATGGGGGGGTTTCAGTCCATCAATTCCCGGCCCCATATCTGGCAGATACTCTCCAAGGGGTGGTGGTGTAGGGGGCATGGCAGCCGGGGGGCCTGGGGGCCCTGGAGGGCCCGGGGGCCCCGGAAGGCCAGGCTGGCCTTGAGGGCCCAGGGCGCCAGGCTTTCCCGGGGGGCCATGGAGTCCTGCTACTCCAGGCTTCCCGACTCCAGGGAACCCCGGGGGCCCGGGGAGGCCCGGTTCCCCTTTGGGGCCTGGTATTCCAGGCGGTCCAATGGGGCCACTAGGGCCTCCAATACCCGGGATGCCGGGGGGACCCTGTAAACCTTGATCCCCTGGGATTCCTGGTTCTCCCTTTGGTCCGAGCAGACCTGGAGCACCAGGGAGCCCTGGCAAACCTTTATGCCCAGCTTCCCCCTTGGGCCCTATTGGACCTGGCAAACCCCTTATGCCAGGGGGCCCCACTTCACCAAGAAAACCTGGCTTTCCTGGGAAGCCTTGAAGCCCTGGCTCTCCCTTGGGACCTGGTGGCCCCTGTGGCCCTACAACCCCACCTTCTCCTTTGGGTCCGGGAAAACCAATAGCACCCGGAGGGCCCATAGGACCTGGGATTCCAGGCAAGCCTGGCTCTCCTGGGGGACCCCCCATTCCAGGGGCACCTATTGGTCCTTTCTCCCCTCTAGGTCCAAGAGCCCCAGGGATACCCCCTATGCCCTTATCACCTTTGGGTCCTGGGAAGCCTGGTTTCCCAATCCCTGGAAGTCCTGGGGGTCCTGGCAGCCCTGGCAGCCCTTGCTCCCCTTTGCCACCTGGAAATCCTGGCTGGCCAGGGATCCCATCCTGGCCTGGTTTTCCAACTCCAGGCATCCCAGGAAGTCCTTGAACCCCTGGTATCCCAATAGGGCCTTGTGGCCCAGGTTCACCTGGAGGACCTGGCTTTCCCAGGGGGCCCTGGGGCCCAGGGAAGCCTGTCACTCCTGGTTTGCCCACTCCTGGAAGCCCGACAGGGCCAGGAGGGCCGTTCATCCCTGGAGGACCCTTCAGGCCTGGCAGACCTGGCATTCCAAAGCCCTTCTCTCCTTTTGGACCCTGAAGGCCTGGAGGTCCTGGTGGTCCTTTGAGTCCTCTCTCACCCTTTGGACCCGGTTGCCCCGGTAACCCAGGTCCACCTGGCTTGCCAATGCCAGGAAGTCCGTGAGGCCCTGGAGGTCCTTGTGGTCCTGGGATCCCCTTGGGCCCCATCTCCCCTTTGGGTCCAATTTCACCTTTTGCTCCTGGCATTCCCATGGCTCCTGGCTTTCCTGGCATTCCAGGCATACCTGGCTTTCCAATTCCTGGATATCCCTGTGGCCCTGGTTTTCCTTTGATTCCAGGTATCCCATGACCTGGTAACCCGGGGGGCCCAGGAGGTCCTCTGGGGCCTGGCTCTCCACGAGGACCTTGCTCCCCTCGTAAACTGGCCATTGGTGCTTCTACTGGGAAAGAGAAGAGAGAGACAAAGAGGGAGAGAGGGAAGGAAAGGAGAGAGAATAGTGATTATCCTTCACTTTAAGGGAGTCATGACAATGACTGGCATACTTGGCTATTACTTATTGAAAGACAGAATAATGCACTCATTTTCCAGGACTGTAAGTTATCCGTACTCAAAGGATAATCAAGATGATAGATAATGTCTTTGACATATTTGAGATAGTATTTTTGAAAACTGATATCTTTAGCTACTTTTGTTAGCATTGGTTAAGTGAAAAACCCAAAAAGTGATGAACATTTCCCCAAGTATAAAACTTGGAGATATTATGGTGTGTTCACTGTAGATAATCTAGAAAATTCACAAAAGGGTAAAGAAAAATCAAAGTTGATAATCACTTGACATTTTCGTATATATTACCATATTGTGTTCTAGGTATTTGTATGTGTGTGTGTGTGTGTGTGTGTGTGTGTGTATTTTAAACAATGCTGCAGTCATTCTTCATTTTTATATTTTCTAAATTTTTACTACTTGTTGCTATATTGTATTTTTCCATGTTCTCTCTTTTTTTTTAACATAATTATTTACGGCAAAAATATTTTTTTTCCTGTGCAAAAATAAGGTATGATGTGGATGATGAAAGCAATTGTGTAGACTCAGGAGAACTGAAGCATTTTCTTTTGTTTGTGGTTTAATAACATCTTTCACATCTGTCCTTTAGAATCAAAGAGATTTGCTTAATTTCTTCAATATACTGCAGATTTCCTAAGACTCAAACTTTCATTCTGTAATATGCTATTTCTCACTTGCAAATTTGGTCTTCAAGTAGGAGAAGGGAATAAAGTATTTTATGCTGGAGACTAAAGCAAACAATAATTAGCATATTAATGCAAAAAGAAACATTGGAATACCAATGGACTTTGATATTCAGCAGGGCTGAAAATCAGCATAATATTGCCCTGCTGTGGGCTCAATGGCTCAAGGCAGTTTCCTAACCTGATAATTGTTTACTGTTTACCAAACTTTACCTTTGATCTTCCCGTATGCATTGCTAAAGGGAAAATGTGTATTCATGAATAAAAAACAAACTGGACCCAGAAGTCAATGTGTCTCTTCAAGAAAGAGGCTCCACCTGGCCCCCAATGCCTTCTAAATTCATATTTCTTGTATAGCATTTTCATTTATGCCTTGGCCCCTCCTTCAGATCCTGAACCCTGCCTCGAAGGTTGCGGCAACTTTATGATTTTAGGATGCCAAGCAGTGTGGATAAGGAGTGGAGCTGGGGTTAGGAGCAGGAAGCTCAGCTTTTCTTCCTGGCCTTGAAATGAGATCTTCATTGGGTCACTTGCACCATCTGCACAGTAGGAGTAATAACACCCCCACACAAGATTTGGTAATGGATGTGAAAGGTGCTATCGAAATACAAAGCGTACGTTATGATAAGTGCTTATGCTGTGACTTGCAGAGAAACATGACTCTAGATTTCCTCATGCTCCTGGGATTAATGGACAACATAAAGAAGTAAAAATTATGGTCCCAAAGCTTTATTTCAACTAGTAGTTGCATCTTAATTCTGACCATTGTATTTTTCACTGAGCTACTACTGTCAGGGAACAAAATAGAACCGCAGAACTCCCATTCTTTCCAGATTCCCTGACTAAAATCTGGTTCCCGTCTGAGTAAGTGCAGGAAGTGCCAAAAGCTCGGCAGGCCATTCAAGAAAGGGAGGGAAACAAGTGGCCGAGACAATGTCCGCAGCTCCTAGGGAGAAAATTGGGAATACTTCCTCCATTATGCTAGTAGGTATTATTAGAGTACTATTAAGTCATGTTATTTCTAACTAACTATAGAAATGATCTCTGAAAGTACAGTTTTGGCCTGTTTTTTCTAAGCAATATGTAGCTACTATATCAAGGGAGCATCTGAGGCAGGTCTGTCTTACTCATCAGGCATCTCTGGTGTCTAGCACAATGCCTGGAACTTACCCTGCTCTTAGGGTTTGTTGTGTGACCAGCTCTAGCAACTCAAAGTTCTTACGGTGCTTTAGCATTAACTTAGTACTTTTATTTACCTTATGTTATTGGATCTCTTAATAATACTACTTTGCAGATGAAGAAAAGTAGTTTCAGAGAGGTTAAATGACTAGGGCTCCCTCATTTCTGGCCTCTGAGCATCCAGGCCTCTTAGTGCTAAACCCAGTAGTCCCCAGAAGTAAAGCTTCTGCTTCTGCATGGACTGGACTCCCCTTAAAGGGA
The DNA here is from genome assembly GCA_027563665.1 of Antrozous pallidus. Taxonomy (NCBI): domain Eukaryota; kingdom Metazoa; phylum Chordata; class Mammalia; order Chiroptera; family Vespertilionidae; genus Antrozous; species Antrozous pallidus. The sequence continues at coordinate 83,408,093 of CM050514.1, read as the reverse complement.
GTTGCTACTCTGATGCAGTTCCTTCTCCACAAATGCTAGGTTTCCTAGAACTCCTGATAAACCAATTGAATGTATGAGAAAGTGATAGGCAGTTTATAGGTGTTGAATAACTACTAAGCCTGCCTAGAAAGTAATGGGAGAGATTTTCAGGTATCATCTCTCAATAATATCTATACTTCTTATTCTTCTGTCGATTGATTAACATGTATGGTAACTTAATTAGAGCAGTCTTAGAGACACTTGCATTCATTTAGCACCTAGTTCACAAAATTCGTTCATATGACTTTTTCTTTTTAAAACAGCAACAGGTCTATACAGCACTGCTCCTAATTCAGAATGCTGGTGGTCACCTTTCTGTTTTTCCACTGCTTTATCCCCCGGCATATCGTCCAAAGTGTGGCACAAAAACACATGCTTGCTTAGTAATTGCCAAATGCTTGAATAAATACGTACTGAAAAAATAAACTATTTGTTATTAAGTATGTTTTCTGTCATTTGATGCTGTTAAAATAAAGCACAACATAAAATGGTAATTTTGCCTGTATCTTCAAGACTTGAACTTTTTGAGGACAGAGTTTAGAACACCCCCATTTAGTGAATGTTAAGAATATATTCTGAAATAAAATTTTACAAAATTTAGCCCTCCCGCCCGCACCCCAGCCAAACTCATAGTTTAGAGCAGTGGTCGGCAAACTCATCAGTCAACAGAGTCAAATATCAACAGTACAACGATTGAAATTTCTTTTGAGAGCCAAATTTTTTAAACTTAAACTTTTTCTAACACTACTTTTCAAAATAGACTCGCCCAGGCTGTGGTATTTTGTGGAAGAGCCACACGCAAGGGGCCAAAGAGCCGCATGTGGCTCGCGAGCCGCAGTCTGTCGACCACTGGTTTAGCATTCTGGAAGGCTGCAGCTCTGTAACAGCACGGGATTTGTTGTTACCTTTGCCTTTCTTGGGAGCTGCTTCCTTGCCCATCCTTGGCATTGGCTGCATTTCCTTCATATATTGGGGCAGATGTGGATACTCTTTGCCATACTGCATATGGGGAAGCTCCTTGCCCATGGTAAGGCCATCTTTGCTCAAAGGCATGTGAGGTACTTGCTGGCCCAGGGGCTGGTACTGTGGAATTTGTGGTTGGATCTGAGGAGGAATTTGAGGCAGTGGCTTGATCCCATAGTAGGCACCGGCCTGAGTGAGCCTGATGGAGCCCAGGGAAATGGTAAGCAGCACTCCCAGCAGCTGCAGAGGGGCAGGTGGCACAGCCATCACCTGTGGGGAAGGAAGAAAGGCACTGACATGGTGAAACCTGCAGGCCAAGTGATTGAACTATAGTTAAAGAAAGAGGAAAAAACATACAAGAAAACACAGTCTTTCTTCTCAGAACTTCATGGGCAGAAGACTAATGGAAAAAATTTAGCTTTTGGTAGACAAGAAAGAAAAATCAAACAAAAAAACAGAAAAGAGTAGGATCCGTCAAGTGAAGGCACTTGGTAGGCAATAGATTGTAGGAGAGACTGCGGGTTGTCCCTGAATATGAGTTCTGCCTTCTTCCATAGTATTGTCACCCCTGATTTTCAGCCTGAACGGAGCAGCCTAGAACAAAGACCTTTCAGTCAGGTGTGGCCATCGACAAAGTTCTGGCCAATTGGATGTAGTTGTAATAGGTGCAGCTCCTATTAAGTATCCCAAAGATGAGTGGGCATGTTCTTCCTCTTCATCCTTCCTGCTGGCTAAAATGCCCGGCAGTCAGATCAGGCACCTTGGACTGTTAGGTGAAAGATGTGTACTGAGGAGCATCATGGTAGAAGAAACCTCAGCCCTGGTTGAACATGGAAGCATCATATTGATCCTTAAATTTGGAATTTGTTCATTAAAGAGAGAAACAAATGTCTACGTTCTTTAAAACACGATTATTTTGGGTGTCACAGTTACACTAAATTCAATCCTAAAAGATAGATTTTTCCAAAAGGAGGTGAACTTGGCAGCAAGTCAGGCTTTGTTAGTAAGTGCCAAAATTATATTCTGAATGGAAACAGTTGATGGTTTATAGGCTCGATGCCAGAGGCTGAGATTCCTTTGGCTGTTTCGGTGTGGTCACAAATAGCAAACAACAACTGCAGAAGTCTGAATTGTAAAGAGAGTTCTTCATGTGATAGTCCGAAAATGTCATTACAAAAATCACTCATAATTATGCACATACAGGGATGTTATTTATCCTTTCTTCTATTTAAATGTTGTGAAGTCATTCATGTAGAATTTGGCTAATTGGATTTGAAGTCCATTAAAATTTATCTTTGTACTATTATGAAAAAAAAGGAGTTTACAAAGCAAATTAGTTGTATAAATAAGATAAAGATGTTTAAGTACTCATAAGAATAAACTGTTTCTAATCTCTTTAGTAACACCCTTTGCTAATTAACAGTTGACAGAATAAATATAAATGGGGTTTACGTATTTGTTTATAAAAATGAGTTTGAAAAGCTCTCTTGAAATGCCTAGGGGCTGAAAACCCAACAGTCCAGGGAACTGCAGTGTTCCCAAATATCCACTAGAGGGCAAGTGTGGTACACATTGAAGTCTGTCCAGTTATTCATCCCCAATGCCAACACCAGATACTTACATTGCTCTCACTCCTTATTAAGGGATTTAATTAAAATCTGAATCCTGCGTGGAGCCATCACAATGCTGGAGGTGTGTGTGTGTGTGTGTGTGTGTGTGTGTGTGTGTGTGTGTGTGTGTGAGAGAGAGAGAGAGAGAGAGAGAGAGAGAGAGAGAGGGAGAGAGAGAGATTTTTAATGTATCTTTTGGAAAACAATTAAACTTCTCTAAATAATTTAATTGCCATTCTCCTGAGAGTTTGTTTTCTCTTCTGCTGCCTTACTTAACTCTGGAGCATAGTTTCCCACTTTTTAGAAAATGTGCATTGACTTTGCAATATCCTATTCAAAAGTAATGCCAAGAGCATGAACAGGCTACAGAAGAATTGTTTAATAAAAAGCACCTAAGAAAATATTTAAAGAATCCCTACCACAAATTTACTGCTTTACAGTTTTTGTAAATATACTAACTAGGGGGGAAATGAAAAAATATCTGTCAGCAAAATGATTTATAAAACTTTCTCCATTTCATAAATTACAATAGTCTGAAGTTTATTTCAAGTGTTCTCTAAATAGTTTATGTACTGATAAAGTGGGAGGAGATAGAAGGTTGTTATTTTCTGTCCTTCTAAGAATGATTAATTGTCATAAACCATTTGGATAAAGCCACAAAAGTATTTCTGATTTATACTGAATAATAGTCACATTTATTTCAGATGAAAAAAGAATACTTGCTTGTATGTATTAGCAATAATTTATTAAGTACTTACCAGAAACAGTGCTAGACCCACCTAGGGATTACAAAGAATATAATATGGTCAGTGGTCTCTGCCCTCAAGGAGGTTATGATAGGAGTGGCAGATGTGTAAACTATTAACGAGTAGCAAAGAATATCCAGAAAAGCGAATTTCCATTCCACTTCTGTTCTTTAGTATTTAAAATCCCTTCCCTTTGAATCAACAACTTTCCTCATTTTTCTCCACATTTTGCAGATATATTTTATGAATATGCACATATAATATATACCCCTTTACGACATAAATTACAGCATACCACACACACCGCTATTCCTTACTTTTTTCCACTCAGAAGACCAGAACTTCAGATGTTCTCATCTTAGTTTGGTGTCTCTGAACAGAATTCTTTCATGTGTTGAAAACAACACTCATTGTTCTGTAAAGACTCATCTGGCTCTAACGTTCAGTGTGTGAGGGAGTCACTGGAGAGGTGAAGGTATTAATCCATATCAGAAATACGTGTTAATACTTGGTAATGTATATGCTGGGACTTAATTCTACTGTTGGGGATGAGTTAATTTAATTATTAAACTCTGAACTTGTGGTACTGTATTTAATAAGCTAGCATGCTTGGCCTTTCACCCTTCCATCAATTCAGTGGATGTGTGGTACTCAACAATCTTTAAACCAGGACAGTCTAATGGAACACTGAAAAACCGGAAGGAGGCAGATGCCTGGAAGAACCCCAGTTGAATACCAAAAGCCCAGCGGGATCCTGCTTTACCACAATTATTTCCTCTTGCAGGCTTGGCCTTTCTCTCTTCAAAACCACCTCCTTTGGTCTGCCATCTGAAACATTGCTCTGACTTTTATTTAAGTAAACTTTGTTCAGTTTAACTTGAGTATTTATGTAGGAGCCCTAGTTAAAATTTACCGCTTGACTTATCCTTACTAATTTCCCTCTTGTCCCTGAGGATATTTTTGGTGGTCAAAGTGGTGTGGTGGTTCTCCCTGAATCACTGAGAAGAACATCAGATTTATGTAACACTATAAAAACACCTGGCGGGAAAGAGACTCAGTTCTGCTGGAAAGGAACGGAGGGAGTGGGTTTTCTTTGCGCTTTCTCTCTCTCTCCCCCTCCCCTTCTCTCTCCCCCTCTCTCACCCCCCCCTTTTTCTAAGGATGCAGAACACAATACTATTTGGAGTCCTATTTTGTATTCTTTAAATTTCTATTTGATAATGTGTATGTGTGAATATGCATAAACATATATAATGTGTATGGACACTGGCTCTTGACCAACCAAGCTGGTTTAGTAATGGGTGTCACTTGGGAAAAACATCAGAGAAGCCCGAAGACCTGGAGTTGAGTCTGTGATTCTCCATGTCTGTGACCTTGGGAAAGTCCATTATCTTCAGCCTCGGTGGCCTCATCTATAAATTAGAAATTCTAATCTCTGCCTCTCCCAGAGAGCTGTTCAAGGGCACAAATGATAACATGAATTCTTTGTGAGCTGAAAAGCACTATTCAAATTTATTTTTAATGGAGTGTGACCAAAAAGACAAATCAAAACCAACTGAAATGTGAAAGATTTTTCAAAGAAGAATACTAGCCAAAGTAAATTTGAGGTTAACTGTAATAATGATAAACCTGACATGAATAAAAAACAATGGCCATTAAAATGCACATATTAAAAATGGCACACAAAAAATCAGTGGAACCAAGACAATAATTCATTCTGGTGTCAGAGTGGCCAATCCTAATAATCTTGAACAGCCCTAAATGGTTCCCTATATTTGGGCAGGGCTGCAGAGAGTTTCAGTTTCCTCATGTGACCTATAATGTTTGTAACAGAATAATGTGATATATATTATTTTAGACGCTCCTCAACATTTTATTTGTACATGTATCCTCATGAAATTTTAGCCTGCTGTCCAAAAGAATGCTTAAGTATTTAAACTTTTAGACTTTGCCCTGAATCCAACTTTCCCTTTCACATGGGGCTAACACAGCATGTCTATGTAAGTGTATGTGTGTGCATGTGTATCTATGCTGTATGTGGTATGCTCAGGCCTCTCCCTTCTGCTCCTGGTAGTCTTCCCTTGTGCCCACCCCTTGTCCCGTTGAACAAGGTTTGTAGTTTCTCAAGGCCTCAGATTCATAACACCTGAGGCAAGGGAAAGAGGCAGAATCCGACTCCTCCACTCACCAGAAGTATCTTCTTATCTTTTCCATGCCTCTCAAAGAAAATTCTCTCTTGATGGTATTTCTTAGGACAATTCATCATTTAATATTTATATTCTTTTATTTATATAGATATTTATATTTACATTTATATATATATATATATATATATATATATATATATATAGATATTTAAATTTAGGGACTGTTCTGGGTTCTGAAGATAGAATGGTAAATTAGAGAGATGAAATTTCTGATCCTATTGAACTTTCATTCCAGTGGTGAGACAGGCAATAACCAATATAAAAAGTTTTTAATTTCATATTTGAGTGCTGTGAAGAAAACAAAGCAGGATAAAGGTCTTGAGAATGATTTGGGATAGAGGACACCATTTTGGAAAGGGGAAAACATCTCTGAGGCAGTACATTTTGAATAAAGATCTGAAGGTTAAAAGGTTTTATCTCTTAAGGCACAATACTGAAAATAAAAAGTCTTATTTATTAGAATGGGAGTTGTGGGTGCCTTTCACTAATGTAAATCCCTGTTTCAAAACTTTCCCCTCATTATGTCTATCCTCATCTTGACCTCTTTATTTATAAATTCCTTTTTTCCCTAAGGGATTCTTTTTCCCTCTCCACATTTCAGTCCTACTGTTTGGTTTGCTAGGCTGCCATAACAAATGACTTAAGATTGGGTGGCTTAAACAGAAACTTATTATCATACAATTCTGGGGTCTAGAATCTGGGATTGAGGTGTTGGCAAGGTGTGTTTCTTTGGAGGCCTCCTTGGCTGGTAGACAGCCGCCGTCTCCTGGCCTCGTCACATGGTCTTTCCTCTGTGAGTCTGTGTTTTCATCTCCTTTTCTTATAAGAACATCAGACATGTAAGATTAGGGCCCACCCTGGTGAATCCATTTTAACTTATTTACCTCTTTAAAGACTGTCTCCAAACACGGTCACATTCTAACATACTGGGAGTGAGGACTTCAACATATGATTTTGGGGGACACAACTCAGCCTATTTGTATGTACTATACTCTTAGACCAGTGGTCGGCAAACTAATCAGTCAACAGAGCCAAATATCAATAGTACAATTGAAATTTCTTTTGAGAGCCAAACTTTTTAAACTTAAACTTATTTTAATGCCACGTCTTCAAAATAGACTCGCCCAAGCCGTGGTATTTTGTGGGAGAGCCCCACTCAAGGGGCCAAAGAGCCGCATGTAGCTCACGAGCTGCAGTTTGCAGGCAACTGCTCTAGGCCAACTAAGTCCTACCTCTTCTGCAAAATCTCCCCTACATTCTCAACCATCATTATTCTCCTAGCCCCCACTGGAAATTTAACAGCTAGTTAACTGTATTTCCAATCAACCTTTTTTTCTATTGTTCTTTCCATTAGACTGCAACATGTTTAATCTTCCGGAGGACAAAGAAAATGTTTGATATTCTCTTGACTTTCTCAATATTTATTAATGTATCCACACTTAGTGTTGGATAGAGAACTCGTAGTGTTGATAGAGACTTTAGGAAACATCTAATTCAGCCTCACTACCTACTTAGAATCCTGCCTACAATAGATGCTAGTAGATAATCATATTTTCTTTTGAATATTAATAATGATGGAAAATTCATAAGGCGACCTATTACCTTGTTGTCTAAATTTTGTTGCTATTTCTATTATCTGAGCAGTTTGTAGGGGAGGTCCACCTTTTTTGATTCATAGATGGCAGTGCACAAGTAGCTTACATTTAGTTGGGGGTAGACAAGGGGGCATTAAGATATGTACCCCAAACTGGCTCAGGCAAAAGATGAATGGTCACATGTCCTTTCATTGTCATGCAAATAAGCTACCTTTAAGGTGCTTTGACTGGTGATGTGTAACTTTGCTGCATAATTGATTAGTATTACAGATATTAACTACTTGGGAAACTATGTCAACCCCCTTAGGATATGGTTTTATTGCCCTTTAGAATATTAACTAGTTTATCTAACTTAGCATTATGTCAGTATTCTTTTTTTATCCCAAGTTTTTAATATTTTACTTGAAATCAACTTTGTCATCATGTTAAATAAAACTTTGATGAGTTCACTTATGGGTGAGAATTGTGTTTTTAACATTTTGAGAATTATGCTTTGATGGGGATACGAAAAGTAGACAAAAACCTAAATATACCATGGGTCAAATGAAATGCGTAAAAACAATGCAGGAAATGGGAAGGAGCTAGGAAATTAATATTTGTTGACATTCTGCGCCTTTGAAATCCATTTTACTATAGACACTGAGCTGTGCTTGGATGGGTAGCTCTTTGGTTTTAAAGGAAGATAGAAGCAACTTTAAATAATAGAGGGCAGAGAAATTTGGCCTTCTGGGGGCTTCTAGAAGAGATCAGTTGTGAGCAGAGTTGAATAGGGAAGAATCAGAGAAAAAATTTCCAGTAGAGGACCAGTCAGAAAAGGAAAATTCATTCGGATGGGCCTTTTATGTTTATTATAGAATCTTTATTGTAAATTCCCTCCTAATCTCCTCACAGATAAAGAAACCCCAATCCTTCTGAAATAAAAAATGATTCTGTTTGTGGGAAGAGATTTTGGGGGGTATGCAGTAGAATGAGCAATTCTGTTCCAGATTGGCATTGGGCAGAATTAGTGATTGTGTATGAAAAAAAGCAGAATGAATGGGGGGCTAGGAGAGAAGGGACAGTGAATATCAAAGTTATAATGATATTAGCTAAGTTTTTGAGGACTAGTTTTATTCCAGACAATGAGTGTACTTCAAATAAGTTATATAATCATTCCTTCTTAGGCCTCTTTTTATACATTACTGGTAAACTCTTTCAAATGATATCTCACCATCCTGCATTTATATAAATCATTATTTTATAGATATTTAAGACTCACATGTTAAGAACTTTAAAATTCTTATTTGATGATTTTTAGGAGTTATCATCCAATATATGAGCTAACAACTCTTCCTACTTTGCTTTACAAAATACAGATTTATCTAACTATATTGTCACTCTTCTTCATTTTGTCCTCCAAATAAAGCCTGTCATGTTAGTTGAAAGAAAGAATTTCTCTTTTACATGTGATGGACTCCTAATTTTTTGCTCTGTAGACCAGGGACACAACTTGGAAGGTATTCATGAAATCAGAAAGCTGCTGGCAAGAAGAATATGTTGAGATGGAATCCAAAGAAATAAACCTTTCAGATGTTGGTCAATCAATCCAATGAAGGCCATGGGCAAAACCATCCAATAATCATTCAGTAATTTTAGTCGATCTTCCCTTTTACACTTATCAGGACTGACATAAATATGAAATAGAACTTAAACTGCGTGCATCACTAATGAGTCTTGAATTTTGCTAGAATTAAGAGTAGACAACTACCCCACCTGCTAGCTATAGGCAGAGCATGACCTCATGAGATATACAGAACTTGAGATATAAATTCAATTGTGCTCTCGGCTCTAGAAGTGGGCCACCCACCATATTCCCAAAGTTTTCCAGAGGAGGTGATTTGATACATTCCCCAGTAACCAACTGCAGGATTTCACAGACCTATATTTCTTAATATCTAATCTTGGTCTTACTTGCTAAACTTTAAGCTCATTCCTCTTTTCCATTCTCAGAGGAGGTGGGAAATATCTGGAAAATATTATCTTAAAATAATAGCTCACATATTTGAAGTCTGCAGTTAACTTCCTTGGTTTCTCTAACTGAAATCAGGTCAGCTTCTAAATAATTTATAAAACCCTTGGGAGAGCCCCTAAAAGAGAAAGTTCTAAAGTGAAATTCTGTATTTATTTATTTATTTTCTTTCTATAACATAAAACATTGTCATCAGAGTGGAAAGCATTTAAATTCTAGTTCTGACCTAATCAAGTCATCTACCCTAACTGGGCATTAATTCCCTCATTTGTACAACAGAAACATTGGCTAGTTCTGAAATTTTGTGGCAGCTGTGAACATAAATAACACTTCCACACTTCACAGACAAATGATTTCATGAATGGACATGTTAAAGCCTTTTGGATATTATAAAGTTAGATCAATCTCATACTTTCAGTTATTTTTCAATATTTCACTTTCCTTGACCAGAAACCAAAAAAAGTTTAGGAATAAAAAAAGTGATTCATAATTTTTTAGCCATACTAAAAAAATGAATAAAAATTGAAGCTTACTCATAAATTAAAAAAAAATATCTATAGATGATAAAAACTTCCTAAAATGTGTAGGTTCAAAACTTCTCCCAGACTGAAGTCATTCAGCAAGTATCAATACATGCTTCCTATCAGAGGAATAACAAGTGAATATAAAGGATGCACCATGGGAAAAAGTAGTGGGCAGTGAATAGGTGTGACATAGTCATGTTTCAGGAGGTATAATGTTCATTCCTGTTTGAAAATTGAAGACCCAATGTCTAGAGACAGCTCTATAGTATAGTAGATGATGATGAGGATTCCCAAGAATAAAGTCCTCCCTAAGGAAGTAAAACTCTCATTATTTACAGATGACATGACATTGTACTTAGAAAACCCGAAATATACTACCAAAAAACTATTAGATTTAATAACAGGACATTGAAAAAGAAAGTGATAGAAGATATAAACAAGTGGAAGAATATACTGTGTTCATGGATTGGTAGCATTAACATCATTAAAATGTCCATACTACCCAAGGCAATTTATAGATTCAGTGCAACCCTTATTAAAATACTAAAGGCATATATCACAGAACTAGAACAAATACTCCAAATATTTATATGGAATAAAAAAAAGACCCCGAATAGCTGCAGCAATCTTGAGAAAGAAAAACGAAGTTGGAGAAATCACAATACTAGATTTCAAGTTATACTATAAAGCCACCGTAATCAAAACAGCCTGGGACTAGCGCAAGAACTGGCATGTAGGTCAATGGAACAAAACAGAGAACCCAGAAATCGTCCCAAGCCATTACACTCAATTAATATTTGATAAGAGAGGCAAGAGCATACAATAAAGCCAAGAGAGTCTCTTTAATAAATGGTGTTGAGAAAATTGGACAGACACATGCAAAAAAAATGAAACTAGACAACCAACTTATACCCGTACACAAGAATAAACTCAAAATGGATAAAAGACTTAAATGTAAGCTGTGAAACCATAAAAATCCTAGAAGAAACCATAGGCAGCAAAATCTCAGACATCACTTGTAGCCATATGTTTACAGATACATCCTCTAATCTAAGGCAAAGGAAACTAAGGAGAAAATAAACAAATGGGACTACATCAAAATAAAAAACTTCTGCCCTGGCTGGTTTGGGTCAATGGATGGAGTGTCCGCTTGCAGACTGAAGGGTCCCAGGTTCGATTCCAGTCAAGGGCACATGCCCCAGTTGCAGGCTTGAACCCCAGTAGAGGGTGTGCAGGGGTCAGCCGATCAATGATGCTCTCTCATCATTGATGTCTCTATCCATATCTTTACCCTTCCTCTATCTGAAATCAATAAAAATATTTTTAAAAAATTAAAAAACTTTTGCACAGCAAAAGAAACCATCAACAAAACAAAAAGAGAACCCACTATATGGGAGAACATATTTGGCAATGATATATCTGATGTAGTGTTACTATCCAAAATATATAAGGAACCCATACAACTTAACCAAAGGAAGACAAACAATTCAATTAAAAAAACAGGCAAAGGACCTAAATAGATACTTCTCTAAAGAAGTCATACAGATGGCCAAGAGAAATATGAAAAAATGCTCAAAGTCACTGACTATCAGAGAGATGCAAATTAAATGACAATGAGAGATAACTTAATATCTGTCAGAATGGCTACCATCAACAAATCAACAAATGACAAATGCTGGCATGGATGTGGAGAAAAGGGTACCCTAGTACACTGCTGGTGGGAATGCAGGCTGGTGCAACCATTATGGAACACAGTATGGAGTTTCCTCAAAAAATTAAATATGGAACTGCCATTTGATCCAGTGATCCCATTTCTAGGAATATATCCTAAGAAACCAGGAACACCTATCGGAAAGAATGTATACACCTCTGTGTGCATAGCAGCACAATTTACAATAGCTAAGATCTGGAAACAGCCCAAGTGCCCATCAGTAGATAAGTGGATAAAAAACTGTGGTGCATTTATACCATAGAATTCTATGCAGCAGTAAAAAAGAATAATCTCTTACCCTTTGAGACAGCATGGAGGGACTTAGAGAGTATCATGCTACGTGAAATAAGTCAGTCAGAGAAGATAAGAATCACATGATCTCATTCATATGTGGAATCTAAGTAACAAAATAAACGGATGAACAGAGTGGAACAGAGACATGGAAGCATGGAATAGAGTGCGGAATCTCAGAAGGAAGATGGAGGAGGGTAGGCAGGTGGGAAGTAATCAACCAAAACTCTTGCATGCATGTATGCATGGCCCAGACAATGGATGGTGAGGTCCTGGGATGGGGGTGGGGTGGATGACTGGGGGTCAATGGAGGAAAAAAGGAGACATATGTAATACTTTCAATAATAAAGAATTATAACAAAAAAATCCTCCCTAATCCATATGCCTGGAGATGTATAGCAAGGTAAATTACTTCCTGGTGTGACCTGAGAAGGACTGGAGAACACTCTGTCATTCACAAGAGCGTCTTTCACCTCTATGCATAAGTACAATTGTGTAAGCAACACAATATAAAATAAAGATGTTTCCAAGTCTTTGCAAGGAAGAGACAGGTTTAAGGAAATTTCATTGAATGTAATCCGTTGAACTGGATATTGAAAAAATATTTATTTAGAGCAAACAATAAGATATATGTCACAACTGTAATGCATTATGTAAAAAATAAATTTCATGGCACATTTCTTTATCACAAGCACTTTTATCTCAGCCTATACTCTTGTTGAGACCAATGGGATTGCAAGTGAATTTCAACCAAACAGGACTCAACAATGTCTTTGTCTTTGTCTTTGTCTTTAGTGGTTACTGAAGCAGCCCTTTGTAAATAACATAAATGAACGGAATAAAATTAAGTGATAGAATTATACTCATTCCCAAAATATCTAAGGTCGTAGAGACTACAAAATGTAAATCAAGTTAGGCAAAAGGAGTTGTGGTTCAGGACTGTCTCTAGGTGTGGGAAAGAGGGAAAAGAAGAAGATGACTTGCTTATCAACTCCATCTTTTAGTTAGGAAGAGTGTCATGTGAGAAACGCTTGCCTTGTCTTCTTGTCTGTAATTTTGTGTGCCTTCTAGATGATTAATTATTGTTTAGCATCACAGTCAAGAAAGGTTGACAGATGAGGTGAAACTCAAGTTACTATTCTTACTATTAAAAATGTGGAAGTGTAAACTGGTGCCACTATGGAAAACAGTATGAAGGTTCCTAAAAAAATTAATAATAGAACTGCCATATGATCCAAAAATTCCTCTTCTGGGTATTTAGCAGAAGAAAATGGAAAGACCAACTCTAAAAGATATCTGTACCCTCATGTTCGTTGCATCATTATTTGCAATAGCCATGAAATTGGCTAATAACCGCTGAGTGAAAAAATAAGAAAATGTGATACATACCAGTATTAATAGAATATATTAAAAAATATGAGATCATACCATTTGTGCCAACATGGATGGACCTTGAGGGCATTATACTAAGTGAGGTAAGTCAGACTGAGACAGACAAATACCATATGATCTGACTTATATGTGGAATCTAAAAAACAAAACAAAACCCCCCACAATGAAACAAACAAACACAACCCAAGTTCATAGATACAGACACCGGATTGGTGGTTGTCTGAGGTGGGGTAGGATAGGGAGGTGGGCAAAATAAGTAAAGAGGGTCAAAAAGTACAACCTTCCAGTTACAATATAAAGTCAGGGTGATGTAATGTAGAGCATAGCAACTATATGAAAAAAAACACAAAACGTTTTGGAAGTTACATATCAAGTGCAGTGGGCTCAATTCCCAGCCAGCATGGGCACTTCCTGGAGGGAGAGCTCTTTGCCACCATAGATGTTTCTCCAATGCTTTCCTGGGATAATGTCAAGGAAGGGCTGAAAACATGAAAGGTCTCTTTTCTCCGCTCCATTCCGTTTGGCACTTAGTACTAACTCCACCAGTATGTTCAGAACATTAAGGGAGCAAGCCGACTTCCTGTGCTAGCATTCTCATTTTATTAGCAGGCTATTATGGCAGTAGACTGTTCATTTTGGTATTTTTATAGGAAACTGGGAAACAAACAAAAATTCCCTGAACAAAGGAAAAAATCCTAGCCTTTTCTAATTTCTCTATAATACTAAAATATTTTATTTATTAAACTTCTATACGGGTGCAGATGTGTCTTTGTGGGTTTAAAGGTGAGAGGTAGAGGGTATGAGGTAGGCGATTGTTGACATTTCCCCTCCACTTTTGAGCTGGTTACTTTCTTGGTTCAGTGGTTGAAGTTTTATGTAGTTAAGATTATTTTGAGCCACATAACCTTGAATGACTTGATATTAAAAATCAATCCTAAACTTTCTATCACACATGGGTAAAACATTAAATCAAATCGATGGCACTTGAAAATAAAAAGTGTCTTTCAAAATTGCCCCCTTCCTCCAATATACGTATACAGAGTAATCTCCAGTGAGAATAGCAATTCTAAAAAAGTTGCAACATTTAGCCCTGATACTTTTGGAATTATAAAAGAACTTTAAAAATCTTGAAAATTTCTTGGGGAGTAAAAATGTGCAGTCTCTGTTGCACAGTTCAAGAATAGTCAGACCATTCTGTAGGACTGTTCCAAAAAAATGAATTTAAATGAAAAAATGTTAGTTCTCAAGCTGAGGCTAAGCCTAAAACACCAACTTGTGATAAATTCTCAGCCACGAAGAGGGCAGCCTCTTAAATCCATCACTTTTTAACCACAGCTCCATCTAGATAATTAGCCCACGTGGTAACAGCCTGCCCTTTGAACACAGGCAAAGCATTGAAAGCAACCAAACCACAGCTGTCTTGGTATTGGAAGCTCCATTTCTTTAAGGGGTGGAATTTATTCTGAGGGAGAGAGAGATGGATGTGCTGTCTGGGAGGAAAACTCGTAAGGTTTTCACAGTTAATTACTGAACATTTTTCAGAGAAAATAGAAGCTGGAGAAAGGAAAAGACAATGAATTATGTAATAAATGCCAGTTCTCGGGGATATCTAAGTTAAGGAGGCTAGGAGGATGTAGAGACTCTTCTTTTTATGAGCAAAACTCACCGCAAGGCACAAAGAATTTACAAAAATATGTAATTCCACTGATCAACATGTTTCACAAAGGTTATTTCTTAGGATTTAGTGTGTTAACTAGAAACTGAATTAGAGATGAGAGAGTTAGGTGTAGTCACTTCTCTGTTATGATACTCTTCTGTAACTTTCAGAATCTTTTCTTCCTATAAAATGAAAGAAGTAGATGGAGATGGGGAGCCCAAATACCTGGAGGAAATAGAAAGATGAGAGAGTGAGTGGAGTTGATCAGCCTGAGTTGTGGTGAACCAAGGAACATTTGCCCTATCCTGTGGGACAGATGTTGAACCATTCATTTGTATGTTTTATTTGGGCAGGTCTTCCAATTTTTCAAAAGAAGCCATAAAGCCAGGACATGTTGTGAAATTTTAGTTAATTAAAAAAAAACATAACAACAACACTGTTTGATAGGTGTTTTTTTAAATATCAATATTCTGTGAGCAGTATCTATGCTGTAAGGCTGCTGGGTGTCTTTTTAATTTCTCTCTTGTTCATACCTTTATTTGCTTACATTTCTAACTCCTGGCATTTTTTCTTTCCACCAGTTGGTTAGTTTAATGACTAAATTCAACAATCTTATATTAAATTTTTAGGCAATACTATGCTAGTAGCTAAGTGAAACAAGGACCTACTCTCAATTAAAATATATTTTCATTGATTTCAGAGAGGAAGGGAGAGAGATAAAGAGAAGGAAACATCAATGATGAGAAAGAACCATTAACTGGTTGCCTCCTGTACACCTCACAATGAGGAATGAGCCCACACTCCAGGCACGTGCCCTGACTGAGAATTGAACCATGACCTCCTGGTTCATAGGTCGATGCTCAACCACTGAGCCATGCTGGCCAGGCTAGATATGTGATCTTAAGCAAATTACTTAATCTCTCTGTGCTCCCATTTCCTTATGATAAATTGGATATGATAATACCATTACCTGATTTATGAAGGGAATTAATACAAGTGAAATGCTTAGGAAAGTGTCTAGATATAGTAAGTACTCTGTGTTAGCTATTACTTAAAAGAGGAGGACAAAGAAGAGGAGGATGACTAGGAAGAGGAGAAGTAGCAGTGGAGGGGATTATGAGCACATAGACCACAACATTTTATTTTATTGCAGTCCTATTTTTGAAGAATTGAAGGTGATTTTTGTTTTCACTCTGATCCAGACCTACTATGAAAATTAGACTGGCCAGTTGTCCCTTCGGCTTAAATTCCAAAGAAAGGTGAGGTAAAGATAAGTGGTAATAAGTATTTTGTCTGTGTTCCTGCCTCTCAGAGCTGCCTGTGTACCTACTGATCATATGCAAGCTTCCCTTCTCTCAGTGAACTGGCCACTTGGTAACCTGTTTTTGTATTGACTGCAAAGGGCTTTAGCTTTGAAATTCAGAGAACCAAAGATGTTTTTGGAAGGTGATAGTAGCAGGCCGGCCTTGTGGGAATAGTTACAGAACTTATGCTATTTAAATTTAATTTAAATTAAATATTTAAATTTAAATATTTAAAATTTTCTGCTGTGAACTTTTAGGTCAGAAAAGTAATCAGCTTAAAATCACTTTCTTTTATCTGCATGATCTTTCTGTGTTATTTTTGGAGACTTAAATAGTAATAATAATATTGCTATAGCTGACACTTCAGTGTTTATCATGTTGTAAGACTCATGTCTGATTCACATCCCCTCCTACCACAGACCCTTACATAGTTCAAAACTACCTTGAGTTTTGTATTCAAAAACACAGACTCAATTCAATATGTGCCACTTTTGTAGTTACTGCAAAGTAGTAATCTCAAGTCCAAAACACCACATCCAAACAGTATTTAGCTGCAAGTGTATATATTTAAATAGAAAACATTAATTTCCCCCTCCCCCCAAATGAAACAATAGGTAATATATTTTATTTTGAACACAGGATTTTGATCATAAGTTCTGGGAGCTGGTTATGAGGTGGAAGCTCCATAGAAGAGTTTCACAACTATCATGAGAGCTAGGACCAGACCTTTATCTTTGGGAATTCTCTTTGCATCTAGTTCATAACTGTGTTCAAGGTAGGTTTCATAAATGCTGTGAAACAAATACACGGATGGCACCATCATATTTCCCTCCTGTCCCCGCCCCCCATTTTTCAAATGTTAAAATAAGATATTGGATGGTGCAAAGAGGAGAGAGCATCACGTTTTCCAAACACTGAATCAGTGTTTCTCTTATGTTTATTTTCATTCTCATTCTCCTGATTTTGTGGCCTGGTGTCTGTTGCCAGCTCACAAGGATGGAAAATCCTACATAGTAGTCAATTCTTCCTTAAAGATTAATACAAAAATGTCCTTTTTCTATTATAAAAAAAATCTTGTGAAAACATGAAAGTGTTGGTTGAAAGGAAAATAATCTTGAGGTGATAATTTTCATTCATCACAGGATGTTTTAAGTCTCTGTAAGGTCTCAGTCTTGGCTTAGATGAATGACAGGATCATGAAGCCATCTTTTTCTCAATCCCCAGTCTGTTTTTTTTTTATTTTTAAAAATTTTTGATCCAATAACAGATGTCTCTATTTTCCTTCTTTTGCCTGCCTGCATCCAGCCCCCTTCTTGATCCCCAGTCTTAATATTCAATTTAGGTTGTAGAGGTATTAACATAAAATTAGGTGGGTGGTGAGAAGAGGAGGAGAGATGAGTGTTTTATTATTCCATACTCGTGAACTCTTCAGCAAGACGTTGCAAAGTTCCTAGATTCTTTTCCTTGTGATTGCCTGTTTTGTGGGCCTCAACCTTGCCATGAATGTCTGTCTCCTCGCTGTGGAAACCAGCCAAGGACACATTATTGACCACCTGCTCACTTTCTAACATGAGGAGTTTCCCCAGACTTATTTTCTTTGCTTTCTCCTCCTGCTGGTTTATGGTTTTCCCTTCTGTAGCAATAAAACTTTTGGAGAGCCTCTTAGGGATGAATTAATGCCACTTAAGTATATTTCCGCTAGCGTGCCTTTGATGGTTCTGTTTAAAAATAAAGGAGTGGGGGCAGCTTGGTTCTTATTGAAATTTTCCTTTCCTCTGCTTTAAACTTACCATTCCTCAAAAACTTAGTTACACTCCAAGAGAGCTTTGCTAACAATGAAAAAAATGTCTGGGAAATATTGTCAGAAGACAAACTTACCATCTTTTAGTAATATTTTCCCCATTGGAAAGGTATTCAGATTATAAAGAGGCCCAGTTCAGCCTGTGTGAACTTGCCTTGTATTCCTTTAAATATTTAAATTTATAAACAATAAATAGAAAGTGTATCTTGCCCTAACCGGTTTGGCTAAATAGATAGAGCATCGGCCTGCAGACTGAAGGCTCCCAGGTTGGATTCCGGTCAAGGGCATGTACATTGATTGGTTGCGGGCACATTTCCAGTAGGAAGTATGCAGGGGGCAGCTGATCGATGTTTCTTTCTCATTGATGTTTCTAACTCTCTATCCATCTCCCTTCCTCTCTGTAAAAAAATCAATAAAATATATTAAAAAAATAAAAAAATAAAAGAAAGTGTATCTGAATTCCAGAATAGCAGAATAAGAGCTTGCTCTCCACCCTGATAGCAAACAGATTAAGGATTGGTTGTTCATGATGCCATTTCAACTTTGTATAGTCTGCAATTTATATCTATATCTATATCTATATCTATATCTATATCTATATCTATATCTATATCTGTATCTATCTAGCTACTAATAAAGAGGGAATATGCTAATTGACTCTCATGCCATCACAAAGATGGCAGCAACCACAGCCAATAAGGTGGGAATATGCTAATTGAGTGCCCAGCCCTCAAAGATGGAGGTGCACACAACCACAAGATGGTGGTGCCCAGTCCCCTCAGCCCTGCCAGGATGCCTGCCTCTAGAGTCCCTCCACCCCCTCAACCCCCTAGCCATCCAGGGCTGGCCCAAGGCACAGGCAAGCCTGGGATGGAGTCTGCCCAGCTGCCCAGGGCCACCTGAGGCTCAGGTAACCAGGGCCGGCTAAGGTTTGTGCTGCCAGTTATGCAGCAGCAGAAGTGTGATGGGGCATTGCCTCATCTAAGGATATATATATATATATTCCTCATCTGAGGATATTTTTCCATTGATTTTTAGAGAGAGTGGAACGAAAAGGTAGAGACAGTGTGTGTGAGAGAGAGACATCAATTTATTGCTTCTTGCATGCACCCCGACCAGGGCCAGGGATCAAGCCTGCAACCAAGGTATGCGCCTTTGACTGGAATTGAACCTGGGACTCTTCAGTCCACAGGCTTATGCTCTATTCCGTGAGCCAAATCAGCTAGGGCCCCATATTTTATATTAATTCATTTGAATCTTATATTTAATGTGTGTTCACTCTGGAATAGAACATCCTAAGAGGTTCAATTTCCTCTTCTCACAGTCACAGCCTTGAGTATTGGAAAATAAGAGTGTCTATCTTGAGTGTGACACTTGCCTCTGTATGGCTTGGGGAAGCTGCTCAGCTCTCTAAGCTTCTGGCTTCTCTGCTATAAGGATAATAGAATCTGTATATTGAGCAGAAAAAATCCCCCAAGAGAGGGGGTTTCACTTACTGTCATGCAAGTTACCATTAGAATAACTATTTTCATTTATTTTTTATTTGTTTGCTTAAAAAGTGAAGTTAACAAGATTGTATGCAATGACAGTCAGGTAGTCATCATGACCCATTCTATCCAGCTCATTACCACATACCACTTCAGTTTTCTTATTTATCACATTCAACTAACGTGTTTTGAACCACCACCTAGGTACTACTTGAGAAGTTAAGCATGACTACGGTGTCATTTCTGCATCAATGGAAATACAAGGCAAAGATAAACATGCCTGAAAAAAAATACAAGGAAACTGGTCTGGCTTCCTTTCTTGACCTGCCTTTATGTTGCCCATTTTTCTCTTATACCTGCTTTTTCTCTTTCCCTTGCCCTTTTCCAACTTCATCCCTAATTGCTTTGCTCATTTCTAGATTTCCAATTCCCACTTGGTGTCTGCAACTCCAGCAGCCCATTTGAAACCTGAGCTCTAATAAAAACTCATGTTTTCAAAAGCCAGAAAGGGGGTGAACCAAATCATCTTCTCTCTTCAGGATTGATGGGCAGACTTCCCACAGGCAAGGAAGAAATGTCTAGGGTGGTATTAAAGATGCCTATCCCTACCTAGGACCAAAATACCTCTTCTGCAGGTCTGCTGAGTGCCTACAATTGTTGTTCAAGTTCCAGAATCTGGGAAAGTTTTTATTCCAGAGATTTTTTTTGGATAAATGATTGATATATAACAAACAGGGCTTAAGAAACTGAGACCCAAGGCATTTAGAAGAAGGGGATCTGGGTGGGGAATGGATAGAGATTAACATGGAGGTGCAAGGTAACAGGTATCTTAGGAAGCCTTGCCAGGAAATGTCTCCAGCAGCTCCTGAGAGAAGAGCTGGTCGTGATGGCATGATTAATTCATGTTACCATTGAAAAACAAGAATTAATGTCTTCTAGAAGGATCCACTAGGATGGACTCTAAGACAATGAGCTGAGCTCCAGCAGATCTTCAAGGAAAGTGGCTAAGGCACACCCTAAATTTGTGCTTAAGATGAAAGTCTTATTCATTTGTGAGGCTTAGACCCCATCTCCCAGAAAGGAGAGGGGATGGCACCTGTTTTAGCCATGGTTGAGTAGCCAGAAGAGGGCAGAAGCCAAAGTTCTGCTATGTAGTAGGGCCGTTGACTGCACTGGGGGAGGGCTGGTGCTTCCCTAGTCAAAAAGTTTAAATGCCTCACAGGACAAGGGGCAAGTTCCCTCTCTTGGATTCGGACTTCTGGGCCTGATGGATCTTTGTGCATGACTCTAGGTTGGAATGTATAAAATTCAACAGGGTACTTTCTCACCAACCACTGCTTTTCTCTCTGTAAAATTTCCCTAAAAATCACTGCTTGGCCATTTGCCTTTGTACACAGAACAACCTCCAGATCCTATTCCAAGGTCTACTTGCAATTGGAGTTCTAAGATATAAATAACGCAGAGGCATGCTCTCACCCATTAATTAACTCATTGATCCGTCTATTCAGCAGTGTTCAGTACTTAACAAGTGCCAGGTGGTGTAGACACAATAATAAGTGGAGAGTGAGGTCCCTGTCCTGGAATGACTCACAGTATAGAGGGCTTGGCTGGTGCTGACTACTCAGACTCCTTCCCTGCGTCATTTTCCAGCTCTGTGAACTTAGTCACAGGGAAACATTCAATTCCTGTTTATGTGTGTTGGGCTGACCAACTTACTTGGATGACAATTGCCAGAATTTTTACAATCCCAAGCTGGCTTCCCTCCATATTTCAGCATGTGATTAAGCTTCTTCTGCTTTCTAGTCCTTGATGTGTATCCATAAAAAACAAACTCATTTTAATGTCAGTCTCAACAAGGTTCACAAGGAATGCAAACAGAAGACGTTGCATAGCAAAAATAAATAACTCGTGAACTATCTCTATTAGCATCTGGCCTTATACAGAAGCACATTAAAAATAATGAGTTATTCATGAGAAGTCTGAGGTAGGAAAAGAATTATTAGACTTACATATTGTTAGCATACAATGATATTCTGGATTTTTTTTTTAGAGGAGCCGTATAAGGTTCTTACTGCTGAACTCTACTTGTTCTAGCTTCTACTAAAATCAAATGATAACTGAAAATTCCTTTTCCTATATATGTAACATCTAATCATTTCCAATCTATCATTTCTCTCCCCATCTACCTGTAGTTTTTATTGTGGGCACAGTGATACAGAGAAACAAAAGTTGGCTGTTTGCTTGATTCTGAATTCTGATTGGGTAAATAAATGGGTATTCCCAGCATCTGTTAAAGGATCTTTGAGAGTAAACACATAAAATGTAATTATGTCTTACAATTTGCATGAGGCTTTTCCTTCAAATAGCTCAAGTTGCTACAAAATTCTTTTAAAGTAAAAAATAAAGATCTTATATGAATAGAAGTTATAATAGCCTGAATTTTAACTTATTTTGTGTCCTGTCAGAGTCATGAAACATGTAGGGGCAGATAACAACCAGAGCATAAATATACTAACGAGCAGTGGAATCTTGTTGGAGGATAGTTTGACTGACTCCTGGCCACCACTGCCCTTAACATCTTGATTAACCTGCTCACTGTGACATGGAAGGCAAGCATTACCTATCGCCTCTGACAGTGGAACCAACAGGGGTTTATTAAAGTCCTGTTATTATTAATTCATTGAACACATATTTCATGAGGGCTTAGAGTGTTTTAAGTACTTCTCATAATATTCGGAATAACAAGCTTTGAATAAATATTTACTAAATGCCAGACTCTGTGATAGGTGCTTTACATAAGTCATCACATTTAATACAATCCAAACGATTCTGGGTGCATGATGTTACTATGTTTATTTTGCAAACAAGAAAATGAGAGCCCAAAGAGTTTAGACTTAAAATTATTTTCAAGCTAAAGGACCAAAAATCAAAATCAGTTTTCATTAGAGTCTAAGTGTTGGAGACATTAAACACAGAAATAGCAGGCCCTGTAGAAGAGTGTCACAAATTAAAAATATATTTCTCCGTGTGGCAAAAGTGCTTTCAACCCAATTAAGGACACAGAGCAAAGGTGTTTGGAAACACAAATTAAAATTTGCCCTCCATCCATGGCATCATATTGAAACCACGGGGCAATTATCATGAACTTAGAATACAGAAGGGACATGGAGTTCAGAAGCATGCTGCCAGCAACACTTTTAATTAACTGAGTGTGAATAAGGAATAAAGCTCCAAAGCCTGAGTGAAAGAGATTTTGCATTTGTAGAAATGAGGGGGTTAAAGAAATTGGGGTGAGGGGCTCCCCATGAGGTTAAATAACTTGCTCCAAGTCCTCAGTGAACAGCCAGTAGATAGCATAGTAGGATTCGAATCTGATGGTCTGTCTCCAGAGGCCTTAGCTCTTTAGGACTACACTGGATTAAAGCTGCTAGAAGTATCCACGGCATCAATGCCTCAGGAAGGAAGTTCAACTAAGTTAAAATGTACTCCCAAGATCATTGCTATGTTGGAGTTCTTTGTTTCCATCAGTACCAATACTGCCAAGAAGGCTAGCACACTGCTCTCCACATCTCTAAGTCCTGATCTTTGCAGAGCAAATGCCCATGAGAAATCATGGGGAGTGTGCTCACGGTTCCCTCTTTTTTGGTGACCCTAGGTCTTTTTGGCATCCCCATCCTGCTGCCGAAGATTGCTTATGGAGACCTTTAACATAAACCTTCTCCTTCACTTAAAAAATTGAATTCTAATTTATTAGGAGTTACATTATTTAACTTAAAAATAAACTTTATTTTTAGAGAAATTTTTTGTCTACAGCAAAACTGAACAACACAGTTTTCCCCACTATCAATATTCCACACCAGAGTGGTACATTTGTTACCATTGATGAACCTACATGGACACACCACTGTCCTCAAAGTCCATAGTTTACATTAAAGTTCAAGCATGGTGATTTGCATACTATGGGCTTTGACAAATGTATAATTACATGTATTCAGCATTGTACTACCTTGAAGAATAATTTTACTGCTCAAAAACTCCACTGTGCTCTGCCATTCAGACCTCCCTCTTCCTGACAACTATTGATCATTTTACTGTCTCAATGATTTTTTGCCTTTTCCAGAATGTCATACATACAGTTGGAATCATACAGTATGTAGCCTATTGACTTCTGTAATTTACTAATATGAATTACGGTTCCTCCATGTTTTTCCATGGCTTGCTTAGTTCAATTAATTCTAGTACTGAAAAAAAGTCCATTGTCTGCATTTAGCACAGTTTATTTATCAACCTGCTCTTTTTAAAGGCACATTTTGAAATTCCTAAATGTTTCCCCTGACTTTTAAAAAAACGTGAATGGGCTCTGCTTGGCAACAACCAGGTAGTTTAAGAAACCACTGGAAGGTATTCATGAAAGACAATGGTATCACCGGGTTACTCCTCCAGAATAAAACATTTGTCTTTTAATGGAGTTCCCATCTCCTCAGGAGAATTTGTGACGAGGACACCAAGGAATCTGAGGATCAATAGGAGGATCTTTGGGGGAAGATGGCCTCTGATGACTCTCAGATCTCACGAGATGCCCATCTCATCATGACAGGGGGGCAACCTGGGGTTCCAGGAGAACCTTTCAGGTGCCACAATTGAGGTCCATGAGCACCTTCAGAGTTAGAAGGTTGGGATTTTCATGAATGGAAATCACCAAGGAAGCCCTGGCTTACTCTCAGCTGTGTGGAATTCACATAAATCACAAACCTGGCTTGATGAAGTGGAAAGGTTCCAACTTAAACATGTCCATTCTGCAAAATGCACAATAGGCTGGGAGAGTATTAATTTCAAATAGAGTTTACTTTACCTGGCATCTTTTTGGTCAGAATTTAATGAAATACACCTGGGTCACTGAATGTTCCCAAATGATTTCTGAATCTTAACATTTAACCTACTGATGCTGAAACTACACATACTAGTATTTCTAGTTACAATTAGTATATTTTATGTTATAATTATTTGAAAATTGATAGTCACTATATGTATAATATAATAAAATAATTGTTTCTCTGAACCCATTTATCTTTGTTAAAGTGTGATTATATAAATACTAGTGGTCTGGTGCATGAATTCATTCACATTGAAAGGAAATTAATTAGACAAAATAGTTTAATATCACTATTTGCCCTTTCTCTATAACAGAAGTGTCAACGAAATTCACTATCAACAATGACAAATCGAAACACATGAATGTGATTGGCACTAGCGAGAGCTTTATATGTATAGTGTATGCACGAGTCAACTGAGCCTTTTATTTTTATTTTTTAAGTAAATCTTTATTGTTCAGATTATTACAGGTGTTCCTCTTTTTTTCCCCATAGCTCACCTCCACCCCACCCCATGCCCTTACCCCCCGCCACTGTCTTCATCTATAGGTGTAAGATTTTTGTCCAATCTCTTCCTGCACCCCTCACACTCTCTTCCCCCTTGAGAATTGTCTGTCCATTCCCTTTCTATGTTCCTGATTCTATTATATTCATCAGTCCATTCTGTTTATCAGATTTTTCATTCACTTGATTTTTAGATTCACTTGTTGGTAGATATGTATTTGTTGTCATTTTGTTCATAGTTTTTATCTTTACCTTTTTTTCTTCTTCCTCTTCTTAAAGAATACCCTTCAGCATTTCCTATAATCCTGGTTTGGCAGTAATGAACTCCTTTAGCTTTTTTTTGTCTGTGAAGCTCTTTATCTGATCTTCAATTCTGAATAATAGCCTTGATGGGTAGAGTTATCTTGGTTGTAGGTTCTTGCTGTTCACCACTTTGAATATTTCTTGCTACTCCCATCTGGCCTGCATAGTTTCTGTTGAGAAATCAGCTGACAGTTGTATGGGTACTCCCTTGTAGGTAACCAACTGTTTTTCTCTTGCTGCTTTCAAGATTCTCTCTTTGTCTTTTGCCCTTGGCATTTTAATTATGATGTGTCTTGGTGTGGTCATCTTTGGATTCCTCTTGTTTGGAATTCTCTGCACTTCCTGGACTTGTAGGTCTATTTCTTTCACCAGGTAGGGAAAGTTTCCTGTCATTATTTCTTCTAATAAGTTTTCAATATTTTTCTCTCTTTCTTCTTCTGGCACCTCAATAATTCAGATGTTGGTATGCTTTAAGTTGTCCCAGAGTTTCCTCTTCATATTTTTGGATTCTTTTTTTCTTTTTGTTTTTCTGGTTGGGTGTTTTTTGTCTCCTCATATTTCAGATCTTTGGTTTGATTCTTGGAGTCCTTTTGATCTACCATTGAATTTCTGCATACTTTTTATTTCAGACAATATATGCTTAATTTATGACTGGTCCTTTTCCATTTTCTTGGCATTCTCATTAAGGTCCTTGAAGGTCTCATCAAGTTTCTCAGAGATTTTTAGAAGATTCTTGAGTAACTTTGTAAATGTGGTCCTGAACTTTATATCCTCTATTTTTTTCATTCATGACCTGTTTCTTTGTCTCTGCATTTTGCTGCTTCCCTGTGCTGATGGAATGGAAGAACTGTTTTACTGGAGACATGACTATGGTGCAGGACTTGCTTCAGTGGGGCTTTGGTGCTCACCAAGTCTGCCTCTTGAATGTGTCACTTATGGATGTGAGTAGTTGAATTCTGGTGTCATCTCACACCTTTAGATACACTAGCTTCTGGATCTCCAATGGGGTGCAGGTCAGCTACTGTCTGAAGTGACCCAGCAGGAGCTACAAGAAGGTCTGCAGATTTTTCCTGGTCTGACCAGAGCTGCAGTTTAAGTTAAGCTGCGTAGCGGAGGCCATTTATATGCAAATGCTGCTGCACACAGCTCAGGTGGGTTTGCAGATTGTGTGAGGTGGAATCTCAGGGCGTCACTAGGCTAGGGCATGGCAAACAGAGATGGCTGCCACTTAGCTGTTTCTGCATCTTCACGTTTCCAAGTCCCCCGTGTCCCTGAGTAGTGAACAATGATTGCTGTGGGCAACTCTCCAAGGGAGCCACTCTCACTTTCCGACCCAATGGCAGACCATCCAGCTTCTCCCTGAAAGAGTCCAGGTCTCCGGCATCTCCTCAGAAACTGGAGTTCAGAGTAATCAGGATCTTGTTTCCCTTTAGGTTGAAAAAAGCAGCGCCCCATCGCCCGCCACCAGCCCGGTTCACGTGCCTTAGTATCTCAGTTTTTCAGCACTTGTGCATGTCTCAATGCTCTTTTCTCTTTTCTTCCAGTTGCAGAACTTCCACTTGGCTAGCTTTCCTATAGTTCTGGGTGATAGACGTTTTGTCTTTTAGTTGCAGTTTTGAAATTGTTGTGCAAGACAGCAGTTTAGGTGTTTACCTATGCCGCCATCTTGGCTTCCTCCTCAACTTAGCCTTTTATAGCCATAGAATAAACTTGCTTAATTAGACCTGCTTTCTGATTTAGCTAAATGTTTTCCAGCCCAGTGAAGCACCCCAATTTCTCTATCAGGTAATTGTCAGCAACACAGCAGTAACTATCAACATGAAACAGATTATTATTATAGATCACACAGAGAGAACAAAGGGTGAAATATTTAACTACAGCAGTGTTTGACTATATTCTGCGCAGTGAGAAAACCTGAAGTCACTTTCAAGGTCCACCATTTCTTTAAAAAAAAAATTATTGTGTGTGGTTTTTTTTTTGTTTTTTTTTTTTTTTTTTTTTTTTTTTTTTTTTTTTTTACAGAGGGGAAGGGAGAAGGACAGATAGTTAGAAACATCGATGAGAGAGAAACAGCGATCAGCTGCCTCATGCATTCCTCCTAGTGGGGATGTGCCTGAGACCAAGGTACATGCCCTTGACCAGAATCGAACCTGGGACCCTTCAGTCCACAGGCCAATGCTCTATCCACTGAGCCACACCGGTTAGGGCAAGGTCCACCATTTCTTACTTCTTTTCAGTTGGGTCAAGTTTCTAAGCTTTCTAAATATCTGTTTTCCAGCTAATGAAAATAGGATTCAACTGAGTCTACTATCTACCTACTCCAGGACTTCTGTGAGAATCACATGAGATGAGGCTCAAAATAATGCTCACTCCACAGACATTTAAAGTGTGAAATGTTTGCACCTGGCTATAAAATAAGTTGTGTTCTTGGGTTGAAGAAACTGCAAGGAGGCTAGTCATTGCTAGGGAGAGGAAACCTGGCATTTCTACATGATGTCATTATCCATTGCCCACAGCAACTGTTTCCAGGATGGGCTGGGCTGTGGGCCACATGTTGCACCATGGGTTCTTGACAGTGTTGGCTGTAATTTGGTGGGTTGCTGCTCCGGGGTGGTAGTGGGGCCTGTATCCCACTTGGGAGAAGCCGAGTGTTGCTCTGTGGGCACCATGTCTGTGGTACCATTTCTCTGTACATGTCATAGCAGCTCCTGTGTTGAGCATCTGCCCCCTGGTGGTCAGTGCATGTCATAGTGACCAGTCAAATAGTGGGACACTTAGCATATTAGCCTTTTATATATATAGATTCTTTACCATTAAAAAAATGTAGATAAGGGAACAGAACTTAACTGCTGAAAGCTCTTCCTTTCATGGTTTAGAGATCCCTATCTTGTTGGTCACTGCCAAGCCCTTCCACCTCCACTGTTGATTGAGAGCCAATCACATTGACTTTCTTTGTTCTTTGAAATAACCAATTTGCTTCCAGGGCCTTTTCACATGCTTTTTTTTCTGCCCTAATACTCTTTTTCCAGTTCTGCACACAGCTGGCTCTTTTTCATGTCATGTAAGTTCGACTAAATGCCATCCTCTCAGAAAAGCCTTTTCTGACCATGTTGGCGAAGACAATGCCCCCAAATGGCCATTCTCTACATATTGCCTCATTTATAACCTTTCTCAATAGCTGAAACTATCTTGTTTATTATTTTATTAATTGTCTATCTTCCATGCTATGTCTGTAAACTCTGATAGAAGGACCTGACCTGTCTCATCCACTGTGCTGTTTTCCTAGTGGCTGACACATAGTATCTTCAATAAAAATTTGGAGAATGAATAATTAAGTGGATATCACCACGGATGTCTATGACTTTTCTCTGAGTTTAATTCTTATGAGTGCATGGGCCCATCCCTAGGGAGAAGGGATTCTTTTTTATTTATTATCTTTATTGTTACCTCTGCTGTGAGGTAGCGTGTTTGCTGCTTTTATTTTTGCATTCCTTAGGGCTTATATTTGGCACACAGGAGTTGGTGAACACATGCTGTTGAGTGAATTAATGTTTGTAGGCACTGTTGATGAATCTCTTTAAAAAACACACTGTTCCCTTTTGGTATATAATTCTACATGATGCTAACTAACATCATGAATAGGGGTATCTGGTGAAACTGTAGACTGACCAGCCTTCCAAAGCTCCTACCGACTCATTCTCCTTTCCAGAGGCATAGGAATAGAGGGCAGGCTGCCAAAAAGGCAGAAAGCAGACAGTCTGACTTTACTAGCAAAAAGAGCCTTGCCAATCTGGTTTCCTTGGTAAAATGATGGCAATCTACATCCATGGTCCCATTGTTCTGGAAAGTACTAAAAAAATGGAACAAATACTGACATTAATGAAATACCTATCATGTTCTAGATAGTATTAAGGTGCTAGACATATATTATCTTATTTAATTGCAACAACTCTACTATGAAGTTATTACCTTTTAAAACATAGATGAGGAATCTGAGATTCAGAACACTGAGTGACTTGCCCAACTGTACTAGCTGATATTGGCAGAACTAGGATCTCAACTTCTCTCTGACTCCAAATGCTGTGTTCTATATACCACAAGCACCACAAAAAGAAGCAAATAATAACAAAATCCCCATCCTGTAATTCATTTGGATTAATAATACCCTCTTCTGAAATACAAATATTCTATCCTACTAACTCATTCACACATTAGTGTTAATAATTTCGATAAGATTAACTTTTACCTATTCTCTAATGGAGGTCATTATCTCATGAGAAGGTACAAGCTGGAATGGAGGACTGGGCAGATAAAGTTTCTGAGGGTGTGACATCTCAGAGAGGAGAAAGGATAAAGGCTCTGGGCACCAAGAAGAGTGAGGGCAGTGGTCTGAGGACTTTACCCACTGGGGCTATGCCATCATTTTTTATCTGTTCTGAAGCCTGATGGGTAGGCTGACTGGAAGATGGTATGTGTGAGATATAGCACAGCAGAGTGGTTACAGGTTGGAACCTAAACCAGATGCTTAGGTTTAAATTCTGCCTCTGCCACTTACAGCCTGTGTGATCTAAGCGAGTGGCTTACCTCTTTGCACCTCACACTTTTCACCTATTAAAGAAATGGTGATAACTAGTAAAACATATGACACTGGGATGTTGTGAGGGTTAAGTGACATTTTTCCCATATAGAGTGCTCTGAACAGCCTGGTACCCAGTGATTCATAAATGTCAGCCCTTGATGTGTCACTGCCCATGTCACCCGAAGGTTCCATTCTGCCATCAGCTGATAATAAGCTGTGAGTATCATGTGATCATTTTAGTACATGTAGAACCAGAGCAGGAGATTTGGTACTTGATTATGGGAACAAGCTTTTTTTTTTGGGGGGGGGGGGGGAAGAGAGTCTCTCTTGGAGTTTAGCTCTCTAGAACCTCGATTTTCAACTGGTGTGCAGTAAGAATCTTTAAAACATGCAATACCTGACTATTTAGTCAGGGGCACTGACCTCTTTTCCCTTAAATTGTCAAATTAAAAAATGGAAACAACCAACACAATAATAGCCATTGAATGTGAATGAATAAAAATTATACCTATTTTTTTTGTCAGATATCAGAATTTTAGTAATTAGTTTATGTGAGCCATGAGATGAAAAAGGTTGAAAATCACTGCTCTGGAGTTTGGGTTGTGGTATCCAGGAACATTAAGATGTTTTTGGCTAAAAGAAACTTTAATTTTGGTCTTATAACTTTGCTACTAATTTACCCAATGTCACCAATTACTTTTTTTAGTATGAAAAAAGTAAAATTTTCATCTTTTTGAAATAGTTAATAATAGTTCATCTCGATTAAATTTTAGCTTTGTGCACATGAGTTTCCATTGTATTTTATAATTTATAATTATCTTTTTGCCACAATTCAAAGAAGGATGGCACAACACTCCTTTCATAGAGCCTTTCACAGGGATTTGAAATCATTCTTTTAGTGTTGGTTTCTCATGCTGACTCATTCTGAAAAATATGTTTTATTATTATCATTTATATCTTTACTTCTTACTCCTTAATTGTGGGACATCTGCTTTGCCTTTTGTAATATTGTGCATTTCTACTCTTTGTTTGCATGAGGCCCAGTGGCAAGATGCATTTTATGTTGATCTGCTTTTTGATAATCAAATGAAATGGTGATGATGGGCTACAATATATTTGAGTTGGAACAAACTGTTCACCCTAATGAAATGTGATTCTATGAAAGAAATGCTCCCGATCCTCTCCAGGACTGAGCCAGGTTATCATGGGTAAATTGGAGGTATTTGAGATTTCTTTTTTTTCTTTTAAACCCACCCCCCCCAAATAAACCATTTTGGTTCCACCAGCTGTTATCAAGAGCACTATTAAAATTGTGTCAGCTAAGAGTTATTGCTCTTCCTAAAGAAAAAAATAGGTATGTGCATTTTAAAATCTGGACATAAGAAGATTTAAAAATATTGTTGCAGAGTTCTCCTGGCTTCCTTTCTTTAGCTCGCTTCCAAACTTTGGGCTGGAGAAACTTAAAAATGCCTCTGTGCCAAAGTTAAATATTAAATGAAAACCTCATGTCTGAGGAGCTCCAGAATTAACAAATTATGGTGAAATGGGTAAGATCCCAATTCATCAGAGAAAGAGGTCTCTAAAGCGAATGAATGGGGTGGTATTGTACATGGTGTCAGCTTCTGTGCTGTGGGATAAAACCCACAGGGAAAAGACGAACCATGGCTTACTTAATGCTTGCAGGAAGTTCTATCTCTTTGAAGGCAACACACTACTAAACTTACTATTGTTGAGCTAGTACAAACCCACAAAAATATTGGGAGAGCCAAAGGAGTTAATGCTTTGCACAAATGTGCAATGTGACATCATGAGAGAGCCTCCCTTCCCTAGAGAATGTCATCTTTAACTCTCAGCAGCAGTCACGTCCAAATGTTGAGTTCAGTTATTATGGTGACTATTATTTTCAGTAGCACCACATTTCCTCTCAAGTAAAACACTGGGAGAAAATGAAATATCATTGAAGGACTGACTATACAATAAACCAGGGACATAAATTTAGTTTTCATTTCCCAGTTAATTCTAGTGATAATTTGCTTCCCAAACTTGAATGCATGGATTGGCTGAGTTGTTTGAGTTTCATTTATTCCTTCCCAAGTGTACTGCAGTTATGGGGCACAATGAGCTGAGAGGCAGCCTGCAAAGGAGAGAGCTTGTGGACTGGGGAGTCTGAGCCACCTGGATTTGGATCCCCGCCCTGTCTCTTACCAGCTGTGTAACCATAGGAACTTCCATTTCTTAGCCCAGGATCCTTATTGGGATCATATTTGATAACAAATATCTGATACCAACCTAGCAACTAGCATGGACTTAGTAATGGGTAGCTATTATTGTAAATATTATATAGATTTGCATTCTTGCTATTACTACAGTTCCAGAATTCAATATATATTAATATTCCCTTTATCAACCAATTCTGTTACCTTAGGCACATCCATACACAAAACCATCCTTAAAAGAGGTACTTTGTCCTGGTCTTGCCAGTGTGGTTCAGTGAACCAGGAGGTCACGGTTTGATTCCTGGTCAGAACACATGCCCGAGTTGTGGGCTTGATCCCCAATAGGGGGCATGTAGGAGGCAGATGATCCATCATTCCCTCTCATCATTGATGTTTCTATCTCTCTCTTCCTCTCTATGAAATCAATTAAAATATATATTTAAAAAACAACAACATAATACTTATGAGAGAGAGAGAGAGAGAGAGAGAGAGAGAGAGAGAATCTTTCCTGGGTCTGTTGAACTAGCAGTTGATATACAAATGCTTGCATTGAATAATGATTGAAACACTTTCCTGAATTAAAAATGTAGTTTTGATGTATTGTGTGGGCATCTGAAGAGAAATCTATTGTGTTAAAGAAGAAAGGTAATGAGGATACCCAGTAGAAATAAAATGAGATGTTAATAAATTTAAGAATAAATGAAACATTCTTAGACAGGAAGCCAAGAACATGGATATGACCAAAAAGAATTAAAGGACCAACTAAGCATTTCTCTGGTTACTTTGCAGGCAGGATCCTTTGCCTTATGTTAATGATATTATAATGAGAAAACCACATGCCAGTGAGGTAAACAGTAACTACATTTAGTACAATGAATGTTCCTTGAAGAGTGGCCTGGGGAGGAGTTTGGAAAGGGTTTGCACAGCAAAGATTAAGATCATGAAGTACAGAATTTGGACTTCAAGAAAGACTTTAAACTGGTGTGTATGTTTTGGAACATTTGAATATTGCAACCCTGCTGTGATCCCCTCTGACTTGATTGTGGAGAGTGTAAACAAAGAAATACATGCTTGTTGCATTGCCTGTCTCCTCAGATATCCTTTGCGGAATGGATGGGATATTGGTATGGGAACAGAGGATTTTATTCCCTAGCTATTGGTTGGTGTGAGTTTGAGTAGCAGACTAGAGCTAAGATTGATCTCAGTGCTCCTTGTATTCTCAGAAGGGTGAGGCCTGCTCAGAGAAGAGTGAACCAGCTGTTTCCATGGTAGCCAGGACCATGTCTCTGTAAGCCATATTTTCATGGCATGTTATTATATTGTCTATACTTGATGGCTAGGGCAGTAGGTATATAGTGTTATTCCTGGTTGTATCCTGTTAAATATCCTATCTAATAAAAGAGTAATATGCAGATTGACCATCACTCCAACCCACAAGAGGGTTGCCCTCATGTGGTCAAAGATCCTGCCCCCATGTGGACATAAGATGGCCACCACAAGATGGCCAGCAGGGGAAGACAGTGGGACTTTCCAGGCCTGCAAGGGAGGGCAGTTGGGGGCGATCAAGCCTGCAGGGGAGACTAGTTAGGGGTGACCAGGCCAGCAGAGGAGGGAAGTTGGGGGCAAACAGGCTGGCAGGGGAGCAGTTAGACATCAATTAGGCTGGCAGGGGAGTGGTTAGGGAGTGATCAGGCTGGCAGGCAGAAGTGGTTAGGGGCAATCAGGGAGGCAGACAGGTAAGCAGTTTGGAGTCAGCAGTCCTGGATTGTGAGAAGGATGTCAAACTGCCTGTTTAGGCCTGATCCCAGTAGGACCGGGCCTAAACGGGCAGTCAGACATCCCTTGAGGGGTCACAGATTGGAGAGGCTGGGCTGAGGGACACCCCTCGTCCCCCACCCCCCGTGCACAAATTTTGTGCACCAGGCCTCTAGTTATTAATAGTAACTCTTCTCTTAATAATCATAAAGAGAAAATAAGATTAACTACTTTATCAATTCCTTTCAAAATACAACTATTTTATGTGCTGAAAGATATAATATTATGCTTGAATTATGGGTTTGGTGCAGTATGACAGTTAACATTCATGGAGCACTTTCTCTTTGCCAGGCAGTGTTGACAGCACTTTATATTGATTATTTTATTTAACTACCATATGTTGATTAACTCAATAAATCCTCAGAAAAATCCTTCAAAATGGAAGCTATTATCATAATCATTCCTATTTACCTATGAGGCCCAGAGAATTTAAATATGTGTTAAAAGTTCCACAGCCAGTAAGTGTGGCAGGACTGGAATGGGAACTCAGAGAGAATGTTATTATAGCCTATCACCTCACTGAGTAGGAACTTTGAATATTGAATAGTCTGGCACATACACTTTCCATACTTTCCATATTCATGCCCACCCACAATGACTGAATTTGGATTTTTTTTAACAAATGCTGTTTACTCTTCATAGTTATTGAGCTGCCAGATTAAAACTCAGGGTTATTGAAGACTATAGCAAAACCATTTATTTACAAAAATCTGAATACCTCCTGTATGTAAAGAACACAAATAAGAATTGGAAATAGAGAAAAATAAGACACAATTCTTAATCTTTTGCAACCTTCAAGACAAGAGCATATGTTGTCATACACAAAGCTCGTTTTTTTAAAAAAAAAGTTCAGTTAGGTATTGGGAGAATTTGAGGCAGTCATGGTTTCCTTGGCTTCTGGTGAGTGATGGCCATCAGGCCTGAAAAAGGAGAGGCTGTAGTCATCCTGCAGGAAACAGAAGTTCCAGGTCCACTAAAGAGACAACCTTTCCACTCTTTCAGGTCAAACCACCAACTAGCACTGGAGGTGAATGCATGACAGAGTAGAGGGTGGCTAAGACTGAGCCAGCTGGTCCTTGGGTGGTAGGAGCAGTAGCCATGTTGCTGAGTGCACAGACAATAGTGCCACATGGCCTGGGGTCACATCCTAGCTCTGAAGCTTATTGTCTACATGACTTTGGTAAAGTTTGAATTTTTCCAAAACTTTTTTATGCCTCACTTTCCTCCTCTATAAAATGAGGCTAATAATAATAGTAGCAACCTAATAGGGCTTTTATGAAGATAAAAGTAAATGTAGGTAAAGTCCTTAGAATGGGGTCTAGTATTAGCTGTTATTGTTATCATCACTGGGAGAGGCAGGAGTGAGTCCATGGGATTAGACAGGCAGGAGAAGCACAGCTTACTTCAATTGGAACAAATGCAAACCCAAGGAACCCATTCCTCCCTCCCATCTCCGAGAATAGATTTCTCTGCCTCCTGGTTGTTTCATCTTCTGAAAATATTTATGACAATGAAGTACATGCTTGTGCTCCTACTCCCTCTTTTAATTAGATTTATTTCCATATTAGATAATAATTCATCGTTAATGATGTCTCCCTTAGAATATTTAACAGATCCTATTTCTTCTTTGGCTTTGGACCATGGAAACCAGAGCAAGAAATAAGATGACCACAATTGCAACTCAAAGAGAAAATTGCATAATCCTCAGTGATACTGATATACTGGTCCCTTGCCTAGGTGAAACAATGAATCTTAAACCCTTAGTTCCAAATTTTCCAAGTTACTTTTCATTGCTGCTTTAAGGCTTTGGATGGAGTGTCAAGGAAGTAAAGTTAATTCGCACTTAGCCATTATGACAAAGGGGACACTTACTCGAAGGCCCTCTATTCTGACCTTCCTGTAGCTGCATGTCCTCTAACTGCCATCATGCGTGAGGAGTCAAGGGATTGTGCTGTCCAGGGCCACACTCTTCTAGACCATGCTCTGGACATGCAAGCCCCTATAATTCTCAACCCAGATGAAGTTGAGCTCTTTCTGGTGACTACACAGGCTTTTTGTCAAGTTTTAGCTTCATCTTTGGGTCAGGGGCTATGGATGGAGCTGGCTGTGCAGATGGAGTTGGCTGTATTCACATTCATGGTTATAAAACCTACTGTGGTTCATTGCTCAGCTGGACATGGGAACAAATGAACATCGGGTAGGCTTGTCTTCCCCAGCCTCCGCAGTATGGTACAAGCACTTCAAGATATCTGAGAATTCTAAATTTGAGGTGGCCTTTCAAGATGTTATGAATGTATATTTGCCAAGCCAGAGGGAGGAAACATAAATGATTTGACAGTTTTTTAGCTTGATTCACAACTTCTAAATACTTAAATGTAGGGCATATGGGCCTCCATTTGTACTTTTGCCCAAAATATCATGAATGTTAGGAGTGGGCCTGATTAACATAGATACACATAAAAAATTCCATTCTAAATTGTTTTGATTTTCTTTGCTGACACGGAAGTGCACAGAAAACAGAGACAGTTCAAAAGCAAAAGCCGAGGAAAATTGAAAAATACCAGGAATGACTATCCATTACCATTTTTATTTTTTCTTTACCTTGCAAATGAGATTTCTGGAATGGGAAACATGATCATAATTAATAAATCAAAACCAAGAATGGGACAATTTCATTGGAAGGAAAAGCAGAAGAAAGCAGAGGGGAAATCCCCAGATGTCAGTTGTACCAAACAGGATATGTATCTGTTCTCTGACAGCCAAGCTTGTGTCTGAAAATTGTTGAAATATCTGGAATGCTAAACAAAAATTCAAGGAAAATTGGGGACAGCATATGAGAAGTTAAGAGGAAAAGAAATATTTAATCTTCTGTGAAAGTCACAACAACAAATAATAGTGTTAACAAGGTAGCAGGTAGATGTAGCAGTGTGTCTATTTTCCTCTTTTCACATTTCTTACGTTTTTCTCTAAATATCTGAAGCCACAGCTTATTGGAGAGAGGGAAGTAACCCTTCCTTCTCTCCTTAGAGCTCCTGGGGAGTTGCATGTACTTACTTGGTGTGGTGATGTTCCTGGCATGAATGCAACTGCCAACTATGCCTGACCTCGTAATTTCAGCTTCAACACACGCTGCCAATCTGTTTCTGTATCACGTGTGAGGAAGTGAGAACTAGCAATAGTTAGGACAGAAAAAACGGAGTCTTAGAAATCAGGTTCTTTCCATTTGGATTTTAATCCTGAGGACCAACAGGGAACTCCTTTGATAAATTAATCTCAGCTTCTCCAGCTACAATCACTGTGGACTGGCTGAATCTCAATGAGTCTCAGTTTTTTTTAGGTACCACGAGAACATCAACAATCTATCTCAAAGGGTTATTGTGGAAATTGCCAACAGAGTACCTGGTGTATAAGACATGCTTCCAGAATGTTTTGGAGCTTCTTCCAAATAGTGTAATATTTCAAAATCTATACATTTATATCAGATGCATAGTTTTTTTCAATTTAAATAACATGACTTAAATAAATTTATAATTATTATATAAGTGCATTTAAGTTATTCATTACATTTAAATGATCAAATACATTTAAATTCTTGTTTCCTGCCTGTACCCTTCCCCAAGTTCATTCAATTATTGTCTCTGCATACATGTCAGAGGTATAGTTCTGGAGAGCTAGTCTGGAAGGAGGGCCAAAATGAAACTAGAGGATGTTGTTTGATTATTTTCTGCCTGTCTTCCAAGGAACTCCTGAGTTAAAAATGCATCTGGCTCCCATTTCCTGCCGAGTTTTGCTTATTTGAAATGTTCAAGAAATCAATTGATCCGACTTCAAACAGACTGTGTTTTGCTGGCTGTGTAAAAGCCCAAACCCCCATCTATGTCACTCCCAAGTCTGGACTTAAGCAGCAGCCAGCTCCTTTCATACCTTAGGAAAGGACTTCTTTTTGGCTGCTTACCCTCTGTGCTGAGCCAACTGACAGGCTGGGAATTGAGGCAATAAATCTCTGTGATTCTTCATATTTGGAATTTCTCCTGTTGCTTCTGATAAGGAAATGACAGAGTCTCTCATCTCCATGCATGGAACCTCATAGAAATTTGTAATCCACATCATGTTTTGCTCACAAAATGGAAAACAAAATGTGCTAAACCTGGCTTTGACTTAACCCAGATGGTTTTGAGGGCTTGGATAGTGAACATAGAAATTATCTTTGTTCTTAACTGGATTGCACTTGGAAATTCCTCTCTATCTTAAAATATTCTGACTTAATCATTCATAATGTGTGTGTGTGTGTGTGTGTGTGTGTGTGTGTGTGTGCGCGCGTGTGTGTGGTGTGGGTGATGGTGATGGCAGAAAATTTCTTACTAGGAGAAAGTCTTTATAAAAGTAAGAACAGCCCTCACTATTGGTGCATTCCTTTCTCCACCCACTTCCCACATCTACTTTGAAACTTCCAAGTTTTTTTTTTAGTTTTTTTTTTTTTTACTAAGTCTCAATAACTGACAAATGAATATGATGGGGATCAGCAATTCCTCAAAAATGGAAAGTTTTTTTCCCATGATCTATCCACATTCTCTGAGAAGCCAACTCAGGTCTGGCTAACTCCCTGCATGATCACAGCGAAAAGATATTCTCAAAATAAGGCAAGGAAAACATTAAAAAAAATCTCTAGTTGATTTTGAGTATGTTCCATCCAACAACATCACTGACAACATTCACTGTCTGGCATTTTAGTGGAAGTGGTAAAAACAAGTTGGAACAAAAAGTTTCATTCAGCAGCAGTTCCTCAGCTCTAGGCTTACCTTAGCTAGGTTTAACTGCAAACAAAGAAGAGATCAATTGTCCACAGTCAATTCTGCAGGGTTTTGGTTAGCATTGATATGATGTCAACTAGCAAGGGGTCTCTTTCCATGGTTTGAGCCACACTCAAATACATTTAAATTCTTGTTTCCTATTTGAAAATGAGTTTCTTTTTTTCTCTCAAGTCTACAGTCAGCTCCTAATTTTGATTCTGTTGGCCCAGGGTAAAATGATCAATAGTTCTGACACAATCACCATTTTGAATACATTGGTTTATCTGTTTTTCTTACTATTGAAACAATTGGATAGATGTTCACTGATTTAACTAGCTCTTTTGGTATCGGGTAGATATATCTTTCTGAACTAGGAAAGCAGAGTCCTTTTGTGGCTAATAAAAACATTGGCTAATCTAAAAATCATGTACAAGTGATCTTGGAATGTGTTTCTTACTTATGTTTGAACATGTTGGGTGTGTCTGATATCCTAAGAGTTCATTTCAAAGAAAATATTGAAGCCATATAGCAAAAACTATACCCAGACTTTCCATTTTAACCCTTACTTAATTCTTTTCCCTGTCTATGCAATGATTTGGGACAGGGTAGATTGGAAATAATTCTGGGTTAGAAGTATTTCTTTCTACTTATTTACAGTGACAAAAATGTTCAGAAGCTTGGAGAGAACAAAAAATTATACAACAAACAAGTTTTTATTTTGCATTTACTATGCATTTGTTAAATGCATTCATTTAAAAACTATTTCTCTGGAGTCTACTGTGAGTCAGGAACTGGAGATACCATGACAAATAAGACCTGTAAGATTCATGTTTCTCATGGAACTTATATTTTAGAGAGCTAGATAAACCAAACCAGATCATTTTAGATAGAGGCAAGGGCTTTAGAGAAAATGAACAGTATCTTGGGATAGAATGGGAGTGAGAGTGATGCTACTTTAGGTAGGCAGTTGGGGAGGGCCTTCCTGAGGAGGTGGCAACTGAATACATGTAACAAAGAAGCCAGTCATGTGGCTCTGTGACTATGCAGGCAGAGCACCCAGCAAGTGTCAAGGCTGATAATAGTAATTTATTTGAGGATTAAATGAGTTAAGATATGTAGAGCACTTACAGAAGTACATGGCATCCATAAATGCTGACAGCTTTTCATTCATTAAATATTCAGATTACCCACCAGTTCCAGTATCAGTGCATGAGATATGTGGAGGGCCCTAACTTCAGAGAACTCACTGCAGACTCCAGTGTAGTAATTCTCAATGTGTAGTATACAGACCATTTTCATCTTACTCATTGGTCTTACATGTTCCCAGTCTCCTGCCCGAAGGAGTCTGACTAGATAGACTTGGAGAAGGATCAGAAATCCCTATGCTATCTAATAAAAGAGTAATATGCAAATTGACCCCACATCTGCCACACCCACAATCCACACCCACCAGCCAATCAGAGTGAGTATGCAAATTAAACCAACCAAGGTGGCAGTTAATTTGCATAGCCTGGCGCAGAAGAGGGCATATAAGGAAGCCAAGCACTGCACAAGGGAGCAAAGCTGCGGAGAAGCAAGCAAGTGGGGCAGGAATGAAGGGAGGGAGTGAGGCAGAGGAGAAGAAAGTGAGGAAGCAGAGAAGGGAGGGAGCTTTGCTCAGGCTGTAGGAAGCCCTATTCTTGCAGGAATCTTCCTGCAACGGGTCTGTAGTTTTCCATAAGCTTATTTCAGTTGATTCTTAGGACTACTAAAGATTGAGAACCATGATTCCAGTGGATAGATTGCGACTAACCTATAGTTCCCTTCTATACAGTAAATGTTACAGCATTAAATGCAGTTGACCCTGAACAATTACCGGGGTTAATGACATCAATCTTTGCAAAGTCAAAAACTCCCACATAACTTTTAACTCTCCCCAAATTTAAATTGCCCCTGACTATCCACAGGGGATTGGTTCCAGGAACCCCCACAGATACCAAAAATCCATTGATGCTCAAGATTTTAATATAAAGTGACATAGAACAATGCATACATTTGGCCTTCCACAGCCATAGATTCCCAACCACAAATAAAAAATACTGTTTTCAATTCACGGTTGGTGAATCTGTGGATGCAAAACCCTGGGAATTGGAGGGCCGATTATGTATTTATTGAAAACACACACACACACATCTGTATATGGAAGTGGACCAGTGCAGTTCAAACCCATGTTGTTCAAGGGACAACTGTATAAGCAACTCCCTCACTGCAAAGAGTACTTCAGAATGCTCAAGAGAAGCACTGCCCAGTTTATGGAGCCATGAATATCATGGAATTATGTTTCATAACTAACATGCAATAATCCGTAGGTCTAATTTTCTTGTTAATCTTGAGCTGGCTGAGGGTGTTGTATGTTTTGGATTAACCTGCTCTTGGCCATGGATTGGAAGGTTTGCCTGACATTCTTAAAACCTGCCAAAGAATAAAAGGCTTTCACCTTTTAGAAAGAATGTTTGCCAAAGGCTCTTGTATTCTGAAAGAAATTCTATTTGTAAGTAGATTGGCTAACTGAAATTCCTCCTGTGGACCTTTGCCATACCTATTTTTAAAGTGCAATGTCACCAAAAAGTGGGGTGAGAAAATGTATTCTCTCTCCTTGGCTTTCTACGAGAATGTATCCTATTAATTTTCTCACTTTAGAATAATTTATTAACATTTCTAAAAGATTCAAGGATCTCAAAGGCATTGGATACAAGAACCTACTCATGCTGATCTACTCTAAACTGAATGATGATAGCCTCTAAAATTCAGATTTTATTCCAGGCCAGTTTATGCTGAAGGGCGAGGCTTCTGTTTTCCCGTCAAATACTTTTCTATAAAATGTTTGCCATCCAATGCCCTTTTCATTTTTCTTTCTCTCTTTATTAGTTTCCATCCATAGCTACTCAATAGCTGAGATCAGATAGCATGATGGCAATGAAAAAGAGACTGAATCTGAGCATGAGGTCACAACTGGTAAGGCTAAATGGATTAATGTTAATTTAAAGTAAATTGGATCTTAGGCATTGGTCTTAGAATCTTAGAATTGAGTAGTTGTTCAAAAGAAGTCCACTTTTGGGGCTGCTAGCTTGTCAATTATTCAGTGCTGTTTTTTTAAACAAATATGTTTTTTTTTGATGTTAGAGAGAGAAGAAAGAGAGGATGAGAGAGAAACATCATTGATCAGCTGCCTCCTCTATGCCCCCTGCAGGGGATAGAGCCAGAATTTGGGCATTTGGGCATGTACCCTGACAGAAAATCAAACCAGGGACCTTTTGGTTCATGGGTCAATGCTCAATCACTGAGCAACATTGGTCAGCAAGTATTTTTTGTTTGTTTGTTTCTTTGTTTTTAACTTAGGTTGTAATGCCCCCTCAAAAAAACAATGTGAAGAATGGGTAAGAAATATAGACCACATTAAAACTGATGGAACCCAGGAAAATGATCATAGCTAATTAGTATCTATCAGACAAGTTACTGTTGAAAAAGACCCATCCTCTGTAAAAGTGGAGGCCTGGCAAAGGAACCACATTTCCTTTGAATATGGTGTCCTTTCAGTTTTCTCTGTATATGAGTCAAATAATTTCTGTGTGTATTTTGTACACTATTGTTTACTTAGTTTTGGCTGTTTCCTGAATTAACTGGTGATTTTGGCTAAGTCTTTGTATCCCAAACTGTTTTCTTATTATTGATCATGCATGTGTGATGTGATGGCACCACCCTCAAAGCTTTGAGGCCAATCTCAGCACAATAGAGCTGCCTGGAAATTTAAGACTCTGGTTCCCATAAAACAGGCACTGGCTCACCAATCGAGCACATTTCTTCCCCATTTCCATTGTAATATTTATTTCTCAATAGTTTAAATCTCATGCTGATAATTAACATTCCTTTAAACTTAACCATGGACTTTTACCTTGTACATATTAAAAGAGTGAAGAATTAAGTTTCCATTATTTATATTTATAAACATGTCTTAAACAGAAGACATGATTTTATAATTCTCTGGTCAATGAGTCTTTTTAAAAATTTCTTTATTAATTAAGGTGTTACATATGTGTTCTTATTCCCCCATTACCTCCCAACACGCCCCTCCCATTCATGCCCTCATGCCTCTGTTGTCTGTGTCCATTGGTTAGGCTTATATGTATGCATACAAGTCCTTTGGTTGATCTCTCTCCTTTACCCTCTCCCTCCCCTTCCTTCCCTCTGAGGTTTGATGGTCAATGGGTCTTTAAAACTATTTTATGAAAGAACATTTAGAAACATCCCACCAGATTGACTGATTATCTGGTTCAGGATTCTTTTTTTTAAAAAAATATTTTTTATTGATTTTCTACAGAGAGGAAAAGAGAGGGATAGAGTTATAAACATCAATCAGCTGCCTCCTGCACACCCCCTACTGGGGTGCCTGTGACCAAGGTACATGCCCCTGACTGGAATTGAACTTGGAACCCTTCAGTTCGCAGGCTGACGCTCTGTCCACTGAGACAAACAGGCTGGGGCTGGTTCAGGATTCTATTTCAGAGTGGGATTCCATGTAGTGGCTGAATAGCATTATTGCTATGCATGGCTCATTCTAAAAAGGTCATGATATATCCTAAAGATTCTTGACTTAGAAATTTTTTTTCACTTAAAAATTAATTCTGAAATAATAATAACTACTACATCTAGAGGGTTATACATTTCTACTAATTCTAAAAATAAGAATTTTACCCCAGGCTTCTGTATTTTGAAAAATGACGTTAATATTTATTCAGTTGTTTGGGTTCAAAGGCTAAGAGATGTTCTTTAAAAAATTTTTTGCATCAAAATTTTGAGAGTAATCTTATCTTAAAGTTAATATTTATTTTGAT
Source organism: Antrozous pallidus (assembly GCA_027563665.1). NCBI lineage: Eukaryota > Metazoa > Chordata > Mammalia > Chiroptera > Vespertilionidae > Antrozous > Antrozous pallidus. The sequence goes on along the minus strand of CM050514.1, from coordinate 83,364,809 downwards.
AACTATATAATAATACTTTAAATTTAAATTTTGAGAAAAACTGTCATTAAATGACATTGCATGGCCCAAGTGGTGTGGCTCAGTGGTTGAGCATTCACCTATGAACCAGGAGGTCATCGTTTGATTCCTGGTCAGGGCATATGCCCAGGTTGAGGGGTCGATCTCCAGTAGAGAACATGTAAGAAGCAGCTGATTGATGATTCTCTCCCTGATGTTTCTATTTATCTCTCCCTGTCCTTTACTCTCTGAGATCAATAAAAATTATTTTTTTAAAATAATGACATTGCATTGTCACAATAAATAGCATTGAAAACTAATCCTATTTCCCTAAAATATAGTTTCTCAGAATTACCACAGTTTTTAAAGTTTGATCTTAGTTGGACAGCAAAAATTCTTTTTTTCCTATTGTGATAAGAACAGATTATATCTACTCTCTTACATATTTAAGGTTATAACACAGTAACATTAACAATAAGCATGACATCTTACCTCTAGACCTTATTCATCTTGCATACCTGACACTTATACCCATTGAACAGAAATTCACCACTTCTCCCTCCCCACAACCCTTGGTGACCACCATTCTATTTCTGCTTCTACAAGTCTATTTTACATACCTAGAAGATGTTCTTGATATCTATTTTTCTCACATATCTAATCCATCAGCAAGTTTCAGAACCTCTCCATAAAAACTTATCCTGAGCCACTATTACTAAGGCACTGTCATATTTTGCCTTAACCATTGTAATAGCCTCTTAACTGGAGTCACTGGCTTCATTCTTGTCTCAGGCTAACTTCCCCAGTGAAACCAGAAGAATAAAGATATAGACCAGGCCTTGTCACTCTCCTATTCAAAATTCTTCTGGCCCTCCCTACTCCAATTTGTGTGGCTCCTAATACAACCTGCAAGGTCTGCATGATCTGGCCCTACCCTCTTCCTTACATCTCCTTAGTAGTCATTGTGCGCTGGCTAGTAGTCTTCTTATTCTTCTGGAACAAACCTATCTGGCTTCCATCCTGGGACTTCCCACTGGCTGCTCACTCTGCTTAAAATGACTTTCAGACCTTTGTAACACCCAGCCTTGGTCAGACCTCTGACCAAGGTCACCTTTGCAGAGAGACCTGCCTTGATCATCCAGTTTAAAGCAGTGCTCTCAATCCCCCATCCACAACATTCTCTATTCCTTTATCTTATTTGGGTTTTATTTATTACTAGACACTGTATTGCATATTTATTTGTTTTCCTTTTTATTGAATTATCTCCAACTAGATAGGATGCAAGCTCTGAAGGTGGAATGTCATTTTTGGATTTATTCACTGGTAAATTTCCCAAACCTAAAATAGTGCCAGGTACATAGTAGATTCTCAACACATGTTTATTGAGTGATCAGTAAAGAGTTTTTGTTATGCTCAAGGTTGAATTAATCTTTTAATTCTGTCATTTTATATAAGAAACTTCTCTTTGACTCAATTATCAGAAGAGAGTAATCTGAGATCAGGATTTTATTGCTAAAACCAACTATAATTATGGGACAAGCATAGGCCTAATACCAGTAATTAGAATGTGTGTACCCTCCATCATTCACAAGGAATGTCTGAAATTAGTAGGTTTGGATCTCAATCCACCAGGAAAGATGTGACTCTTCTTCAGGAGACTTCTTTGTTGAAGACCCTTGGTGTATAGGACAGGTAGGAATGCAGAGCTCAGGTGTACAGGCCAAATGCAGTATCTAGGAAGAAATGTGAAACATAGACCTCCCTGGGTGAGGTCTTCACTTCTCTGCGAACTCCATGAGTGTTTTTTACTAGTAGGCCTTCTGAACAATAAACCAGGAAAATCTGTTGTCCTACTTTCAGTCAAGATGGAGGCATAGCTAAATTCGGTATTCATATCCTTCCACAACCACATCAAAATTATACTACAGAACAACCATCATTTAGAACCAACTGAAATCTAGCTAAATGGAAGTCCTACAACTAGGGATTTAAAGAAGAAGCCACATCGAGACTGGTACAAATATGAAGACATGGAATGGGCTGGGCTCACACCCATGTGTGGTAGATAAAAATTGGGAGAAATATCTTGGCTTTGGAGTCCCCCCCACCTTGAGAATTGAGGAGTCCCAGCCTCATGCCAGGCCCCACAATCCTGGATTTCAGTGTTAGGAAGAGAAGTTTCCATAACTTTTGGTTATAAAAACCAGTGGGGATTTTGGCTGAGTGAGACAGAGGGCTTCTGGAGTCCCAGAGTGCCTGTGTGTGAACTTACTTGGACTCACTTCCTTTAAGTTCCAGTGCTGGGACAGCAGCTTGAAAGGCAACAGAGACATAAGGAGAGGAACTGAATTATATTGCATCAGGGTGAGAGCTAGGGGACTTCTGAGAAGTCCAACAGCAGTTGGGTGCCATATGTAAATCCCCATCAACCTGGCTCACACTGTTCACCTCACCCTGATCATCCCACCCAACTTGAGGGCCCACTCAAGCTATTTCCAATGGCTTTTCCATACAAATGGCCTGTCTTGGCTCATACTTCTGACTTTCCTAAAATATCTCAAACAAGTAGCATCTAGCCTCAGTGTGCCCAGTACCTCTCACTATGTGGCCTCAGGCCCAGCACTAGCAGCACCCAGCCTTGGTTCACAACTTGGCCTCAGCTGGGCACATCCAAACCCAGCACAAATAGCAGTTATTTGAAAAATCACTCTGTTGCTCATGCTGGCTGACCCTGGAAAGAACAAAGGTGGTGGCTGACCGTGGCCTGCACCTTCTGGGAGGCTCCAGAGCCAGCACACCCAGTGGACAGCTTTAGACTATGTTGAGGCACCACCCAACCATCTCCACAAATGGCACACTCGAGGGACTAACTCAGTGGGCATCAGAGCCCCTGCAGAAGTAAGTCCTGCTTTACGGGATGGGCCCCTGCACAGCTGATTCTCCACAGCCAGTCCTCAGGGGTTAATCTCTCCCACTGAAATTCTACTAGCAATCAAGGCTCAACTATAAGAGGAGGGTGCACACGGCCCACATGAATTATTACCTAGGGTACCCAGGGTTCCACTGGAGCCTATAGAACACCTACTACATAAGGCCACTCAACTAAGTCTTGGATTACATTCCAGCTCTATGTAATATATAGGAACAATAAAAAGAGGCTGCCCAAATGAGGAGACAAAGAAACATGTTTCTAAGAATGAAAAGAACAAAACTCCAAAAAAGAAAAAGGAGAAGAAGAAGACAAAATGAAGACAAGCAATCTACCAGATCCAGAGTTCAAAACACTGGTTATAAGGATGCTCAATGTTTTCAGTGGGAACTTCAACTGAGATATGGGAAACATAAAAGCAGAACTATAAACATAAAAAGAACCAATCAGAAATGAGGAATGTATTAACTGAGATGAAGAATATCTTACAGGGAATCAATAGTAGAGCAGATGAAGTGGAGGATCAAATCAGTGATTTGGAGAATAAGGAAGCAGAAAATACCCAATTAGAATAGCAAAAAGAGAAAAAAAATTCCAAAAATATAAAGAAAGTATAAGAAACCTCTGGGACAACTTCAAGTTACCAACATCGGCATCAGTGGAGTGCTGAAAGAAGAGGTAGAGCCAAAAATTGAAAACCTATTTGGAAAAACAATGACAAAAAACTTTCCTCACCTGGTGAAGGAATTAGACTTACAAGTTCAGGAAGTGCAGAGAGTTTCCAAACAAGAGGAAAGAAAAAGAGGCCTACACCAAGATAAATCATAATTAAAATGCAAAAGGTTAAAGACAAAGAGAAAATCTTAAAAGCATCAAGAGAAAAGCCATTAGTGACCTACCAGGGAGCTCCCATAAGACTGTCAGCTGATTTCTCAACAGAAACTTTGCAGGTCAGAAGGGAGTGGCAAGAAATATTCAAAGTGATGAAAAGTAAGGACCTACAACCAAAATTAATATACCCAGTAAAGCTGTCATTTAGAATGGAAGGACAGATAGAGAGCTTCACAGACAAGAAAAAGCTAAAAGAGTTCATTATCACCACCAAACCATTATTACAAGAAATGTTAAAAGGTCTTTTTTTAAGAAAATGAAGAAAATGAAGAAAATGAAGAAAAAAAAATAAAATGGCAGTAAGTACATACATACCAATAACTGAATCTAGAAAAAAAATAAAACAAACAGAACAAAAACAGACTCATAGATTCAGAGAACATTTTGACCTTTGCCAGTTGAAAGGCATTTGGGGAGGAGATGGGTGAAAAATGTGAAGGGATAAAGAAGTACAGATTGGTTTTACAGCATAGTCATGAGGATGTAAAATATAGCATAAGGAATAGAGTCAATAATCCTACCTAATAAAAGAGTAATATGCAAATTGACCATAACTCCAATCAAGCCATGCCCACAAGCCACGCCCACCAGCCAATCAGGAGCAAATAAACTCCAACCAAGATGGCTGTGGGGCCACTGAGAGCAGGAGGGAGACTTTGGTTTCCCCAGCAATGGAGGAAGCCAAGCTTTCCCCCTGCCATTGCCGGCCTAGGCCTCCACTCAATGCTACAAAGTTTCAATTATAGAAGATACATAATCCCAACAGAAATGTTGGCAGCCATGGGGCTGGAGAGAGCAGAAGCTAGGGCTGCCCGGGCAATGGAGGAAGCCAAGCTTTTGCATCCCTCATGCCTAGGCCTCCACTCTAGGCTACAAAGTTTCAGTTATAGAATTTAAATAAACTCAAACAGAAATGGCTGCTACCACAGAGCGAGCAGAAGGCTTGGCTCTGCTCCAGGCTACAAAGTTTCACTTGTAGACCATAAATTAATCCCATATCCCAGGGCCTCCACTTGGGTCACTGTGGAGGGTGGCCGGCTTGCAAACTTCCACAGGCCCCTCTCCCAGGCCACCCCACACCCCAAGGGAACAACCACCCTGATCCAGGACACTCTTCAGGGCAAACCAGCTGGCCCCCACCCATGCACCAGGCCTCTATCCTATCTAATAAAAGAGTAATTTGCAGATTGACCATCACTCCAACACACAAGAGGGCTGCCCCTATGTAGTCATAGATCCTTCCTCCATATGGACACAAGATGGCCACCAGAAGATGGCCAGGAGGGGAAGCAGTTGGGAGGTTCCAGGCCTGTAAGGGAGGGCAGTTTGGAAGGATAAGGCTTGCAAGGGAGGGCAGTTAGGGGTGACCAGGCCGGCAGAGGAGGGAAGTTGGGGGCAAACAGGCTGGCAGGGGAGCAGTTAGACATCAATTAGGCTGGCAGGGTAGTGGTTAGGGGGTGATCAGGTCGGCAGGCAGAAACAGTTAGGGGCAATCAGGGAGGCAGGCAGGTGAGCAGTTTGGAGCCAGCTGTCCTGGATTGTGAGAAGGATGTCTGACTGGCAGTCGGATATCCCTCGAGGGGTCCCAGATTGGAAAGGGTGCAGGCTGGGCTGAGGGACATTTCCTGCCTCCTGTGCAAGAGTTTCGTGCAGCAAGCCTCTAATATTCTAATAATTATGTATGGTGTCAAATGGGAATGAGATTTATTGGAAGGATCACTTAGTAATGTCTAATTACTGGGGTGTACAACTGAAACTAATATAATATTGTATGTCAACTGTAATTACAAAATAAAAAATTATTTAAAAATTAAAAATGAAGTAGAAAAAAATCTGCTATCCTATCTTCTTTTCCACATTGCAGAATAATTTGAGAAAAAGCAATACTGTTACTACCCTTCATCTCCTTATATGCTGTTGTGACTATATTCACTGGATAAGTTGAACTCTACTCTAAAATTTAATCTTACTTTAGTGAACTCCAAAACCGTGTAAACCATATTTTTATTTTTTTCTACTTTCTAGATGAATAAAGTAAAGCTCAAATAGGTTAGGCAACTTATCCAAGGTTGCAGAGCAAGTTGGAAGGTGATTCCAAGTTGGCGTTCTTTTTATTTCATAATTGTCCTTGTGTAAGTAGAAGCATCTCTTTAGTTATTGCACATGGGCTGATTTCATTTGGAAGAATCATATTAAATTGATTGCTTCAGTTTGTATTCTGGGAATTGATGACTGGTTACAGGTCCAATTGTTTTCATAACTATTTTAGGTTCCTGATATGAAAAACGCTTGGAGAAAAATCTCTCCAGGAGCTGTCTGGGTTCAATCCCATACTACCAGTTTACTTGCTGGGCAACCTCAGGCATGTTTCTTAGAACATCTGTAGTTATATTTCATGTCTGTAAAATAGGGGAAATAATTCTATCTATCTCATTTGGTTGCTGTGAATAACCAAACATATATAACATATTAGAACACTGCCTCATACATAGGAAGTGATATATACTTGTTTATTTTTATAGTGCTTAGATACAAATATACATATGACTAGAGTATAGTAGAGCTTGTCTCGAGATTTCTCATTTTGAACATAGTTTTGTAAAAAAAAAAAAAAGTAAGCATTATTTCATTCTGTATTTTCTAGATGTAGTAGTAACTCAAAGTTGTCACTAGATGGCAATTGTGATTCATTTTTACTTCAGCTTGAGGGGAACTTTGTGAACTCAAATTGTCTCATCCCCACGAGGTGGGACTAGAACAAAATAGTATGCTCTTGGGACTTCCCCAATTCTTATGGCAGTCCAGGGGGAGCCTGAGTTTTACCTGCCATCCAATTGTGAATCTGACATATCAGGAGTGCTGTTGTCGAGTGACAAGAAGGCTGTCACAATCCCGTGATTCTCAAAGTATGGTTCCTCCCATTCACCTCAGCATATGCAGATCTTGTTAAAAATGTAATTCCTGGGCCCCTTCTCAATCTGCTAACAAGGAATCAATGTTTAACAAGCTCTCCTGATGATTGTGTGGCCTGCTAAAGCTTGAGAATCACTGATACAGACCAACATTTAGCATCATATAAATGTTGGTGCTGGGCGGGTCCTCAGAGAATATTCTGCTTAACCCGCTCATTTTTACTGAGCAGGAAACTGACTCCAGAGAAGTTAAAGAACTCACTGAAGACAAGGGGTTAGGCTGTGATAGAGCCAGGACCCAGACTGCTAAGTTGATTTCCCTAGCTTTCCCCACCACACCCTGCACACCTTTCTTCCTTCAAAACAGAGACCACCTGGTACACACATACTAGCCTAATACTTATACATAAAGAAAAAACTCACCCAGCTGGCATGCCTCAGTGGTTGAGTGTAGACCTATGAACCAGGAGGTTGTAGCTTGATTCCAGGTGAGGGCTCATGTCCAGGTTACAGGCTCGATCCCCAGTGGAGGGCGTGCAGGAGATTGCCTACCTATGATTCTCTCTCATCTTTTGATGTTTCTATTTTTTCCCTGTCCCTTTCTCTCTGAAATCAATAAAAAATATATATTTTTAAAAAACACCACTTACCTATACATAGGAGTTGGATCATTCATATCAATAGAGATTTCTACAAGATATATAAAAATGTGTGTGTGATGCATTGAGTGTTGCATTTTCCATTGTGTGTGTGTGTGTGTGTGTGTGTGTGTGTGTGTGTGTGTGTGTGTGTGTGTGATGTTCTCAATGGCTAGGAGAAGTCTATGTACAAGGTCAGCTGGGAAATAGGCGAATACAACTAAGTCAGGCATAGGGAAGACAGGTAAGAGGAGGACACTTCAGAGCTGAACTTTCAGTGATGGGTAGGAGCTCACCAGGAAAGGATATTTGGAAAGATCAGCAAGTACAAGGGTGTAGGACCATGAAGCAGTGTGGGCAATTGCAAGTTTGGTTTTATTGAGGGGAAGGGCGTATGTGGAGGAATTATAATGTTATAAATAACAACAATATTATTACTATTAATATCTGACACTTATTGAATTAACTATGTGCCAAGCACTGTACTAAGCATTTTGCATCTGTTATTAGTTTTTTAAAAATCTTTAAACAACTCTTTTTGTTGCTGTTAATCCTCACCTGAGGATCTTTTTCATTGATTTTTAAAGAGAATGGAAGGGAGGTAAAGAGGGTAAAAAAGAGAGAGAAGCATTCATGTGAGACAAACATTGATCAGTTACCTCCTGTATGTGCCCCAACTGGGGATCAAACCTGCAACCCAGGTATGTGCCCTTGACCAGGAATCAAATCCGTGACCCTTCGGTGAGTGGGCTGGTGCTCTGACCATGGAACCACTGGCCAGGGTTTAAACAACTTTTAAACTGCTCTTATTCCTATTTCATAGATGACAATAGAAATTCATGTACTGTTCTATTTTCCTTAAATCAAATGTTACTATTTGCATTTCTTAGACACTGAACTTAGGAAAAGAGCCTTAATAGTGACTTGTCCCAAGACAATCTCTGTAATAGGTAGTAAGTATGTATTTTGGGGGGATGAGGAATATGTTTTTAATACATATAATTTTATTATAAGTGTATTTTTCATTAATGCATAAGATCAGGAGGCTTTTAACATTGTTTCTTTTTTAACTCAAGGGATGAATATCGCATTATTCTTTTTTAGTCTATCAGCAACTGTGGAAGTAGCCAATTTCTTATGATATTAGATGATTGTGTCTTTAAGTGGCAAAGAATATTCCTTTCAATTATTTGGTTCACTGAAGAAAGGAAGCCGAGTAATGAGTGAATGATATGGTCTGAAATCATTGGCATTATTATACATTTTTATTTTTATTTTATACACGTGCACTGTAAATGTGCTTTTTGTATATGAATATTAGTCAATAGTAGCTAGCATATTTCCTCATTGCACAGGAATACTAACAACCAAATTAAAATTTAAATTATAAAGTTCTGGTAGGATTTGAAATACCTGGCCCTTCCTAGATAAGCTTCCAGAAATTCCTGGATTCTTTGGGATATTTTTTGGTGATCTCACTTTTTCCTGAGAAAATAAGTTTTCTGTTCCTTACTTTTCTCATCTGAAAAATATTGGTATTGGACGAGATAATCTTGAAGGCCCCTTTCATCTCTAACAGTATGTGGATTTACGATTTAATGACTAAATAGCATGAATAACTCATTTCTGAGCTGTCTTTGTAGTAAAATTTTAGTGTTTTTTCCATAAAAGAAGTTATCAGACCAAATATTTTCCCATGAGTTTTTAAATGGAATGCCTAAAACAGTTCTGTATTTTACTTTTTAGGATCACTAAGACCCTATTCAGCTCAAAGATGTGATTATATGATATACTAGTGATCTGGTGCATGGATTTGTATACATTGAAAGAAAATTAATTAGAAGGTAGCCTAGCTCACCAGTCCTGCCCTGGAGCCAACCTGCCATGACCTCTCCCTGGCTGGCTGCTCCTGGGGCAGTGCCACAGCTCGAAGGGTATCTGCAGAGTGTGTGGGGTCTCTCCAGCAGGTGATGTCTCTCAGGCTGGCCTATGGGAATCAGGCTGAAACTGGCTCTCCAACATCCCCCGAGGGGTCCTGGATTGCAAAAGGGTGGTTTTTGGGTGATGCACCCTGAAATTGGGCTCCCTCCTCTCTGGTTTCAGGGTACATCACCTGAGAACCGCCACTGCCAAGTCACTGCAGCTCAGCAGCTCCTGCATTGAGCGTCTGCCCCCTGGTGGTCAGTGTGCATCATAGCTACCAGTTGGATGGTTGAACAGCCACTTAGCCTTTTATATATAGAGTTGCCCATGAAATTTTACACATCTCTGAGGCTAAGACTAAGGCCAGTTTTAAGTAGATGCCATTTGATATGAATAATGACCAGGTTTGTCTTACGGTAGAAGAGGTACACTTTATATAATGCTCTGCTTTTCTCATTGGTGCTGTTATAACTTTGTTTTTCTTTTAAAATATGTTTTTATTGCTTTACTATTTTATTTTCAATTTTATTGTTTAAGGTATTACAAATAGTAGTACATATGTCTCTCTTATTATTTTTCTCCCCATGGACCTCCCCCTGGCCTCTCTTATCCCCTGGCACTTGCCCTCATCCTCCCACCCCCAGTGTCTTGAGTCTGTTGGTTGTATTCATATGCATATTTTTATTGATTTTTAGAGTGAGAGAAAGGGAGAAGGGCAGAGACAGAAACACCGATGAGAGAGAAATATCAATTGGCTGCTAGCCCCCTACTAGGCATCAAGCCCACAACTTAGGCATGTGCCCTGACCAGGAATTGAACTAGTGACCCCTTGGTTCATAGGTGGACACTCAACCACTGAGCTACCAGCCAGGAATAACTTTGAGTTTTAACAGCTCATATTACAACTTTCATTTTTACATTCATGTTCATAGCTAAAGGTAAACCGCTTTCTCAAGAAAGACTAGAAATACCAACCAATTTTCACCTTCCTTGTCTAGAGGACTTGAATAGTCCACGGGCTGCTTCATCTTGGATCAAAGGAAAAGCAATAACTCCCCAAAAAGAAGAACCTATAAACATATTATTATTTTTAAATTTTGTGACTGAGAAAAATTTTGCATTTTAACCCACCCAGATAATTTTTATCTTTCTCATTTGCAGTCAATTTTGGAATTGATTAGAATAACTTTTTAAATTTACTTATTATAAAAAAAATACATGTTTATTCTAAAATTATTATAGAAAAGTTAAATAATGACAGAAATATCTAAAATTCTGCCATCTAGAGCTGGCTATTGTTAATACTTTTCATTTTATTTCATTCTAGGTAAGCATGGATATTAAGAAATTTGCAACAAGCTGTACATTATATTTTGAAGTCTTCTTTTAATAATCAATATTAGTTTATATACCCACATTTTAATCTCTTCAGAGATAACATTATTATTATTGTACAAAAAGTTACAAAACTCTTTGGTTTTCACTATTTTGTGATTGTGCCATTTTGATTTAGGTCCCCTATGTGTTTGTCTTTATCTCTCCTTTTTGCAAAAAATATTTAAGGTAATTTCAGCCCGTTTTCCACCAAGCAAGAATAATATATGGAGGAAAGTAAATCTCTGAAATTCATACCATGTATATATACTAGAGGCTCATTACATGAAATTCATGCAAGGTGGGGGGGGGGGGTGTTGTCCTCAGCCCAGCCTGCACCATCTCCAAATTGGGATCCCTGTCACAATCCTGGACTGCTGGCTCCCAACTGCTTGCCTGCTTGCCTTCCTGATTGCCCCTAACCACTTCTGCCTGCCAGCCTGATCACCCCCTAACTACTCCCTGGTCAGCCTGATCAATGCCTAACTGCTCCCTTGCTGGCACGATTGCCGCTAACTGCCCTCCCTGCTGGCCCAGGAACCCCTAACTGTCCTCCCTTGCCAGCCTGGTCCCCCCCAACTGCCCTCCCCTGCTGGCCTGGTCACCCCCAACTGTCCTCCCCTGCAGGCCTGATCCCCCTAACTTCTCACCCGTGTCAGTCTAGTGGCCCCTAATTGCTCTTCCCTGCTGGCCTGATTCCTCCAAACTGCCCTCCCCTGCAGGCCTGGTCTCCTCCCCACAACTACCCTCCCCTGCAGGCCTGGTTCCCCACCAAGTGTTTTTCCCATGCAGGCCTGGTCGCCCCAAACTGCCCTCCCTTGCAGGACTGGTTCCTCCCAACTGCCTTTCCCTGCTGACCTGGTCACCCCCAACTGACCTCCCATGCTGGCCATCTTGTGTACACATGGGGACAGCCATCTTTGACCACATGGGTGTGGCCATCTTGCGTGTTTGCATATTACTCTTTTATTAGACAGGATATATATATATATTTAATGAGACTGTTGCTTTATGCACAATAGTTAAGTTTTAATATACTGGGAAATGATGCTAAAGAGAATTCTACTGTAACAAAGAAACTTTTTAGAAAATGAAGTGACTGCTCCCTCATAAGTCTTATTTACAAGTATGTGTTGCTCAAAGCTATGTTCACAAGCCTACTGACTTATGTTTCTTCTAGGACAGAGTGCTGGCTGGTCTTGTTGTCCAACATTCCTTCAGTGTCCAGAACTGTCCCTGGTCCCTTGTATTTGCTAGATCAGTAGTTGGCAAACTCATTAGTCAACAGAGCCAAATATCAACAGTACAATGATTGAAATTTCTTTTGAGAGCCAAATTTTTTAAATTTAAACTTCTTCTAACACAACTTCTTCAAATAGACTCGTCCAGGCCATGGTATTTTGTGGAAGAGCCACACTCAGGGGACCAAAGAGATGCATGTGGCTTGCAAGCCACAGTTTGCTGACCACTGTGCTAGGTGAACACTTGTGGAATTAAAATTAATACAATGGAATAATTCCTAATATTCTATTATTGTTGTGATAGGTTGCATTGTGATTTCAAATAACATTAAAGTAAGGCAATAATGGTGAAAAGCTTCCATTCTGCTCCCTGTTACTGAGATAACTTAGTCTCCCTCTTGGTATAGTGGTTGAGTCCAAACAGTAAATGCTAAATAGGTGTTAGCTTTCAGAATTTGGCCCATTTGTTACTATTCTCCTAAAAACAACACTCTCCCCCCCACCCCAGGATTTTCACTTAGATTTTTCAAAACAGGAATAAACTACTTCTTTAGGAATTATATATAAAATATCTTAAAGAGTTGGTAGGGGGAATAAAATATACCATATTTTATAATAAACTAGAGGCCCAGTGCATGAAATTCATGCACAGATAGGGTCTCTAGTGACAGCCTGCTATCAGTTAAGGCCTCCCTTCCCCAGCTGAGGTCTCACATCCCTGGCTGCTGGCTGCTGGCTGCCCTCCAGAGCCTTCCTTTGTTCTGTACCAATCCCTGGAGGTCAGAGCATGTTATAGTGAGTGATCAAACTCCTGGTCAGTTGAGCTCCTGAGGAGACACTTTGCATATTAGGGTTTTTTATATAGAGATTTATATATAACTAGTGGCCTGGTGCACAAAATTCATGTACGGAGGGGGGTTCCCTCAGCCCAGTCTGCACCTGCTCCAATCAGGGACACTTTCAGGGATATGTGACTGTTGGCAGTCAGAGATGTCTGACTGTTGGCAGTAGGACATCCTTCTTGCAATCTAGGAACACTGGCTTCTAACTGCTCATGGCCTGCCTGACGGATCGCCCCTAACCCCTCTGCCTGCCTGCGTGATCACCCCTAATCACCTCTGCCTACCTGCCTGATCGCACCTTAGTGCTCCCCTGCTGGCCTGATTGCTCCTAACTGCCTCTGCCTTGCCCCACACCTGGGACCCAGAATTTCCTCCCTCTGGCCAGCTTCACTCAGGCTGGCCACAGCCACAGGCACCCACAGGCACCCAGGACCACAGGGCACGCTGCCTAACCTCAGGGCTGGAAAGGGCCCCGCCCCTCTATGTGCCTTCCTGGCCGAGTCCCACTACTCTGACTACCGTGGCTTAAAGAACTTTGCCATATATGTTCTCCCCAGCCTCCTGGGGAGAGGGCGTGAGCTGAGAAACTGGAGATGCTGCTGCCCCGCTGAGGGCGCACCTTCCTCAGCTTCTCCAGAAGCTGGAGCACCTGGTTGGAAGACTCCCAGCTCTGATCCTGGCCTGAGGAGATGGGGAGCTGCGGAGTGTGCATGGTGCTTGGGGAAAGGGTGACCTTACCGGACTTGCACACACTCCCAGTGACAAAGGCATGAGGTCATGGAGACTGAAGGAGCAGAGAAATGCATCCAGAACTGGGGGGTCCTGCACAAACCCAGCAAGCGGGCGCCTCTCCAACAGCACACCTCGCAGACAGCATGCCCTGCAGCCCCAGGCAGGCCTTCTGCAGCTGTCCTGCCCCTCCACGGGGCCCCCACCTGGGGAGCGCACGCACACTGCGCCACTGCCACAGCCGTCTCCTCCTGGTCCGCGGCGCCCGCCCAGTCCCACCTCTTCGCAGGGCACCGGCCTTGGGAGTGCATGCATGCTGTGCCGCTGCTGCCGCCGCCACTGCCAACTGGCCCGCAGTGCCTGCCCCGCCCTGCCCCTCCGTGGGGCCCCATCCTGGGGAGTGCATGCTGCACCACGGCCATGCCCCCACAGGCCTTGTTGACCTCGCCTCCCGTCCTGCTGGCCATCCCCCCTGCTCCTGATTGGCTGGTAGCATAGCCAACCAGGAGCCAAGGTACGGTTAAATTTGCATGTGACTCTTTTATTAGATAGGATTATTAGAGGCCTGGTTCACACAATTCATGAATGGGTGTGTGTGTCCCTTAGCCCAGCCTGCACCCTTTCCAATCAAAGACCCCAGAGATGTCTGACTGCCCAGTAGGATGGGGCTTAAATGGGAGTGGGACATCCCTTTCACAATCCAGGACTGCTGGCTCCCAACTGCTCACCTGCATGTCTTCCTGATTGCCCCTAACTGCTTCTGCCTGCCAGCCTGATCACCCTCTAACCACTCCCCTGCCAGGCCAATTGCCCCTAATTGCCCTCCCTTGCCAGCCTGGTCACTTCTATCTGCTCTCCCCTGCAGGCCTGGTCCCCCCAACTGCCCTCTCCTGCCAACCTGTTCACCCCTAACTGCCCTCCCCTGCTAGATTCATTGCCCCTAACTGATTTCCCCTGCTGGTCTGCCCCCCACCATGTGCCCTCCCCTATAGGCTTGGGTCTCCCAAAACTGCTCTCCTCTGCAGGCCTGGTACCCCCAACTGCTCTCCCTTCCTGGCCATCTTGTGGTGGTCATCTTGTGTCCACATGGGTGCAGCCATCTTTCATCACATGAGGGCAGCTATCTTGTGTGTTGGAGTGACAGTCAATTTGCATATTATTCTTTTATTAGATAGGAGAGAGGCCTGGTACACAGGTGGGGGCTGACTGGTTTGCCCTGAAGGGTATCCCGGATCAGAGTGGGGTTCCCTTGGGGCATAGGGTGGCCTGGGCAAGGAGCCTGTGGTGGTTTTCAGGCTGGTCACGACCCCTGGTGACCCAAGCATAGACTGGAAGCAGGTATCTGGGATTTATTTGTCTTCTATAATTAAAACTTTGTAGTCTTGAGTGGAGGCCAAGGCAGGCCAGGGCAGGAGAAGCTTGGTTTCCTTCATCGCCAGGGGTAACCCAAGCCTCCTGCTTGCTCCAGCTCTGTGGCTGCTGCCATCTTGATTGGGTTAATTTGCATACTTGCTCCTGATTGGCTAGTGGGCATGGCTTGTGGGTATAGCAGAGGTATGATCAATTTGCATGTTTCTCTTTTATTAGATAGAATTATTTTACATTGGCTCTCTTACCTAATAGTCTAATGTCTCATTCATTCATAATGTTTAATGGGAACATATTTAAAGTAAAGTGTGCTACAGAGTCATAAATATACTTTACAGTTCTTTCCATGGTACTATTACTCTAAGCCTTTTAAGCACTCAGCAAGTACAATATAAATGAGCAATTTGAGACATTGACTAATGAAGTCTTGTTTGAAAGATGTGTGAGAATGACCGAATCATTGCTGCTAATGCACACTGCTCTACAATTGACAGTCTTTGGAAATATGTCTCAACCACATCAAGACAGGTGCATAAGCAAGTCCTATACTGTGAAATCTGTACTGTGGGCTTTGAACAATGGAACCCGCCAGTCCAGTGTTGTCCAATAGAATCAATATGAGTCACATGTGTGACTTCATATTTTGTAGTAGCCACATTAAAAAAGTTAAAAGAAACAGTGGAGATTAATTTTATAATATATTTTATCTAAAATATTAAAAGTAATATTTTAATATAAAAAGTAATAATGAGATATCTTACATATTTTTCATTCAAAGTCTTAGAAATCCTGCATGGATTTTACACTTGCAGTACATCTCATTAGCAACTAGCCACATTTCAAGGGCTCAATCACCACCTATGACTCATGGCTACCATATTGGACAACACGGCTCTAGTCATTCCCCTAAGACAGCACCAGAGGGCAGCAGTGTGGTATAGAGGAAAAAAACAATGACTAATTTGTAATCCCCCTGTCTGTTCCTGGCTCTGACATTTGATACTGATGTGACTGTGAACAACTGATTTAGTTTCTCTGGGTCTCAAATTTCTACTCTTTATAATGGAGCTTGTTAATAACTGCCATGCTCCTCATAGGAGGCTGAGGAAAAGATTAAGTAAGAGATTACATGTGAAAGTGCTCTGTTAGATCATAAAGCACAATACACATGTAAGGCATTATTACCCCTTTTATTATAGATTTACTCTCATGACTTGCCCAAGGCCACATTCCAAGTGGGTAGGAGAATCAAGGATAGAATCTGGGGCTTCTGACTTCCAGCAATCTGCTTCAACTAAAGGCTGTTCATACCAGCTGGTTAAAAACAAAAACAAAAACAAACAAACAAAAAACCCTCCCCCAAAACCACCAACCCTTTTTATTAAAAAATGGGAGAGGAAGAGAGTGACAGTAAGAAATAAATTCCATATTGAATAGTTAGGATCTTCTTGGCCGTTGTCATAATATTCTACATACAGGGTATTTATATACCTATACATCAGAATTACAACTATCAAGGATTGGGCTTTACTGCTGTCATATAATATAAACCCCCAGGTTCTTCAAAGTTTCAAAGAACTTCTAAATTGAACTGTGGTTTACCCACTCTATTTATCTCCAAAATATGGTATAACCACAATAAAGTCTTTCCGTAGTCGGTTTGATTAATAAAACAGATATGGATCAATGCAGCAGGTTTCCCATGGATTATTCTTGGTTACAGATGTAGCTCATTAATCCCATGTGTGAGACACCACCTCTCAGTGAGAATCCAAGAGACACACGAGTCTCTAAACAAAAAGTGAGAATAATTCAGTTCAATACATTTTTATTAGTGCTTACTGTGTATAAGACACGTTAGATATTTTCATGAGCAAAAGGAGTTCATTACTATGATAACTGTCACTTAGAGAGATGCAATTTAACTTGAGAAAAATATAGAATATATTTTCTGTTATGTTAATGGTATGTTATGTGATTCAGAAATCCATATTTTCAGAAAGTAAAAAGATGATCAGAAAGGATATTCTAGATTATTAAAAAATAATTTTTTAAAATATATTTTATTGATTTTTTACAGAGCAGAAGGGAGAGGGATAGAAAGTCAGAAACATTGATGGGAGAGAGACATCGATAAGCTGCCTCTTGCACGCCCCCTACTGGGGATGTGCCCACAGCCAAGGTACATGCCCTTGCCGGAATCAAACCCGGACCCTTCAGTCCTCAGTCCGACGCTCTATCCACTGAGCCAAACCGGTCTCGGCTTAAAAAATAATTTAAAAAGTCATGTCCTGGAGGGGAACCAAGATGGTGGCATAGGTAAACGCCTATCTTGCTGCCCCACACAGCAATTTCAAAACTACAACTTAACGAAAGAACAAACACCATCCAGAATCACCAGAAAGCTGGCTGAGTGAAAATTCCACAAATAAAAGAGAAGATAGGACACTGTGACTCAGAGGAGCGGCTGAGGACAGTGTTGAAGATACGTGCAGAGAGAGGTTTGGAGCGCGCTCCAGCGGATAGGGTGAGCGGCTGAAAACACGGTTGGTTTTCTTGAACGGGCGAGACAAAGACGGCTCACTGCACTGATCCCCCAGCTCGGGGAGAAGTCCAGGGAACCCACAATCATACGGCGTAAAAACTGGACAGTGGGAGGGCACATCGAAGCCCGGGTATTGCAGGGGCCTGCAGGCTTGTGGAAAAGGCGAGCTTGTGTGGAGTGTGCGTGAACTTGGGAACAGCGCAGCTGTGTGATGGCACAGAGAGCGCTCGTGACTTGCTCTCTCATTCAGGCAACCATCAGACTGCATTGTTTTTGCGACCCTGGGTGAGACATTGGGTGTGCAGTCTCATTTGGGGAGAGTCTGAATTCTCTGGCAGCTGGTGGAGCTCGGCAGCGGCTCTCTCTCAGAGGTGCAGGCAGCTGTTGCCACTGACACAGAGTCCCTGGGGCCACATAGGGCAGAGCTGACACTGTCTGCTTGGCCCAGAGACTCTGCCCATCCAACCTGAGCACAGCTGAACATCACAGACAATTGGCCTGGAGGTCAACCCTCCAAGTGCTAACAACGATTAACCTGGCTTAACTTCAACAAGACTGTGCAACCCATATCCACCTCAGGTAACTGTGGAGGCTGAGCCACTGTCCCTTGTAGGACATCTACTACAAAAAGCTAATTGACCAACTCAGGGAAGCAGCCACCATGCAGAGACATGGAAAGAAATCAGATGTGAAAGAAATGGAGGAAAAGAAACGATTGGACATGGAATTCAAAACCACGGTTATAGGGCTTTTCAAGAGGCTCCTAGAAAAGGCCGAGACTTACAAGGAAATAAACAAGAACTATGAGGAAATGAATAAGACCTACAATGAAATGAATGAGACCTACAAGGAAATGAATGAGACCCTCAAGGATATGAACGAGACCGTCAAGGATATGAAAAAGGACCAACCAGAAATTAAGCATACACTGACTGAAATAAAAAATATTATACAAAGACCTAAAAGTACTCTAGAGCACCCCAAGAACCAAGTTAAAGATTTGAAATACAAAGAGGCAAAATCCACTCAGCTGCAAAAGCAAGAAACCAAATGAATTCAAAAAAATTGAAGATAGTGTAAGGGACCTCTGGGACAACCTCAAGCATACCAACATCTGAATTATAGGGGTGCCAGAAAAAGAGAGAGAGCAAGACAATGAAAACCTATATGAAGAAATAGTGACTGAAAACTTCCTATACCTGGTGAAAGAAATTGACTTAGGAGTCCAAGAAGTGCACCGAACCCCAATATATAGGAACCCTAAGAGGACCACACCAAGGCACATCATAATTAAAATGCCAAGAGCAAAAGACAAAGAGAGAATATTAAAAGCAGCAAGAGAGAAACAGTTAGTTACCTATAAGGGAGCACCCATACGATTGTCAGCAGATTTCTCCACAGAAACGATGCAGGCCAAATGGGACTGGCAAGAAATAGTCAAAGTGATGAATAGCAAGAATCTACAACCAAGATTACTCTCTCCAGTAAAGCTATCATTCAGAATTGAAGGTCAGATAAAGTGCTTCGCTGATAAGAAAAAGCCTTTAAGGAGTTCCTCACCACCAAACCAATATTATATGAAATGCTGAAAGATATTCTTTAAGAAGAGGAAGAAGAAAAAGATAAAAGTGTAAATTATGAATGACAAATACACATCTATCAACAAATGAATCTAAAATTCAAACAAATTAATAATCTGATGAACAGGATAAACTGGTGAATATAACAGAATCGCGGACATAGAGGGAATGGACTGACAATTCTTGGGGAGAAAAGGGGTGTGGGAAATGCAGCAAGAGACTGGACAAAAATCATGCAACTATGGGAGAGGACAGGGGGGGGGGTGAGGGTGGATGGTGGGATGGGTACCGGGTGGAGGGGAGCTATAGGGGGAAAAAAAGGGAACAATGTAATTAATAAACCGAACAATAAATATTTTTTTAAAAAGTGATGTCCTTTACTTTTGTGAGGCACACAGTTATCATGCTCTGTTTTCATTTTCCCTAATTGTAATCCTGTCATGGTTTTCATATTTAATTTTGAGGGACCATTTTTTACATTTGTTTCAAATTAATTTCTTCACGGAACTTAAAAATCACATAAAATATTTACAGTTTTATACTATGTAAATTAAGCATAAGTGAAGTTAATTTTCTTTTTTTTAAAATATATTTTTTATTATAAAAAGGAGAGGAATAGAAAGCCAGAAACATTGATGAGAGAGAAACATCGATCAGCTGCCTCTTGCACGCCCCCTACTGGGGATGTGCCCGCAGCCAAGGTACATGCCCTTGACCGGAATTGAACCCGGGACCCTTCAGTCCGCAGTCCTACGCTCTATCCACTGAGTCAAACCGGTCTCGGCCCAAGTTAATTTTCATTGAGACGAAAACTGTATATTCAAAAAGTTCATTCTTATTCTTTATTTAAAATGACTTTCAGTTTGTTATTTTTATTGGAAAACTATCAACTATGAGCTTTGGGCCTGCCTGAATTGATGACCATGTTGAATCAATGAAATTTTTACTTTCATTGCTGTTGACTATTGAATGAAATAGTTTATTGAATTACCTTTACATTTTATTGTTTTTGCACCCCAGTTTAAAAACAAGGCTTCATTTTTAAAAGTCTAATAAGTGTATTTTTTATATTTTTACCATAGCTTTACAAGTAATTTATCTCCTCTGTTCTATAATAGCCACCTTCTGCATCTTTATGATTTAGTTTAACATTATTACTGTAATTTTTTACTGGATGAGCTCATTCATGCCTTTGGCAGCAAGATTTTGTTACAAGAAATTCAGAAGCTGAG
Source organism: Antrozous pallidus (assembly GCA_027563665.1). Taxonomy (NCBI): domain Eukaryota; kingdom Metazoa; phylum Chordata; class Mammalia; order Chiroptera; family Vespertilionidae; genus Antrozous; species Antrozous pallidus. The sequence goes on along the minus strand of CM050514.1, from coordinate 83,344,608 downwards.
CCTGCCATTGGTTACAACAACTATGAAGTTTCCCTGGATTGTGGTCAGAGCGTTACCCTGACATTTTGCCTGTAATGTGAGGCCTGATTTCTTCATCAGAGTCTCCAAATATGTGATAGGCTTGAGTTCTATAATGTGTTGCTTAAATGAGCATATATGTAATATATCATATATAATATATCATATATAATATATATATTTCAATGGTTTTGCATTATAAATATTTCATTTGATTAACATCTGGCCTCGATAAAATCCAGCCAATAATTAATGGTACCTGTAATAAAAATGTGATACCTTATAAGAGTTATTAACATATTTGAATTTCTCCAGAAATTCAGGATTGATTCATGGTAGACCATATGTGGTCATGTGGCATTACCTGCAGAGCTTCTTGCTGTGCTTTTCTTTTTGTTCAAGGGCACCTCCAGCAAGAACACAGAAATGTGAGGAATCTTAACTACTCACACTTTAAATTACTAAATAAAATTAAACACACTATAAAGAGTCATTGTACCTTTTAATATTCAGAAATATTGAGCTATATGTCCAAAAGTCACACTTAACACCAGGCAATAGTAATAAATATAAGATGGCTGTGGATATTGTGAGATAATGTCTACTCATCAGAAATGGATGGCATTTCCCCCCATCAAAGTTAAAAAGTTAATGATATACTTCATATATTAATTGCTCCTTCTGAGAGATCAATGCAGGGACAAAAGAGATTCTGGTATATGGTTATAATTTTTCACTGTGAATATATTCAGTATCATCCTATCTAATAAAAGAGGAACATGCAAATGGACCGTACCTTCACTACGCTACCAGCCAATAGGAGCAATATGAAAATTAATCCCAGATCAAGTGGTGGGCGGGCCCTTTCTGTTCCAGCAGGCCAAGGCAGCCTCTGGGCCAGCAGGGGTCTGATCGCTGCCCCAGAGGCAGCAGGGGGTCTGGACCCACACAACTGCCCCGAGGCCTGGCCCCAGCAAACCTGGGGTCGGCGGCGGGGGTCCTGATGGCCACCCCAGAAGCCACTGGGGGTCTGGATTCGTGCTGCCACCCCGAGGTCCACATTAAAGCTTCTTTTATTATTAGCATCTTAAATTAATGTGATACATTTATTACAATTGAGTCTTTATCGACACATTATTAACAAAAGTAAAATCTGCAGTTTACATTAGGGTTCATTCTTTGTGTTGAACATCTTATGGTCTTGACAAATGTACCATTAATGTCGTATCAGACAGAACAGTTTCATTGCCCTAAAGACCACCTATAGCCCAACTATTCATCCCTCCCTGCTCTGAATCCCTGGCAGCCAGGGGATGATCAGGCTGGCAGGCAGAAGGGGGTAGGGGCAATCGGGAAGGCAGGCAGGCAAGTAGTTGGGAGCCAGCAGTCCTGGATTGTGAGAAGGATGTCTGACTGCCCATTTAGGCCCTGGCCTAGTGGGATTGGGCCTAAATGGGCAGTCAGACATCCCTTGAGGGGTCCCAGATTGGAGAGGGTGCAGGCTGGGCTGAGGGACACCCCCCATGCACAAATTTTGTGCACCGGGCCTCTAGTCTATATTAATAAAAGGGTAATATGCAAATCAGTCAGGATGCCCTCACAATAATGAGTGAACAGCAGGCTGCTTGGGGTAATGAGGCGAGCAGGGGGGTTAGTGAGGGATGATGAATTGACTGAACAGCAGGCTGTATGGGATGACCAGGCTGGCAGGGGGGTTAGTGAGGGATGACCAAACAACTGAACAGCAGGCTGTGTAAGGTGATCAGGCCAGTAGGGGGGGCAGTGAGGGGCAACCAGGCTGGCATAGGAGGGTAGTGAGGCGTGACCAGTTTGGGGGGGGGGCAGTTGGTGGAAACCAGGCTGGCGGGGGGACAGCAGTGAGGGGTAACCAGGCCGGCAGGAGTGGCAGTTGGGGGCAACCAGGTTGTTAGCGGGAGCTAGAGGGGCAACCAAGCTGGTGGGGGGGCTGTTGGGGACAATCAGGCCAGCAGACAGAGACAGTTAGGGGTGATGGGGCTGGCAGGGGGGCAGTTAGGAGCAATTAGGCAGGCAGGCAAGCAGGTGAGCAGTTAGGATCCAGCAGTTCTGGATTGTGAGAGGGATGTCCAACTGCCGGTTTAGGCCCGATCCCCAGGTCTAAACCAGCAATCAGACATCCCCCAAAGGGTTCAGGATTACAGAGGGTGCAGGCTGGGCTGAGGGAGACCCCCCGCCCCCGTGCATGAATTTCATGCACCAGGCCTCAAGTATGTGAATAAAACTGTATGCTATATCATGTTCTGTTTCATATTTGCTAGTTTGTCTTAGGAAAATTTAGTACATGCCACTTCAGTCATCTGAAAAGAATCATTTCTTCATTACAACTCATTACTTAAAACTATAAAATATCAGCCAGAAAAAGAATTGGGCCAATTAAGAGAAATTTGATAATTGTCCAGAAAGCTCAAATAGATATGACTGGGAGATGATAAGATTATTTTAATTTTTCCATTTGCATGGGAATTATTTATTTTACAAATCTCCAGATCTTCTATGACTTGAAACCCTCTGCTGAATTATGAAAAGCAGCTCAAGTTAGCAATTTTCATCTGCAAAATCTAGCTGCTAGCATCTGGTGAACACTTGGATAACCTAGTCAGGGCCTATGGAAATGATTATTTTAAGACTCTATTCAACATGCTTGGACTTAAAAAACCAGCTAAAATCACACTCTGCACATGTATTTTACTGTCAGAGATTTAAAAATCTGGCATTAGTAAAGATAGTCTGAAGGCTTTTGCAGCAGTGGAGATGGGGATAGGAGATAGGACATGCAGACAGGCTGGATGTCCAAGTGTCTTCCAACTCCTCTCCCCGCCCTCCAACTTTCCCTGTGCAGGGGTGTGGGGGCAGTTAGCGGCCAGGCCACTGTGATGCCTTCCACCGCTTCTCACACTTACATTTAGACTTGGCTGCCTGCAGACTCAGGACCAGCGTCCTTGCCTGTGCCTTCCTGTGGCACTCCTGGGATTGGTTTCTGTTCTGCTTCCAGAACAGCGTCTGAAATAGAAAAATAGGATACTTTTACTCAGATATTTCCAACCAGTGTGCCTGCAGGAATTTTTAAAACATGCAATACCTGACTATTTAGTCAGAGTACTGACCTCTTTTCCCTTACATTGTTAAATAAGTAAATGACAATGGCCGACACAACAATAGCCACCTGGTATGAATGAATCAAAATTATGCCTATTTTTGTTTGTTTTAGATGGGCAAAAAATATGTATTTTTTGGTGTGCTGCAGAATTTTATTAATTAGCTTATGTGTGCTTTTAGATGAAAAAAGTTGAAAAATCACTGTTTTTACTAAATTGGAAAGACAACAAGAAGCTGAATTATCAAAGTGTATTGTTTTTGGATCATAGGATAAATTACATAATAGGAATTTATAAATACACATTAAAGTAGAAAATGCCATTATTTGCCAAAATTTAAAAGCACATGTAGGAGATTTTAGAGATTTTTGAATGCTGTTTAAGAGAGAGGATTTTTTTTGTTGTTGTAATATGTGTAAATGTATACTTATTTATTTTTACACATATACTATGTATAGTTTCTGTCCAAATAAATGGTTTATTGTATATCTTTTTTGCCTTTATTGGCTATATTATGTGCTAAGTTCTCACTGAAATAACTCCCATTAATACAGATTTACGATAATTTAAAGAGGATTTGGGCGTTTGTTAAAGAGGAAACACATTTCTGAGGAAGTTATACCTCTGGGAGAAAGTTAGGTTTATTTGAGAAAAGTGAGCTCTTCCAGCTTCACGTTTTCCTCTGTCTGTATGCAACAGTATTTGAGCTGGAAATTATTCTTAGTTATTTATCAAATCAGGTCTGATAGGCTTTCCTTTGGCAACACTTGTAGGTTTTTGTGTGAGCTTTTTGTGTAATTTAGTTGAAGACACTTTATGGATTATCTATAATTTAGACTTTTTACAAATCATATTGGACTTATTCCCACTTAAATTGAGTTTCAGAAATTTAACTCTGTGTTTTGGATAATACATACCTCATTTTGTTTTTTTACATTTTATAGAGACATATTTAGGAAATGTTACCTACATTTGTTGTTAAAAGTGGATTTAAATAGGAACAACTTCAGACATTCAGATAAACAAAAATATTTGAAAATTAAGATTGATTGATTAGGAAATAATTGCAGAATTGGGTATCCAATTTAGAATTTCTGCAATGTGTTATGAGTGATCTATTCTAGAGCAGTACTAGCCAATAAAACTTCCTGTGACAATGAAAATATTCTATACCTGTACTGTTCAACATGGTGACTATTGAGCGCTTGAAATGTAACTAGTACAAATGAGGAGCTGAAGTTTTAGTTCTTTTTAATTTTAATTAATTTTAATGGAAACACCCACTGTGGCTAGTGGCTGCCTTATTGGACATTATAGTTCTAAGAGTTCATCTGTATTCGGTATTCAACATGAAATAAGGAAATATTTCAGTGTTTTTAGTTGCTGAATGTCTATAAGACATGAGTGTCCCCAAAACACAAGCTCCAGGCTCTGGTATGTGGCCTGTCATGGGAGTCCTCACAATGTATGCACAAGCCTGAAGGATGGAAATAGCCACGTTCTGAACTTTAGCTAAACTTGTGTGCATAGTCAGGTATAAATAAAGTTGTCTTGCTCATAGGTGATTTGAAAACATTTTGCCTCTGGAAGGCCATGTGATATCAAATTATTTCTAATACTAAAGTCCAGTGACATTAAATGAACTTAAGGTCTTGATTTTTTTCCAGCCCACTTCTGCTAAGGTATGACTGTCAAGTAATAGAGACAGATATGAAAGAGATACTTCATGAACATAGCTGCCTTCATGAAAAAGAAATTCTAGATTCTGACTGGATAGCAGGACCAGGCTGAAAAATACTTTGGCATCGCTCTCCAAATAATTTTTTCAATAAAGATTCATTGAGGACTGCTATATATAACGCACAATGCTTAGTGTTGGAGATAAAATGTTGGGGGTGGGAAATAGATACAGCTCCTGGACTGATGATGATTAATTGCGCTAGATAATAATATTTTTCCAAAATCTTCTTCTTCCAAAATTTATTTTTTCCTTTTGGAGGATCACTATTAGGCATGTGTCAAACATTTTACTCAATTTACTTCTCTCTGCACAGCTTTCACAGTTCTGCACCCAGATAGATGAAGAAAGCAGTTTCTGAAATGCAATACTAAAAACCCCCATGGGATAAGGATCATTGTTTAGCATTAGAGTGTTTACTACATATTTTTATAAGGGATTCTTTCCTCTCTATGAGCCGGAAGAATGTCCTTTAAAATAATTACCAACTAAAAGATTTTTCTTACTGTTATGTGATGACACATTTTTTTACTTTGCCATTCAAAACATTGTAAGAAAGAGTGATACAATCACCGCTCATGAAATGAATCAAATGACTCAATTTTCAAGCACCATTACAAGACCTGAAGGGAACTATTAGCTGTCCAGGAAATGTGTAGCTCATTGTATTTCAGTTCATGTTGGAAGAAAGAGACAGAATGTGGCACAATACTGAGCAAGAACTGCTTAGTCCAATTCCTTTTTTTCCTTCACAGAAAAAAATGCACAATTAAATGTATGATTCCATCTGCATTTTAGATGAATTTTCAAATATGTCACTGATGAAAATTTAAGGATGAAAAAGATGAAAAATTAAACTAAATTAATGAAACAATAGTACATAGTATTTGAAGTGTTTAAAGGCCATTAAGTCTTGTCTCCAAATATGTTAATTGTTAATGTCCCTAATTTTCTAGACAGACACTTTTGAAAATCATTTTTAAAAACTAACTACAAAGCAATGGAAAAAGATTTAGAGGGAAAAGAAATACATTTATTTATATAAATAATTGAGAACCAACTGCAGATCAATATTATGAATAAAGTTAAAAGATGAAGGAGAGTTTGCTTTATTCTTTTAAAAAATATATGTCCTATGGAGGTTTTAAAACATGCCCATACATTCTTTGACCCTCCTCTATATTCTCCCCATTGAATCTGAATGTATACAACATATGAGTGTCCCCCTGGACCGCTATGACCAAGAGAACACAGTAGAGGTGGGTACTATGTAGCGTCTGGTGCTGGGTCATAAAGGGCCACAAAGGTGTTCCCTTATGTGCTGGCACAGTGTCTTTTCGAGCCCCAAGCTTCCAGGTAAGAGGTCTGAATCCCCTGGACCATTCTGCAGACACCATGTGGATGCTCCAGTTGGTGATGCCAAAGAGCCAGCCTTCCTTCTATTTCTGTCAGGCACTACACTTGAGTAAAGCCATTTGGGGCCCTTCAGATCAGCCAATCTGCCAGGTGAGTAATCATGAGAGCAGAAACATCTCAGCCAACACCCACACAACTATGAGATAAAATGTTTGTTGCTTTAAGCCACTAAATATTGATGTGAGTTGCTATGCAGCAATAGAAAAGTGGAGCATACCTTCTTGTATGTTGGATATTTTCACAATAAAAAATTTAGAAATTGAATATAAAAGACACTCATGGAGGTTATTTGCCAAAATGGACAAAGAAAGTCTTAGTATCCTTCCTATATAAAGCGATCCTACAAACACCAAGAACAAACTAGTAATACTATATAGGAAAATTGGCAATTACATGAACATATAATTCACAAAAGAAAAATAAAAGGTGAATATATAAAAAAATTCAATCTCATTAGGAAGTAAAGAAAATGTAAGTTAAAAATGGTGTTAAAATTTTGGTTATCAACTTGGCAAAGAAAAAATAATATTTAACGTTGGTTTGGATTAAGTGAGAGTATAAATGGCACACACTTTTTGTATATCCAGAGCTTTTAAAATATATATATTTGAATTTGCTAGGAATTTAGGATTTTAGGTAAGAAGTAATCAGAAATGAGGTAAAATATAAAATGTTTATTACCATTCTAATTCTAGGAGCAAAAATATAGAAGCCTAAATGTCCATCAATAAAGTTAAATAGCCCTGATTGGTTATTGCTCTCAGTGGTGAGAGCATCAGTCCATGTGCAATGAAATGAAAAGGGTTTTATTCTCAATCAAGGGCACATACCTAGCTTGTAGGTTTGATCCCTGGCCCTGGTTGTGGCATATACAGGAGGCAATCAATGAATGTGTCCTAATGTTTCTCTCTCTCTCTCTCTCTTCTCCCTCCCTCCCTCCCACTCTCTCTAAAAATCAATGAAAAAATATCCTCAAGTGAGGATTTAAAAAAAAGTTAAATAAATTATGTATTTTACATTACTAAATATTATTTTATTAGAGATTACACAACAGCAGCATAGAAAAACTGGGACTTCATGGTCCCACAGACCAGGCTCTGACTCCTGGGTTTGCCACCTACTTTTGCTGGATATTCACAAATTTGATTTATCTTTCTGAGTTTCAGTTTTAAGAAAATGGGACTAAACACCCATTCCATTGAGTGCAGTGATAATTAAATGAAGCTATATTTATGAAAAAGCATAATAGTTTGTCAGTAAGTATTATCTCTTTTCTTACTATCCAAGGATACCATCTGAACTCCGTATTCAAATTCACAACCCTTGCCAAATTCATTAAAAGTTCTTCTACTCTGGCTCTTTCTACATACTTCTTTACACCACAGTCAGGTCTCCACACGATAGTCAGAGATACTAAAAACAAAAATAAATGAGTCAAGTTCTTGCTTACAATTCTTCAATAGTTCTAAATGCATAAAAAGCTCATCTCGCCCCAGTCTCTATCTGCAGATGTGGTCAACTTTGAAAAAGTAAATCAAGTCATGACATTCTCATGCCTAAGATCTCACAGCCTCTACTCTTCTCATCCAATAGCTCACCATAGCACTTAGAACAAAACTAAACTTTTTTTTTTTTGGCTTCCATGCCTCATATAATTCCACTTTGCCTACAATTTTGCCCCCTTTTCCCCTTGCCTTCTTTTTTCTAGCCATACTGTCCTTCTCCTTATGAATAACATCATGCTGTTCCCCACTTTCAGGGGAAACAGCATGTTTCCCCTTGTTATTCTTCTGCCTGTAATTCTCTTCCTCCAGACACTGTTGGGTCCTTCACCATTCAAATCTCAACTTGAATATCACTTCTTCAGAGAGGGTTTTCTTGACTATCCAATCTAAAGTCAACCACTCATTTTCATGTATCTGTAATTATCTTTAATTCCATAGACATAGTTATATTTTTCTTATTTAATGACACATTTTATTCATTTACTAGAGGCCCATTGCACGAAATTCATGCACAGAAGGGGGCCCCTCAGCCCAGCCAGCACCTTCTCTAATCTGGACCCCTCAGAGGACCTCGAACTGCTGGTTTAGGCCAGATCCTTGTGGGCTGCCTGATTGACTCTAACCCCTCTGCTTGCCTGCCTGAGCGCCCCTAAATGCCTCTTCCTGCCTGCCTGATTATCCCTAACTGCCCTCCCCAGTTGGCCTGATCCACCCCTAACTGCTCTGCCTCGGCCCCCACCACTGTGGCTTTGTCTGGAAGGGTTTCCGAAAGATGTCTGGTCTATCTGGTCTAATTAGCATATTACCCTTTTATTAGGATGGTCTTCTTCCACCAACCCTTCCTCTCTCCCAACCCCTCCTTGAGAGCAGGGGACTTGTTTTGTATATTGGAACATCGCTTACAACCAGAAATAGGATTGGCTTATGGTAGGTGTTCTGTAAATATTTACTGGATGCCTTGCAAATACTTTTTATACTTCTGAAACACAGAATTTAGCAGTTCAGTAAAAGACAGCATTTGACATCATTTAAAAAAACAAAAATTGTGAATTATAGAAGCATTTTGAAAAGCTTTGGTGGTTCTGATTTGAGTTGCTTCAATTTTGAATAATGAAAAATCCACAAACAAAATCACAGCAGCATAAAGTTATTTCAGAAGTGTGATGAGAGCTCCTCTGTCAAATCAGATACTTTTAAAACTATACTACCACTCAACAGGCTCCTTTCTTTGAAATGAAGAATGTGCACCTCCCATCAATATTTTTACTCCTGTCAAACGTGTGATTTATTTACTGGATAAGAAACTAGACTCCCCTTTCAGTGCTGAAAGTGTTGAAAGCAGGGTTTCATTTTTTGAGGCTGGCTTAATAAAAGCCTCTTGAGAAGTTTTCTTAATTATCCTATTGGGTGGGTGGGATTAAAACAGTTCCTCTTTGTAATGTATAGCATGGTGACTATAGTTAATAATTCTGTATTATATATTTGAACGTTGCTACAAGAACGTTGCTAAAAGCTCTCATCACAAGAAAAATTTTTTAACTATGTTTAATGATGTATGTTAACTGGACTTCTTGTGGTGATCATTTTGTATACATATACACAAATATTGATTCATTTTGTTATATACCCTAAAACCAGTATAATGTTATATGTCAATTATATCTCAATAAAAATATGAAAGAAGCAAAACAAAATTGTTCCTTTTAGTGTCATTTACTCTGAGATACAGGAACTTTAGTGGTTGGGCCTCAATGGCCTAGTATTATCATAAGATTCTACAGTAATGAAAACTATTTCTATAAAATCCATGAGAAAAATCTGAATTGCTATTTATAGACATACCATACTATTTCAGAAATTTTATAACATTCAGACACTCAGACACAAGTTTTGATGTGTATTTCAACAGAGTCTAGCCCCACTAGTTTTGAATTTCTTCTGCAAAGCAGGCTGGCCACACCCTTCTGATTCTTGAAGGAAAAGGAAATACACATCTATGAAAGATATCATTTGGACCAGTCTCCTAGCTAAGTGTGTTATCTGTGCAGTCTCATCTAATTTTTACCACCATGTGTAAATGAGTTAAGGCAATGAGAAGACAAACTCCATTCCGTCACACAAGGTTGAAAAACAAAAGAACTGCCTATTCTTCCCCATTGACATTACCCTCAGGCTTTCGAGGGACACTATCTTTTACTTTACTGATTCATGGACATTGTCGGGAACACAACAAATATTCATTAATTAACAATGCTATTAAACTTAGCACAAGATTTCCATAGGATCTGTGCATCTGGGTTGTTTAGAAATGCCAGGACTTAGAAAAGACAATTGGGTGAGGCACCTGAAAAGTATTCTTATTGTCCTTTGAGAAGTGTATCTAATTTGGCTTCATTGTAGCTTCATAATGTTCAGAGAGCTGGAGGAAAGGGTGGGTGAGCTCTGGGCCCCATTTCCCCTTTTCCATTCATCTGAAGGAACTTCTGAATCCTTCAGCTGATCTTTACAAAAACTTAAGGTTGCAGAGTCTCAGATAAAATTCCAGTTCTGCGAAAACAGGATCAATTCTGAACTAACTAAATCCTGACAATTTAGAATAAGGAGGGAAAAAAAGGTAAGGTTGTACTAAGCCACCATTGGAGTTTTGGATTGGTGGGTCACTAGTCTTCTTTTAAGTACATTTTGGTTAGATAAACATTAATTTTCCTTTATTTATAAAACCCATGTTCTAGTTTCATGATAATATTCAATGGTCACAAAATTCAGAGAAGCTTAAGTCTAAAGGATCTGGTAGTAAAAGGACTGAAAATATCTGAATATCTAAGGTAAATCTGAAATGTTTGGGTTTTATTAGTTTGGAATAAGAAAGGTGGGAGAGAGAAATTAATAAACACTTCAATATGTGAATAAATTTGAGAAATAGTGACTTTAGTTCAGAGAACTGGAGAGCAATAGCTTTACTGACCGGAATATAAAATTAGGCCCTTACAATACAACTTAAGTGGTGATATTTGACAGGAAATAGTCTATGAGGTTTTTATTTCAGGTTTTTATTGCACCCTTCTGATATTTTGCAAATAGATGGAAGCATAGCAAATGTTTTCTAGAATGCCCTTATCCTTGCTGAGAAAATATAGAAGATGAAATTATAATTCTTTTTAAATGAAACCATTGGATGAACCTTTAGACAGGAAAAAATATTAAGACTCTAATGATGATTCCAGGTGTGGTCAGAGGTCTTCTATATAATAGAATTTAAGAAATAGACTAAGACCATGTTTTTATAAGGCAAATGTTCAAGGAGAATCTAATATGAAGTCTCCTTTCTGTTATCTAGATATTTGGCATTATAGAGCTATGCTTAAGTTGAACTAAAATATGCAAAGTAAAGGATTTCTTTGTTTAGGTAAGTATATTATGATATCCTTGTTCAATTTTGTTATTTGCATTATAATTTATTCATATAGTAATCCATACAGTTAATTAATTAAACATTATACCTTATCTAAGATGACTTGTGAAGCAATTTGTTTTGAGCAAGTTTTTAAAAAAATGCTTTGGGTGAGTAAATTTGACTTAGTTTTACTTCTAGTTAAAAGTTAATTAATTCTTGTTGTAGATTAAATTTTGATTATACTGATTCAGTAACAACTAATAAAATGAAGCACGGAGATAATCATTTTATGTTCCTTTGAACTAAATGTATAAAACTTCAAATGCATTGCTGTAGTCACTTGCGAAACAAATGTGAGGACCATGGTAGGAGAAGCAGGAAAAAAAAAAGTGTTGTGTGTGTTTGGGACATGACCAAGGTTCCGAAACACTTTAAAACCTTCATAGGAAAAGCAGGATGTGAACCAGACTCTCTTGGGACACAGAACAAGACTGAGTTCCATTTTTGCTGGAAAAATATGTTCTAGATGATAGGTTTTTTTTCTTTTGAATGTGATAGTTCCTGCTACATAACAAACTAAACTGCCCATAATTCAAGGTCAAAGAGAAAGCCCTTTCAAAAATATTGTTCTAAATTAAGCCATAGTTATTGGGGATATCTTACATGGCAGGCTCTGTGCTTAGTATATTAAATAATATATATTGCCAGAGGCTCAGTGCATGAAATTTGTGCACTGGGGGAGAGGAGCCCTCAGCCTCGCCTGTGCCCTCTCACAGCCCAGGAGCCTTTGAGGGATGTCCAACTGATGGCTTAGGCCTGTACGCTGGGGAGAGTGGGCCTAAACCGGCAGTCTGATGTCCTTAGCACTGCTGTGGAGGTAGAAGAGGCTCCCACCATTACTGCTGCCCTCGTCAGCCATGAACCTGGCTTCTGGCTGAGTGGCGCTCACCCTGTGAAAGTGCGCTGATCATCAGGGGGCAGTTCCTGCATTGAGAATCTGCCCCCTGGTGATCAGTGCATGTCATAGCGACTGGTCATTCTGCCATGTGTCTGTAAAGATATTGCTATGACATATATCTGCTCCCCAACATCCCCTGAGGGGTTTTGGATTGCAAGAGGGCACAGGCCAGGCTGAGGGGTCCCACCCATGCACAATTGAGGCCAGGGAGGGACACGAGGATTTGGTTAGCTGAGGAGGGACTATGGGAGAGTTCCAGATTGTGTCCAGCCCATCTCATTTAGTCCCCATCAGCCAGACCCCAGAAGCAAGCTAACCTACTAGTTGAGCATCTGCCCCCTGGTGGTCAGTGCACATCATAGCAAGTGGTTGAGTGGCTTAGCATATCATTAGCACATTACTCTTTGATTAGTTGAACAGTCGACCAGACAACCAGACACTTAGCACATTAGGCTTTTATTATATAAGACTAGGGGCCCTGTGCACGAAATTCGTGCACTGGGGTGGGTGGTCCCTCAATCCAACCTGCCCCCTCTCACATACTGGGAGCCCTCAGGGGATGTCCAACTTATGGCTCACCCCCAGCCTGCTCAAGGCCTAAAGCCTCTGGTGAGGCTTTAGGCCTTGGGCACCCAGCCATCAACCTGCTCAGCTCAGCCCCAGCTGCCTGTGACCACCCGGCCCCAGAGGCTGGGCGCTTGTCACCACTTCTGCTCACAGCAGCTGGAGGCCGGGTGCTCCCTGCAGTCTCTACCACCTCTGCTGCTGCCATTGCTTCCCCTCACAGCACTCGGGAGCTGGGCGCTCGCCGCTATCACCACCACTGGTTCATCTCCACCCCTGGGGCCGGCGCTTGCACCAGTTGGTCCCGCCCCTGCTCCTGATTGGTTGGTAGCATAGCCAATCAGGTGCGAAGATATGGTCAAATTTGTATGTTTCTTTTTTATTATATAGGATATCCTTTAATGTCCACCACAATAAGTCAATCTTCTTACATTTAATGATTTACTAAAACTTTAAATTAACTAATCACACACACATACACACACACGTTTTGAAAATACATCTATGTTTTGCTCCCTTCTGTTTCCCACAGTTAAGAGTTTCTTAATTGGTGAATATTTGTTGAATTAAACGAAATGCTAATTCTGGTGCTTTTCCTGAGGGAAGGGTTTTCATCAATCACTTTGTCCTTTGATGTAATCTTAAGATTGACATTGAAAAATTTTAACTAGACCAAGAAATGTGGATCATTTTGACTTCTTGGGTCAGGAAGATTGGTGTAAAGGAATGTTTGAAGGGGAATGTGTAGGGATTGGTGGGAAGGAAGAAATATTAATTCTGATGAAGATGATTTTTGTTCCTTCTGTAAACATAAAGAAACAAGAAAGCCAAGATAGTGTGAACGTCATAGTCTTCCATGGAGTGTCTGAAATATAACAACCTCTTATGGCAATGGGCACTGACACATAATGCTCTGAGCTGAGAACCCCTGCAAGATTTCACTTACACAAGAGAAAAAGTAGGGTCACAGTGTTGGACAAACTCCCAAATAAGTGTAATCTTGTTTTCTGTGCATTTCAGGCCCTGGATTACTAGATTTTTCAGTTGTTATTTGGACATTTCCTGATAGTTCCTGACACCCATTATGGCTTTGGTGTGCGGCAATAGAAGGACCATGGGATGACACAGATTCTATAACCTGAGCCTTCTTTCCAACTTTGATTAATCCACAGAGGGTTTTTTGAGCATTCATGACCTGTCAAGAAAGGTCCTGTGGGTGGGAGCATGTGCTGGGGGGCGGAAATGGGTGGGGAAGGTCAATGGGGGGAAAAGAAGACATATGTAAAACTTTCAACAATAAATAAAAATAAGCAACTAACTAAATATCAATGGGAAAAATATCCTTGGGTGAGGATTAACCAAAAAAATCCTATCTAATAAAGAGGGAATATGTTCATTGACTGTCACACCCACACAAAGATGGCAGCACACCCACAGCCAATAAGGATGGAATATGCTAATTGATTGCCACACCCTCAAAGATGGCAGTGCCCACAGCCACAAGATGGTGGTGCCCAGTTACCTCAGCCCCCCAGCCACCCAGGGCTGGTATGAGGCACAGGCAATCCTCGGATGGAAGCTGCCCAGCTAATGCCTAAGGCACAGGCAAGCCTTGGATGGCTGCTGGCCAGCTGCCCAGGGACACCCGAGGCTCAAGTAACCAGGGCCAGCCGAGGCTTGCACTGCCAGCAGTGGCAACAGCAGAGGAATGATGGGGGCATTGCCTTCCACTGATCACCAGGTCCCGTCCTGCTCCTGAGGGCTCCCAGACTGTGAGAGGGGGGCAGGCTGAGCTGAGGGACACCCCCTTCTGTGCATGAATTTTCATGCACCGGGCCTCTAGTAAATAAATAAAATAAAATTACTATTTCTTAAAAAAAAAAAAAAAGAATGGTCACGTGGTGCCTACCTGCATGTGCATGCACAATATTGTGCATAGCAAGTTAAACAGACTCCCTTCTTTATCCCCAGAAGCTCACAATAAAAACCAGACAATAAATGTTGTGAACACAGTGGGGCAAATAGATGTTCAGCTGTATAAACAGAGAAGTACAACAAATTAGAGAGTTTTGGTATAAACTGTGAGTACAAGTGTTGTTTGTATGCTGTAAATGAGGGGACATTCTGCAAGTTGCAAAGAACTTGCTGGTATCTATGTGAAGGTAGGGAAGAAGGTGATAATAGTGATGAATCATCTTGCTTATTTAAATTAGAGGGAAAAAGTTTTCCTTTGAAATGAGGACAGCATTTCTACTTCCACATATCTCCTCTGAGGGCACATGTATTGTTACTAAAGTCTAGGTTTGTCTAAGACATTAAGTTGTAACCAGTTTAAAGAAGAAAAAAAAATTAATCAGGGAATAGCCTGCCAGGAAGATTTCATAAGCCTTCTTTTCACTGGAAACCAGGCTAAAAAGAAAATGAAAACCACAGAGTGTATTATAATTGTGCATTCCATTTTTAACCAACTAGCACATGACAATTGATTTTCCAAGGATTTTCCAATTGATTTTCCCTCCCTCCTTTCCTTCCTTCCTTCCTTCCTTCCTTCCTTCCTTCCTTCCTTCCTTCCTTCCTTCCTTCCTTCCTTCCTTCTTTCCTTCCTTCCTTCCTTTCTTCCTTCCCCATTTCTTGCCAGGCAGATCTCCACCTTAACCATTCTGGGCTGATAGGTATCTCTCCTTTCTTAAACATATCCAGATAGAGAATTTGAAAACTGCCTCAGGAATCTTTTCCAGGGTTTATAAAACCTTTGCTGCCAATAATCTCTTTTCATCTAACTTAAATTCCTTTGGTGGCAATTTAAATTAATTTCCTCTTCTTTCCTCATTAGAGAGGAGAGTACTACCTTCAGAACACCTCAGGCTTCTTTCCTGGACACATAGGACTTCTAGTTCAGACCCCATCTATATATATTTTTTACTTTGGCCTCTGGTTTTTTCCTAAGATAATCTACTAAGATCCCTTAAACTTGTGAGTTTTCACAATTGACATGTCAATGTGTAACATCTCTCTCGTTCCAACCAGATCTTATTTACTAGGTCATAATAATTTAAAAGAATGTTGGAATTTATTTATTTATTATATTATTTATTTTTTTGTCTAAAGTTTTACATATGTCTCCTTTTTCACAATTGAACCTCCTCCCCCGAGTCATTCCCACCCTAGGCAAGCCTCCACTGCCCCAGTATCTATTGGTTATGATAATATGCATGCATAAAGTCCTTTAGTTGCTCTCTAATCCCCCTCCCCACCATTTGTCTCTAGATCGATCTATTATTGTTCATCAAATTATGTTGATCATTATACTCCACATACAAGTGAGATCATGGGATATTTATCTTTCTCTGATTGGCTTATTTCACTTAGCATAATACTCTCCAGTTCAATCCATGTTGTTGCAAAGGTAAAAGTTCCTTCTTTATTATAGCGGCATAGCATTTCATTGTGTAGATGTACCACTGTTTTATAATCCACTCATCTGCTGATGGGCACTTAGGCTGTTTCCAAATCTTAGCTACTGTAAATTGTGCTGCTATGAACATAGGGGTGCATATATCCTTTCTGATTGGTGTTTCTAGTTTCTTGGGATATATTCCTAGAAGTGAAATTACTGGTCAAATGGGAGTTCCATTTTTAACTTTTTAAGGAAAATCCATACTGTCTTCCACAGTGGCTGCTACAGTCTGCATTCCCACTAGCAGGGCAAGAGGGTACCTCTTTTTCCATATCTTCGCCAGCACTTGTCATTTGTTTATTTGTTGATGATAGCCATTCTGACAGGTGTGAGATGATATCTCATTGTTGTTTTGATTTGCATCTCTTGGATGATTAGTGACTTTGAGCATGTTTTCATGTCTCTGGTCTACTGTATGTCCTCTTTTGAAAAATATCTCTTTAGATTCTTTGATCATTTTTTGATTGGATCATTTATCTTCCTTTTGTTAAGTTGTATGAGTTCTCTGTCAATTTTGGAGATTAAACCCTTATCTGAAATATCATTAGCAAATATGTTCTCTCATGCAGTGGGCTTTCTTGTTGTTTTGTTGATGGTTTCTTTTGCTGTGTAGAAGCTTTTTATTTTGATGTAGTTCCATTTGTTTATTTTCTCCTTAGTCTCCATTGCCCTAGGAGCTGTGTCTGGTGTTGCTACCCTAGCTTTTTTTTCATTTCCATTCACCTGAAAAAGTTTTTTCTACCCCCTTACCATCAGTTTGTGTGAGTCCTTTGTTCTGAGGTGGGTTTCCTGTAGATAGCAAATATATGGGTCATGTTTTATTATCCAATCAACTACCCTATGTCTTTTGATTGGGGCATTTAATTTGTTTACATTTGAAGTTATTATTGATGGGTACTTGTTTGTCACCATTTTTATTCTTTTTGCCTGTGTTCCTTCCTATTTTTTCTTTTTACAGCAGCCCTTTTAGCATTTCTTGCATTGATGGTTTGGTGGTATTAAACTCCCTTAGTTCTTTTTTGCCCATGAAGCTCCTGATTTTACCCTCAATTTTGATTGATAGCCTTGCTTGGTACAGTATTCTTTGATTCAGACCCTTCTTTTGCATGACTTTATATATTCCATTCCATTCCCTTCTGGCCTAATGTGTTTCTGTTGAGAAATCAGTTGCTAGTCTGATGAGGGATCCTTTGTAAGTAACATTTTGTCTCTCTCTGGCAGCCTTTAAGATTCTTACTTTGTTGTTGGTGTTTGCCAATTTGATTATGTCTTGTTGTTGGTCTTTTGGGATTAATCTTGTTTGGGACTCTGTGAGCTTCTTAAACTTGTGTGAGTTTCTTTCTCTAAATCAGGAAAGTTTTCTCTCATTATTTCTTCAAACAGGTTTTCTATTCCTTGCTCAGATTCCTCTACTTTTGGCATCCCTATATGTGGATGTTGTCTCATTTCATGTTGTCCCAATGTTTCCTTAGGTTCTCCTCTTGTTTTTAAGTTTTTTTTCCCTTGATGCTGCTCTGCTTGGATATTTTTTTCCTACCTTGTCTTCTAGCTAACTTATGCAGTCCTCTGCTTCTTCTAGTCTACTGATGATGTTTTCTATTGAGTTCTTTATTGCAGCAATATCATTTTTCATTTCTTCTTGGTTCTTACACATGTTGTTGAATTTGTTTTCCATCCTTATAACAATTGCTCTGAATTCTTTCTCTGACATATTGCTTGCCTCTATTTCGGTTACTTCTTTTTTCTGGTGATTCCTCATTTTCTTTCATATGCAGGCTGTTTCTTTGTCTCCCCATGATCACTCCTCACTTTCCTTAGGTGATATGTTACCATTCTGTCCATGGATTGCCGCACCAGCTATATTTAATCTGCCAATTCTGGGTGGATGTAATTGATTCAGCTGCTCCTTCTATCTGTTCTGTGAGAAAGCACAGGGCTTGGTGTTCCTGGGTTCGCAAGTGGGGCAGCTTGTCCCTGAGAGTTGTGGTTGTAGGGTCGTGGGAAGTATCCGAGGTTTCCCTGGTTGAAGGTAAGGCTAGGCTTCAGATAACCGCCACTCTCCCCTTCAAGATGGTGCATTCTCTGTGGGAGAGCCATCTGCTCCAGGAGACATTTCAGCAGCAGTAAAGGCTACCTGGCTAGGGGAGCCCCATCAAGAAGTCCTCAACAATTCCTTGGAATAGAGCTGTGCCTCACTCACAAATATAGACACTCCCCTCACATCCCTGCACTCTCCTTTCATTCTCTCACTCACACACTATTTTGTAGCCTGCTGTCCCCTTAGCAGCCATCTTGAATCCACCTGGAATTTGTATTATATGTTTTCTTAGAATGGATGAGATAGTCTCAATATATTAATGACCATTCCCTAACTCTTAACATGTTGGGCAAACAATTTACCTCTATATATCACAAAGGGAGAAATGTCTTGTTTCTTGGAACTATTTTTTAAAAAATATATTTTATTGATTTTTCACAGAGAGGAAGGGAGAGTGATAGAAAGTCAGAAACATCGATGAGAGAGGAATATCGATCAGCTGCCTCCTGCACACCCCCTGCCGGGGATGTGCCTGCAGCCACAGTACATGCCCTTGACCAGAATCAAACCCGAGACCCCTCAGTCCACAGGCCAACGACTGAGCCAAACCGGTTTTGGCATCTTGGAACTATTAATTGAGAAAATGGACAAAATAAGTTTAAGGCTTTTTCTATCTTTAATATCCAACAATTCTATGAACATGCTCAAAATAGTCATTGGGCCAAAAAAGATCAACTATTTTATTTTAAGTATCATTATTTTTACCCAGAAAAGTCAATTTGTGTCATCCCATTATTGATTTCTCAATCAAGGACCTCTATACTCTATTTGTTAAAAATTTAAATTGAGGTTTAACTTACATATGGCACATTAATGTCGATGGGTATGTTGTTGTAGTATATGCTAAATCATTTGTTAGTTTATTATTACCTGAATTTTTTTTGCAAGGCCACTGATATCACTTTTATTAAATAGCTGTTCTTAAATAGCTTTTAGTCCACTGGAAAGGAAGCTATAATTCTCCATTTCCTCTATCCACATGGGTATTTGTGCTGTCTTTCATGTCTTGGGATCTTTTAAAGCCCATACTAAAAAATGAGTGCTTTAAAAATATGATGGGACATAGAATTCCCTTTAAAAGATGATTCTTACATTTCAAATACTTAAGAAATATGGAATTTAAAAAATGACTGCATTGAAAGAATTTTCAAAAGTAGGACATTTTAAAGATTCCATGGCAGAAATATTTTTGGGATGGATCTTGTTCCAGTGATTCTATTATTGAATGATCAATTTCTACTTCATTCCCTTTTAAACTTTTGCTGAACTATGAATTAAGTATCTCAAGGCAGACCACGGTTAGCCATATCACCTCCTTCACTTAAAAAGCTGAGAGGCTGAAACATTCTCAGGGACTTTATGATAAAGGTAGATATTTTCTCATATTATTTTACTTTCATCCATCAGCCTGGTTTGCTGTTGGGCCTTCTCTTATAGACAAACCTTAGTTTTAAATCATTTTCTGCTTGACTTGAAAAATGTTCTTCATCAAACCTAATGGCTAATTAAACAAAGGAAGTCCAAATTTAATCATACTCCAGATAGCAAAAAGGGATGAGTAAGTGTATAAACCTGAGCCATTCTTCTTTTATTACAAGGTTGTCAGCAATTTGTTTTCCCCCATAAACAATCTACCTGGGTTTTAAGCCATATCCTTTGCCCTCCTCTAGGCATCACCCTGCTTCTCTCTTCATCCCTCTCTTAGTCCTTTCATCCAGGCTAAGATGGAGGCTTTTGTACTATCTGAGCTCAAAGCAAGCACTGGCTGGCTGACTGGCTGGTTAGCAATCAGATAACATTTCTAATGGTTCTTCTCATATTTTTGTTCCGTCTTGCACTGTATCGCTCCACTACATGCTGTGTCCCTGAGTTACATTTGCACAGTAGGTGTGCCTCCTGGCTTTGGTGTGAGTTGGTAGCATGGCATGCTTGCACTCCCCTATCTTCAGTGCTATTTTCAAAAGTTTGAGTGGCTTAGAGAATGCTCTTTGCCACACCTTTCACCTTTTCATCACTTTCATTTCTTCCAGGTCTCCACTCCTCTCCTGCCCCTTATTTGCCTGCCTCTTTCCTTCTATTCCTTTCATCACACTGAAATCACAAGAAAAGCCTCAAAGGAAATGTGGGGCCAAGCAAATCATTCTGAAGGTCTTACCCTCCATTTGAGTTCATTTTCAGAAACTCCTCACAATTTTCTTAAGGGTTTTACTTAAATTATTAATTCCAAAAACAAAGATGGCTTAAAAAAATTAGCTGATAGTTCAGAACTAGGCTCCAGGTTTTGAACACATGGCTTGTTCTTTCAGTTGCCTGTTACACTATACACTAAGCAGCTCATGCTTATCATTTATCTGCAATGATAAACCAATTCACACATGGCTCACAATGATGGAAAAGACTGTTTTAATTTAATGCCTCTCAGGTATTATGCTAACTCACATGATATATTTATATGGAAGGTTGCTTTTTGGTGAATCTAATGCCTTGAAATCCCCTGTTAAAGGTCTTTATTATTATTATTGTTATTATTATGTAATGTTATCATGTTGAATTTTGAGAAAGAAAACTTCAGGTTAGCTGGAGAACCATGTAGGAAGTCACCCAGAACAATACAGTAGACATACACAGTAAAAATTGGCATCAAGAACATGGTAAATGGAAGGTCTATATGATTTGAAGCTTTTATGTTTCACATCTTGCCACTTATTTCTTTCCTGAAAATCCACCTGTCATTTATTATTAGAAAAGAATATAAAATATACTTATTCTGAGTCTTGGTCAGCCACATAAAAAAGTTATCTTGCCTTTTGTGCTATAACCTTATAGCACTGGTTGAATATAGTTTGGGGATCCAGCCAATGAGAAGTTTTATGACAAAAGTGACAGATCCAATTGGATCTACTCTCAATAAAAACTGTGTATCCATAGGCTTTGGTTCCATAAGATACAAGACAGCTTTGGTCTTAGAGACCAGTGTCACAAAGATGGTCCAAGATAGGCCTGAATTTGAAAAACCGTAAGTAATTATAATTATAGCAGTGTGGATCCACAGATGTGCAAAAAGGCACATAAATACTAAAGCTGATCTAGCTGGAAGCAAATGTTGGAACTCTGCCCACACAGTGAGACTGAGGAAGCTCTAAAACCATTTACTAGTAAATGCCCCCCTTGACATTAAGATCAAGTTACATCCCTGACGCTGCACTCAAAGCCCTGTTGACTTCTGCAGCTTCCTTTCTCCTCTCCTTCCTCATTTCATCTATCCTGAACTACATACTGTTAAAGCATATGCTCTTACTTCTAATTTGCCCGTTTAACAAATCCTTCATTTTTTCAGCCTAAATGCCATTCCCTCCTCGTCTGTTCCCTTGTGTTTGGATTAGTAGTTCCTCATATCTTCTCCCAAATGCCCTGTACTACCTTATCAGAGCAATCACTTTGTGTAAGAATTGCCTGTTGACTTGCCTGCCTTCCCTGCATGTTCCCCCTTGCTTCTTATCAAACCTAAAGATGAGGATACTATCTTACTCACTATTATATGCAAAGTGCCCATCACATTGTAAGGCTGTTATGAATAATTAATGAAACCATTCTTTCATTCAGCAATTATTTACTCAGAGCTCACTGTAGGCCAGTAACTCCTCTTAGTGTTTGAAATCTATCAATAAACAAACTTGTTCAGTACAGTGCCTGATGTACTATAATAATAATAATGATACATAGATATTTACTGAGTGCTTACTATGAGTTCTACGTGGTGTTTTCATGTATTATTTCATTTTAATCCTTAAATAAAATTTCTGAGTTACTACTATTGTTATTCCTACTTAATAGATGAGGAAAGTGAGAAATGTTAAATAACCTACCCACACAATGAACAAGTTGTGTAATACATGCCATTGAATCAGCTTTGACTCCTGGTGACCTTATGATTTAGTAATGTTTATAAAGTCCTGTCCTCAACAGCCCTGCTCAGCTCCTGTAGACTCATGCCTATGATCTCTTTAATGAAGTCAACCCATCTCATATTTGGCTTTCCTCTTTTTCTGCTGTCTTTTATTTTTGCCAGCATTATTATCCTCTCCAAAGAACCCTTCCTTCTCATGATATGCCCAAAGTAGAACAGCTTCAGTTTTATTAGTTTTGCCTTGAATGATGTTTCAGGCTTAATTTCTTTTAGGACACACTTGCTCATCTTTCTGGTAGTCCAGGGTATCTGAGGAATTCTTTTCAACACCATATTTCAAATGAATCAATTTTTTTCCTGTTATACTTCCTCATTGTCTAATTTATTCACCCATACGTAATAATTGGGAATATAAAATGTGGATGATCTTAGCCTTGGTCTCTAATGACACATCTTTGCTCTTGATGAGCGTTCTTAATTCTTCCACCATTTCCCTTCCAAAGATCAGCCTGCTTTTGATTTCTTGCTTGCAGGCTTCATTTGAACTAATGACTGAACAAAAACAAGCAAAATCTTTAACAATTTTGCTGTCTTCATTGTCTATGTTAAAGTTATATATTTCTTTTGTAGTCATGATCCTGATGTTCAATGTATTGCTTTTTTCCAGTAGAATTTAATTTCATCTGCATATCTTAAGTTATTTATGTTCCTTCCAATGATTTTCACTTCTTAATGGACCCAGAACTCAAACCTAAACTGTTTGACACTTGAACCTGGGCTCTTAAACATTTGCATTATGTTTATTTGATATTCTATTATCATTATTATTACTATCATTATTATTGTCATGAGGTACTCAGTAAATACATATTAAATAAAAAGAAGCTGAAATAAGAAATATTTTTCCTAAGATGGGCCAATTACACTTCATCATAGTAATATAAAGAAGTTATGGCATTCTGGTACAAGTAAGTATGCAATTGATTTTCTTAAAACTAATTTTTGCTCACAGAGTTCCAGATTATTCATCTTTCATCACATGGGCTTAGAGCATTTCTTATCCCAGAAAAAATGTTCCCTGTTAAGGACAGGACTTATTGCCACAAATCGATGCTGCAAAAGTAGAAACCTCATTTAGACACAACTGTCCATCACTTGTGCAGGCCCAGATGAATTTTCTCTACGTTTTAAAAAAAAAGATTGTAAGATGGGATGAGAAGCAGCTTATCTGCTGTCCTTCCCTGCCATCCCTAACTAGTTCTAGTTAGCACAAAACCTCAGCCAAAATTGTCAGATTTAAGTTTTTATATTAGTTTTGTATATAATCTCAGAAGTAAATCAAGAATGGTCAAAAAAACCAAGAAAATGTTTGTTCTCCTCTCTGCCCCCATACCCAGCCCACTGAGTATTAATTGAATATCTACAATGAGGTCATTCATCACAATGTTCTGCTTCATTGAACTTAGATAAACCTGAGTCCTGGTACTTGTCTTTAAGAGCGAGTAGTCAAACTGGGAAGATAAGATGTACAGAGGAATGGAGAGAACATCATACACAGTAGATAGCATAATTGTATTCTCAGCTGTGTGTACTAGTCTTGTGAACTGTAGGAGTTCAGAAGAAAAGGAAATTTATGAGGACCAGAGAAGTGAGGAAAGATGTCATAGGACAGGAAACTGGGTCTTACAGAGTGCATTGAAGTTGGGTAAATGCAGAGAAGAGGGGAGATTATTGTGCATATGAGGAAAGGTATGGCAATGGAATAAATGTTTGTGAGATGGTGAAGACACTGTTTGGAAACTGATGACTAACTAATATGTGTCCATGCAGCAAAGGATATTCTAGAATAATAAGCAGAAGATTAATGAAAAGCTGAGTTAGAGGAGCCCTTAGAGAGTTTTTGAATTGGGCAATTCCATTCACAACAAATAATCTAACTCCAAATTTGTCACTGGTTTGTAACACATGGCAAGTCAAGCTCTCTGAAAGGTAATCACCATTAATTTAAAAGTATCAGACCCATTATTGGAGTAGAATAGGTTTTAGGTTATAAACCTAATGGGGTTAGTCCTCTTCTGATGTTAGCTCATCACTAAGTTGTACAACTTTGTGAAAGTTATTAATTTAGTTGGGCCTCAGGTTCACATCTGTAAATAACAGGAGTCTAACCACTTCATTTCTGATGAGCTCTAAGAGTTATGACTTTATGGTCACTTTTTCACTTTTGCACCCATGTCATCTTTTATAATTTATACATTCGGATGGATTTTCACACTAAACTCAACTAAAAGACTGAATTTCTCTCTTTTCCTTAATCCTCACCTGAGGACATTTTTCCATTGATTTCAGAGAGAGTGGAAGAGAGAGGGAAAGATGGAGAGAAATTTGATGTGAGAGA
Organism: Antrozous pallidus; assembly: GCA_027563665.1. NCBI lineage: Eukaryota > Metazoa > Chordata > Mammalia > Chiroptera > Vespertilionidae > Antrozous > Antrozous pallidus. The sequence goes on along the minus strand of CM050514.1, from coordinate 83,320,021 downwards.
AACACATAGATTGGTTGCCTCCTGCACATGTCCTGAACAGGACCTGGGCCAGGGAGAAGCCTGCAACATGCCCTTGATTGGAATTGAACCTGGGATACAACGCTCTATCCACTAAGCCAAATCGGCTAGGGTAAGACTGAATTTCTCTCTCTCTATTTAAAAAAATATATTTTATTGATTTTTCACATAGAGGAAAGGAGAGGGAAGGAAAGTCAGAAACATCGATGAGAGAGAAACATCAATCAGCTGCCTCTTGCATACCTCTTACTGGGGATGTGCCCGCAGTCAAGGTACATGCCCTTAACCAGAATCGAACCTGGGACCTTTCAGTCCGTAGGCCCACACTCTACCCACTGAGCCAAACCGGTTTCAGCAAGACTGAATTTCTCTTAAATGGGTTGTTCTATGTAGTATATTGAGTATATCACATCTTTATGTGATCATAAACAGTCAAGTCATAAGATCAAAGATTGTAGGCTAAAATAAGCTTTGCCAGCCATAGGCTGAAATGGAAAATAGTGCTTAGTTAATAGAGTGATGTTGATATATATTATAATAAATAATAAATGCCATTTACTAAATGTTTATTTTGTATCAAATATTTTACATGTAATATGTATCATTTATATAAAAACCCTTAAAGTAAACATTTTCTCTTATTTATTGCACAAAACAGAGTTTTAATAACTTTCCCAAAGTCACTTAACTTACCAGGAGCAATGCTGAGATTTATTTACAGGGCTGGCTGAACACAAACCTATGCTTTTAAATTATTTTACTAGGAAAATCCTTATTCAGTAAAGAATTAAGAGGCAAACGTTTCTAAAATTTAACATAGATCCTCTTCTATATGGAGTTGGAAAAACTTGAAGCAGATAGGGAGGATGGAAGATTTACTACCTTCAGAAAGGATTTTGAATTCCCTATTATGTTTAGTCCAGAAAGTCAAATACCATGGATGGAATTTAAAAGGAACTGAACAATCTTATGACTAATAATAGCATTTGTAGTCATGAGGATTGAAACTAAAAAGGAGCAAACAGCAAGTTTTAAGGTCAAATATTCAGCACCAAGAGGTTAGCAAAATACTCCCCCTACCCCCAAGTTCAGATGTCAAGCAAAGAAATGTTGAGAATTTATTGCAGCTGTGGTTTGTGCCATTAAGAGTACTTCCAAGGAAGGGCCCACCTACTATAATTTCTGTCTGGGTTTCTATTTTTCACAACATTTTTGACAAAGTGTGCTGATTGAAATTCTTTTTTTCTAAATAAATTTTAATGAGTTTTTTTTGTTTGTTTGTTTTACAGAGAGGAAGGGAGAGGGATAGATAGTTAGAAACATCTGTGAGAGAGAAACATTGGTCAGCTGTTGGGGATGTGCCCACAATCACGGTATATGACCTTGACTGGAATCGAACCAGAGACCCTTCAGTCTGCAGGCTGAAGCTCTATCCATGGAGCCAAACTGATTAGGGCAATTGAAATTCTTATTTTTAATAAGTCTTCTGTCTATGGGACATTTGAGAGTGTGCTTATAAAAATTCCACTGTCAGTATTAGTAAATTGATCTATATATTATCTCTAGGAAATCAATGAATTTACATTTTGGTCCTAGTCATTCTGACAGAATGTTGGTCTTGGATGTAATTTTTTCTAGTGCAACTCCCTGGTGCTTATTTAAGACACTGAATGATGGATAAACGTTCACAGGCTGATGGAAATCAGATAAACAGGGTGTTTTCCAACCAACGCGAGAATCAGAATATTCAGAGACATCTTTTGCATATGTTCATACAGCAATCAGTTATAGTTAATAAGTCTATTAAGAAAAGTATTACCCTGCCCATATGCCAGGTTATGTATGGATCTAAAATTAACAACGTCTGTGTGCCAGAGTTTGGTAAAGTGAGATGTGACACCGGGATTTAATTTAGATTCAAGCAGTCTGCTAATTGCAACCTCTTTCACCTTTAATGAAAGGGGTTAGACCGGTATAAAGGCAATCTGAGAAATGCTCCAGAGTGAATGCATAAGACCTTTTAATTATATCTCATAGACTCCATGAAATGTGGAGGTACAATAGACTGTTTACAGAAGTAATCTCCAGGAGCGCACTAATCTTTGCAGATTGGTCCGGAGCAGCGATTTTCAACCAGTGTGCCACAATAATTTTTAAAACATGTAATATCTGATTATTTGGCCAGGGTACTGACTTCTTTTCTCTTGGAATGACAAATAAGAAATGACAACAGCCAACACAACAATAGCCATTCAGTATGAATGAATCAAAATTAAACCTATTTTTTTTAGATGGGCAAAAAAATACATTTTTAGTGTGCCATAGAATTTTAGTAATTAGTTTATGTGTATCATGAGAGGAAAAAGGTGGAAAATTGCTGGTCTAGAGAGTAAACATTTAATGTTTCCACCCTAACTCTACTGTTAGCACCTTTTTTCCCCTAGTAATGACTCATTCTAGTTGCTCCTTTCAAGGAGAATAGGAAGACTGGAAAATCAGAATGCATGCTTTTGTTTGTTCTTCCATTTTCTCAAATTCTAAGGAAAATTATTTTGTCTTTGCTGACAGTTTATGTCCAAGCAACAAGTTTTTGCTTGTTCTGAGATACATGCAGAAAAGGGTGGCACTGGCAGGCTATCATTTTAGATGCCAAACCCTGAAAACATAAATAGTCACTTACATTACAAGAAAACATGGAGTAAAAAAGAAAACAGTACAGAACTCATTTGACCTGCCTGGACTAGGTTTATTCATAGGGAGTTTGTGTCAGGACATGGCACTATCACCCAACCAATGGCATACAATACTTCAGAGTCATTCCTGAGACTCCCCTTTCCCCCATTTCCCATGTCTAAACCATTGTAAGACATGTTAGGTCTATCTTCAAAATATATTACCCTTCCAAGTAATTACTAGTCTCTACTACTAGTACAAGCCACCACCATGTCTCATTTGTTTATTTTAACCGTCTCGTAAATGTTCTTCCTGTAACATTTCTTGTACCCCTATCCCATCTGTCATCTCATTCAACACCCAGCAGTGATATGAACCCATTAAAATTATAAACCAAAGCATATTGCTCTTCTCTCCCAAACCTTCCAATGACTTTTTGATGCACTTAGAATAGGCACAAACTCCCCTCAGCCTGAAAAGCTTTAGAGGAATCTCCAAATCTTATACTCAACTGCTATTACCACAATTACATTATTGCTCTTCTTGTAACACACAAAGCTTACTGCTATTCCTAAAGGTTTTATATATATAATTCCTCTGGCCTGCAACATTCTTCTTTCAAATATTTAAATGTTTCAAAGTCTGAGCCCAAATATCATTTCCTCAGAGGGGTCTTTCCAATGGAAAGTGACTCCCCGCATATCATTTCCTATAGCATTCCATATTTATTCTTTATGGCACTTATCATCTAAAAGTATTTTGGTTATTTGTTTTCTTGTTTATGTCTATCTTTTCACTAACCTATGAGCTCCTTTAGAGAAAGAATTTTTTCTGTCCTTTTGTTTGCTATCCTCCAAGAGCCTAAAAGCATGCTTCAGATATTTGTTGCATGAATGAATTGATGGACAGATGGAAAGATGAATGATGGATACATAAATGGAAACAGATCCCAGGGACTACTGCCAATGAACATAAAGGGAACTACTCACAGGTAGTCAGTAGGATGCAGAAGTGTATTTAAGTTGTAATAGCCCCAGAACAAAGGTCAGCTCCTCAGATAGATTCCATTTCATCATTATATCTGTTAAAATTTTGGGAAGCACTAGAACCCTTCATTGAGAGCTCCATTTGTTTCCTTAATAATATGGAAACCTTATGGGATTAGCTTTAGCGACTGTGTTTTTTTCCCTAGCCATCTGGTGCTAATGCTACGGTTTACTTTCATAGTGAAGGGTGCCCTTGGGGGAAATTGAATGTCATGACTTTGAGGTGGTTCAGCTTTTAGCAAGTCCAGCAGAGCACTAAGTAAAAAACAGATGGTCTGGATAAAAAAAAAACACCCAGCAACTCATAGAGCTACTTGCATTATAGCTACAATTGTGTGGTAGAGTTCTCTGGGCCACTAGTCATGAATACACGTGTTTTTAGATGTGTCCAAGGAGAGATATGTCAGGGACTGGCATTTAAAAGATGAAAGTCTCAATTTGTCATCCCAGTGTACCAATGATTAGACTCTCAGTTGGGTGTGTTTTCCATTTGCTTGATTTTAAGTGTGAACCTGTAGAAACATCCAGACTGACTTTTTCTCCTCCCCTTTATCAAAGCCACAAGTGCCCTGAATTTTGTTTTTATACAGGAAACCATGTTAAGTAAAACAGCTTCTCTCCATAAGGTAAATCCTTTAGTGGCCAATTTTGGGCAAGTTTTTTCCTCCTGTGCAACCACACACTCTGCATTTTAATAGAACACTGTGACTATTTCTTTTAATTGTATTTTCTTCACAGATCCACTCCCAGGGCAATTATAGTGGCAACCTTATTCAAACAATACCCTGACTCCTGGAGAGAGGGATTAAACAGTGCTCTGGAAGCTCTCTAGAAGCATCCTTAGCTCACAAGAGGTTGCCCAATGCCTAGGACCAACGACTGAAAGAATGCTTTAGACAGAAAGCACTAAAGGTCTTGACTGAGGCAGGATTCAAGTAACCTTGCTGTGAGAGTTTAAAGCTTTATTACATAGAAGCCTGTGGATTCTGTTTTAGGAGGTGCTAAACCAATTGCCATTTAGTAAGCATTAGCTTTACTGGTTTCTCTCTTCCTTAGTCTATTCACGAGGGAGCACCTGGCATCTAGCAAATTCCTGAGGAAGCAAAAAGGGAAGAAATATACCCTGTTCTAATTCTATCTTAAAGCTTAAATAGGTTGCAAATGAAGTATGAGGAGACTGGTGGAAAGTGGAAGGAATCATTCTTGGTTAAGTTCAAGGTACTTCGTGATATTCATTCTGGCTCTGTCCTTACTGTTTGTATGAGCTTGGGCAAGTTACATTAACTTCTCTGTTTCTCAGTTTCCTTATCTGCAAAATAGGAACAATAATAAGAAGTAACTCTCAAAAACTATAATCAGGATGAACATAATGTTTGCAAAGCACATAGGAGGGGCCTAGCACAATATGAGGACTCTATGAATGCTAGCACCAGAGTATTCATTTCAATTTTTTCCCTTGTTCAGGTTGAACAAGTTGTTCTTAGTGTTGCTAGAACTTTTCTTTTTCAATATTTGAGCCACAAAGTCATCCAAAGTCTCCTACTACAGTGATCAACTGTCTCAGTTTAAGTGGACTGAGGGGTTGCCAGGAATGCTGGACCTTTAGTTTAAAACCAGGAGAGACCTGGGCAAACCAGGCTGGAGAGTAACTCTACCTCTGAAAAGGTCTCATGCTTAATTTCCATTTCTGTAAGGTCTTCCTTAGGCTAGGTAATCCTTCAAAAACAGCCACTCTACCACTCTTTGAAATCTACCTTGTTTCTGAAAAATCTTTAGATTTCTTTCCCCCCTTACATCATCTCTGCAGACATGGGCAAAAGGCAGTTTTGTGTTTCATGTGCCAAGAGAAAGTAGAGTTCTCTAGGCATCTTTAGCTGCTTGGTTTTCAATTCAAACAGCTAAATAAATGATGGGCCTGGATGTCCAATAGGCTGGGAGGTGGACCATGGGAAGGAATCAGGATAAATGGAAATGACTTTTGCCATTGGCTTGGCCAGTATACCTTGTCCAGTGGTTTTTCCCTCAATTTTAAACATATCAGTGTTATAAAGGGAAATGTACTCCATATGTTCTTCAGGCCTTTACCCTCAATTCATAAAAATGCTATCTTTTTAGAGAGGCAGAGTTTCCAGGAATTGTTTGAAATCTTTTTCTAAAGGAAAGTACCATTTGAATAGTCACAAATAACTCAGTTTTTCTTCATGGTTCTTAGGGAGGGTAGTAAGATCTGATTTTGTTTTTTGCCTCAAATGGCCCTAAGAGCATTCTCTCTTAACCTTTTAAAAGTTCTCATTCCAAAGTATATCTTTGTCCCTTTCCAAAGAGTACAAATTTTCTGTATTGTTCACTTCCAAGTTTACCTGAATTTAATAGAGCTCAACAAAAACCTAACAGGCTCAAGTATTTTTATGAGTGGAAAGAAAAGTCACAAGCAAAAAGCATCACTTCTATTTATTGATAGCATTAAAATGATGTGTGTGTGTGTTTTAAAAGTCTTACTTTGGAGACATAAAATCATAATTAAGGAGGTTGATAAATAGAAAATATTATCCCTACTTTGTTGATTTTTTTCCTTAAAAATTCTTTAAAAAGAATCATACTTAATTATATTTCTTTCTCCCATATTCTCTTCCTCTACTCTGAAAGCAAACTTGACCTGTTTTCCATGACCCCATCAATTGGCTCTAAGCTCTGACATGGTTCAGTTTGTTAGAGAGGCCTGAAATCCTTTGTCATTTATCAATCAGCTTCCCCCTGCACCTCCCTCAAGTATTAGGTCACCTCCATTTGTTTGTCTGGTCAGAATTGGCTTCCTTTTTTGAGATTGGAAGCCAGATTGGTTCCACACCATAATAGATACCTGTAACTGACATTGATTTTTCAGATGTGCAAAATAATAATAATAATAATAATAATAATAATAATCATCATCATCATCCCAGGAGTTTTGAATAAAGGAAAGAATAGAGGAAAATGTTTTAGGAAGAGAAGGGAAAGTGTTTTCAGAAGTCTGAACAAAACAACACACCAATTAGAAGAATGACATCAGAGGAATGGCAGTATGAGAGATCCCTTTGGCTCTCCCCTAGAAGTTTTAACAATTTGAACAGTCATAATTCAACAAAGAATTCCCTGTTCAATACACAAACATATTTGAGAGCTCCATATATTAAAACATCCAAAGATGGACAAGTAGGAGGAAATCTGGAAGCAAGAAGAGAAAAAAACTAAGCCACCAACATAAGTCTGCAGCCCAAGTTCATTGTGGGGCTCAGCCCAGAGAGTGGAGGAACCAGACTGTGGCTGGCACTGCTTTTGGTCAGGGGGAGCAAAGAGATTTAGTGAGCATTCCTGTAGGAGTAGGCAGTACTAGCTGTAGCTGAGCCCAGTGACTTGGGTAAGGATGAAGCACAAAGGTGTGGCCATGGTTGTCTGGCAATTGGCATTCCAGACATAAAAACAAAGCCATAGAGCCTGGCCAACTTCCAATAACTTCCCAGATCTCACCCGCCCTCATCCTTTGTGTCAGTTGCAGAGCACATTATCTGCAAACCCAAAAGCTGGTATTGCAATATTTTCCCCCTGAGTGAAGGGCACACTATGCAATTAATCTCAGGAGCATTTGGGGGTGCAGAAGTCTGCCACAGAAGTCTGCTGATTACCATGACTAGGAAGGCAAAGCAAGAAAGGAGGCAGCCAGGTTCACTCAGCTTTCCCTAAATCCATACATTGATTCTGCATTGCCAGGAGCTTCTGGCTGTAGGGGACAGCAATGGAATTTCATGGATTGAAGCCCCATCACCCCATGAAGGGTTGGTCCCCTGGGACCCAAGTGACTGGATTACAGAGGAAGCAATTTGCCACCACTTGGCAGAGAAATGCAAGAGAGCTGTAAACAAACAAACAAACAAACAAACAACTTGTGACTCAGTGCCAGCTACTGTAAAACAATAGACTTTTTAAAAATCAAACTAAAGAAATGCCACTCATAACTAAATGCCTAGATAAAGAGGAAAAATACATCAAATACTATGAATAACCAAAGTAATGAGGCAACTCAGAAAGAAAATGGAAAATCTTCATAATAAAGTCTAGAACTGACATTGTGAAATATGTGATTTAAATGAAAAATAATTCAAGATGACAGTTATGAAAACACTCAATCAGTTGCAAGAAAACACAGATAGGCAGTTTAATGAACTCAGAAACAAAATCAATAAACAAAGTAAATACTTTACCAAAGAGATTGAAACCTTAAAAAAGAACCAAATGAAAATACTGGAGATGAAGAAATCAATAAAATAGATAAAGAGTGAACTACTGAGCACAGGACAAAAGAGCTGGTCAGATTGATGAAAGAATTAGTGATATAAAAGTAGAAATTTAGAAATGACACAGAGGGAAGAATAAAGAGACTTGAGCATAAAAGAAAACTTAAAGAACTCTATGAGAAATATCAGACTCCATCAGAAAGTGCAATCCTAATATATAAAAAGCCAGGGGCTATCACAACCCAAACAACTAGACAGCTGACCAAAGAGCAGGCCTGCGGGGGAGGAGGGGGTTAGTGAGGGACAAACAAATGGCTGAACAGCAGGCTGTGTGGGGTGACCAAGCTGGCAGATGGGGGCAGTTGGAGTTGACCAGGCCAGTTGGGAAAGCAGGTAAGGGCACCCAGGCTGGCAGAAGGGGTCAGTTGGGGGCACTGAGGCTTGCAGGGGGGCAATAAGGGGTGACCAGGCCAGCAAGAGGGCAATAAGGGACAAACAGGCCAGTGGGGGCGGCAGTAAGGGGCAGCCAGGCCAGTGGGGGGGGCAGATGGGGGAAACCAGGCTGGCAGGGGGGACAGTTAGAGGCAATCAGGCAGGCAGGCAGGTGAGCAGTTAGGAGCCAGCAGTCTCAGATTGTGAGAGGGATGTCTAACTATCAGTTTAAGCCCTGGGGATCAGGCCTAAACCAGCAGTCAAACATCCTCTGAGGGGTTCCAGATTGGAAAGGGTGCAGGCTGGGCTGAGGAGATCCCCCCCGTACAAATTTCATTCACCAGGCCTCTAGTATAAGAATAGCCATACTAAAAGAAGAGAGGAAGAAAGGAACAGAGGGCCTAATCAAACAAATAGTTGATGAGAACTTTCCAAACCTATGGAAAGCATTAGATCTTCAAATCCAAGAAGCAAACAGAACACCTAATTACCTCAATCAAAAAAACTTTCTCCAAGGAAAGTTGTATTAAAACTTTCAAAAATTAATGACAAAGAGAACATATTTTTAATGTTATATCTGATAAGGATTTAATCTCCAAAATTTATAAGGAACTCATACAACTTAACAAAAGGAAGATAAACAATCCAGTCAAAAAATGGGCAAAGGATCTAAACAGACACTTTTTGAAAGAGAACATACAGAAGGCCAAGAGACATATGAAAACATGCTCAAAGTAACTAATCACCCAGGGGATGCAAATTAAAATGACAATGAGGTTCCATCTCACACCTATCAGAATGGCTATCATCAACAAAACAACAAACAACAAGTACTGGTGAGGATGTGGAGAAAAGGGAACCCTTTTGCACTGCTGGTGGGAATGCAGACTGGTGCAGCCACTTTGGAAAACAGTATGGACTTTCCTCCCAAAATTAAAAATGGAACTCCCATTTGACCCAGTAATCCCACTTCTAGGAATATATCCTAAGAAACCAGAAATACCAGTTAGATAGGATATATGCATCCCTATGTTCATAGTAGCACAATTTACAATAGCTAAGATTTGAAAACCATTAGCAGATGAGTGGATTAGAAAATTGTGGTATATCTACACAGTGGAATACTATACTGATGTAAAAAAGAAGGAACTCTTACCGTTTGCAACTGAATGAATGGACTTGGAGAGCATTATGCTAAGTGATATAAGTCAGTTGGAGAAAGATAAATATCACATGATCTCATTCATTTGTGGAATATAATGAACAACATAAACTGATAAACAAAAATAGATCAAAGACACAGAAGCATGAAACAGACTGCCAAACCTCAGAGGGAAGGCAGGGGAGGGTGGGCATAAGAGATCAACCAAGCAAATAGTATCCACAGAAAAGCAGGTATAGCCAAACTTATATCAGACAAAACAGATTTCAAGATAACAGAGATAACAAGAGCCAAAGATGGGTAGTTTATAATTATAAAGGGGATATTACATCAAGAAGACATAATACTTCTTAATACATATATGCACCTAATCAGGGAGTACTGAAATATATAAAACAACTACTAATAGAACTAAAAAGAGAAACTGACAAAAATGCAATCATATTAGGAGACTTAAATACTTAATTGACAGCTCTAGGTAGATAATTCAAACAGAAAATCAATCAATAAATATAGATTTTAACTGATATGTTAGACAAAATAGTCATACTTGACATCATAGAGTCTTTTATCTCAGAACATTAGATTATACATTCTTCTCCAAAGCACATAGAACATTCTCAAGTATAGACCATATGTTGGGACACAAAACTAGCCTCCATAAATTTAAGAAGATTGAAATTATACCAAGCATGTGTTCTCTGATGAAAATGCTTTGAAACTAGAAATCAGCTGCAAAAAATAAGTAAAAAAGACCCTCAGAAATATGTGGAGATTGAATAACATACCATTAACAATGAGTGTGTTAACGAAAAAGTGAGATCAAATGATACATAGAGACAAATGTAAATGACCAAATGACATTTCAAAACTTCTGGGATGCAGTGAAAATAATAATAAGAGGGAAGTTTATATCATTACAGGCCTATCTCAAGAAAAATCTCAAGTAAACAACCTCACATTACATCCTAAAGAACCAGGAAAAGAAGAACAAAAGGAACCCAAAGTCAGCAGAAGGAAGAAAATAATAATATCAGAGCAGAGAATGAAACAGAGAACAAAAAGACTATATGAAAAGTTAATACAACAAAGAACTGGTTCTTTGTAAAAATTAATGAAATTAATAAACCCTTAGCTATATTTACTAAGGAAAAAATAATAGACTCAAATAAAATCAGAAATGAAAGAGAAGTTACCACACACATCACAGAAATATAAAATATTATACTATAATACTATGAAAGACTATATGCCACCAAATTCAATAACTTGGAAAAAATGGATACCTTCCTAGAAATAGATAATCTTTCTAGACAGAATCAAGAATAACCAGAAAATCTAGACCAATCAACAGTGAGTAATTAAAGCAAGCATTAAAACTCTCACCCAAAATAAAAGGTCAGAACTAAATTGCTTCACTAGTGAATTTTAATAAACATTCAAAGACTTGATACCTATCCTTCTCCAACTCCTCCAAAAATTGGAAGAAGAGGCAAAATTCCTAATACATTTTATTAAGCCAACATAACTCTGATACCCAAACCTGGTAAAGATTACACACACACACACACACACACACACACACACACACACACACACACACGAAAACCCCAAGAATCAAACCAAAAATTTGAAATATGAGGAAGCAAAAAACACCCAACCAGGAAGACAAAAAGAAAAAAAATCCAAAAATATGAAGATAATGTAAGGACCCTCTGGGACAACTTCAAGCATACCAACATCCAAATTATGGGGGTTCCAGAAGAAGAGAGAGAGCAAGATATTGAAAACCTATTAGAAGAAATAATGACAGAAAACTTTCCTTACCTGGTGAAAGAAATAGACTTAAAAGTCCAAGAAGTGCAGAGAGTCCCAAACAAGATAAATCCAAAGAGGACAACACCAAGGTGCATCATAATTAAAATGCCAAGGGCAAAAGACAAAGAGAGAATCTTGAAAGCAGCAACAGAAAAAGTTAGTTTCCTACAGGGGGTACCCATATTACTGTCAGTGATTTCTCAACAGAAACTATGTAGGCCAGAAGAGAGTGGCAAGAAATATTCAAAGTGATGAACAGCAAGAACCTACAACCAATATTAATCTACCCAGCAAAGCTATCGTTTAGAATTGAAAGTCAGATAAAGAGCTTCACAGACAAGAAAAAGCTAAAGGAGTTCATCACCACTAAACCAGTATTGTATGAAATGCTGAAGGGTATTCTCTGAGAAGAGGAAGAAAAAGATAAAGATTAAGATTATGAACAACAAAGTGACAACAAATACATACCTATTGACAAGTGAATCTAAAAATCAAGTGAATAAAAATCTGATGAACAGAATAAACTGGTGAATATAATAGAATCAGGGACATAGAAAGGGAGTGGACTGACAATTCTTGGGGGGAAAGAAGGTGTGAGGGGTGCGGGAAGAGATTGGACAAAAATCTTGCACCCATGGATGAGGACAGTTGTAGGGGGTAAGAGCAGGGGATTGGAGGGGGGGAATTGGGTGGAAGGGAGCTATGGGGGGATAAAAGAGGAACAATTGTAATAATCTGAACAATAAAAATTTATTAAATATAAATAAACATATCCTCACGTGAGTTTTAAAAAATAATAATACATCATTATCAAGTGCGGTACATTTTAGGGCACAAGAATGGTTCAGTATATAAAAATTAATCAATGTAATAACACAGGTTAACAAAACAAAGGATAAAAAGAATATAATATTGTCAATAGATGCAGATAAAGCATTTGATATGATGCTACATCCATTTATGATGAAATAACTCAATAAAATGGAAAGAACCTCAATGTAATAAAGGTCATATATAATAAACTCTCAGCTAATATCATACTCAATGGTGAAAAACAGCTTTTCTTTTAAGATCAGAAGCAAGACAAGGATGTTGACTCTCACCACTTTTATGCAACATAGTACTGGAAGTCCTAGCCAGAACTATCAGGCAAGAAATAAATAAAAGGCATTTAAATTTGGAAGGAAAAAGTAAGTGTCACTTTTTACAGATGATGTGATTCTTTATATAGAACACCTAAAGCCTTCACCAAAACACTATTAGAAACAAATACAATAAAGATTAGTATACAAAATCAATGTACAAAAATTCACTCCATTCCTATATACTAACAATGACATTTCAGAAAAAGAAATGAAAAAAATTCCTTTTGCAATTGCAATGAAAAATATAAAATACTTAAAAAAAACTTAACAAAGTATGCAAAAGTATGCTATATACTGAAAATTAGAAAGCATTATTAAAACAGATGGAAAAAGATACAGTGAAATGGAAAGATATCCATGTTCATGAATTAGAAGAATCAACATAGTTAAAATGTGCATATTACCTAAAGCAATATTTATATTTAATGGAATCCCCATCAAAATCCCAATGGCATTATTATTATTATTATTTATTTTATTTTATTTTATTTTTTTTACATTTTATTTTATTTTTTAAAATATATTTTATTGACTTTTTTGCAGTATAATAGTAGTACATGTTTTCCTTTCCCCCTCCCCCTTATCCTCCCCCCAGCCTCCCCTACCCCCCAGCACATATCCCCACCTTCCCCCCTCCCCGCCCCAGTGTCTTTCATTCATTGGTTATGCTCATATGCATGCATACAAGTACTTCAGTTGATCTCCCCCCCCCCCATCTGCCTCCCATCCACCCAAGCCTTCCCCTGTAGCTTGACAGCCTGTTCGAGGCCACCCTGCCTCTATATCAATCACTCTCCCCTGTTTCTTTTCTTCAAAAATATCTTGCCTCTGCATAGTAGAAATAAATGTATAAGAACAAAAAATGTTTCAGTCTCAGTTTCAATGTCCAACTTTTCTGAGTCCCAGTTTCAGTGTCAAATAATTCTTTATGTGTACATGTCAGCAATGGTATCCAGATGGCGGAGACATCGTGGCAATGCAAGATCCATCCTCTCTGGTATTTTTAAAAGAAATAGAACAAAAACTCAGATTTGGCAGAGAACCAAGATGGCGGCATAGGTAAACACCTATTGTTCTGCCCTGCTCAACGATTTAAAAACTACAACATAACAAAACAAACATCACCCAGAATCGCCAGAAAGCTGGCTGAGTGAAAACTCCACAAATAAGAGTAAAGGCGGGACACTGAGACTCAGAGGAGCGGCGGAAGCGCAGCCTTGAAGACAGAAACAGGTTAGGAGCCGTCCTGGTCGCGCGCGTGGGCTATAGGGCTGGAGCAGCAACCCTGGCTGGATTTCGCCAATGGGGAGGGCGGAGACGTCCTACTACATAGATTCCCCAGTGCCAGGCGAGGTCCGAGGTCCCGGGGACGCACCCTGGAAGCGAGGTGCGGCAGAGGTCTCCTTGTCTGAGGAGAAACCCGGAGGCTGGGAAAAGAAGTTTGCGCACAAGTGTCGCACAAACCCACGACTTGCCCCCTGGAAACTTGTCTCCTGGTTCCGGAAACCACCTATTTTACAACCCTGGGCGAGGCTTTGGGTGTGCAGACTCATTTGGGGAGAGGCAGAGTTGTCTGGCAAGGGGAAGAGACTATCGGCTTTCTCTTGGAGGTGCCTGCAGCCATCCCCATCCAACAGAGACCCGTGCGCGCGTGAGTGCCGCATAGGACGTAGCTGACACTGAGGCTGCCTGCTCAGCTCAGAGACTCCGCCCATCCAACCTGAACACAGTCTCCCTTCACAGCCAATTGGCCTGGAGGTCAAACCCTCCTAGGACTAACAACAACAAGCTGGGTTTAAATTCAAAAATACTGTACAACCCATAAAGGATTGCAGTAAGAGTACCCATCTCAAATAACTGGGGAGGCTGTGCCACTGACCTTTAGAGGATATCTACCACATAAAGCAGCCACCATGCAGAAATATGGAAAGAAATCAGGTGTGAAAGAAATGGAGGAGAAAAGACGACAAGACATAGAGTTCAAAACCACGGTTATAAGGCTTTTCAAGAGGCTCCTGCAAAAGGCCGATCAACTTAATGAGAATTACCAGGAAATAAACAAGACCAACCAGGAAATGAATGAGACCCTCAAGGAAATGAACAAGACCTCTGAGGATATGAACCAGATCCTCACAGATATGAAAAAGGACCAACTAGAAATCAAGCATACACAGACTGAAATAAAAAATATTACACAAAGTCCTAAAAGCAGTCCAGAGGGCCACAAGAACCAAGTCAAAAATTTGAAATACAAAGAAGCAAAATCCACTCGGCTGGAAAAGCAAGAAACAAAAAGAATTCAGATAATTGAAGATAGCGTAAGGGGCCTTTGGGACAACCTCAAGCAAGCCAACATCCGAATTATTGGGGTGCCAGAAAAAGAGAGAGAGCAAGTTAATGAAAACCTACTTGAAGAAATAGTGACTGAAAACTTCCCCCACCTGTTGAAAGAAACTGACTTAAAAGCCCAAGAAGTACACAGAACCCCAAAATATAGGAATCTAAAGAGGAGCACACCAAGACATATCATAATTAAAATGCCAAGAGCAAAAGATAAAGAGAATATTAAAAGCAGCAAGAAAAAAACAGTTGGTTACCTACAGGGGAGCACCCATACGATTGTCAGTGGATTTCTCAACAGAAATGATGCAGGCCAGACGCGAGTGGCAAGAAATATTCAAAATAATGAATAGCAAGAATCTACAACCAAGATTACTCTATCCAGCAAAGCTATCATTCAGAATTGAAGATCAGATAAAGTGCTTCGCAGATAAGAAAAAGCTAAAGGAGTTCATCACCACCAAACCAATATTATATGAAATGCTGAAAGATATTCTTTAAGAAGAGGAAGAGGAAAAAGGTAAAAATATAAATTATGAACAACAAATACACATCTATCAACAAATGAACATAAAAAGCAAGTGAATTGATAGGCTGATGAACAAGATAAACTGGTGAATATAACAGAAACATGGACATAGAGAGGGAATGGACTGACAATTCTTGGGGAGAAAAGGGTTGTGGGAAGTACAGCAAGAGATTGGACAAAAATCTTGCAACAATGGGAGAGGACAGTGGGGAGGGGGAGGTGAGGGTGGAGGGTAGGATAGGTACAGGGTGGAGGGGAGATATAGGGGGATAAAAAAGGGGAAACAATGTAATTAATAAACTGAACAATAAAGATAAAAAAACAAAACAAAACTCAGATTTGTACAGAACCACAAAAGACCCTCAAATAGACAAAATAATCACAAGAAAAAAGAACAAAGCTGGAAGTATCCCACTACCTGACTTCAAATAATACTGCAGAGCAATGATAATTAAAACAGCATTATATTGACAGAAAAACAGACATGCAGACCAATGCAACAGAATTGAGAGCCCAGAAATAAACCCACAAATAAATTGCCAAATAATTTTCAAAAAGGAGCCAAAATATACAATGGAGAAAAGAAAGCCTCTTCAATAAATGGTGCTGGAAAAATTGGAATACTCTATGCAAAAGAACCCATTTGCAACAGCACGGATGGAACTGGGGATAATTATGCAAAGCAAAATAAGCCAGTCAAAGGAAGATAAATATCACATGATCTCACTCATTTATGGAATATAAGGAACAACATAAACTGATCATCAAAAACAGATCCAGAAACAAAGAAGCATTGATTAGACCATCAAACCTCAGAGGGAAGGTAGAGGAGGGTGGGGGTAAGAGAGAGAGATCAACCAAAGGACTTGTATGCATGCATATAAGCTTAACCAATG
Source organism: Antrozous pallidus (assembly GCA_027563665.1). Taxonomy (NCBI): domain Eukaryota; kingdom Metazoa; phylum Chordata; class Mammalia; order Chiroptera; family Vespertilionidae; genus Antrozous; species Antrozous pallidus. The sequence goes on along the minus strand of CM050514.1, from coordinate 83,303,691 downwards.
GACACAGACAACAGGGGGGTGAGGGCATGAGTGAGGGATGTGGTGAGGGTAATGGGGGGATAAGGATACATATGTAATACCTTAATCAATAAAGAAAAAAGAATAAAACTGATACAGTTTGTCCTTATGTACAAAACTTAATTCAAATATGGATCAAAGACTTAAATATAAGATATAAAACAAGATACAGAGAAGAAATCATAGGTACTAAACTTTTGAATCTTGGTTGTAGAGAACATTTTATGAACTTGACTCCAAAAGCAAGGAAAATAAAGGCAAAAATAAATGAATGGGACTATATCAAATTAAAAAGTTTCTGTATAGCAAAAGAAACTGCCAACAAAACAAACAGGCAACCAACCAAATGGGAAAAGATATTTGCAAGCAACAACTCTGACAAAGGGTTAATATACAAAAACTATAAAGAACTTCTGCAACTCAACATCAAACAAACAATTTATTAAAAATGGGCATAGAACCTGAACAGACACTACCAAAAAGACATATGGCCAACAGATATTTGAAAATATGCTCAACTTCACTCGCTATTAGGGAAATGAAAATCAAGTGAGATACCATCTCACACCTGTTAGAATCTCTGTTATCAACAAGATAAGTAATAGTAAGTGTTGGAGAGATTGTAGAGAAAAAAGAACCCTAATTTACTGCTGGTGGGAATGTAAATTGGTACAGCCACTATGAAAAACAGAATGAGGATTCCTTAAAATATTAAGATTAGACTATAACACAGCCATCCTTTTTTTGGGTATCTACCCTAAATTTTTGAAAACATTTATTTGGAAAGATAATGCACCCTCGTGTTCATTGCAGCACCATTCGTAGTGGCCAAGATATGGAAACAATTGAAGCGCCCTTCAGTAGAGAATTGGATAAAGAAGTGTGGTACATGTATACAATGAAATACTACTCAGCCACAATAAAAAATCCAGTAGCACCATCTGTGACAACATGGATGAACCTTCAGAATATCATGCTAAGCAAAATAAGTCAGTCAAAAAAAATTAAAAAACATATTATTTCACTCATATGTGGGATATAAAACTGAAACTCATAGACAAGACAATAGTATGGTGGTTACCAGAGGGAAGGGGGATGTGAGATGGAAAGGGGGCCAAATATATAGTGAAGGAAGATGATTTGACTTTGAGTGGTGGGGACACAAGACAATATACAGATTATGTATCATAGAAATCTTATTAACCAATGTCACCCCAACCTACTGAATTAAAATAAATACAAAGAAATAAAAATTAAAACAACCATATTTTGATCTTATACTTGTTTTTATTAAAGTGACTCACTTTCTCTGCATTTTTAATGTAACTATGAAATATCATAATTTTTCTTTGCTTTCTTTTTTTGTTGTTTCTTAAAATCAGAAACCTTTCAAATTGCCTCTTTACTTGTAAACCAGAAAAGGAAGTGATTTCATATGTGAAATAATGAAGTGAAAAAGCAGTGCCCGATCACCGTGAAGATTTGCAATTGGAAAAAAAATAAGTCTAGGAAAGTCTTGGAAATGTCATAATAAATGGCCCAGGGTAGCCAAATATTCTGAGAACCCTCCTCCCTACCATTGATGGTTTGAGGACACATTTGCCTTTTTTTTTTTTTTTTTTTTTTTACCTAGGTAGAGTTCCAACATGGTGAATTTCATCTCCATGTCTTGGAGTAGGGCCAGAAATTACATAAGAAAATATAGTATTCACTTTCACCCAATTCATCAAGAAATTATGACTTAACAGCAGAACTTTCCAGATTCTTGACAGTGCAGGCAGCAGGGGCCCTGGACTCATATAGCCAGGATGTTGACTTTACCACTCATATACTCGCTTCATCACGTACCATTTATGTGACTGGGGGCTAGTTATTTAATGTCTCTAATTCTACCATTTCACCTATAAAAAAGGTGTAATAATAGTAACACCAGTGACTGGTAAAAATATCTGTGCCTGGAACAAAATTATTATTAAAAGTTAACAAGGTTGACAGTAGCTGAGCAAGTACTTTCAAGTATTGGAAGGTCAGTGAAAACCCCTTCCTTTATACTTGCCTTTCCTTAGCTTCAGTCCATTCAATGTTTCTGAAATTTTGTTTATGGAGCACTGGAAACTTAGCTTAGTTTAGCAATAGGACGATTTAATACAGAAAAATAATACAATTATAACTATTTTAAAGAACAGACTGGTCAGAAAAGGCTGCCCTGAGAATTGAAGCTCAACCAAGGGCTAATGGATGAGAATGAGCTCCCTTTATGACTGGAGGTTGGTGGAAGTGTTGTCTGGACAGATAAGAGCAGAAAGAAATGTCTTGGAGATGGGGCAAGAGGACCATATAATGAGGAACTTCCAAACTCAAAGGCTCCAGGATAAGCATCCCAGTTTCATTGCTTCTGGGTATTACTCTGATGAAAATAATATTGCATTAGGGTTGCATTCTCAGGTGAGCATTTGGAAAGCAAAGCCCAGTTTTCCAGGCAATACAACCTAATACCAAAAAAAAAAAAAAAAAAAAAAAAAAAAAGAAGAAGAATTAGGCAGTGAGAAAGAAAAGGAAAATATGCACCCCGGGTCTAGTTTCACCCTCACTATTCCCATCATCGGAGACAGAGTGGTTGGGAAATGTCTTCATAAGTAAAATTTGGTGGTATAATTAGAAAATTATCTTTTCCTAGAACATTTTGTGAAATTCTGCCGTGAGGTGTCAACAGGTCTTTGTGGGGCTCTCTCTAGCAGAGATTGACTGACATGTAAAACACAGCGAAGTTCCAAAAAAGCCACTGTAAAAGCTCAAGTATGTAGAAGGAGTTGGGTGTGCTTGCCAGTATGGTTTTTATAAAAAAGAAAAATTCTGCAGAGATCAAAGAAGGGCGAAGGAAGTGGGCTCTCGCCTCAGGCAGAAAGGTTTTACCATCAGAATAATTCAGGCTGGTAACTTTCTGGCAATGCAAGTCAATGGGCCAAGTGAGAGAAGGGAATATCTAAGCTTTTGATGTGGTACAAAAAGGAATGAAGACCCAGTGATGAAAGAGAAATGAAGAATTAGGGGAAGCCACTCCTGAGTTATGTTCCTGACCACAGACTGTCTTGAGGTCTCTGGCATGGTCTTTAGTTTCCAGTTCTAGGATAGAATTTGCTCTGCGCTTCCTCAGATGCCTACTCACCATGTTTCCCTGGCAGTTGTGTCTTTGAGGGGCAGGAATCAGGCTAACCCCAAGGGAAAAGAAGCCTGAAATGGTGGACCTATGAATACAGTTAAAAGGTGAAGGGTGCCCCCTGGGTGGCTCAGTTGGTTGGAGCATCATCTTGTACACCAAAACACCCTGAAGGTTGCAGGTTCCAGTCCTGGTCAGGGCACATACCTGGGTCGCTGGTTCGATCCCCGGGCCACGTATGGGAGGCAACCCTTGTTTCTGTTTCTCCCTCTCTAAAAAAATCAATAAAAACATATTCTCGGGTGATAGTTAAATAATAATATATATATATTATTTTTATTTATTGATTGATTAAGGTATTACATACGTGTCCTTATTCCCCCATTACCTCCCACCCCCCATTCATGACCCCACCCCCTGTTGTCTGTGTCTATTGATTAGGCTTATATGCATGCATATAAATCCTTTGGTTGATCTCTTCCCCTTACCCCCACCATCCTCTACCTTCCCTGAGGTCTGAAATTCTGATTGATGTTTCTCTGTCTCTGGGTCTGTTTTTATTCATCAGTTTATGTTGTTCATTATATTCCACAAATGAGTGAAATCATGTGATATTTATCTTTCTCTGCCTGACTTATTTCTAAAGGTTGAAGGCTGAGGTAGGATGGGTGGAATTCATAGATGGGAGTATATCTCTGAACTGTGATCCTTAGGGTTTAAATCTTTTTATTGTTGTCATTAATCCTCACCCAATAATATTTTTTCCATTGATTTTTAGAAAATGGAAAGGAGGGAGGGGGATAGAGAGAGAGAGAAGCATTTATTTGAAAAAGACACATCAATTGTTTGCCCCCTGAACACATCCCGCCTCTCCAACCAGGCTGGGGTGAAACCTGCATCCCAGGTACTTCCCTTAATCAGGAATCGAACCCATGACCCTCTGGTCCAAGGGCAGACCCTCTAACCATTGAGCAACACTGGACAGAGCTAGGGTTCAAATCCTAACTGTACCTCTCACCAGCTTTGTGATTTGGAGAGATGGTGTACCTTTCTTTTCCTGTTTCTACATCTGCAACACATGCAATAGTATCTACCTCATGAATGAAATGTAATGTTCTTAAAGCATTATCTGCATACAAGTGCTTAGTATATGCTATTATTTTGTTGGATATACACATGAATTTAGACTAGCAGGCTTTTAAGTTACTTATTTTTTTTATTTTTTTTTATGTTTTTCTTACTTGGTGGCACTTTTTCCAACCTTCTCTCTGGGAATATTGTCCTAAGTTAGGCAGGGCCTGGGCCTAATCATGTAGATCCTCTTACTTTCCTACAGTCTTACCTCAGGGGTCAGGAACACAATAAAATGAAGGTAAGGGACAGCCTGGGGATCTCTTCCTGAGCACACTCACCAGTATCATCAGGGAGATAGCTAGGCACTCGCCTTCCCTGAGATACTTTGCGTCACTACAGGCTGAAGCAAGGAGGATAATGGTCAGCTTGCTGAGGTTTTAAACTCTTTGGTTTCACTACTAATATAAAGCAGAAAGTGCTTTCTAGATGGATGTGAAATTGAACTAAGACCTGGTTCCATCTCGGCGCTCAAGGCCCTTCACTGCAGAACAGCCTGTGAGCAGAGGGTTAATTCTGTGTGTATGTTTATAACTAATCATGTTTCCTTTTCATGTGGCCTATTAGAAAGACTGGGTCCTATCTGTAGCCAGCCTTGGGCAACCGTACACATGTTGCCTCTTCTGTGTACCCCTTTCCTCCATACTTTGTTTCACTTTTCTACCCTGAGTTCCTCTTTGACTCATCTTCCTCACTTATTTTTAATCTATTTTATCTTGCTGCATTGTCTGCATCATTGTAAGCTGACCCAAACTCTTTGGAACAAGGAAAGTTAAAGCTTTAAAAAACAGATATGGTATAAATCAATCCAAAAGGCATTGCTTATTCAACAAGATTGGTGCAGATCCTGGCACCTCCCTGACTTATATTAGCTCTCTCTCTTCCTTGATACTGTATATGAAAATGTCCCCTTTGCAGTGATTCCAAGAAAACCCAATATTACTCATGAACAGCAAAGTTTATACTTTTTTCAGCTTGTTACTAAATCTACCATTGCAGAAGTGTAAAGGTCATGTCTGAATTAATTATTTGGGAATGACATAAAATATGCACATTAAGGTGGCTCAATGTAACTTGTGTTGTATAGTGAAGCCAGCTGACAAAGTCCAGACTTACCGGTCCCAACCAGCCAAGGAGTCAGAACTGTTTATCATGGTATAAAGGACATTTGGTAACAACACAAGACCATTAGTCTGAAAATGTGTTTAGGATTTTGGAATTCTAACCCTGAAATTCTATCCAAGTTTCAGCAGTTTTTCTCCATTTTCCCTTGGGAGAATGACCATATCAGGTATTGGTTGAGCACCTTCTATTTTAGAAAATGACTCTGAACTTCCAACTCTCCTTAGCTGGGCTCTAGCTAAGAAGGAGAGAGAGAGAGAGAGAGAGAGAGAGAGAGAGAGAGAAGGGAGAGAGAAAATAAATCACTGCGAAAAAATTGCTTTTCATTCAGAAAATATTTCCTACTCTTTCAAATAAGATTATGTTAAGAAAATAGAAGACCTAAAGTAGAGATTAACACCATTTCCTACTATTTTGAGTTCACTTAGTCACTGCTTTTCCAGTACTGAGGAGGGTAAGTGCAAACACAAACCTGTTAAGTTTTGGGCAGGTGTTGGGGGAGAGAAGAGGTTTTGGGGAGGCCAAGACTACATTGCCCTTTGCTTTTTCTGAAGTGTATTCAGAGGCTACATATTTTTCCTGACTTATCAGTAATATATTTAACTGTCACTCAATTCACTGTAGTTATGGTTAAGGATCATACATTTGGACTTTTTCCTAAAATGCCCCAAGATGTTTATGAAAACATAGAATAGAAAGATACGCAAAAACATAACATGAGTTCAAAAAATATATTGACATTTTGATATAAATATTATTATTTATCATAATGTTCTTCTATGCTGGGAAGATGTTGAAATTTAGTAAAGTGAATAAATAGTTATTAATTGTTTACTGTTTATTATGCCCCCTAAAGGATCATACCATGGGGCAGGAATTTATTTATTACCCAAGTCAAATCAAGTCCTCCTGCTTCTTAAAAAAAGTGGGCTTCTGAGTTCTTCCAATTTTTGAAACATAAACATTGCTTTTTATGTGCAGATTGTTGTGTATGTCAAGTAATCTGTCTTGTATTATAGTTTTCTCAACCACTACTATGATATATATCTCCCTTGAGACCTTTATAACAATGCTGTTGCATGAGTTTTTCTCAGCATGCAAATGATTCAAATATAGCAAAAGAAAGAGAAATAAATAAAATCAAGTGTTGTGTAGTCCATTCTTCTGGGTTTCATGCTGTCCTTAAATTAAGGGAAGCATCATGCTAATTCTAAAAGAGAAAAAACACAAGGAATCTACTATTTACTACCAGGAAGAGTTTCCAATGACATAAATCAGTAGTCAGAAATTACGAACACTGGTTGCCTATAGAAACAATAATGGTTTGGCTCCAGGCTGGTCTTCAGAGGATCACTTAATTCATAACAGAGGCTCTACAAATTTGTTAAATGACTAAATAAACTCTCACTGTGAGTCAGTACATCAGAACTACTTGGAAATTCTAATGGGAAAACAGGTTTTGAAATCAAATAACTTTGATTAGCTTATTCTGTGGGGGTCAGTAACAGAGTAGCAAGTAAGCTAGAAGGATAGGGCATAGCTAAAGTTGTCATCTATTTCTTGGGTATAAAGTCTGGTCTGTCAAATCTGAAAGATACCACTATTCTACAGTCCCTGCTGGGCAACTCTCCCACCTTTTAATATTTTCATTCCCAAACTATCAGACATCTAAGACCTTCTTGATGTTCCAAGCTGCCTACTGGGTACCTTGCCTTGGGCTGTCACCCAATTCATGGGATACATGTTCAAAATTGCCTGGTTCAGTCTTTCTTCTTTCAAATCCGTCAAAACTCTTGCTCTATCAGATTAGGGTCCTCAAACTTGGTGAGAGAAAGAAAGTCCCTTTGCACTCCTAGAGGTGTATTTATGTGCTTTACAAGACTGAGATGGGTAGTGTGGAAGTGATATAACATAGAGTAAAATAATCCAGATGGTTCAGAGTCTGAAGGTCTTGGAGAGAGAATGGAAGAAATTTGACTGGTGGGAGGGAGTGAACACTGAGGCAGAGCCAATGCTACCACGAATTTGAGCCCAAGACTGCTTTCCAAGCAGGGGCAGATGCCCTGTGTACTCAGCACTATTATTAAACCACTATCTTTGCATTCCCCCTGCCCTCCTTTTTGATATAAGATATACAAATATTGTCCTTGACAAGATTCTATATTCCTTGAGTGTAGGGCAATGCTATGTCTAGTACTTCCTTTGTACCCTCTGTAAAGTGTTAAGGCACTTTGGTTATCTTGTGGGATTCATTAAATGAACTTAAAAATCTCTAAAATGTGAATGAGAAAAATGCCATCCTTGAATTATAAGTTTTATTACATAATCATTTATGTATATTTCACTTCATTTTTACCTAATCATGCAATTTTAGATATTATTTATGTAAATTATGATTCTTTATTAATATTTCAAATTCTAATTTTGAGATTTATAAAACTCTGGTACATCATAAAAGAAGCTAATTTGATTATGGTTCTTTGTTTTCACAAATGGTGTTGAAAATAATGATGATAACATTCTCTTCAAACTTTTGGCAACCAGGCATGTAATTCTTTTAAATGGAGTCATATATATTAGTATAATAACTTTGTACAGTAGCAGATAGGTACTGGACTAGACTTATCATAGTGATCACATCATAAGATATATAAATGTCAAATCACTATGTTGTACAGTCAAACTAATATAACAATGTATATAGTTATACTTTAATAAAAAATTACAAGGAGAATTGATTATAATACATATTTAATGAAGAATTATTTCTTTACAAGTTTTAAATTACTGGAGAAACTCAATTTGGCTGGGAATGAGGGTGAAGAATCACAGACACATGATGTCAACAGAGCAATCACTGAAAGGGAATCTCAGCCCCTGTCATGTTCCCTTAATTTTGCATTGTGCAGGCAAAGAAATGTGCTAGGCACCCTCCCAGTATTGCAGCTGACAGTTAGGTACCTCTACAAAGTTATTATTAGGTCTGCTAATAACTCTTATATTCCTGACTTGTAATAGACTTTTTTAAAAAAATGACAAAGCCAGGTATTTCTGACTCATTGTGCAATACAGTCCATAAAATAATAAAATGAAAGAAAATTATGCTTTTTCCCACAATTAGGACTGTTCCTAGTGGTCTCCACCCAATGAAATTTGCTTAAGTTTTCATTGCCTCTGCCTTTGATATCTTTCTTGAGAAGTAATAGAGTGTAGAAGTTAAAAGTATGACCTCTGGAGCCAGGTTGCCTGGGGCCTTATCCTGGTTCTGCTATTTATGACCTGTGTAACTTTTTTGTCTCAGTTTTGTCATGTTAAAATGGGAAAGAGTACAAATCTCATAACTCATGATTCTTAAGTGAGTTAATATCAGCATCTGTCCTTGCCTCCTAAAAAGTCTGATCTAAACAGAAACTGCAGTGATTCTTTTAAAATATTAGTCAGATCCTGTCACTCTTCTATTCAATATCCCACTGAGTCCCCATCTCCATTAGTGTGAGAGCCAAGGTCATGGATCTGCATTGATTTCTGACTTCAGCTTCTACCATTCTCCTTGCTTATCAAACTGTAGTCCTTGTGGCTTTTTTGATATTCTTCAAACATGCCAAATATACTCCTTGTTCAGGACATTTGCACCTGTTGTTCCCTGTGCTTGCAACACTCTCCCCTAGAAATCTTGCCTAGGTCACTCCATGTCTTTTAGGTTTTTGCTCAAAAATGACCTTTACACTGAGACAGACTTCTTTGATCATGTCCATAAAAAAGCAAATCCATCTGACAACACCCATTTCTTTTCTTTCCTTTCTCCATAGCACTTTACATCATCTGACAGGTTATAAATCTAGTTGTTTTCTTGTTATTTGCCTCCCCAGTAGAATGCAAGCTTCTTGAGGGTGAGAGCATTTTTTTCTCACCACTTCACTACAGAACCCCCAGCATCTAGAACAGTGCTTTAAAAATATATAGTACTAAATGATCATTTGTTGAATAAGTGAACAAATGAATGCACTTAAGAGTAGTACCCAGCATATCTGATGCTACCTGTCATTGTTGTCTTCATCAACGTCATCATCTTTATTATTATCTCACATGTATTACAATCTTTTCTGGATTGTCTTTGGAATGTTAATAGCCAAAAAAATTTCCTGATTCAATTATACTCTTTATATACTGATCTTTATATTGTCTTTGAGCATTACTCATTCCTTGGCTATACTTACTAGAGGCAACTAGATTCTACATGGATTTTGCTCATTATATATTACTAGTGGCTCGGTGCATGAAATTCATGCAGGGGGTGTGTGTGTGGGGGAGAGTGTCCCTCAGCCCAGCCTGCACCCTCTCCAATCTGAGGGATGGAGATGGATTGCAATGTCTGATTGGATTGGGCCTAAAAGGGCAGTCGGACATCCTTCTCACAATCCAGGACTGCTGGCTCCAAACTGCTCACCTGCCTGCCTCCCTGATTGTTCCTAACTGCTTCTGCCTGCCAGCCTGATCATCCCTAACCACTACCCTGCCAGCCTAATTGATGTCTAACTGCTCCCCTGCCAGCTTGTTTGCCCCCAACTTACTTTCCTTCTCTGCCGGCCTGGTCACCCCTAACTGCCCTCCCCTGCAGGCTTGATCGCCCCCAACTGCCCTCCCTTGCAGGCCTGGTCCCTCCCAACTGCTCTTCCCTGCTGGCCTGATGGCCCACAACTGCCCTCCCTTGCAGGCCTGGAACCTCCCAATGGCCCTCCCCTGCTGGCCATCTTGTGTATAATGGGGGCAGAATCTTTGACCACATGGGGGCAGCCCTCTAGTGTGTTGGAGTGATGGTCAATCTGCATATTACTCTTTTATTAGATAGGATAGAGGCCTGTGCATGGTGGGGGCCAGCTGGTTTGCTCTGAAGAGTGTCCCAGATCAGGGTGGGGGTTCCCTTGGAGAGAGGGGTGGCCTGGGTAAAGGGCCTATGGTGGTTTGCAGGCTGGCCATGCCCCCCAGTAACCCAAGCAGAGGCCCTGGGATCTGGAATTAATTTATATCTACAATTGAAACTTTGTAGCCTGGAGTGGAGCCAAGCTTTCTGCAGGCTACATGGCAACAGCCATTTCTTTTTGAAACTTTGTAGCCTAGAGCAGAGGCCTAGGCTAGGGCTGCAGAAGTTTGGCTTCTTCTATCACCCCGGCAACCCTAGCCTCTTCTCTCTCCAGCTCCGTGGCTGCTGCCATTTCTGTTGGGATTATCTATCTTCTATAATTGAAACTTTGTAGCATTGAGTGAAGGCCTAGGCCAGCAATAGCAGGTGGAAAACGTGGCTTCCTCTGTTGCTGGGGAAACCCAAGCCTCCCTCCTGCTCTTAGTGGCGGCAGACATCTTGATTGGGGTTTATTTGCATAATTTGCTCCTGATTAGCTGGTGGGCATGGCTATGGGCATGGCTTGATCAGAGGTATAGTCAATTTGCATATTACTCCTTTATTAGATAGGATGACATGTCAGTGATGTGTATGGTATGGATGAGGCCTGGCTTAAGCAAGACTGAAGCAAATGCTGAAACTGGTTTGGCTCAGTGGATAGAGCGTTGGCCTGTGGACTGAAGGGTCCCAGGTTTGATTCCAGTCAAGGGCATGTACTTTGGTTGCAGACACATCCCCAGTAGGGGGTGTGTAAGAGGCAGCTGATCAATGTTTCTCTCTTATTGATGTTTCTGACTCTCTATTCCTCTCCCTTCCTCTCTGTGAAAAATCAATAAAATATATATAAAAGAAGACTGAAGCAGATTAAGTTGGTCACACTTCATTTCTCCTTTCTGTTCTTTTCTCTCTTTTCTGAATTTTATGTCAAGTTAAGTTAGATCAAGGCCATATGTCTCCCAACATGGAGAGAAGTTGTCTTATAAACAAATTCAGAGTTAGTGTTTAGTGACTTAGTGTCATCTGTCTCAGAATATTTGAATTTTAAGGTTGGACACTAGGGATAGAGTATTGCTTAATGTGAAGCTCAAAATCCCTAATGATCAAAGTTGTTGACATGTGGCAGGGCTGAGGAAGCAGACAGGAACGGTCTTTCCATTGCACTTGAAATGACATTAAGGGAAAGACTTCTTTGACCCATGGATAGTTATTGGCTTAGATCACCTCATTCTTTACTTATAAGCTCACTCCTTCTGAACAACAGAAGTATGAGAGGGCAGAGGACAAGAATGGATTCTTTCCAATTAATGCTTTCATGTAAAACTGATACAGTGAAAAGAACATGGAATTGTGAGTTAAAAGTCCTGGAACTGCCTCTAATTAAAAAATGTTACTGAAAATGGTCTCAGTCACACCTGCATGGGATATGATTGCTAATGATCTTCCAGATCTAAAATTTGTGATTTCTAGGTTTCCATAATTAAGTGGCAGTTGATAGCTGAGACTTCTTGTTAAGGAGGGGATAAGATGGGGCATAAGTGCTCTAGGTTATAGTGTCATGGGATTCAGAGCAGACTGAGAAAGGATCTTGCAATTTAAGAATTATCATTAAGCTTCTACTTTAAAGAGGACAAAATTAGAAGGATGATGTGTTTCACATCAATAAACTTCTGCTTTCTCAATGTGTCTAATTTTCTTTTCTGTACCACAAAGGGTGGTTTCCAAAAGTTAAGGAAAATGGAGATCCTCTCAAGTATGTGTTGTATCGTCTTGACAGCAAGATACTCTACTACCCAAGGATATGCTCCTCATTTTCTGTTAAGGAAAAATATCACCCAGGAAGTCCTAGGGTAAACTTTCTAAGGGAAAGTTTGTACTGTGTCCACCCATATTATGTTTGGCTCTGGTCGGTACCATTATTTTTTTCCTTTTATGTTTTAAATGGGGCGAAATTTGCAAGCAGAAAGGAAAATGCAAACACAAAATCTTTCAGTATGTATGTGTTTTATGAAAGGTAAATTGAAACCAAATGAATTCAAGGCTAGTATTTTGCTTAGTACCCTAAACTGAAAACGAGTGCGCAGTTTGTCATTCCCCTCAGCCAGGGCCTCCCCATGGTTTTAGATGCTCTCCAGTGAAGAGGAAGAGAAACCTATACTATTGCTGAGTATTCCTCGTTTTGCCTTGTTCTTATAAACAAGTTTCTTCTGAGTCTAGGAACTTGATGTAAAATCGTGAAGCTATGGGGAGAAGGGTGGAGAAGCCTATGCATGAGAAGTGACCAGAACTTTCTAAATGTAAACCAGACAACCTACATGTTTATATATGGGTACTTGAACCAAGTAAACAAAACATTGTCCAGATGCCCAGTACACACACTGCTAGGGGGTGGTGTGTGTGTGGGGGTGTATGTGTGCACACAACACATCTCAAAGGGTGTCTCAACAACTGTGCTCTGATAGCGAAAGTGTGTCTAAGTCTGGGCTGGGTGAAGACAATTAGAAAATAGTCCTGTCAAGGAAAACTGTAGTAAAAATGGAGAAAGGCAGCCCAGCTGATTTGGCAGAGTTAAGACTATCCCTCCTAATTGTCTTTAGGGTCAGAAGTTAAGGCAAGTAAGTAAAGATGAGTTTGAGGACTTATTTCCTCTGTTGGTAGAAGATGGTGAGAAATTACCTGCTCTTCCAAAAGTGTTACCTATTGCCCTACAGGTCAGGGAGGGTCAGGTGTGTGGTTGGACTCTGCTGAGGCTGCATGGTGTTGGCTGGCTGCCAGCCCACCGAGGAGATCTATGCCCTGCCCACTTCTGCCAGTATTAACTGTGGGGCCTGGAGGATGCTATTTCCATAACTCTGGCCTCAGCTTTCCTCACCTGTGGAAATGAGGATGTTTGAGATGATGGTTCCTAAGGTTTCCTGTGCTCTCCACCTTGGTCAGTGCCTTGGTTCTTGGAGCAGCCTCATTTACATCACCTGGGGTCTTTTTAGAAATGCTGTCTTGGGCCTCACTCCAGACTAAGTGCTCAGAATCTGTCTTTTCATGACACTGTCAGATGGATAATATGCATATTAATTGGTAGCAATCACTTTAACATCCTTTTTGTTCATATAACTATTTTATCAGCAATTACTAACTTCAACTCATTATAAGAAAGACTCTATATTGATTCTGACTAGATTAGTTAATCTACACTAAAAAAGAGTAAGAAAGAATGTCTGTGTGTGCATATGTGTGAGAGAGAGACAGAGAGAGATTTGCTTAGAAGGGAGAAAGCCCTGTGCTCAGAGTGAAAATGTACTTGAGAAAGTAAAGTAAAGCCTAGGAAAGAAATTCTTTAAAAGGTCTGTGATTTGAACCTCTCAGATAATTTCTCAGTAGTATTATCTGTAAAATATTACTCAACTATATCTGTAAAATATCACTCAAATAACCTTTGAGTATCATCTCTGTACAAAGCACAGTGCTGGATTCTGCTAGGGACAGAGACATTGCAGGATCCTAAGATGAGAGTGGGAAGGAGCTATGGAGATGATTTCTCCATCCCAGTTCCTTGTGGCACAGATACAAGACCAAGGCATAGGGATATTTGTGATCTCTTCCCAGAGTCACACAGGAAACCTAGAGACAGAGCTGGGACAAGGATTCAGGTCTTGAATGAGAGACTGGAGGTTTCGAAGATCAGTTTACAGGCTGTTGCAATAGTTCCAGTAAATGTTAGTAAGAGCTTGGTCAAGATAGTGATAGTGTGAGTGGAGGGTGAAGATGAAGGAGGGATGGCTTAGGTAGGGCCTTTAGAGCATGGGCAGTTTCTGGCTCTAGGGAAGGAGTGAAGGGAGGACAGGAATTTGTGAGTAGATGTGATGGAGAGATGTGCCAGGAGGGGAGGTTTTAATATTGGACATTTATCACGTGGATAAATTCTGGAGCTAGTTTCTAACTATTCTACCAGGAGTACTTGTTTCTGAGTTTCACATTCTACCTTACTTGAGCAAAGGTCCTTCTCCATTCCTTTAAATCTGACTCCTCCTGGATGGTTTCCTTCTCTTTGATGAAGCTTTCCTTGACATTACAACCTCATTCTACTCTTCCTCTGAGTTATATCACTCTCCAGGCACCAATTGATTTAATTTATTATTAATATACTCATTAAACTAATGTTCAGTTCTAGGCTTTGGCATAAGCTTAATCCCCCTTCCAACGAAGCATAAATTCTAGTAGGAAAGATACATCATAAAAAATATACAATAAATAAAGATACAAAGCAATTCTAGACAGTGGCAGTGGTGCAGAAAAAATAAAACAGAGTGACGTGAGAGACTGGGGACTACTATTGTATTTGGTTTGAGTGGAATGCTTTTGCTTCTAATTGCCTGTGTGTTCTCTCTCTAACTAGACTGTAAGTTCCTCAAGGGCAGCGATCCAATCTTATGCTACTGTGGCATCCTTCATCACACAGAGTGGTCTATTGATGACAGAGTAAGATCTTATCACAATTTTTAAAAATAAGTGACTATTGAATGCTTTCTTCTAAAACCTATAATCAATTCTGGCATTTCCCTTTCATAATATTTGTATTGTAAGCTGGCTAGGTAGCAGTAGTGCTGTCAGTGTGTGTGTGTGGTATGATGAGGGCTGTATGTTAGAAGTAATGAAGAATTACAAAGACATGTATTCATAAACTCCCCCCAAGGAAATTGGCCTTCCAGATGGAAGCAGCTGCATGACTCAGCTGTATATCTCAGGTGTCCTCTGACTATCTGTTGTTGATGAGAATTTATACCCCTCATTGTTGGAACTGTGTATTTTTCAGCTAGAGTCACTCCTAAGTGTTGAAAGGTTCTCAAATCACCTCTCTTGTGCCAAAGCACTTTCAGTTAACTCCCTACATCATGCTTTTATCTCAGCTTCCATGATCTTTCTCAGGAATGCCAGCATTTTAAACAATTTGGTTGTTTTCTCTTTAACTTCCTAATCTGACCAAATTAATTCGGAGTCACAAACCTGTAAAGTTTATTAGCAGATCTAATCACCCCCAAAGTTTCTTTATAGCAGGTATTCCTTTAGTCTCATGTAGTTAACAGGAAACGTGTCATACCTCAGATAGGCACTCGGGTCTCTGTGTTGGTTTTACATTTTTGTATATTTCAGGTGGGAATTATAACCAACTGACTAAATTACTACAGAATAAATTTTTAAATGAAAAAAAAAAACCCTCAAGAAAAAGTGGGTTTGAAAGGAAGATGGTGAAAGTATAACAAAACATATCCGAATCAGTTATGCCTGAGTCTGTCATGTGAATTCCAAAAGGAATACCCTTATTTCTACCTTGGTTACCACATCAAGGTCTGGTGGTCATAATGTGATATAAGCATGGCTGGTTCTGTTATGATGGTGCAGTAACCAAATGACCCTGGACCTGGAAGCAGGCTGCTAGATGTCTGTGCAGAGTTGCTCTGGCAGGTCTAGTCTGTGAACTATTGGCCACATGCAAATAATCCTCCGACCCCTCCAGGTCCATACCCTCTGCTCAAATGGATATTTGGACATTCACTCAGCCTGCTTTGGTTCCCTTCTTTGACGCTATTTCAAGGTTTCTCCCTAACTGAGATGCTGTTGGCTGCTCTGGGTGAAAATATCCAAATTCTCAGAATCTTACTCCTTGATCCAGTTTTCTTATGATAGGTATTCCTAGCAGATCCTTCCTAGCCCTGAGAGTAAACTCAGCCAAGCTTTAAATCTCGTTAATCTTTTCAGATTGGTGTTCATAACAGCACAATTTATAATAGCTGAGATTTGGAAACAGCCTAAGTGCCCATCAGTAGATGAATGGATTAAAAAACTGCGGCACATCTACACAATGGAATACTACACTCCTATAAAAAAGCAAGGAACTCCTACCATTTCCAACAGCATTTATGGATCTGGGGAGCATTATACTAAGTGAAATAAGCCAGTTGGAGAAAGTTAGATATCACATGATCTCACTCATTTGTGGAATATAATGAAAAACATAATCTGGTGAACAAAAACAGACCCAGAGACAGAGAAGCATCCATCAGACCATCAAACATCAGAGGGAAGGTAGGGAATGGGAGGGGAAAGGGGGGGAGATCAACCAACCAAAGGACTTGTATGGATGCATATAAGCATAACCAACGGACACAGACACCAGGGGGATGAGGCGGGGTTGGGATGGTGGGCAATGGGGAATAAGGATACATATGTAATCTTTAATCAATAAAGAAAAAATATGCCAACAAAAAATCTCATTAATCTTGATATTTGGAGGAAGACATTATAATTAAATATCCAGGAATGTACTACTGAAGTTGAAACTTTTGATACGTTTACTCTTTCTGCTTTGTTCAATTCACATGCCAGGATAACCAATTTTTAGAATTCTAGTATGTGTTATTAATAAAAAAGACTTCAACTTTTATATGACTTAGCTGATGTTCCTTAATTTGTTTATTAATTCTTTAAAAAATTGAATGATTCTCATGTATCATGCAGGAGGTCTGTTACTCTGGATACAAAGGTGAACATAACCTATGGTTATTACCATCATGAAGTTTATGTTCTATGGGATACTCATGAAAAAAAATGAGACCAACAAATAACTAAAATAATTACAAATTTTGGTAGTGCTGAGGTGGGAACAAATGTGTGTGTGTGTGTGTGTGTGTGTGTGTGTGTGTGTGTGTGAAAGAGAGAGAGGGAAAAGGAAGGAGAGTGAGGGAGTGAGGTAGAGAGTGAACATACAATTGGTCTTATGCTGTAAAATTATTTTTATTTTTAATTTTTATAAAGAAACTAGACTACTAACTGTAAATAATACTCATGGAATAACAATTAATAATGAAAAACCTTTAGTTTAGAGACATCTATACAAAAAAAAGCCATTACAATTCAATTATTTTAGGGCTTATGCTGATTAATAACCAGGGATAGTTTTTTCAATTGTTTAAAAGTTGTCTAAATTCTATTTTCTCTTCCTAATCCCTTAAAATTAACATGTTATGAGGAGACCACTATAACCAATGTAAAAATACCTCATTAGTAATTTTAGTAATTTTTATTTTGATTACATGTTGAAGTGATATTTCAGATTTACTGAAATATGTTAAATACAATATGTTGCTAAAATGAATTTTATCTGTTTCACTTTGTTTTAAATTTGGCTGCAAGAAAATTTACAATTACATATGTTGCTCTCAGTCCTATTAAATAGACTGCTACAGAATTTTGATATAAAAATTCATTTATTACTTAGATTCATTTATTATGATGTATACCCTTAAGGGTAAGATGTATACCCTTAAGAATTAGTAGAGTAGTGGGAACAAAGCAGAAAAGAAAATCATTGTCCCAAGGTGAAAAAAGACTATTGTCACTGGGAGAACATACCTTTGCACATATGCTCAATATTGAATTAGCAAAATTTGTTTAAATGTGACCATAATATTACTCTCTCAACCTACATATCCATCCATTTCATTGTGGCTATTTGGGGTATGTTTGGTTTTCAAGCTACAAAAGGTTTCAGCCCCTTTAGGCAAAATGTTAGTTGCTGATGGTATTATTGATTAAAACTGGATGTGGACTCATGTGGTTTCTGTCACTATTCATAACTCAATTACACACTGTGGTAGTGGTGTTCTATGTATGTGCAGGGTGGGACTGGGGGGGGGCAGTGGTGAGAGAAGGAGGGAAGGAGAGGTAAGCATCTGGCCTGAGTATTGGAGGCTTTTCTACCAGTTGGAAGAGGAATGAGACACCCTGTAACTCAATTCTTCTCTAACTATCTCCAGGAATAACATAATTTCATTAAACAGAAGTCATTTTTAAATTAAAAAAGAAGTCTTTTCCAAAAGGAGAAAATAATTGCTATTCATTTGTTGTAACATTAACACTTGGCAATTTTATCCCACCATGTTGGTAACATTCTCATGAAATAGTACAATCAACTACACTAGAAAAACTAATAATAACATCTGTGTACTAATTAGCTGTGTGGGTTCAGGAAATCCACCTTAGTTCTCTGGACTTCAGTTTCTTTACATGTCACAAGAAAGAGCTTGGACTACCAGAACTTTTAAATGATTTAATTCTTACTGCTAATTCTGCCCTTAGGTTCCCATCCAGGAGAATGGTTGGATGGTGGTGAGAGGGGGTCGATGTGAGGAGCTAGGAAAAGAGATGGGAAACTGGTGTATTGGCTCATCTGGGGATCTTGTTACAATGTAGTTTCCACATTTCTAACAAGATCCCAAGTGATGCTGGTGCTAGTAGTCCACAGATTGATTAGCAAGGTGCAATGATTTCCCTGCCCCCAACCTTCTTATTCAATAGATTAAAGTGGGTTCTCAAAAGGCAAAATGATTTGCCCAAGCCCATGCAACAATTGAGTAGTGTACCCCATACAAAAACTCCTAATATTAAGACTATCAGTTTGATGACAACATCACTTTCTACATCTCTGATATCCCCTGCAATGCCAAAACCCTTGTTTGGTAATATTTTGTGGCTTCACATTTCTGAGGATTCCCTCTGGGCTCAGTGTTTTGGCCACACTATCTCACTCACTTTCACAATATCATCTCAACCACAGTAGTTACTAGAAAAATAAAAATGGACAAACGAACTAATTTTCAATCCATGGCCTCAATATCCATTTAGAATGACCCTTGCATGTTGATGGACTACTTATGAAGAGGAAGTAGAGTCCAATAAGGAAAATATATTGTTTGCTGATTCCATGAATTTTAATAGTTTTCCACTAATGCTCTTCAGGTGATATCAGCTTTAGCAAAGATTATTTCTGATATCAGGGCCCACTTTCTGTGAAGCTTTAGGAGTTAAGATAAAAGGAAGTTAATTACTTCTCAAAGCAAAGAAATAGCCAGCACAAACCATGTGATAGCCAGTAAAAGAATTTTCAAATTGTCTTTTATGTTCAATTATCATTCACATCCAGTAATATTATTTAATTCCTTCAGGATAAAAGGCAGTGATGGACAGAGTAAATCCAGAAAGGCAGTTTGTACCTCTGGCTACTTTGTAAAAAATGAGACTCCATGCATTAAAAAATATCCATTACCCTAGAACAGTGGTTGGCAAACTCATTAGTCAACAGAGCCAAATATCTACAGAACAATGATTGAAATTTCTTTTGAGAGCCAAATTTTTTTAAACTTAAACTTCTTCTAATGCCACTTCTTCAAAATAGACTCACCCAGGCCGTGGTATTTGGGGAAGAGCCACACTCAAGGGGCCAAAGAGCCACATGTGGCTCGCAAGCCACAATTTGCTGACCACGGCCCTAGAGCTTGTTCTCTTTAGTCTGAGAAAATAAAATATTCTCCAATGTAGATAGACTAGCATTTCCCAAAGCATGTTCCTTAGAACAGTATTTCTAAGAGATGCTCTTAGAAAAAAAAAAAGGGGTTTTGTTAATAAATAAATTTCGTACTCCTGGCTTAATATACATTTTCCTTAAGTTTTACAAAGCAAGTAGAATATGAAAGTCTCTGAGAAGTCCTATAATAAAAATATCTTTTAATTTTGTTTAATATTTCCCAAATTATTTGGCCATAGATTTTCCCTAAGTCCTCATTTTTCTTATGAAATGTCTGTTAGGATCTTGTTCTGTGGGATATACTTTGGGAAATGCTGCTCTGGATTATTTTTACCAATTTTTAGTGTACTTTTTCTGTGGTTTTCTGGCTAATGTCTTAGGTTAAACATATCAGTACAAGCTCCCTGGTAATTATGTATTTTAAGGGCATACATTTTAACTAATATATATATATATATATATATATATATATATATATATATATATATATATATATTAGAGGCCTGGTGCATGAATTTGTGCACAGGTGAGGTCCTGCTGGCCCACCCCGATCAGAGCCAATTGGGCTGACCAGCCGGTGGGAGGGGCTGTGGGCTGTTGGTGGGCTGGCCCCACCCGCTGGTCAAGTTCCTGGTCAAACTCTTGGTCGAACTCCTGGTTGAGTGACAGTTTGCATATTAGACTTTTTTTATATACCAGGGGCCCAGTGCATAAATTTGTGCATCTTGAAAGGAACTGTGAGCCAGGAGGCTGCAATGGGCACAGGGGAGGGTCTCAGCCCATTCTCTGTGCTCCCACCTGGCCCCTTCTGCTGCAGCTCCCCATTCCCCTGTATGTTGGCAGCTCCAATTCTGCTACTGCTGCTCCCATGCACTGATAGCGTGGACCCTGCTTATATCTGCTAAAGGCATGGAGTGATTGGGTGTCAGTGGGTGCAGGTGGCAGCTGCTGCTCTGATCACCTTTCAGGCGCAGGGGGAGGTGGAGAAGCTCTCAGGGGCAATTGGGACCGGCAGTGGATTCTCACACTCGCTGATGGCACCAAGTGATCAGGCCTGCCGCTTAACACTAGCTGTGGGTATGAATGAGCAGCAGCTCTGGCATGAAGCGGGTGCGAGTGAGGCTGTTGCCGGCAGCGGGTGCAAGAGGTGGTTGTTGGCTCTGATCGTCCCTCAAGAGCAAGGGAAGGTGGAGTAGCTCCTGAGGGGTGATCAGGGCCAGCATTCACCACTTACACCCGCTGATGGTGCCAGCTCGTGGGTGCGAGCAGGGCTGGCGCAGGCAGCAGGAATAAATATCGGGTGGGACCATGGCACAGGGGAGCAAATAATTTTCAGAAACCACTAGAGGCTTGCTCTGATTATAGCAACCAGTGCCCCACTTGGTTTGGCACACCTGCTCACATGCTCCACCATCCTGCTGCAGCCAATGCCCACCATGTTCCAAGTACACCCTGTGGTGGTCAGCACACATCATAGCGACCAGTTGCTTGGTTTGTTCCTCTGTTTGGTCTATTTGTATATTAGGGTTTTACATAGAGAGAGGATATTTTAAAAGGAAAAGGAAAATTTTTAGGAAGGGTATGTTGAGATTTCCCTTCTGGTTGTGAGAGCTCCCAGCATCTCTCTGTGAGCAGCTTGGTTTATTATTTCCTCTAATGTTCCCTCATCTGTGAGGGAACTAGAATAAATGGGAAAAACATGTTTAGAATTAAAAACAAACGTCAGGCTTTGCTGATGTTGCTTACCTCCAGAGCAACATTTTTTTAAGTATCATATATGCATCTAATGGTGAGATAGGTTTAAATGGCACATGGACAAACATGAAACATTTTCTAGTTAGGTATTTAATATAAGGTAGTTTAGAAAAATTATAGCATTATAAAACATGATATCATGTATGTTTATGTTAAAGTAGTTATTTATGTTTGAAAAAATAAGTTGACTTAAAGACAAATAGAAAGCACATAAATAATGGCAAAAAGAAATTATGAAAGAGGTGTACAAATGACTATAGCTTGGGAATCAATGCCGGAGGAATTAGGAAGGGAGTTCTAGGACTTGACCTGTGTCCTTTCAGAAACACCACCCCCTTGTGTTTGAGAACTATCATAGTACAATGGAAAGGTGTTTGGATTTATGTTCAGGAGATTTTGGTCTGTGGGAACAAGGATAATGAGACACAGTTCCTCCTGCCAAGATGTTGCTTTTGTAAGATGTTCCTTCCTAAGGCACCCCTCTCAGTCTGATACCCCCAAAATTGGAAGCCTCATACATAACCCACACTTGTACATGTCACATACATGAGTTAGTGCCAATGAATAAGATGCAATTTTTGAGTTTCTTGCATTTTGTAGAAATGAAAATAATAGTTATGCTCCAGTGCTGAGATAAATAACACACATTTGCCTTTCTAAAATTAGCATCAACTAATATCACTAGATCTTTTACCTTCTATAAATTAGGACCTGTAAGGGACCATTACAATAATTTGTCTGCTTTCTGTTAGATCATTGATTCTCCACTTAGGATAATTATTTTTCTACCACCCCAAAATGTAAAGATGCATTCTCGGTTGTCACAATAGGAGCAGTGCTATTGGCATGCAATGGGTAAAGGCCAAAGATGCTCCTCAAATTCCCACAGTGCACAGAACAGTTCCTTACAACAAAGAAATACCTGGCTCAAAATGCCAATGGTGCTAAAGGTGAGAAACCTTGTGTGAGACTGACTTAGGAAGGAAGAATTAGACATAAGGATTGCTGAGTTCAATCACATAGGATCATTGGGCATATGTGAACAAAAACTAGATGGTTCTAATTTTATTTTCCTGAAGACAAAATGTAATGATAACACAGTAACTTATCTGTGGTATGCTGAGCAGTAGACTCCCTAAAATGACCATGTCCTAATCCTTTGAACTTGTGAATATATTATTTTATATTGTAAAATGGACTTTGTAGATGTAATTAAGTTAAGGATCTTGATATGGGGAGATTTTTCTGAATTATTCGGGTGGGCCCAATCTAGTCACAAGAGTCTTTATAAAGAGGAAGATAGGAGGATCAGAGTCAGAAAAGATGTGATGATAAAAACAGGTTGGAGTGAAGTGCTTTGAAAGCAGAGGATGGAGTTTTGCATAAAGATTAATGATCATGCTGATGAAGAAGTGCTGGTAGGTTTAACAGCTGGTTGATAGAATCTTACATAAGCTATCTTTCTCCAAGCTGCCTTCTTTTATAGGCAATTTATGGTTAAATAATTCATCAACTGTGTTGAAAGATGCATAACACAAAGAACTATTGTGACTGTGGCCATACAATTATTTGTTGAAATCTCTAAATTACAAACATTTGTTATGCTCTCACTTAAATCGTTTCATTTATTTTTTGCAACAACCATATTAACAGTTGGCTGTTATTATAGGAATATTATAAATTTTTTACAGAAGCCCCACTGAAATGCTGTGTTTCCACTGAACCCTGAATACCGATGGTCCATATCAAGTATGTTTGTAAGTAATTAGATGGCACCCAGAGTACAGCATGTAGTAACTGTCAACACCTTGGGTATGTATTCACTGGTGTGCC
The DNA here is from genome assembly GCA_027563665.1 of Antrozous pallidus. NCBI lineage: Eukaryota > Metazoa > Chordata > Mammalia > Chiroptera > Vespertilionidae > Antrozous > Antrozous pallidus. The sequence goes on along the minus strand of CM050514.1, from coordinate 83,280,420 downwards.
TGTGTGCAAGGCTGCAGCCTCCTGCCCTTACACCCATTTATCACATGGAATGCAATTCCTTCATGTATGCCTTGCCTTTTGTAAAACTTAAAAGTTTTAGAATCATATGGTTCACAAATCGTGTGCCCACACACACACATGTGAACAGGTAAGGGTAAATGACATTTGCATAGTTCCTGATAGCCCACAAATGCTTTCTACTACCATCTTATATAATAAAGAGCTAATATGCTAATCCAGATGACCTTCTGGATGAAGCCAGGGCTGCAAGGGGCTGCGAGGGGCTGTGAGGGCCGAGCCCCTTGCACCAATTTCATGGACTGGGCCTCTAGTTGTCTTATAATTCTTAGCACATTGTTATTACCACTATTTTACAGGTTAGAAAATTGGGACTAAAGGAGTCTAATATCTAATGTTGACAAGGTGGTGGAAGCAAGTAGGACTTGAAGTTTATTTCTCTGACTTGGCAATTATTGGTCAGCCTGCTGTGAGGTGGCTCATTGCATTTGGATTTTCAGAGAGAGACACAGAAGTTGGCCTAGGTCATTGTGGTGATCACGTTAAGCATTTAAAGCAGGAGTGGCCCACTATGTCCCCCAGTCATCTGGCCCCTAATGTTCTGCTCATAAGACTATTTCTCTGCTGTTAAGCCTTGGGAGAGTTCCTGAGCCTTCACTCTTCTCTTTTGGCTGGGAAAGGAAGGTATTTTTCTGGCTTCTGGGTTCTGACTTAAGTATGGACCTCTCCCCAGAATCCTCTGGTTCTCATTTTGTGTGTCCTTTTCTGGATCTACATTTCTGAAACCTATTAAATAAACAAACTTGAAGTGGAATGAATTGCTACTTCATTTTTCTTCATTTTTATATTTATAAAAAGCTTTATACTAAATTCAATAAGAGACATAATTAATATTATATTTTACTGTGGTAAATTCTATTAAAAATTGGGTGCAGGACTTTGGCAAAAATTTTTTTTTGCTTTGTCTGGGAAATTTTAGAATCAATTCAGGGTTACATGGTTGGTTAGTTCTAACAAAGTTGAAGTTGTGAAATTTTCAAAATTTGCTATCTTTGGGAGATTTCTGTTCTAGCATTTGATGAAAAATAAGGGAAATATTAAGATATTTAGAACCAAAATTATTTTATATAATACTGAAAACAAAAAAGGCAAAAATAAAAAGCCTTGTATAGTTAAAAAGGTCACTAAGTTCTGAGTTGAACACCTTGCATGAATAAAGTAGTCTAACTTGTATCCATATATATTTTTTAATCACAGAAAACTGCATGGATGGATGAATTAGCACTATTATAAAGAATGTTATTCTAGTAACTTCCATATTATAGACTTGAATAAACACAATCAATAAGACGTAGCCATAGGCTTTAAATACTCAGAAGTAAATTCTACACATTTGGACTGAAAGCAAAATCACTCTGTGTGGGAAGCCATCTGAAGGAGAACAAATAAAAAGGAAAATTTAAAAATTCTAGGGGAGAAAAATGTATATCAACATAGGGTATGGTATAGACCATACAGGTAAGAGATGTTTATTTCTTCACACTGACACATTTTATTAGGCAAATTTTTAAGTTCACAAGGAAACTGAAAAAGACAGAAGAGCAAGGATGAAAAGAATAGCCTACTATACTAATGTTACCATCCAGTAGAATGTGACTAAATTAATATTATTTCATGGTGATATATATATATATATATATATAATACAATTCAAAATCAAAGATTGAAATGTGTGATATTTGGAAGATATTCATATTTTGGGGACATCAATGGTGTACAAATTCTTCTTCTTTTTTTCACCACTTTGGATGATAGCAAGACAGCATTAAGTATTATCCCTTACCATCAGCTTTTAATGCTGTATTTTGCATTATTTGATATTTGTGTTTTCATTGCCTGAGATTTATTTTAGCTGGTTAATATAATTTTTTTCCTTAGAGTCTTTATAACATTAAGAATAATTTTATTTATTCATCAGAGTGAGGCATTAAACCAACATATTAAACATTTTTAGAAGATGGCAAATTTTGAAAAACACTTAGAGATACTTTTTTATAAATAGCATTATTCATCTATAGTTATAACTGAAAATGTGAGAAAAAGTATTACACCAACAAGTAGAATGACAATCCAGTGTAAAATATTTCCATTTCTTTTAAAAGTGAGACCTTGAGGTCCACTTGAATTCTTGCACTGCCTCCCCTTCCCAGAGCTTCTTTAAATTCTGGCAACTTTTTGCAATTAGGTAATGGAAGTACAATTCCCATTTAGAAAATTATTCTATGAGGTGCCAAATCCAGACTTTATGAAGAAAATACACTACTCTACCTTAAGAAATGATTCTATCATGAAAATAGCACTGACAAATAGCAAAGGGAAATAGGTTATTGAGATTTGACAGCACTCCATTTCAGCAAGAAAATGAGGTATGACTAGTTTGAACCAAATTGCAAACTCTTTATACTATAAAGAATAGTAGCTACTCATTCAATAATGCTGTATGTCTGCTGATGTATCTTTTCATAGCTTTTGGGCTCGAATGCTTATCCAACAGTATGCTATCCCTCCCACTTAAGGAAGGCAAGCAAAGAGATGCATTTGAGTCTCAATTCTAACTCTAACATAGTAACTAGCACTTTTGAGTAATTTAGATACACTCTCTACAACCCCATTTCTACAGCTATAAAATGGAATAATGGCCACGGCCAGTGTGGCCCACCTGGTTAAGCATAGTCCCGTGCACCAAAAGGCTACTGATTTGATTCAGGCCAGGGAATGTGCCTGTGTTGAGGGCTCAATCCCCAGTAGGGAGTGTGCAGAAAGCAGCTATTGATATTTCTCTTTCAAGCCAATGTGTTTTTTTTTCTCTCTCTCTCTCCCTCCAATATCAATTAAAAATATATTTTTAAATGGAATAATGGCCTCTGCCTCCCAGGATTGTTTTTGGGATTATAGAGAATATATATATATTCCAATATAGTCCCAAGCACCCAGGAGGTCTAGGTACACAGTGGTTAAACTTCCTATAAAGTCATACTCTACATGTGCTGCTGGTGGCATGGTTGGCTAGGTCACCTGCTACTGAAAGCCTGAGTGAATGCAGGACACTGTATTTCAGACCAGATGACAAGATAGGTTTCCAGAGCCTGGATGTGTTTGACTATTCTGAACAGTTTATTTAGTCAATTCACTTAAAAAATTAGCTCGTTTCAGAGCTTGGCCCCCAAATCTGGTTTCATGAAATGTTTTATTTTTTAGCCTATGGTTTTAGTCTTACAGAGATAAAGTTAAGAGTCTGCTAGCCCACATTCCCAGCACTTCTGCTTGGCTGAAAGAATCTGCTGTTGTAAAAAACAGAATGTTTGCAATATGACAATATTGGCTTAAATATCTGGACTCTTTTTTTATAATGTGAGCTTGTTCGAGGTACAGTCAGCGTAAGTGGAAAGAATCATTTCACTGCAAGGATTCCCGAGGGTTCGTTTGGAATCACTGAGTCACTGAAGCTCAGGCTGGAAGAAATCATGTGGTCTCATCCACCTGCTTCCTGGCAGGACCACCCACTCTTTTCACAAACTAGAATTTATCATGTCCCTTAAGAGCTGCAGAGGAGGGAGCTCTGGAGGTTTTAAACAATTGTGAAAGACCTTAAACAGAGCACTTAGTTATAGCAGTTCTCACATCTAAATAAAGCAAAAAACAAACACAACAATTCCCATTTCCAATGAATAGTCTATCAATCTTAGTATGTCTGTGAAATAAGCTGCAGTTTATATATTCTCTCCTGTTATTTTTTTCTCCCCTTTTCAACCAGGAGACTTCATTCGTTTATCATTTACTCATTTATTCATTCATTTAACCAATGATTTATGAGTGCCAAAAAAGTGCCAGGCCTAAGACTTGATACGATTTTGGTAAAAACAGAACAGGAGCAAAAGATAAACTTTGTCTTCTAGAATGCAGTCTCATAGAGGAAGAAAGGCATGTAAAAGAATAATAAAAACATGACAAACACTATGATAGAGATATGAAAAATTCTATGAAAGTACAAAGGAGAAAAAAGCAAATTACGAGCTCTGCTGGTGTTTTTTCTCTCTGGAGCTTTTCCTGGAAAAAAGCATATTACATTCAGAAGATAATTCTCCATTCTTCCTTTCTGCAGTTAGAAGCATATTTCACAACACTTTATGTCAGAAACTCTTTCTTCAGGGACATAAGTCCCTTGTGCAGAAGCGAAAGTGGGAAAGGACTCACATCGACTGAGTGGTAAACACAACACCATGAGGTAGTAATTATTTTTCTCGTTTTCCAGATTTTATTCATGAATTTCTGATGGACTGTGTGGGTGCTCAACAAATAGTGTTGAATAGGTGAAAAGGGGAAACCAAGCATCAGAGAGGTTAAGTGACATGCCTGTGGTCACAAAGCTAGTAATTATGATATGTTCTGTGGTCCTTACACAATTCCAAGGCACTTAAGTCATTTTTAGTGATTTTGGATTTAGTTGCAATGAAGAATGTCAGATGATATTTTTCTGTATAAAAGGTCTTCTTATAGTTAGTCAAATTCAGTAGCTTTACTTTTCATTCCAAATAAAGCTGGCATTAAATAGGTGAGAATACATTCCCTGCAGAGAAGTAGTAGTGTCCAATAGTGAGAAGAGTTGGCTCTGGAGTCCAACTCTCTGGGTTCAAATCCCAGCTCCTTTGCTTGTCAGCCACTAACAAACCTTAGTCTTTTTTTTCCTTATAAAATGAGAATAATAATTACATTTGCCTCACAAGGTGCTGATGAAAGGAGAAACAAATGTAATGCCATTAGAGCAGGGCCAGAATATTGAAGACCTTAATACATGTGAGGAATTATTAGTGTCATATCTGTCCCAAGTTTCTAGAGGTGGTGAAGATCTCTCTTAGTGACTTGTTTCAAAGACCCAACCAGGAAATTCTTTAGGTCTAACTCAAAGCACCACCTTCTGCTGTAATCAAAGGTGATTTCCTCGAGTTATAGTCTGAGAAAATATATTACAGCTGGCCTTTCATATTCTTGATGACTTTTACTAAGCCAGCCACACTTCAGACTTTTTGTTTCTAGACTAAATACACTCCCTGGTCAGAAATTCTTTCTACATAAATCCTTCTTTTCTCCCTCTAACCTCCTACTTTTCTTTGGACCCTTATGGATGAAAGCCGTTGGTGTGAAAATTTTGCTTATTAAAAATACAAGAGATTTTTCTTAGAAAATAGAATCTACAATTGCTGACTTAATGTTACAGGAAAATCTCAGCCAGGGATAGGTGAAAAAACAGCTGCTAATGAAGTAACTCAGAGATGAAACTTTCTCTGGATATTAAAAATACACCCCAATACATATTTATGTATCTTTAGCCACAGTAACTTATCTTGTAAATGTGTTGGCCCATTTTTCTTACTGCCCCAAATAGAGATTCTGATTTGGCCATTGTCATGCCAGAAACATATTGAACTTTTTCAACAAATATAAAGCAATTTGCAAAAAAGAACAGAAAAATTCTGGGAAGATCTATAGAGATAGTTGATCCTATCTCTCTCATTTGATAGGTGAACAAGCAAGGCATAGAGAGTTAATGACTTGCTCAAGATCATATGCCATCTTAGTGAGAGTACAGTACTCTGATTTATATTTCAAGGCTCTTTATTTGATATCAAGAACTGCCTTTCATGTTGCTGGTTTCAACAAACTAATTGACTACTATCTACACTAATAAAAGAGGAACATGTAAATTAACCATACATCTGCTACACCCACCAGCCATGCCCACCAGCCAATCAGAAGTGAGTATGCAAATTAACCCAACCAAGATGGCGGCAGCCACAGGTCTGGAGTGAGCAGGAGACTTGGGTTGCCCTGGCAATGGAAGAAGCTAAGCTTCCCACCTGCCCTGGATGGCCCTGGCTTCTGCTCAAGGCTACAAAGTTTCAATTATAGAAGATAAATAAATCCCAGATACTTGCTTCCAACTGGCCCTGGCCTCCATTCAAGGAGGTGCTGAAAAAATAAAGAAAAAAGGAGGGGTTGGGAGCTTGGGTTGCAGGGGGGTTGGGGAGGTGATCAGGCTAGAATGGTATGGCAGTTGTGGGTGATCATGCTGGTGGGGGCTGGAGTTATTGGGGGTAAGCAGACTAGCATGGGGGCCAGTTGGGGGTGAGCAGGACAGTGGGGGGGCAGTTGGGGGCAAGCAGGCCAGTGGGAGGGCAATTGGGGTGAGCAGGCTGGCACGAGGGTTGGGTAAGTTGGAGGTGATCAGGCACTTGGGGGAGCAGTTGGGGGTGAGCAAGCCAGCAGGCAGAGTGGTCAGGGGCAATCAGGCAGCCAGGCAGGCAGGTGAGCGGCTGGAGCCAGCAGTCCCAGATTGTGAGAGGGATTTCCAACTGCCAGTTTAGGTCCAATCCCTGTAAACTGGCAATAGGACATCCTTTGAGGGGTCCCAGATTGGAGAGGGTGCAGGCTGGGCTGAGGAACACCCTCCCTCCCCCCTGTGCATGAATTTCATGCACCAGGCCACCAGTTGATATATAAAATGAAACTGTCTAACAATGAGTTGATTATAATTTCTTCATTTTCTGGGCATGAGAGAGAGCTAATAGTAATATAATCCTACAAAAAGAACATGAGTGGGAAGGTTGCTCCCTCTTTCTCATTTTCTTTGCTATTATACAAATGTCACTTCCCACATGTCTAGCTTCCATCTGGTTTCAACACAGAAAAGGGAAGTTGGTAGTAATATTATTTCGTATTCTTAAACTGACCTCCCTTGGCTTTTACAATTACTTAATTACTGTTTTCAAACATGCCTTGGACTTAGAAGATTGCAAACTTGGCTCTGAAAGAAGTAGTCAGATTCCTAAGGCTATTTTCTTAAGCTCTGAAAGCTTTAGTGAAGTAGTGCATTATTATGTCACATATGGTGCTCATCTTAGTTGACTGCTAGAAGCTGCCGAGTTCTATATCTGTAAGAAATATCCATATGTGGGTAGAGTATGTGTGTCAACATTTATATGAAGAATTATATTCTTTACATATGCTATATATATGTTTTTTAAATATGTTTTTATTAATTTTTCTTTTAGAGAGAGAAGAATGGAGAGGGAGAGAAACATTCATGAAAAAGAAACATTGATCTGCTGCCTCCTATATGCCTCTCACCTGGGATCGAGCCCACAACCGGGGCATGTGCTCTGACCAGGAATTGAACCCACAACCTCTCTGTGCTTGGGACAATACTCAACCAACTGAGCCACACACAGACAGGGCAATTAATTTTTTAAATCTTTCAGTACTTGGAGAATTTTTATTTGTAGTGGAGGGAAAAAATCAAATAGCCTTTAAGTATAAGAGAATCAAACATGAGTCCTAAGGAATTGGTTTTTTGAATAAGTTATCTGGTATTATCTAATGTGACAAGTACTATGCAATAAATTTTTATTATATATGTTCTTGTTTCCAACTACTGCTCCTCAACATTATAATTACTAGTAACTGTTTTGATGGAGAATTTGAACAATTCTGCCACAGATATATTTTTAAATCATATACAAGGGAGAAGTGAACAAGTCTTGAGAGGTGATACAGTTGCAGAAAAACAATGACCTAAAAATGCAGATCTAGTTTATCATCTGGAAGACTTCTGGGGCCCAGTGTGCTTGATTCTCCATAGCCATAGCTTGTCTTGTAGATGAGCATAGTGCTAGCAACATATCCTTCTAGAACAAAAGTGTAAAATACATCTCCTTCCATACTTACCATTGTCTTTCCTTTCTTAAAAGACCTCTCTAGGTCAATGAGAACATTCCATATCAGACACTTAGTTACATGAGGCATTGAGTAAAGTCAGCATGGACAAACAATGGTTGAGAAACAAACGAATGGTTACTTGAGAATTAGCACTGACTAGTGACTCAGTGCTCAACATTTCAGACAAGTTGTTTTGGGAATTGTATGGCCTCAAGCAGTAAAGGCAAACTTGCTCACCCACGTGCTGAAAGCAAGGAAGGTGATAATTTGTTCCTCAGTATAAATGTGTTCCACCACCCCTAGCCACAAGTGGGAGTAAAGGATGGGGCTTTGGCCTAAAGGGTGGAGTCATACTTGTCCCCCTCCTTTTCTTGTAGGGATGTTGGGGAGACCAGTGAGATCATGTCTACAAAGTGGATTGACTGGAATGTGCTCATGTTGTCCAATGTAAATTATGCCAGCAAGATTTTTTTAAATTTTCCTTTTCTTTTCTCAAAACTCTCACAAACCATTGGCAACCTGTACAGATTGTCCCATGTCCTTAAGTTCAAGTCCCTCTGCCAGCACACTCTGGGTAATTCATTTGTGGTCTGTCTGTAAATGGCCAAATCCCAGCTCTTTGTCTTGCCATGGACAGCTGGAGCTATTCTGAGTGAAAAACTGTATGGAAAAATACAAAGGAAGATTTGTGGTTGGCCCTGATGTCTATCAAATTCATATAACGTCATATAATATACAAATTCTCTAGACCTTGCCTGAGATGGTACAGTTGGCCAACTATATCCATAGGTTTCACATTCACAGATGAAACCAACTGGTAATTCAAAATATTTGAAGAAAAATGCCATGGTGTTGCTCATGTGTACTATGTAGTTAGGACTATAATGGTTGCATCTGTATTCAACATGTACAGACCTTTTTCTGTGTCATTATTTCCTAAGCAATACAGTATAGAACCTATTTACATAGCATTTACATTGCACTAGATATTATAAGTAAGCTAGAGATGATTTAAAGTTTAGGGGAGGATATGTCTAGGTTAGATGGTCATTTTATATAAGGGACTTGAGCATCTTAGGGTTAAGATATCTGTAGAGGTCCTAGAACCAATCTCCCATTAGATATTATGGGACAACTATATTCAGAAGTTCTCTTTTAGTTCAAAATCACTTCTCTAGATCCCTCATATATTTTCATGTGAGACACCTTTGGGTATTTCACATGAAGAAGTTATATGATCATATGAAAGATTATGCTTTTAAGAGAGCCAGAAAGACCTCTGACAATCATGAATTAATTTATTTTCTTTTGGTATTCTCCCTCTAAGATATAAAACCAGGTGAAAACCAGAGCTTCCATGGAAAATTTCTTGAAACATATTTCTATTTTCTGATGATATTGGGGAACCACTTGTGAATTTTCAAATAGCCATGACATCTTGCTTTTAAAAATTGTAGCAACTAACAAAAAAGAGTAAAAGCAAGAAATATTTGTATATTGGTTTTCAAAATGATTATTAACAATGTTATATTTATGTGGATTTCAATCTATTTTTAAACAGATTATTACTCAAATTATTACTCTTAAAGTCGTTTGTTCTTTTACAAACCTACTAAACTGATGTTTTTAATGTTATTTTTAATGCAATCTTTTTAAATGTTTCATTTCCTTTTTGTTTAATATTTGTATTAAACAAATTGACTGAATCCAATGGATTTGCTATATGCATTTATTAGTTATAATATTGAATGACAAGATTGTATTTTTTTCCTTTTCAATTCTTATGCTTTTTATTTCTATTTCTTGCCTTACTGCACTGACTAGGACCTCCAGTATAATTTTGAACAAAAATGGTAATAGTGAGGAGCCTGGTCTAGTTCCAAAGACACAGTAAGGGTAATGATTGCTGTAGAACTTTTATAAGTATGCTACTAGATGAAGGAAGTTGCCTTGGTTTGCTAGGCACTTTTATCATTGATGGGTGCTGAATTCTATCAAATGCATTTTCTGAATCTATTGAATTTATTATGTAACTGGAGGCCTGGTGCACAAAATTTGTGCATGGGAGGATCCCTCAGCCCTGAGAGATCAGGCCTAAACCAGCAGTTGGACATCCCTCTTGTAATCTGGAACCACTGGCTCCTAACTGCTCACTTACCTGCCTGCCTGATGACCCCTAACCACTCTGCCTGCCTGCCTGATCTCCTCTAACCACTCTGCCTGTCCAATGCGCCTAACTGCTTGCCTGCCTGCCTGGTCACCCCTAACTGCCTTGGCCCCTGCACTGGAGACCCAATCTTCCCTCACTCTGGCCAGTCGCAGGCACCCAGGATCCTGGGTGGCCTCACCCGGGCTAACTGCAGGCACTTGGGTGGCTTCGCCTGGGCCCTGGCTTTGTCAGGAAGGATGTCCAGAATGATGTCTGGAAGATATCTGGTCTATCTGGTCTAATTAGCATATTATCCTTTTGTTAGTATAGATTTTCTCTTTTTCTGTTAATGTGGTAGTGAATTACAATGATTGATTTTGTATCATATTCCACCCTTGCACTTCTAAAATAATACTGACTTGGTTATGCTAATAATGTTTATGATATTCACATCCATGTGTTTGCTATTTTTCTTTTTTATAAATAACATTTTTGTCAGGTTATACTGGGCTGATAAATAATAGGAAACTGCCCCTTATCCCTTTTTTTCTATTTTCTGAAAGTGTTTGTTAGATTTATTATTTAAATTTGGAATAATTTACTGGTGAAGCTATAGATGTGAAGTTTTCTTTGTGGGAAGTTTTATAAAAATAGGCTCAGTTTCTTTAATATTATCAAATCTTTCAGTCCTATTTTTTTCTGTGTAAATTTGGTACAATTGCATATAAACTGTCATCATTAATGGCATAAATCATTTCATAATATCTTCTAATGACCTTTTAAATGTTGTCTACTATTCCCACAGTAATAATGTCAATTATTATCATCTGTTCTTTCCTTTTTTCTTTTTGTTAATCCTCACCTGAGGAAAATTTCCCATTAATTGTTAGAGTGAGTGGAAGGGAGGAGAGGAGACAGGGAGAGAGAAAAACATCAATTGGTTGCCTTCCACACCCACCAGGGACACAGATCAAGCCTGCAAACGAGGTATGAGGTATGTGCCCTTGATTGGAATTGAACCCAAGATCCTTCAGTCCTCGGGCCAACACTATCTATCCACTGAGCAAAACTGGCTAGGGCTAATAATCTGTTCTTTCAATTTTGTCAAGTCATTTTATATTAGCACATTTATTTATGCCAAAAAAGTGAGATGAACAAATATTGATGTGAATCACATACTCTGATTTCTGTGACATCAAATGTGTACATAAACATAAAACTACTTCTTCAGTCATAGGAGGAGTCAAAATATTATTTTCATTTGTGGATTTAGCAAACTGAGGTTCACTACCAATATCTTATTAATATTTGAAATATCACCTTTCAGCTGCCTTTTTTTCCTGAGATTATTCCAAGGATGAGTTGGTAAACACATTAACTACCTGGATGAAGGCTATGGTGTTCATTTGGGATTAAGGAAAGTTAATTAAAATACACCTGGTCAGACATTTCAACTTCAAGCAAGGTAGCCTTATAAATCTGTTACAAAATTGAGCACCTTCTGCCTCATTAGCTATCAGCTAAGGTTACTTGGTTGAGTAACCTAGTTTGTAGTACTCTTTGCTAGTATATGAAGTGGAGTTAATATGATTTTCCATTTGTGCATCTCTAATGCTTATAGCAAATAAAAAATATTGTATGTAGTGTCCTATATTCTAGGGAACATCCAGAAAGAAGGTCCAAACATATGAATTTGATAGAGGCACTCCTAATTTTATGATTCCTTTCTGGATCAAAAGTAAAGCAGGAAAGAAGCCATATAAAGAAAGGGAGTAAAAGTGTTAGTTTAGTGTTAGCTCTCAGTACCATGTCCACAAGATAGTCAGATCAGCCCCATTATGAAGTCTCAAATCCATCCATTTGAGAAAATGACAGTAGATGGACAGTTCTTCAGACTATGGATAAAATCAGAAAGAATACTCAAAGGGCTTTTCTCCAGTTGTTTTTGGATTGCCTTAATAAGATGCTACATTTTCAAATGGAAAGGACTTCAGAGGTCATTGAGTCTGGTGGCCTAATATTCCCCAAACAAACTGGCACCCAAAGATGAAGCAGCACCTTTAGTGAAGAAACTAATGTCACAGGTGTGTATTGCTTTAAGGAAAACCAGATTGCAAAATTCTAAATATAAAAACTGACAAACAAAAGGGTCATTATTACCTTATAAAGGAATTTTATTAGTCAATAAATAACCCTCTATAGTATTCATTAAGCAACAAATTCTCAATACATTTAAGAATTGATTCAATGCTCAAATATCTGATTTTCAGGCAATTTCAGCAACCCATTTATTGAGGAAAGCAAGGTGCACTGATATTCTTTCTGTGGCTGGCCATTGTGAGCTTAATCACATATCTGAGTTTTTGCCAGAGCACACATGACTTGGGACAATTTATGGCATTTTCCCAGGTGGTGATGTATGTGAATGTTGTTGCTTTGGCTGAACAAAATGTGGGGTCTGAGCTATGCAGCCAGAATAGGAGGGTGAGCCATAAACAGGGGCAGGAGGCCCTTTCATGTCTGAAGCAGTGGCAGGATATTGCCTTCCTTCTTGTCAGCCACACCTTCACAGCTTTTTAAAAAATGGGTACAATACCTTTTATCACAAAGGTATATTAAAAATGAAACAGAAGTTGGGTGGAGTAGAAATACCACAGTCCAAATCCTTTACCTCGGAATTGACAGGGTGGAGTGAGCAAGGCACTCCTTGCCAAGGATGTTTATCTTGGCCCACAGGACCTGCAGGGGCTGTTAGGGCCCGCTCTGGCCACACTGCTAAGAGTTCTTTTGCCTTAACTCCTACCATTTGTAGAGATTTCCTACAAACATTCTCAAAAACAAGTTTTGATTTTAAAAAGGAAGGGTTATTTGGAAAGGCATCCATTCATGAAAAAAAAAAAGGAAGAGATCATGAAATGTGATAGCATAGCATTGTTTCTCTCTGTATACCTCAAGATATTATGCCTTGAGATTTTTCTATAAAACTATGAAATCATTAGGCTTGGTGATAATTAGGAACACTCTCTTAGAGATGCATGTGCGAAGAGCTTCATGGAGATGTGAAATTAATGATAAGAAATATGTACTGAGTTCTGTTTTAAGTTATATATATATATATATATATATATATATATATATATATATATATATATGAATTTAGTCCTTATAACAATCCTATGTGGTAGGCACTATTATCATCACATCATCTCTACTGTCCAGGTCTAAAAACTGAAGTACACAGGGGTTATAAAGCTTGCCAGTGATCACACAACTAGTAGCAAGTGACAGAGACTAAATTAAGCCCAGGCAGTCTGAATTTAGAACTGTAAATCTTAACATGTATACTCTGCTACTTCTTTATAAATGGTACATAAAATGAGACTAAAAACAAAACAAGCAAACAAACTAAACCCCAGCCCTGGCAGATGAGGCTCAGTTGGTTGAAGTGTGTTCGTGCACCAAAAGGTTGCCAGTTCAATTTCCAGTCAGGGTGCATACCTGGGTTTTGGGTTAGATCCCTAGTCAGGGTGCATATAGATGGCAACCGATAGATGTTTCCCTCTCACATTGATGGTGTTTTCTCTCTCTCCTTTCCCTCTCTAAAATCAATAAGTATGTCCTAGGGTGAGGATTTAAAAAAATATATCCCAAACCAACAATTGTCTCAGAATCAAAATGAAATAAAGGCAGGAAAAAAAAAAATAAACAGCAAAAAATACTTTCTCCCAAAATACTGTTTCTCAAAATTTACTTTCATATAATGTTAAGGACTAATAACAAACCATTCAATGAAGTGAATAATAAACCCCTGTTATTTACACCAAAGTAGAAATAACCATTTTAATATATGAAGACATATAAAATGATTTAAAGCAGGAAAAATGAATTAATAACTTTACATTTTCAGAAAATCTATTAAAAAGAAATGTAGAAAACACAAGGGTGGTAGTCTCATAATGGATTTTGAAAGGAAGGATGATGTCCTTAATATCTGAGTCCAAGAATTCATTCAAATTCCCTTTTGGTAGAAAATTCAAGGACTTTTACCCTTAATCAGGAAAGGCAACCAAGCCTTTCTTCCTTATGGTTTGGTGCCAAAGTGAGTGACACTAAATTATGTGCTGTCCTTTCTCCAATATGTAGTAATTTTTATGGACTTAGGACCTTGTGTCATTTTCACTAGAAAGGGTTTGTTAAATGCTAAAATAAAGTTCACAAATAATAGAGTCAACAGAAATAAATGTTTAATTCAAAGAAGTGAGTCTATTTCTTACTTGTAAAACACTACTTCAATAAGATATCTGGCTATAAAAATTCTCAAATCTATTTTTTTTCCAGCTATAAAATTGATTTCTGGAAAGGTTGGCGGACAAACCAGATGTATGAAGCCTATCTTTTAACTGAAAATACATTGTAATGTCAGCTATGATAGAAATTTAAAAATATTAGCTACAAAGCTGAGTTCAAACCAAAGAGAAATATCTAAGTACCAGGAAATACAGGGAATTTGTCATTGTAGTGAGTTGTGGTTGATGCCAAGTGGGCTAGGGTTAGTAGCATTAGATATATGCTTTAGAAGCTAATGTCTAAAGCTCTTTGCACAATTGGGAAATATATCTGGAAATAGTCTGTTCAGGTCATAAAAGGAGCTAGAACAATCTGGTCCAGAGACTGGCCTGGGCTATCACTGAGGATATAGACTGAAATAGGGCACCTGCCCTGGGCCATAAGAGGAGGGACTTATGGAAACTGGAAGTCTAAATATAAGCTGTCTGTAGGACTAGAATCTGAATACCTCAAGTAGAACAGACACACAACCAAGTCTAAGGTAATCTGGACTAGAACTGGTGACATTTGCAGGTCCTCAGCAGAGGACAATGAAGAACTACTCCAAAGGAATGTCCACACCAAGTTGTAATCAGTATAGAGGCAGAAGGAAACTCTCCTTGAAGATGAGCTCACAGACCGAAATGAAAAAGGACCAGCAAAACTCAGCTTAACAGAGAGCTAATTGATTCAATTAATGGGAGAATTCTATTAGATAACTTAAACTACTGATAGAGAATTTTCTAAAGGTAAGTTAAAAATAAGGACAGTAAGAATAGTTAATGATAACAGAGTAAATATATTCATAAGAAAAAGGAGGAAATACTGAAAATGGGGCATATTTAAAAAGAGAACCAACTATAAAAATAAAATATGTTCATTAAAAATGAAAATATACTGTTAAAATATACTGTTAAAATAAAAACTTGAGATGCGCTAAACAAAGGATTAGACTGAAGCATAAGAAGAACACTCAGAATGTAACCCAAAGAGAAAAAAATGGAAAATCTAAGAAGTTAAGGGAACATGAAAGAAAGAGATGAATAGTTCCGATATACAATGGAAGTATCACAATATTCCTTATGAATCAGTTATTTTTTTTACATGAAAGAAGCAATGTCATCTACATGCAATAAATTTAGATATTGAAACAAAGAATATGTTTTCTACCTCTCTTTTCAATAGCTTTTCTGAAAATGTGCATTTTACTTATTTTACCTGCCTGAGCTGTGAAGCCTCCCAGGTTTCACCAGTGTTAGATTACTGTGTCTTTTCTTTTACAAAGCTCTTTGGCTCTAAGGTGGATCACTTCATATAATTCAATAAAAGTGTTCTATGGAGCCCAGCTGGCGTGGCTCAGTGATTGAGTGCTCACCTGTGAACCAGGAGGTTGTGGTTTGATCCCCAATCAGGGTACATGCCTAGGCTGCAGTCTCAATCCCCAGTGAGGGGCATGCAGGAGGCAGCCAATCAATTATTCTCTTTCATCATTTATGTTTCTATCTCTCTCTCCCTCTCCCTTCCTCTCTAAAATCAATACAATAAAAATATATTTTAAGAAAGTGTTCTGTGAAGATAAATCAAGTGAATAACTAAAGTTCTCCCAAGTCCCCTTTTTTCCTTTTGTAGCAGTTTTGGGAGAGTTAGTGTAGATAATTGAGTACTTCTCTCAAAAATTCGTGTACATAATCAAGAGCTTTAAGTTTTCTACCTTAGATAATCCTCTCCTCAAAAGAATTAAAAAAATGTTTCTGAATCTCAAAGCATCTAAAGAATTGTCATTTCTGCAAGACTTTCAGTGTTTTATCATATACATCTTAGTTATTTTATTTTTTTCATATTTAAAAATAATTGCACTCCTATTTCTTTGACATATTTCTTCCCAGTGGTTCATGCTCCATATTCTTTAAAAATGTTTTTACTCAAGAATTTTGGTACTGTTGCAGATCTGTAGAGAATTAATAGAAATGAATATACTTTTTTGCTACCCCCCCACCCCCCATCCACACACACCAGGAAAGACAGGAATATCTTGGCTGAGGAAAGAAAGAAGGCAAAGATCCAGCATCCAAAGAGGCAATGAAAGAGGATGTTCTCACTGATAACCCCTAATAGTCCTCCATTGTTTTCTCTCCAAAAGCTGATTACAGCTAGGTTTACCCATTACCATAGGATAACAGAACGACTAAATTTGACCAGTGTTAGATCTGACACTATATGAACGGAAGAAGCATACATGTGTAGTTTTCCTTTAATATATTTCCTACAACCATACCTGACATACAAGAAGAAATTACCATTATTATTCAAGTTCATTTTTGGTTCATAAAATTTCTTATATGTGTCATTTAGGTAATTACTGCAATGTCAGAGTGGTATTTCCTTGTTTTGTTGTTTTCACATCACTTAAAAAAATAAGTTCTTCAGCTGAAATATAAAATTGTATATATTTCACAACAAGGCAAAAAAGCTAAATCTGATGTAAATATATAAAATATAAACCATTTGTTATCTTGGGTCCTACGAATGATGTATTGCATATGTTTTTGAGACAGAAATTAAACAGGATATGGTGAGCACAAGATGGTCTTTAGCCAATAGCTAGCAGGAAACTTAAGACCATAGCCTAATAGGCCAACCACCACCTGAGCTTGAAAGAGAATTCTTCTCCAGTTGACTTTCAGGTGAGCCTTTAAGGCTGGCTGACACCTTGACTGCAGCCTTATGAGAGATCCTGAAGCAGAGGTCCCAGCTAAATTATGCCCAATTCCTTACCCATAAAGCTGTTAGATTATAAATGTATATATCTTTAAGGTGGTAAGTTTGTGAGTCATTTATTAAATACAAATCTACTTATCAATTTATTTATTTTACACTTCCATTGAATTATAATCTTTAGACTGGACACCCTGCATTCACTTTTGTATAATCAGAACCTAACACTATGGATGAAATATAGTAGCTGCTTAATAAATATTGTTTGAATAGTGTGAGAGTAAAGCAAGTTCACTAGCTTCCTGGCACCAACTTTATGAGCTTTGTTTTAAGTTCTGAGTCTCAAGTTTTCTTACATGAAAACTTAGAGGGTTTAGATTTAATGAATATAGCTCAACTCAGCCGAAGCAATTTTCATATCTCAGTTTTTCTTTTAAGAAGTATTAATGATATGGGAGACACTAATGATATTAATGGTATGTGTAATATATTTTATTAGATGACTTGATCTTCAGTGTACTTCTCTGTTCAGGTATCTTTTAACTCTGATGTGTAAAAAGTAGTTATGGCAAAATTGTGTGACTTCAAATTTTAGAAATGATGACTCTACTTTAAAAAAATCTTATTGGGCTAAATAGTGAGAACACAAAAACTGGAATAAATTTATAAAAAATTAAAATAAGTTTTCAAAATAACATTTGATGACATGTAGCATGACATTTAACAGCTTTCTTAATTAAGTGGACTAAAACCCAGATAACACAATTATAGACAGGAATTTCTTTTTCCATGCTGACAGGAAACATTTGTTTTGTTTTAGCCAGACGTTTTTAAAAAATGCTATTTATAATAGTTTTGCCAAAGTGGAAAAAAAAAGAGGCCTACAAATTCTCATTCATTTCTAATTTTTTAAAAATTTTCTGTACTATCTTTTCAAATGTTTTTTCTTTCACTGAGTATTTAGCTGATAGGAAAAGTATAATTCACTCCAAAGACTGATGGATAAGACATTGTTCATTTTCTGGGCCAGCACATATGGAGAAAATAATTGTAATTAAACACATTGAATATTTCTTGATGAAATCAGTTATCTGTCAGTTGGAGCTACCTTTCCTTCCTCTCCACCCTCTTCCTTTTAAGTGTTATTTCTCAAGGCCAAAAAACCCAGGCACAGCTGACAGAATCTTTGTTGTTTAAAAGAAGAGAGGATGTTAAACACTTTTGTTTTATGTAAGACTTGGGTTTCCCATCTATCTGTCTATAGGCATTTCTTTCCTTCTTCTTTTAATTTGTACCGACATTGAAACACTGATTGAAAGAAAGAATTAACTTGCCAGGTGGTCTCTCAATACAATATTTTTCTATCTCCCCTTAAGCACATCCTGTCCTATTATTTTCCATCATAAGAAAGATAGGAAACAATGATCAAATTAACTCTCAAGTACTAACAATAATTAGAATAGGAGGGAGTCACATTAACTAGAGGAAAAACATCCTCCAATTTTACACAATAGGTCTTCTGAGGGAGGTTGTGTAATCTCTATTTGGGAGAATCTTTAAGAAGAAAACCATTTATATAGGTAGCATGCTTTTGCTAGAAGTTAAAGAAGATAAAACTTCCTGCTTTTTCTTTTTTCCTTCACCATAACAGCACAAACTTAATTAAAGAATATTAAGGCATACAATGCTTGCTATGCATATAGTCAGCAATAATAATTGACCCAATGATACTTCTTGCATTGAAATAAAATAGTTCCATGGCTCAGAACATAGTTGAGGGAAGCTCAGAGCTCATTTAGGTGATAGCATACGGCAGCTATTAGAACTAGGGTTTTGGTACTAAATAAACGAAGGTTTCGATTGAAGTTCTGTAATCAGGGACCAAACCATATGCTGTGCAAGTTACTTAACCTTACTGAATCTGTTTCTTCTACAAAATTCAGAGTTATCATGAATACAAATAAAAGATGATAAATCCTATCCATACAATCTGGTGTAGAATATACTACAAATTAGCCTGAACTTAAATTGACAGAGAGGAAAATGAAAACTAGATGTTAAGACTTAAGAATGATATGTAGTTAGTTATAGAACTTTTGATGCAACAAAGGGGATTTCTTCCATAATGTTTTGTCTTACCCCCATTTTTCCATTTAATTGCCATAACATTGCATTTGTCTGAGGAAAGTAGATGTTGTCCCTTATTAGAGAGCAAGAAAAGTACAGAGAGGGAAATTGTTTTAAATAAGAATGTGATTCACATTTCAATGAAAAATTGAAACCAATAAAATTAGATTAACCCTCTCTCCCCACAATAACTTTTTACACTAATCTGAGTTTTTGTTCTCTGAATGCATTTATGACAGAGGGACCTATCCAATGTATTCATTTAAGATCCAGAAAAAGTTGATGAAATTGTGTGAAAGTGAAACCACAGGGACTTCCCCAATCATTTATCTAAATTGTGGCAGAGGGAAAACCCTTTGATAAGGCCCATGTAAGAATTGAACCCCAAGGAAGAGAACTCTGAAACATCTGTAATTTGTGGCAATTTCTGGCCATTTTGGGATTCTAAGAGCTCATAATACATTTTGATGCCCAAAGAGCTTTTAGCAAATAGAGATTCATTATCAAATATTTCTGTTTTTAATGCCTCTTAAGCATGAGTTTTATTTTTAAAATGTTTTCCCTGTTCTTTTCTCATATAGAAGATTTTCTCCCATATGATTGGAGCACTGTAGGACCCAACTTTGAACCCTGTGAAATTTCAGAGTGGGGTTTAGAAAGATTTGCATGGATCTGAAGTCTCTGTGATTTCATCCAAGGTTAATGAGATGACACTCACAAGCTTCTTTAAGCAGGTTTCAGTTCGATATTTCAAATTTCTGGTCAACTTCTCAAATCCTGGATCCAGAATGTAATGTGTTTATTGAATATTTTCATCACTGCTTACAGAAGAAGGCACTATGCTAGACCCTGACAGAGATGGGAATCCAAAGGGCAGCCAATCTTCATGAAAGGAAATATCAGGAAACACTGGTATTTAACAGTGGATATTTATGTGTTAAATAAAACTCAAAGGAAAGCACTTACAATGAAAGAAAGAAAGGAAGGAAGGAAGAAAGGAAGAAAGAAAGAAAGAAAGAAAGAAAGAAAGAAAGAAAGAAAAAGAAAGAAAGAAAGGAAGAAAGAAAGAAAGAAAGGAAGGAAGGAAGAAAGGAAGAAAGAAAGAAAGAAAGAAAGAAAAAGAAAAAGAAAGGAAGAAAGAAAGAAAGAAAGGAAGGAAGGAAGAAAGGAAGAAAGAAAGAAAGAAAGAAAGAAAGAAAAAGAAAGAAAGAAAGGAAGAAAGAAAGAAAGAAAAGAAGGAAGGAAGAAAGAACAGTCAATCTTTTCTGTAGCACAAATAACAGGATGTTAATGGAATATTTCTTGTTGTGCTTCAATAGATGTATAGGGTCTCAGAAAGAAGGTAAATTTAAGTAGATTTGCCAATTGTACCTGACACTTCAAATGTGGTTTTACGAGGAGAACCCTGAAGTAGCAGACCTGTGGCAACCAAACTTAATGTTTCTTTTCCTCCTCCAACCCCTCTACCCTACACTATCTGAGAAAATACAAGAATATGGGGAGAGTGGAGGAGTCAATGCTTTTGGTGAATAGTATTTCCTGTGGGGAGGCAGTTGGTAGCTACTTCCCAAAGCCAAGTTATTGGCTGAGGGCAAAAAGATAGGGCTCTAAGAACCCCTTATAAAAGTTAAGGATGCCTGCAAGAAGGGGAACCTGGCACCTGCTCCTTGACTTTCCAATCTGAGAAATAGCAATACTGAGGATCGTTGGTGGAGGTCGGGGGGCCACCAAATAGCAACCAGTGAAGATGCTTAAGTCAATGGATAAAGCACTTCAACTATAGCAGGTTAAGTAAAACAAACACAGCTGGTCTATTTCTTCTCCCTCCTCCCATCCCAAATACTTAAAGAACAGGCCTCCACAGAGGGGAAGTGAGAAAAAGGGTGTTAAAACCAGAGCCAAGACAAGCTCAGCATCCCTAACAGGGTGCTGAGCTGGGAGGAGAAGTGAAACAGTGGAGGGAGAGAGAAAAGATTTACAGGAGATTTGAGGTTGAACTGGTTTGAGCCTTCAGTTGCTAAAAAGTGACCAGGAAGATTCTGAATCTATTCAAGATGTCATTAAGGACAGCCAAACCTGATTCAGTCAAGCCAATCTGAAAGTTGCCATTAGAGAAAAATAACCTTGATTTTACATTCATTCATTTGTTCAATAAATAGTAGTTGAAGGCCTACATTGTGCCTGACACTGTTCCAGGCCTTGGACATACAGTACACAGGGAATAAAGTCCCTGTTCTTTAGAGCTTACATTCAAGTGGGACAAAGGCAACAAACAGACAACAGCATGATTGCACACTGAATTCTACATAATCATATCCTTCCTATGGTGGAGAATGTACATATAACATTCATTCAATGGAATAGGATTCTACTTAGATCCCATGGATAGACTCCACTCTGAGGTTGCTGCTATATTCAGTGAGTAATTGGTACCAAGGGGTAGGCTTTTTGTTTGTTGTTTGTTTTAAGTAGGATTTCATTCATTCATTTATTTACTAGAGGCCTGGTGCATGAAAATTCATACACTGGAGGGGGATGGTTCTCTCACAATCTGGGAGCCCTCAGGGGCAGGAGGCAACCTGGCAATCAGGGGATGACAACACCCCCATCACACCTCTGCTGCTGCCACTGCCAGCAGCTCAAGCCTTAGCCAGCCCTGGGCAACTGGGCAGCTGCTATCTGAGGTTTGTCTGTGCCTCCAGCCAGCTCTGGGCAGCTGGGGGGCTGAGGAGACTGGAAGCCGCCATCTTGTGGCTGTGGGTGCCACCATCTTTGAGGACATGGCCTTCAATTAGCATATTCCCTTCTTATTGGCTGTGGGTGCCTCTATCTTTGAGGGCATGGCTGTCAATTAGCATATTCCCTGTTTATTGGCCATGGGTATTGCTATCTTTGAGGGTGGGACAGTCAATTAGCATATTTCCTTCTTATTGGCTGTGGGTGCTGTCATCTTTGAGAAGGCATAAGGGTCAATTAGCATATCTCCTCTTGATTAGATAGAATTTTTGAACCTCCAAATCAATGAATTGTGATATTGGGATGAAATGTCCATTGTATTCAGAAAATTGTTGTAGAATCTATAGGAATAGCAGAACTATGAAAAAAATTCAAACTAATTATCTTTTCTTAGATGTATGGGGAAATTCTAAAAAAATATTTTAGATTTTAACAACTTCCAAAAAACCTAGATTTTTATAACTTCCAAAGAAACCTGGCTTTCGTAAGAGTTCAAGGTGGGTCCCTTTCAATGGGGGAAAAATAGTCTCACCATCTACATCCCTTTCTTACCAAGCTTGCTTCCTCTAGTGTAGACTTGTCATGATTTCAGAAGTCAATCATAAGAGAAAAAAATGACAGTGGGCATTGCTGGAAAATAAGATTTAAATGTCAAAGAAGTCAAATATTAGCTTACACTGGGATCTGGTAAATTTATATGGCTTTCTGCAGTGAAAAGACAAGCCAAAACATCACCACCTTGATTAGAATTCCTTGAAAACAAAACCAACCTTGTGTTTGCTTGAACTCTGCAGGCCAACATTAAGAAACATTATGAGGACAAGAAAGA
This sequence comes from Antrozous pallidus, assembly GCA_027563665.1. Classification (NCBI taxonomy): domain Eukaryota; kingdom Metazoa; phylum Chordata; class Mammalia; order Chiroptera; family Vespertilionidae; genus Antrozous; species Antrozous pallidus. Next base: position 83,257,747 of record CM050514.1, on the reverse strand, counting down.
GAATTCTGAGGGGACTTAGAGACAACAGAAAACAGATATGATGCCTATTACTTGTGCTGTGCTTAAGTGGAACTAATAAACATACTCTTGGAAGTATACTCTTCAAATGGACACTTTGAGGTTGATGTAATAATGGTCAATAAAAGCAATGAATGGGCTATGCTAGATGTTGACTCTGATGAGGAATGGTAAGTGTTTCTCTTATTCTCAGCACTTGTGATCAAATGTTGAAACCCTTTTTCACCTAGCCTGGGCAGAGTGGATTCTTTTACCTAGAGTGAAAACATGGCATCATCCAGGAATTTGAAAAATGCCTCCCAGTCAGAAATACCATTATTTCTCTTCTATGAGTAGCTACACCATTGGGCCTTGGTTACTTCTTGTCCAAGTTATGCCCCTCCCCGGCAGGCACAGATGCAAATGAGAGACAGACTTTTGGAAAGCCAGTAGGGTAGTGGTCAAAATGATCTAACTCAGGATTTCAAAGCCGAGTTGATGCCATGCTGTGAGGAGAAGCCTTTGGAAAACGTTTATGTCTGAGTAAGAGGAGCCCAAACTCAGAGAGCTAGGCTTCCCTGAGCACCTGGAATTTTTTCACGTGATATTTCACATTGTCTTGTAATTAATTACAAGTTTTCTTGACCTCCTTCAACTGGATAGAGACCTTGTTTATTTTGCTGATCAATGAAACCCAGGGCCTGCTGTAGTTCTGACTCATAGTGGGTACTTATTATTTCCTAATTGAATGGACAAGTGACACAGCTCTGGAGAGTGACGGGTTTGTGGGGTTCAGCTGTGTCTGTTGTGTGGTTCTGTGGTGGAAACTGTCATTCCCATAGCAGTAGTGGAGGGTGACATAGACAATTTGCAGAAGCAGAATCGAGCTGTCTGATCATGTAATCCCTATATGCTGTCCTTTAAGCATACAGCTCAGGCCAATGGCTTCTGTGTCCAGATCTTTGTCTAAAAAAAGTGATGTTTGGCTATTTATAGACTCAAATTTTGTTGTGATGCGTGGAATACATCTATAAGCCAGATATTATCAAACATAGACCAAGAGACAGCATATCTGAAATTTACAGAACTATTTAAAGACACCAATGCAAATGCCAGTGTGGTTAAGAACCTGGTGACATGGCCAGCGAGTGCCAGAAATGCAGCTCCATTAGGCTTTCTGGACTCCAACTGCAGTGCCATTTCTACTCTGTCAATGACTCCCAATGCCTTTTCTGGGGGAAGGGGACATATAAAATATTGCTGGTTTGCACATTGACATCTGAAAAGTATTCCAACAATTTTGGATTGCTTAATTGTTGTAGTTCCTACTTCTCTCCAATGCTGCCTACTATCTACCTTAATGGACTCCTGTAAGACACCTTAAAAGCTTTTCAGTTGCTTTCTTAAATTTGTAATAGCGATAGATGCTTGTTGAATATTTTTCTTTTTAATTTTTTTATTCATCCAGTTTAGAGTGAGAGGAAGAGAGAGAGAGAGAGAGAGAGAGAGAGAGAGAGAGAGAGAGAGAGAGAGAGAGAGAGAAACATTGATCTGTCATTACACTCATTTATGCATTCATTAGTTGATTCTTGTATGTGCCCTGACTGAGGATCAAACCACCCCTGAGTATATCTGAATGATACTCTAACCAATTCAGGTACTGGGCCAGGCCAGAACATTTTTCAATCAATTCAAAAGTTTGGAGATAAAAAGCATAAGTACTAACCACTCAACCTCCTCACTCCCCACCATTTCCCAAGGGGTAATCCCAATAAACAGTTTTGTGTGTACCAGCGTTTTACATATTCATAGATGCATATACCCACATATGTACATATATGCATATGTACATGCATATAGCTTTTTCAATTAGAAAAAATGAGATAATTGTTATGGGTTGAATTGTTCACCCTTAGCCCCATTCAAATGTTAAATTCCTAACCCTTAACACCTTAGAATATGACTTTATTTGGATAAGGTTGCTGCAGATGTAATTCATTAAGATGAAGTCATACTAAAGAAGGGTGGACTCCTAATCAAATATGATTAGGGGTCCTTATAAAAAGGGGAATTTAGACACAGAGATAAACCATGCACATAGAGAACATTATGTGAAGAAACATGGAGAGATTGGGATAATGCATCATCTACAAACCAAGGAATGACAAAAAATGCCAGGAAACCCATGAGAAGTTGGTAGAGAGATATGAAACTGACATCTTGGTCTTCTTGCTGCCAGAACTGTGAAACAATAAATTTCTATTTTTCTAGGTTACCTAATTTGTAGTATTTTGTTATGGTAGCCCTAACTAACTAATAATATAGTCATTATAAGGATGTTGTTCTGAAAATTGCCTTTTTTAACTCAAAATATATATCTTTCTAAGTCAATACATGCATTAATACAACATTTTTAATTGTTGCATGGAATCTTATTCAACAGCTAGTTCTCATTTTAAAAACTTGCATATTTTCACTATTACTGCAAGTAGCACCATTATTTTTTTTAATGTGGTAAAACACACATAATGTAAAATGTACCATCTTAACCATTTTTTAAAAAATTCTTTATTCTTGAAAGTGTTACATATTTCACCTTTTTTCCTCTTTGACCTTTTCCATCACTCTCACCTCCCAGCACATGCCCTCTCCTCCCTGGTGTCTGTCCATTGGTTATGCTTTTATGCATGCATATAAGTACTTTGGTTGATCTCTCTCACTTACTCTCACCCTCCCCTACCTTCCCTCTGAGGTTTGATAGTCTGATGGATGCTTCTATGTCTCTAGATCTATTTTTGTTCATCAGTTTATATTAATCGTTACATTCCACAAATCAGTGAGATCATGTGATACTTATCTTTCTCTGACTGACTTATTTCACTGAGCATAATGCTCTCCAGACCCATCCATACTGTTGCAAATCCATCTTAATAATTTTTAAGTGTACAGTTTGTACTGTAAAGTACATTCACATTTTTGTGCAATCTCCAGAATTCTTTTCATCTGGAAAAATTGTCATTCTATACTCATTAAACAACTTTGCCATTCCCTTCTCCCCTCAGCTCCTGGCAACCACCATTCTATGGTACTTTCTGTCTATGTGAATTTAACTATTCTAGGTACCTCATATAAGTGAAGTCATACAAATATTTGTCTTTTGTGCCTGGCTTGTCTTGTTTAGTATAATGCCCTCAAGTTTCACCCAAGTTTTGACAGTTGTAAGAATTGTATTTGTTTTAAAGGATGAATAATATCCCATTATACGTATGTGTAGACCATATTTTGTCTATCCATCCATTCATCTATCAATGGAAAGTTAACTTGCTTCTACCTTTTGGCTATTGTGAATAATGCTGCTATTGAACATAGTTGTACAAATATACTTTTGAGCCCATACTTTTAGTTCTTTTGGATATATACTCAGAAGTGGAATTTCTGGGTCACGTGATACTTCTATTTTAGATTTTTTTGTAAAACCGCCATACTGTTTCCCATAGTGGGTATGTCGTTTTATATTCCTACCAACAGTGCACAGGGTTCCAATTTCTCCATATTCTCACCATTTTTTTTTTGTGTGTGTGTGCTTTAAATGGTCATCATCCTAATGGGTGTGAGGCTATATCTTATTGTGGCTTTTACTTGCTTTTCCTTAATAATTATGATTCTATGCATCTTTTCATGTACTTGTTGGCCATTTGTATATCATTGGAGAAATGTCTATTCAAGTCCTTTGTCCATTTTAAAAATTGGGTTGTTTATTTTGTTGTTGTTGTTGAGCTGTAGGAGTTCTCTGGATATTAACTCCTTATCAGATATCTGATTTGCAAATATTTTCTCCAGTTCCATAGGTTGCCTTTTTACTTTATTGACTGTGTTCCTAAAGGATGTTCTTATACCCTAATACAAACATATGAGTACTAAAGGCCTAGTGCACGAATTTGTGCATGGGTGGAGTTCCTCAGGGTGGCCTGTGGGGATTGGGCCTTAGTTACCACCCCCAGGCTTGCAGTCCCAGCTTATGCTCCCAGCCTCACAGCCCTAAGCCTTGTCTGGCACTCTGCGTGATCTGGCACTGCCTCCTCACCTGTTCCACCATCCTGACCCCTCAGTGCCTGGGAGCTGGGCGGTGACCCCGCCCCACTGCCACCACTACTAGTTGCCATCTGCGGGGCAATTGGCAGAGTGATCGGGCCCCTGCTCACACCCACTTTTGGCCTGGCAGTGTCTGCTCACTTGCTCCACCATCCCGCCAAGATCCTGCTCTCATCAAGGCTCATCAGGGCTGGCAGTGCCTCCATTGCCACTTGCTGCCAGCACCATGTTGCCAATGCCCAACATGTTCTTCCCTGCCCCCTGGTGAGCACATGTCATAGCAAGTGGTAGAACTCACAGCTGAATTGCCGGTCAAACAATTTGCATATTAAGTATATATATATATTTCTGTAAGATAAATTCTCTGGGAGGAATTCCTAATTAAACTTTCAAAAGTTGTGCCAATTTAGACTTTTATCAATAGTGTATGACCATTCTCCCATCTCCATTCCTTTGTTAGCATTGCATAAGAGATATATTATAAAAATTGACATAGGCATTGAAAAGGATATTTTTATACACCACCATTATTTTCTTCAAACAGTAAAAGTCTGTTACATCATGGTTAGCTATTAAATTAATTTTGGTCAAATCATGTTCCCCTGGACCTTTAACACATTCATACAGTGAAAACCTATAACTCAGAAATTGGTTCTGCCCTCAGCCTTAGGGTAAAATGCTTTTACTCTTTCTACTAAAAGCTCTATAATTAGTTCTTTTACATCAAGTGATTTATTCTAATGAATGGTGCCATTTTATAAATTGAGTAAATAAATCCACTCCAATTCTTAGCTGGAGAAATTATAGGAGAAGCCAGCATACCAGAATGTCCAGTCTATGCCAAGGATTCATTCTCTCAGCATAGAATTTTTCCCATTGCCAGCCCCTATGTGCTGGACTTAAAAAGCAGTGCAACTGGAATATCTGACATTGGGAAGTGAGGGGCAACAGTGTCCCACAGATTTGGTGGGGGTTGTGTCATGACAATCAAGAAAAGGACCTGGCCCATGAGGACATATTGTGGGTATATTTTAAAACATGATTATAGGAAGATAATCAATTTTTTTAGGTCTTGGGACCAGGATGGGACAAAAGCAATGAAGTTCTCACCCTTAAACCATAACACCTGTATAAAGGCAGATGAGGTTCCCATACTAACATTAGGGAGGTCATGCAAAGCCACTATGTCCTCACACATTTCCTCTTCTTTCCCTGCTGGGACTTTCTGCATAGAGCACTTGTGAAGGATGAACCATGCTTTGGATGAGCACTGATTGTTCTGTGTAATTCTGGGTTGGAACATACATGTTTCACTCTTCCTAATATCCTCGATTGCAGTTTATTAAAAACCAGAGAAGTGGGGCCTGGTGCTTCCATGCTGCCTTTTTTGGTTTATTGGCACTATTTGCTTGTAAAAATATGTTTTCAATTACACTTAAAACATTTGGTTTGAATGACTTTGGGAAAGTCAGAGGTATTGTTTTTCCTGCCCACATCACATATGTTCTGATTTATTAGGGACTTACAATGCAATGTGCAATGATATCAAATGGCCAGTGATAGAACAGAGTCCTGGGAGGAAGGTGCAGAGTAATTTTAAGCTATAAATAATAGAGGAGTAACAAAAAATCGGTATTTATTCTGGACTTGTTGTGAGCATGACAGATTATGGGCATGACCATAAATGACAAAACTATATGTGAAACCCAATGGGAAAATATGAGACTTCTTGGAACACAAGATCAAAACAGGAAATGTTGGTTTGAGGTGAACCTCTTTTTCTCAGATAGAACTTTCTAGATTTTTTTCCAGTCAGCCATATCTCATTATTTTTCTTTGACAATAATGCAAAATTGGAAAGACTTTAAAACCACAGGCTCAGTGGGGCCTAAAGGGGACATTTTTGCTTTCCTCAGAGAAGTAATAGCTGACACCAAATTCTTCATAGTTATTATTATTAGAATTTTTGTCCAGGCCTTGGATGAGAAAATATTGCTTTATTGAATGCTGGTTAATATTCATATGTCCAGACAGAATGCATATATGGAATATACTGGCAGGAGAAGGGAGGCCACAGTGAAAAGTTAAGTGACAGTTTTGACTAAAGTGCCATGAAAGTATCCCCCCCTCACACCTCACACTCCCATACGCATGACCCTGGTGAGAACTTCTAAGGGCCAACCACGAATCAGTTATGCATTATCCATAAGTCATGCATCATATATAGAGCAACAGGGGCCTCACAGTGCTGAACTAGCCACCATCAGGGAAGGATATTTCTTCCTACTGTTTCTTTCTACTTAACCAGATATTGTGGTTGTCCCCATTTGCAACCTAGGACCTTAGTTGCTTATGTATCACCTGAGATGCTGGTTAAAAGTGCAGATTTTAGGCCAGAGTTCAACTGTGAGATTCTACTTCATTAGGACTAGTTGGGGATGGGGAATCACAATGCAGTCTGTACTTGGACCAAACTATGACACACTCTGGGAAACTCTGCCCAGGATGAGCGTGAGGGGACTGGACTGGATGTTGTCAGAATTATTTTTTTGTTGTTGGCATGATTGCTAAGGGCCTGTCTTAGACCTTCCTTCATGCCTCTCATTGTTGGTGGCTAAAGACTTCTTGATTTTGGACTTCTTTGGCCAGACTTGTTACCATTCACTTTTTCTGGTCAATCCTTGGATCTGTTACTTTGTCTCTGTTATCTGTGCTTCTCTGATGATCAATGGCGCATCCTCTATTTCTTCTATTCAACCAATACTAAGAACCTGTACTTGGTTTCAGGCTCGGTGCTAGGGACGCATTGCTTAGTAAGACAGATATAATTTAGGTTATTGTGGGATCAGCAGCAGATACAGTCAGTTAATTAAAACAGCTATAGTGAGAGTGTTAGATGTTGCAAAGGGAAATGGGGCAATGGGATCCAGTCCAGGTGGTATAGCAAGGAATAGATCTGGAAAGAGATGGACAGGCCCAGACCAAGTGTTGTAAATCCTTGCCATTACACCTTGTGTCACCAACTCCACTCCACACTATGGGAACCTGTAACCTTTCAGTTCCCCGGGAGAACCAACTGAGCCACATGGTTGAGTCACAGTCCAGTCTGTACTGAGAAAGAAGGCTACAGCTGCGATGGGCAGATGGTACAAGTGATTCAGAGTGAAGTTCAGTAGGTAGGGGAGATGGTACAAAAAGCACCCAAAGAATATGTGAGGAAAGAAACTTAGGAAGAGAAATACCTCTTCCACTGCAACAGGGGAAAAGGAGCAAAGGATAGAGTGGCCTGCAGGGAATATGTACATAGTGACAGTAAGTTGAGGATGTTTTTATAGAAATTTCCTGCCAGGGATAAAAAAAGTGACACTTGAAATGGCTTAGAGTACTTTAGATAATGAGAGTTTCTCACTCGGATAAATTCTTTGAGTGATATGTAGGATAAGTGAGGGACTCAATCTTATCAGCCAAAAAATCACAGTAATTACTTAAAAGAAAACTCCGCCCCCCCCCAGATTGTGACTGTCTTTAACATTTAAAACAAACAAACAAACAAAAAACAACTATAAAATATTAAGAAATCAGGGACATACTAGGTCTTACAAATAAATGAAAGCGAGTGAAAACCCTTTGTACACTATGAAGTTGTATGGCTATATTAGATATGACAGACTGCAGGAAAGCAACATCTAGAACAACAAAAAGCATGACGTCTGCTCAATCTTAGGATGTAATAATGGCTTTCGTATCAGAAATCTCTCAGTGAAGACTCTGAGGGCATCTTTGGCTTTCTGAACCATGTTAGACATTTTCCTCCCAAAGAAAGATGGAGCCAGCTGTTTGAGGCACAGAGCTATACCAGTTTCCTATTTGTACTAAAAGCAAGATTAAACTGAGAAACCATCTTAAGAAAAGAAAAAAAAAAAAGAAACCAACTCACTATTTCATTGAGGTAAAGTTCAGCTCCTTCTTTTGTCAGAAAGTTCTAACAACAGAGAAGGGCTTCCATGGGGACTGCCTGTCCAAGCAGACTTTCCTCACAAATGCACAGCTCCGGACAGATTTGGAATGTGCCATTCTTTCTGCAAAACGTTTTTCCACTCTTGGCCTTCCAAAACCCATAGTTCAAAGCTTCACTACTACTTTTTTCTGTGGGAGCAAATTGACCACAACACTATTAGAAAAAGACGTGAGTCAGTATGTTTGGCTCTTTGTTTCTTTGTGGTGTTCTCTGGAAAGAAAATATTGTAAGGAAAGAAAAGCAGGGAAAGAAAGACTGACTTCCTTTGCATCTTTTCCTTCAGGGGTGTTTGCTTAAAGAATAATAACCCCAAAACAGGCCATTATTGAGATTTATATTAAGTATTTCCAACTTTTGAAACAGGAACAAAGTCCACCATGCCCTTGTGAGGTAAGCTTTTGTTTTTCTCATTATACAAATAGATAAATTGAGTCATTGAACAGTGAGGTAATTTCCCTGGTCTCAGATGCATTAGATGAAAAGAAAGCATGAACTTAAGGTTTTGGATTCCAGGTACCCCCTTTGTTCATGTTTTTATTGGAAGCCAACAATCAAAATGTTAATAATCAGTATGTTAGGGAGATGAGATTTTCTAGCTTACCAGAAATTCTACATCATATAATGGAGACATAAAATTGACTGTTGAACACTAGTTTGAACTGTGAAGATCCACTTACATGTAAATTTTCCCCCTGTACTCTTTTGATCAGTGAGTGATCTGGGGGGCCAACTGCATGCATGGTTCTAGACCATTTTATATAGGGGACTTGAGTATCTATGGATTTTGGTATCTGCAGGGGTCCCTGGATATACCAAAGGACAATTTAAGCTTTGGGGGAGTCAAGTTTTATACTGTGGTGGGGCTTGGTGTCCCTAATTTTGATTGTTCAAGGTTGAACTGTGTATACTTGTGTGTGTATGTGTGTGTGTACATACACACTCTTATATATTAAAATAGTTATTTTCAACTATTCCTAGTCTTTATGAAATGAGACATTTTGGATAATTAGTTTTACATGAATAAGGATCAAAATATGCATGTTTTGCTATGATATATTTAAATCACACAATTTTATTAATTCTCAAAAATGCTACTAAATATGTCAATATTTATATTCCACTGTAATTCAGTGTCTTCCTCAGGAACGTCCCAAGGCTATATGACTACTTGTCTCCTCAATGAATGCCTTTATGCTTTTAAAATTCTTATCTTTTTTAAAGCTTCTTTTTCTACTTCTTTATTGCTAGGCTTCCATACTTCTTTCTGCTGTCAGTACATTTACTTAGAGTAGCCTCTTTCCCTTTTCTAAATAAGTATTCTAATCTGCAATATTCTTAGTACACAGAGAACCATGTTTGTTAGAATTATTTGTAAAGTAGAAGTAAATAGGTTTGAAATGAGGACTTCATGTGATTGCTTATGAATACGAACTTTAATGACCACTGTCTTTTATTCTGAGTCATTTTGACTTACTTTTGTCATCAGTTGTGTTCTATAGGGTGAAAGTTTTCAGAAATTGGAATTCTAGATAAATGAAAAGATAACTTAAATATATTTTAATTCTAAAACAACTTGGAATAATTCAATGTTCCTCCAGTGATTAAGAAGCAATTATTGAAGGCAAAGACTCAGGATTGATATAGAGGCAGGGTGGCCTTGAACAGGCTGTCAAGCTACAGGGGAAGGCTTGGGTGGATGGGAGGCGGATGCGGGGGGAGATCAACTGAAGGACTTGTATGCATGCATATGAGCATAACCAACGAATGAAAGACACTGGGGCGGGGAGGGGGGAGGGTGGGGATATGTGCTGGGGGGTAGGGAAGGCTGGGGGGAGGATAAGGGGGAGGGGGAAAAGAAAACGTGTACTACTATTAATTATAAGTTATAGTGCAAAAAATCAATAAAAAATGTTTCTAACTCTCAAAAAAAAAAAAAAAAAAAAGAAAGCAAAGACTCAGGGTTATTCTTGGGACTATCAATACTCATTGTACTAGTGTACAACAAAATTAAGATTTCCTAACTATTTTAGTTGAAAGAATACCAGGTAAAAGATAGCTTCCTGTTTCATAGATTTTTATATAAAAATGTGTTGAATGTCTGAAAATACACTGAGTGGCCAAATTATTATTACCTCTGAACTCATAATAATCTGACCACTCAGTGTGTGTGTATGTATGTGAGTGAGTGTGTGTGTGTGTGTGTGTGTGTGTGTGTGTATGTATTATTATAGCTTGGTTCATAAATTCGTGCATGGGTGGGGGTCTAGCCAGCCAGGCCAGGGGGAGGAGACATGGGGGGTTGGCTGGCCTGCCTGTTGTTTGAATTCCTGGTCAAGGGGATAATTTTCATATTAGCCTTTTATTATATAAGATATACACTGAGTGGCCAGATTATTACTCGTTCAGAGATCATAATAATCTGGCCACTCAGTGTATGTTTAATAAGGTCCTGACTGGTTACTTTTTCTGGCACCTAGGGAGTGGACCAGAGCTTGAATATATTATCCTTACCAGTCATTGAGTGAGAGTCTTTTGCTAATGCAGATGGATATGTGAGAAAAAACCACCCCACAGGGAAGGCTCACCATAGCTTGATTGGTATGAAAAATGTACAAAAAGTGGTCTCCCCTTTAAAGGAAAAAAAAAAGTAAAGGGGTCCTTACATTCCCTGTACACTTATGCTCCAAGTGACATTTTACTAGTTTCTAAATCTTTCAGCTGCAAACCACAGGTGCAGGTGAAATAATCTTTGATCGTGTCTAACACAGAGCTTAAAACATGATAACATAATTATTTGTTGAATGAATGAATGAATGAATAAGTGAGGTTAAGATTGGAATCGGAAACAAACAGAAGTAGGGTAATTAAACTGGAGGGGCAAAATCTTTTAAGATATTATTCTCTTTCTTCCTATGAACTAAAATGTCTCCACTGAAGCTTGTAATTTCCCTTATTCAAATATTGGGCTTCTTAGAGCCATTTTCTTTAAGAAGCTTGAGTTGAAAGATTTCTTTATAATTAAAGTATAGTGATAAAATGGGTACGACTTATTTATTTATTTTTATAGATTTTTATTAATTTTAGAGAGTGAGGAAGGGAGAGGGAGAAGAAGTGGGAGAAGCATTGATTGGTTGCCTCCTGTACTTGTCTTGATCAGGAATTGAACCCACAACCTGTGTATGTGCCCTGACTGGGAATCACACTGATAACCTTTCACTGCATGGAATGACATTCAACCAACTGAGCCACACCAGCCAGGGCAAAAGGTTAGGACTTTTTTAAACTGGAAAATGAAATTTTTGTAAGGTAGGATTCTGGAGTGTTGACAATGAATACCGTAAGGAGTACATACATGACTTACAGTATATTACAGCATCAAAATGCAGGGGCCAGTATGCATTTGGGATGCCAGAAGCTTCAATGGAAGTTCTGTAGAGCACAGCAGCATAAAACTTCAAAAACTCATGGGATGAACCAAGACCTTAATTGAGACACTTAGGATAGCCACCTTTTCCTGATGGGGACAGAGCTGCCATAAAAATGTGTAATGCCATGGTGAAGGGAGGAAGGTGGCCTTGATCTGGAAGCGATATGCAAATCATGGTAATTTCTTCCTTTGGGGAACTTGTGGGGAGAATGAAGTAGGTTGTGGGTTCAATCCCTGACCAGTGCCATCTAGAACAAGCAAAGAAATAACAAACAACAAAACAAAAAAATAAACCCTTCTTCCTACTAAGAAAAATAAAACCCAAACTCTAAAAGACCAGGAATCTAAATTAGTGTACAAACTTGCCCACATACCACCATGACAAGCTAAGAGCAGCGCCCTGGAGTAGGAATTGCATTAAATAAATTACAAGCAAAGAGATCCTTAGTGCCCTCATCTGCAATCTGTTAGAAAGGCACATTTGAAGCTTTTACTCACCCTAATGCCCACTATGCTGGCACTTAAGTAAGCATTCAATAATTAGTAGTCACTATAATCAAATAACATTTACTGGTCACCTTCTGAGTTCTAGACACTTTCTTACATACTGTCATATAAAACATTCATGACAAACCTGAGTGGTAGACTAATTTTACAGCAGAGAAAAGGAAGATTTCCTCTGTCTTGGCCAGTGTGGCTGCATTTGCTGGTGGCAGAAGTGGGACTAGAACCTATGACTTACGCTAAATTCAAGTGCTTTTATTCACAGCACTACAGAGGATTCTCATAGATGGTTTCATTCGGATGTTTTGATATTGTCTCCATAAATGCATTAATTAAATAAATTGCAATTAATTAAATAAATTGCCATTAATTAAAAGGGAGATCCAGTCAGAGAAATATAAGTATCACATGATCTTACTCATATGAACAAAATAAACTGATGAACAAAATAGATCCAGAGTCATAGAAGCATGGGACAGAATGTCGAATCTTAGAGGGAAGGTGGGGATGGAGGGTGGATGGGGAAAGATTAACTGGAGAACTATATGCATATGTGCATAGCTCATGGACAAAGACAGTAGTATGGTGAAGGCCTGGGGTGGGGTTGGAGTGGGCTATAGGTGGTCAATGGGGAAAAAAGGGGATATCTGTAATACTTTCAACAATGAAGATAAATTTTAAAATAAAATATCCTTTAAACAATACAGACTATTTATTTATTTATTTATTTATTTATTTATTTATTTCCTCTTACATTTATTGACTAAATTTATAAGAAGTTATTATTTACATTAAAGTAGCGGGTAAAAGGATACACTATCACCTGTCTAAATATAGGGACTGGATTAAACTTGAATTCTCCCATTTTTAGAAGAGCAAATGTATTCAGCTCAGCATGATTACATGAAACAAAACTGTCATAAACATATGGTACCAAAACGATTGAGTTTGTAACACCTTAAAATACCACTTACTTTTATTTTTTATTTTTTTCCAAGTTATAACATTTTATTTTATTTTATTTTCCTTCTCTCTCCCTCCCCCTCTCCCCCCCGACTCAGGTCCTCACCTCCCTGTTGGCTGTGGTCATTGGTTAGGCTTATATGCATGCATACAAGTCCTTTGGTTGATCTCTCCTCTTTATCTCCACCCTCCCCTACCTTCCCTCTGAGGTTTGATGGTCTGACTGATGTTTCTCTGTCTCTGGATATGTTTTTGTTCATCAATTTATGTTGTGCATTATATTTCATAAATGAGTGAGATCGTGTGATATTTATCTTTCTCTGACTTATTTCACTTAGCATAATGCTCTCCAGTTCCATCCAGGCTGTTGCTTGTGTGTCCTTTAAAATCATAAACTATATGGAAGACAACCTACAAACTATTACTGCTGATTATCAGTGGATTTCTTATGTTGATGGTACTTCCACAAGTGCAAATCTGTTTGTCCACAAATTATTAATAGGATGTTGTGGATGATTCTTTGGAGATAAAATGTCAATGATATAGCAGTTAAAAAAGACCACAGGAATCTCATCTATTGGTTTCATATTCTGGTTCTGTTACTATAGCTATTTGATACTGTAGAAGTTACTTAACCTACCACCCAATTTCAGGTCTCATAGGAAGATCAGAATAAAATGCTATTATGTAAAAAAGAGCTTTCAGCATTCTGCTTGGCACAGAGCAAACCTACAATAATATTAACCGCTATTATTGTTGAGAATTTGGGTTCTATTTTCTTGAAAAGCACATTTTCAGTCACTGAATCTGGTTTACTAAGTAACCTGACTGGTCATTTTGTTTTCCTTTGCTTCAGTTTCTCATTTATGCTGGACCATCCTTGGATGTGGTATTATACGTCAAGGCTCATCTTGGATTCATAGAAAGAAAAGGACTTCAGGAGTTTATAAAATTTACTTAATCTTTCTAAGCCTCCACTGCCTCACATGTGAAATGTATATTAAATCCTTCCTTATGTAACTCAAATAAAGCAATGTATAGAAAATACATGTAAGAAACTGTAAATTTCTCTATAAAGGTTACTTATGATCATCATCATCATCATCGTCTTCACATTTAAAAGTTCCCTAATTAAGATATTTAGTAACTAGAATCCGAAAATTCATGCTTGAATGGGCTTTCCTTTCCCTGGCTGCCGGCACTGCCCTCCACTCTGGCCCAGCCCCTTTCCACTCAGGCCCCAGAGCCACTTCTTTCCACTCCAGCCCTGCCTTCCCATGCTGCCCAAAGGCCCTGAGACAGGGGGTGGAGCAAAATACCTGTATCATTGCTATGGTGATGATGCAAGTGCCTCACCCTCATCACTCAGCACCTGTGTATGCAAATTAACTGCCACATTCGTTGGGTTAATTTGTATATCATTCCTGATTGGCTGGTGGTGTAGTGGAGGTATGGTTGATTTACATGTTTGTCTATTATTAGGTAAGATATCTTTCATTGATGTGGCTGTTGTAAATTCTCTCTTTAGTCACTGGCTTATGTTTGCAGATGAGAATTTTATTCTTATGTATTCCAATGTGATTTAAACACATGGTGATTCTTTCATGGCAAAATATAAAAATTTACAAGTGAAATGCCATTGCTATCTTTACCATAGAGCTTGTTTGTACTGCAATTTGTAAATATTTTACAAGGCAGGGTAAAATACAGACCCGTAATTATTTCTCAATGTTGTCTGGCTCATGATAACAGGGTAAATTCTTTTATTCTTTAAAAAATTTTCATTAAATGTTATTTCAGTCACTCCAAATAAACTTAGCTGTGAATGGAGAAGACACAGCTGATTGCTCTGGCTCCTTGAGAGTCTCCCGTGTTCTTGTCCCATTCTTCACTGAGTCAGGAGGAAGGCATGTGGTCTGACCAGCCTCTGAAATCATTAAACATCTCCTGTAAACTGTTGCTGCTAGAGACTCACTCTGGTTTATTTTCTAAAGGCTTATTAATAAGTCAGAATCTAATCTGCAGCCAGACCGTTTGATCACTGTGCTTTTGGTTTTGACAGGCACTAGATTTTATGGCATAGTTGGCCTGTTGGCATGATAATTCCTGAGGGCCACATCATTGTCAAATACCAAGGACATGCTACTGTCCCTGACCTGCTGGTAGAGGATTTAGCTTTCTTCAAAGTGCCTCAGTTGTTCCCAGAGACAGAACTGCTCCGGGAAAATCTATGCTAAAGAGTTAACTTTCTTCAGAAAGTGACTGTTTCAGATTTGTGAGCACAATCTTTCTCAGTAGAAATGGTCATATTAAAAATTGAAGCAATTCTATATCTCAGCACTTAAAATATGTCTTTCCTCCAAAATGGAAAAAAAGAGATTTAATAAATAATGGAACTTTCTCTTTCAGAGGCTCACTTCAAGTTGCTCTTCATCTCATTTTGTTTGTATAGCATTAAGGATCCAAGTAGTGGTACAATGCCAATCTAAGTGGGTTTAAGCCATTAAAATAAAAAAACAAAAAACAAAGCAAAACCCACCCGTACTATTTAATTATTTATGTAGGGGAGACTTATTTAAAATAATACAGCAATTAGAGGCAGACCCAATAGTCAAGAAATGCACTGAACAGAACATATAATGAGCTCTATTGTGGTCCTCCTGGCACTTACTGAGATACACAAAAGCATCTTATTCAACTTTCCTAGTGTTTATATTTTCATCAAGGGATACAAGGCACAGCACATGAAAATTTAAATATTCTGTGTTGGCCAATACAGCAGCCATGGCTATTTAATTTTAAATATAAAGATATTATAGTAAAATACAATTTAAAAACTCAGTTACATTAGCCACATTTTCATTGCTCAGGAGCCATATGTGGATGGTGGCTACCATATAAGACAGCTCAGATTGGGAACATTTCTATTACTGTAGAAAGTTCTAGAAGATACCCTGATGTCTTCTGCACAGTATAGAGGCTACACATAGCTCACTTTATAATAACTGCTGGCCAACTGAGAGTAGGGAGAGATCAATACAGTTGCAATATTTTGGAAGACTTTAATAGAACTCTGAATTTATGGCTATTTTGACGGTTGAAAAGGACAATGGGGGATATTCAGTGGAGAAAATAAAAAAGAATGTTTGCGGGAATAATAGCCTGTCTGGCTTAGGTTAAATTCCTGTTACAGACTGGAAAGGGATACAGATGGAATGGTATATTGGGATGGAGGTTGAGGAACGTAACTATCAACCTAAGCTGTTTGTTCTGAATTTCAGAATTCCATTAATTTTTTTAAAAAAAATCCTTACTGGAGGATATGTTTTTCGTTTATTATATATAGAGAGAAACATCAATGTGAGAGAGAAATAACCATCAGTTACCTCCTGTAAGTGCCCTGTGACCAGGAATTGAACCTGCAACCTGGGTATGTGCCCTGTCTGGGAATCTAACCCACCATTTTTTGGTATATGGGACAACGTCCCAACAAACTGAACCACACTAGCCAGAGATCCACTTAATATTTTTGAGCAGAATATTACTTAAAGTTCTAGGACAGTGGCACCAGTAAATATTTTTATGTAATTTGGTATACAGAAAGCCAATCCTATCTAATAAAAGAGTAATATGCAAATTTGATCGTACCTTCCCTACACCCACAGCCATGCCCACAGCCATGCCCACCAGCCAATCAGGAGCAGATTATGCAAATAAACCCCAACCAAGATGGCTGCCACCATTGACAGCAGGAGGAAGGCTTGTGTTTCCCTGGCAACAGAGGAACCCAAGCTTTCTGCCTGTCATTGCCGGGCTAGGCCTCCACTCAATGCTACAAAGTTTCAATTATAAAAGATACAAAAATGGCAGCAGCCACTGAGCTGGAGAGAACAGAGGCTTGGGTTTCCCTGGCAACAGAGGAAGCAAAGCCTGCCGTTGTCCACCTAGGCCTCCACTCTAGGCTACAAAGTTTCAAACAGAAATGGCTACAGCCACTGAGCAGAAGGCTTGGCTCCACTCCAGGCTACAAAGTTTCAATTGTAGACATAAATTAATCTCAGATCCCAGGGCCTCCGCTTGGGTTGCTGGGGGATGTGACTGGCCTGCAAACCTCCACAGTCCCCTCGCACAGGCAGCCCCTCACCCCAAGGGAACCCTCACCCTGATCTGGGACACTCTTCAGGGCAAACCAGCTGGCCACCACCCATTCACCAGGCCTCTATCCTATCTAATAAGAGTAATTTGCAGATTGAACATCACTCCAACACACAAGAGAGCTGCCTCCATGTGGTGAAAGATCCTGCTCCCATGTGGACACAAGATGGCCACCACGAGATGGCCAGCAGGGGAGGGCCATTGGGAGATTCCAGGCCCTGCAAGGGAGGGCAGTTGTGGGCAATCAGGCCAGCAGGGGAGAGCAGTTGGGAGGGACCAGGCCTGCAAGGGAGGGCAGTTGGGGGCAATCAAGCCTGCAGGGGAGGGCAGTTAGGGCTGACCAGGCTGGCAGAGGAGGGAAGTTGGGGGCAAACAGGCTGGCAGGGGAGCAGTTAGACATCAATTAGGCTGGCAGGGTAGTAGTTGGTGGGTGATCAGGTTGGCAGGCAGAAGTGGTTAGGGGCAATCAGGGAGGCAGGCAGGTGAGCAGTTTGGAGCTAGCAGTCTTGGATTGTGAGAAAGATGTCTGACTGCCTGTTTAGGCAAGATCCTACCGAGATCGGGGCCTAAACAGGCAGTCAGACATCCCTCAAGGGGTCCCAGATTGGAGAGGGTGCAGGCTGGGCTAAGGGACATCCCCGGCCCTCCATGCACGAATTTCGTGCACCGGGCCTCTAGTATTTAATATTATCATACCAATGTGGATTCATCTTGTGTCCCATTGTTAGCTCCAGAATTGAGCCTAGTAACATTCTATGTGGTGTGTGTGTGTTCAGGCACATGAATGCACTCAGGTCAAGCTGTATCTTGGAACAACATATGGGGACATAGAAAAGGATATTTAGAGTCTTCTTATGCACCATCACTGCATTTTAGCCCCCCATTCTTTTATTTTTTCCCTCTTTTTCCCATTTATTAAACTCCTATTATATGCCAAGTATTGAGGTTGAAGAGATAAGACAAAAATGTTTGTGCAAGGAGCTCACAGTCTTGTACCTTAAACAAGCCAAGGCCATTACAGAGTGACCATGGCCATGGCAGGGCTGTGCACAGAGTGCTAGGGAGCATGGAGGTGGTGCACCGTGTACCTGGTGCAGGCTGGCTGTCGGTGTGTCTTTTCAGAGGACAGCTGATCTGAATTTTGAAGGAGGGGTGCAAATTAATTCAGTGATTAAGGAGGGAATACTATATGTAGAGATGGAAGGTCAAATACAAACGCAAAAATGTTTAGCAGAATGTGACCATATGGAAAGTGCTAGACCTTGTTTCCTCTTTTGTCTTTGGCATAGCAACAAGGAAGGGTTCCCGGTATACTTATTGCTGTGTATACCCTCATGGCAGGTTAACCAGTAGGTCTATTCAACATAGACTTTTGTCTAGGTGACTCACATGGCTTGGGGGAATTATTTAAATTGTCTTGACTCTCACCATCTGGCTGTGGATTGTAATAAACACAACACCAAAAAGAATGTTCTGATGAGCCAGATTCAAGCATCCTCAACATGCCTAGTACCTGCTTCTTGTATAATCATGGGGATTTTTACTGCCTTAGGAGTGACAGGCTAGGTTATCATTCTCTTGACCAGATCAATGTCAAGCAACTTGGGGAGAATTTATGGAGAAACCTTAGCCCTTACAAATTACCCTAGGGAGAAATGATAGTTGTTGTGTGTGTTTTCTAGTTACACAGCCCTTACTTTTCTGGCTCTAAAATAACAGCATGCTTTTAGGAAAAAATACAAGAAAGAAAAAGAAATTAAAAACAGTATTAAACAAGAAACAGAGCCAGTCAGCAGTGTCTAGGAACAGAGCCACTGGAATTCTCTCACTTTATGAGTCAGACGTATTGTCATAGGGACTTAATGTTTTTTTCTCCCATTTATGATAGGACTAGAGGCCCAGTATACAAAATTTGTGCATGGGGTGGGATGAAGGTTGTCCATCAGCCCAGCTTGCACCCTCTCCAATCTGGGACATCCCTCTCACAATCCAGGACTGCTGGCTCCCAACTGATCACCTGCCTGCCTGCCTGATTGCCCCCAACTGCTTCTGCCTGCCACCCTGATCACCCCCTAACCACTTTCCTGCCAGCCTGATCAACATCTAACTGCTCCCCTTCCAACACAATTGCCCCCAACTGCCCTTCCCTGCTGGCCCAGTCACTCCTAACTGCCATCCCCTGCCGACATGGTCTTCCCTAACTACCCTCTTCTGCTGACATGGTCACCCTTAACTGCCCTCTTCTGCAGGCCTGGTCACTCCCAACTTCTCTCCTCTGCTGGCCCTGTCACCTCTAACTGCCCTCCCCTGCAGGCCTGATTGCCCCCAACTTCCCTCCTTTGCAGGACTGGTCCCTCCCAACTCTTCTCTTCTTCTGGCCATCTTGTGGTGGCCATCTTGTGTCCACGTGAGGGTGGCCATCTTTGACCACATGGGGGTGGCCATCTTGTGTGTTGGAGTGATGATCAATTTGCATATTATCTCTTTATTATATAAGATGAGACATTGTGAGAGGCAGCATGGAGGAGCTCGGAGACAATGAAGTTTGGAGTGTGACTTGGATTTGAATATTGTCTCTGACCCTTCTAGCTGTGTGATCCTAGGCAAGTTGCTTGACCAAGTAAAGGCTCAATTTTTCTCATCTTTAAATTTGGAACGATAATCCTTGTAGGGTTAGTATTAAAAACAGAGATAATGATATCAGCACAGTACCTGGTCCTAATGACACTTAATAAGCAATATCTCTTATTATAACTACTAATGGTGAGTTTGAGTTTCTCTGTTGGATGACTCTGAGCTACTTATTTTCTCAAAGGAAAGGGTTCCACATTGCTGCTTTTGAGATATAAGCCTACAAGCAATTCTTTGCAAAAGGTAGAGAGAATTCCCAGAGAGGGGCTCTAAGAGAATAGGAAATTTGATGGGGTTGGGAGGTCCGAGTCATAGATCAATCAAGTAATCTCCAATGTAGAAAGATTCCTAAAATATCAGTTCCTATTATAGGAAATAGCTGCCCATTGATGATGAGGAAGTTAATGCTCAAGAAGATGCTTGGCTAATGATCTCAATTAAGGG
This sequence comes from Antrozous pallidus, assembly GCA_027563665.1. Taxonomy (NCBI): domain Eukaryota; kingdom Metazoa; phylum Chordata; class Mammalia; order Chiroptera; family Vespertilionidae; genus Antrozous; species Antrozous pallidus. The sequence continues at coordinate 83,237,516 of CM050514.1, read as the reverse complement.
TGTTTAAGGTGAAACAGAATTATCAGCCCAGATAGATGAGCTAAATCATAGAATTATCTCAGCTCCTTATTTACTGGATTTATTGGTCATTGTTGGCCATTTTTCTACTTATAACACAATATCCAAACAGTGGAAAAGAAAAGGGAAGGAAGAAATAATTTCAATCTGTTTGACTTTGAGCACCCTCGCTCTCTTCCTTCTAATCTTCTATCTGCCCATTCATCTGTCAAGAACTTGTACAATACTTAACATTATTCTGGCATTTCTACTACTACTACAACAACAACAACAACAACAAAAACAAAACAAAACAAAACAACAACAACAAAAAACTTCTTCCTTTTTCATCTGGGTTTGGAAATCACACTGCGATTCTTTCATATTTTATTGGTTGACATAACACATAATCTATACTGTCAATGTGTATTACATAATATTTAAAAACACTGAAAGTACCATGTTCTAGTAAATCTTGAAGTAATGAAGCAGTATAGTGATTCCTAAACTATTCCAAAACTGCTCCATAGAATACCAGTCCCAAGAGATGTTCTCAGGTTGGGAAGATTTGTCCTTGATTAAGTTTAGGACGCACTATTAACTGACTTTTTTAAAGAATAAAAATAGCCCTGACCAGTTTGGTTCAGTGGATAGAGCGTTGGCCTGCAGACTGATAGGTCCCAGGTTCGATTCCGATCAATGGCATGGAGCTGGGTTGCAGGCACATCCCCAGTAGGAGGTGTGCGAGAGGCAGCTGATGGATGTTTTTAACTCTCTCTCCCTCTCTGAAAAAAAAATTTCAATAAAGAATATTTAAAAAAAGAAAATATATGACGCATATTAAGGTATTTTAAAAGTTTTGCAGTGAATATAATTGATCATATTGCTTCACTGAGTTTTTCTAAAATTTATTTGCCCACACAACTTTTTTTCTATTCCAGGTGTTATTGTTTTGAAAGACACTTTCGAAAATGTTGAAAAGTATCACTCAGAGGTTTTACTCAAAATTTCATCTTTGTTCAGTTAAAATAAAAATTTTAAATCACAAAATCTTTTTTTGTGTGTGTGAGGAATTTTCTTTTGACTGGTGTAAAAATATGGACAGGTGAACATATAGGCCTTTTCAGACTCTTAAGCCATAATTTTATTTCTTTTCCCTTTTCTGCTTGTTCTTGACCTTGTCTGAACCTTTGAGACATGTAGAATTTGTTCTGGATTCTAAAACACAAAAATGTTCTTGCTATATCTTGGAAGATTATGTGCTTATTTGGAATTTTATTCTCTTTTGCCTTGGTTATGTATAAATACCATAAGCCAGATTGCAGTACTGTAACTATAATCTATTCACTATACTAAGTAACAGTAACAACATATGCATAAGTAGCATCATTCTGTAAAATAATTAGCAAGACTTTAAATGTCTCTAAATGGTAAAGAGAATAGTTATTTGAGAATCATTCTTCTATGTAAGATAAATAAATTAGGGCACAGAGATGATCAATGACTTGCCTGAAGCTCCAGAAAGAGTCAAGGTGTTTTTGAAATTAAAATACTGAAGATTTTCTGGAACAGGGATTTTCAGGCCACATGCATACCAACTTCCTGGCGTCATTTCTATTGACATCAGAAAAAGCCTTAGAAAGAGGACTGCTCTGATGTGAATACTCAAGAAAATTATAGTGTACTGGACAAAAAGCTGTTCCTAAAACATTAACTAAAAAATCTATTAGTAGTTCATCTCACTGTAAAATTGCCTAACATCCAAAGAACCTAAAGCAGTCACTTTGTGTGCAAAAATTAAAATTTAAAATTATCAAGACTGCAATATAAAATTTCCAAAAGTCCCCATTAATCAAAAAAGGGGAGGGGACAGCGGGGTAATATCATGTAAGGGAAAAAAATATCGAGTAAGTAAAATACATCTAGAAAATTCTTACTCCAGTAAAGTAAATTCCATTTGTAAAAACAATTGCAGGACACCCATGAAAAAACACACATGGTGTCAAAATAAGCCAAAGGAAAATCATTTAGGCAAAAATAAAAAGAATCCCAAGTCTATTTTGCATAGAGGATCCCTTTGTTAACTTTTGGTCGAGAATGTGTTTGTGTGTTTTCAGAGAACAACTCCAAGACCATGTGGGTTCCTGCGATGGTGAGGAACTGATGGATCTGTTCCAGTCACGAGGATGGTTCAGAGATGGGGGACACTGACGACACCTTGCCATGCTAGCAGTCAGCAGCTGTGCATGTCTGCAGGCAGCCCAGGACCAAACCAGAGAGGATGGATCTTGCATTGACACAATATGTCCACCATCTGGATACCATTGCTGACTTATACACATTAAGAATTATTTGACACTGAAACTGGGACTCAGAAAAGTTGGACATTGAAACTGAGACTGAAACATTTTTTGTTCTTATACATTTATTTCTAGTATGCAGAGGCAAGATATTTTTGAAGAAAAGAAACAGGGGAGAGTGATTGATATAGAGCAGGATGGCCTTGAACAGGCTGTCAAGCTACAGGGGAAGGCTTGGGTGGATGGGAGGCAGATGCGGGGGGGAGATCAACTGAAGGACTTGTATGCATGCATATGAACATAACCAATGAATGAAAGACACTGGGGCGGGGAGGGGGGGAAGCTGGGGATATGTGCTGGGGGGTGGGGGAGGCTGGGGGGAGGATAAGGGGGAGGGGGAAAGGAAAACATGTACTACTATTATACTGCAAAAAATCAATAAAAAATAATTAAAAAAAAAAGAAAGAGGACTGCTCTGTTCTTTTGTGAATGTCATAATTTTTACAAAGCAAATAGTTCTTCTCTGATGTGCCAGGGATCTTTTTCTTTACAGTATTAATTGATCTCAATCCCCCAAAGGATTCTGAATTATGCAAGTATCTCAGGTCTTAATAAGCCATCCCTACACAGTTGTGCAATGGAAATGTTCAACAGAAAAGTGTTCACTTTGGTCTAGGCAGGGCTCTGGCTGTTCCCTGGAGAGACCCAGAACTAAGAGTATAGGTTCTGGGCCATCTTGTTGGAGATCCAAGCTCCCCAATAAACTAGATCCTGTTTGGCCCGTGATGCCTCCTGCTTTCTTCCAGTTCCCTTCCCCCTCTTCCGTTGACAGGAGGGTCTAGTCCTAGCAGGGCCCCACAACTGACTTCCCTTTTAAACTCATGAGAGCCCTCAGCTCTTTGTGTTTGTCTCTCATTGACACCCAGCTGCCGGGGTATGTTTGTTACTGAACATTTAGTCTTTAGCATTTATTGTGGTCTGGTGGTGGCCTTGGAAATAACATTTTCTAAGATGGCTTTGGTCTTCTTTCTAATAAACTTCTAGAAGCCTGGACATTTCTGGCATTGCTGAAATGTAGGTGATTTATTCCTAGAGGCTTACATTGCCTTTTTTTTTTTTATTAGAGGAAACCAATAATGTGATATTTTAGCTACTGGTGGCAAAGGACATCTTACTCTGCCTCTTATCAGAAAAATTCAAATCTAAAGGCCCCTCTAGGAATAAGTCAGTTTTCTATCTTCAGGCCCCTGGTTCCCTCTACTGGTGAAGGACTCCCCTCCCCACTCATTTGAACAGCAGGGGTTTGGAATAATCTGGGAGCTGGAAGGGGTCCTAGACATGTTGTTTAACTAGGAATTGTGGATCCAATAGCATATTTTTGCTGCAGATCCCTTTTCTCTCCTCATTCTTCCAACCTCAACAATCTTGGCCATCTTAGCCACAAATTTTTAGCTCCACCTAGTGTCTCCTTTCATGTAGTTCTTGGCCTTGTCTTGTGTCTGCCTTTTAACAAGAGGCTTCTTGTTTGAATGTATAGTGCTGATGAACACCATGAGACTTAGACTTTAAGAACGGACAGTTGCTAAGAAGTTCTGTATAGAACTCTAACAATATATAGCCATCACTCTGAATTTATGAGCTAAGTTTAGGTTTATCTTTAGAGTGTGCATGGCAATAGTTGGAACACATACTACATGGGATGGATGATAGCTAGCAAAATGCCTCCCAGCTACCCCAGGACAATGCTCTACAAATAGCTTTTAATATTCACTTTTCTCCTGTTGAAAGGAACTGAAGTAGGCTATGGCTCATCCATTCTTCTGGGTAGCACTATTTCTATATAAACTAGCCATAGTTGCCCTAGTATATGAAGCCTTAATTATGGAGGCCATTGGCCCAGACTTTCAGAAAAACAGCTGTTTTAACTAGCTAACAGAGGGGAATGGAGAAGTTCTCCAACAGGCTAGATCCATTTTTTCCTCCTGGAGAAGCCAACAGCTGATAGCCACACCCACTATTCAGTTAGAGTTGGAAAAATAGCACATGAAGTGATTAATTGTCTATTTCAGCACATTGAATGATGCTAATGCCTAAATATCTTGTGATGTAAACACATCAATAGAGAGCTTAAGAGAGGCAGTCTTCAAGAAAAAGTTACTTAAAAGAATGTTTTCACAATGATGCTTAGTCATAGACTATGTAAGTTTTAACATACAATAAATCAATTTCAGAAACACAATTATTATTTCAAAGATATGCAAACAATTGTCAGACATGCTTTAGAGGAAAGTGAAGACATATCTGGGGTAACATCTGTCCACTCACTTAGGGTAAATTGTTTCCAAAAATGCTATACGAATATTCTTTTCTACCTTCATCATTTTCTATATTGGAGTAACCTTATATACTACCAAAAATTGTGTTATAATCTTAGCAGAGAACATATTTATGACATAGATTTAGTATGCTTGGCAAGATTCAAGTCTAAATGAGGTCAAATGAGGATCTTTCCCTAACTGCCTTAAGTGTCAAGAGTTAAGAAGACTTTTGATGAATGGTTACAAAGCTTTCACCCATGTGAGCCAGTCCTCAAATGGTGCTGTACCAACAGAAGCCTGACCCAAATAGGATCTCATCTCCAAAACATTTGAGAGGGTCTTGGTTCAGACAATCATATTAAAATACCTCCTCCAGGATCTCAAAACTCTCTGACATGTCTCCCTCTTCTGTTTCAGAGAATAAACCCTCTCAGCTGCACCATCCTGTATCTACATCTCAGTCCCTTGATGGACCCTCCTCTTTGTCACAGCAATTCTCATGCCTACATCCCTCAACCACTGTGTCCCTCAAAGCTTTCTCTGACTGTCCATTATATATTTTGACCTTTTTTTTTCATTAAAGACTTGGGGAGGTGCACATGTTTATTGGATGGGAGAAAAAGAAGGTTATGTTGTAAATTCATCACAAAATAATACATTTGTTCTGTCACATAAATAATGAAAATAGATATTTGGTTGTAGACTATAGTATAACTTCTAGTATTCAAATAACCGTGGGAGGACTAGTGGAAGTATAGCAGGCAGGATAATGGCTTGGCCATCAATAAGGCTGAAGAACGCTCCTACATTTCATAAAGCAAGGAGGAATCTTAAATTTGATATATTTGAGACTCTAGTATCTATGAGTCCTTATAGACTCTTTGAAAAGATCTTTATGGACTGAGTTAAGAAAAATAAATATTTTATATTTAGCTGTTTCTTTTTCCTCATTCACTCACCCTCTCAACACATTTACCAAAGAAATACTACATACCAGGTTGTGGAATAGAGAAAATCTTGCAAGGCCCCTTTACTGATGATAATCATTGATTTCACTTTTCACAAGGGTTTGGATCAATGTTTTTTAGACAGTCTATAATAAAGGTTCCGCTACAGCTCCCAAATCTCTACCAGGTTATAGTTTCTGAGAACCCTACATATTTAATACCAACAGAATTCTCAGTACAGTCAGACATCTTAGATACACACCATGTGGGGAACACACATTATAATTATTCAAGACAGATCACTGATTGGAGAGTTCGGCTACATGACCTCTAGCCCTGGTTCTGCTGCGTGTATCTAGGTGACCTGGGGCAAGACATTAACCTCTCTGACTTTTTCTCATCTGTGAAACTAAATTCAGTTAAAATTAGCTCCAAGGATCCTTCCAAAATTTATATTCTGTGATTTTTCTCAATAAGTTTTTTTAAACCCCGACAAGTTAGAATAGAGACTAGGTAAATGAAATTGCTTAGAAACTATATTTCAGAGGATCTATTGGAGACAAGTAGCAATTTTAAATTACATTTCTTCTGGGTATATGAGTTAAGGTTTAGATAATGTAAAGCCTTTTTATTTGTTGGAGTAAAAATTTACATTCTGTTTAAGAAAAGTATGAGACTTTTGGTAATGAGGAAAGCCACAAGTATGAGTGGTACTCCAGAAATTTGATCTATAAGAACTGAGCAGAGATTTCTTCCAGTGAAAGAAAAAAAGGGATAGCACAGAAATGCCATGACTGCAATTGCAAATCCTATACTGAAGGGAAGGAGGACAGCTTTTGTTTTCTAGGAAGGACAATGGAAGTGAGCCCAAAATTAATGGAGAAAATTGAAGGTGAACCATCAGGTGTGTTATAATATTTTATATTATACTATACTGGGAAGTTAGAATTCAGAATTACTTAACTGATTACTCTAGGATCAGTTTTTGGGAACGTTTTTGTTTCAGTCACTTCAGTTAGAATGTCTTCGTGGATTTGCAAACACAGGGCTTCCAGATTATAGACATTCTGACCTTGTTTGACTCTCTTAACCCTTTCCCTGCAAATCTATTTGCTTGAGGAAAGACTAAAACCTCCTTCCTCAAATAGAAACATAGTTACCAAACTGTAGTGGAATGTCAGATTAGTGCCTTCTCTCTGTTGGTGCTGAAATGTGCTTAATTTCTCACTCTACTCTTCATCTCTTTAGAAAGGGGAGGAAGTTTAGCAGAGCTCTAATTTTATACTGTGGGGTATAAACTGCTGTCAAGCATTGTCAGGTCATTGAAAAGTTTTTCCCATTATATTCTCACCTTTTGGTAGCAATTTGTGAGTTGCTCCTTTTAAGAAAGCTTTCTGGATGCTTTGGGTTAGCTTTCACACAAAGCTGAAGAGAAAGAGTCTCTAAATTCCAAAGGGCATTTATTCTGCCCTTAACCCTCTCCTCTTCTCTCCTTCTGTTTATCTTTTCCCTCAATAGCTAGAACAGTGCACCTCTCCAAAGGGAAGATTGCACTCTAGTCTCAAGATCTGTACCATATTTAAATTATGCATATGAATGTTACTGCTTCTAATGTTCAATTAATTACCCAGCCCTGGGTCCTTTGGGAGAGTTAGAGTTGGTTTTCTTGATGTAAATCACCCATCAGTTAAATATGCATTCTGAGGCTTTTATGCCCATGATATTGCTTTAAAAATTATAACTGGTAAAAAATAATGTGGGTTTTAATGTGGGGCAGACCTGCAATCCTTTTGGTCTTTAGAACTTTTCTCCTGTTAGAGAAGGACACAATAGAGATAGATTTTAACTTATTAGAGAAAATACTCTTATTGGTTTAAGAAAGAAAAGAAGAGCTGGTATAGAGTTTTGATCTTCCTCATCTCCTCATTTCCACAAAAATAAGGGCAAAAAAAAGTTGTGTTTGTAACAGCGATTCTGATCTTTTTATTCTCTTAGAGCAATTTTTAGGAGTGATCCCTCTCAGCCTCTCGCTCAATGTATTACTTATTCCCATTCTCCTTTACCTGATTTTGATTCACAAATGGAAATACAATGAGGCATACTTCCTGATGGTGAAAAGAATATTGTTTGTATCTGTGGGAATAGTGAAAATCTAAAGCACGTGTTTCCCTGGGTGTGGCAGGCCCTTAAAATGACCGGATTACCCTCCTACCGCTCACCTTTTCTTTTTTGAGAAACTTACCAAAGGAGTCAGTCAGAACCTGCTGGAATAATGTTGCATAGTAATGGCAATGATCCCAATCTGGGGGCAGCCATAAAATAGCATAACGAGGAGATTCATGTTATGTCTCCACGCCCTTTGCAAAGGGGGAGACAGTGGGGAGCTACATAAAATCTCACCACTGATTTTTCTAAGTATCATTTGGCCTGATGTGTACCCCATGAAGAAAGAATCATTTCAAGTGTCTGGTAAGGGCCCCTGTGGAAGTTAGATCATGAGCAATCTGGGATGATCTCACCCAGTTACTCAGGGTGTTGAACTTGATGGCACATGGGGAAGGCAGTTACTGTTAAATGGCTCGGAGCTGGTGGGGTGGGTCAACTGCCAGGAAAAGCAGAAGCAAACCCTGGGAGAACACTTTACATCTCCAAATTTAGGAGCAACAGGGAGCTCTTTTACACTGGGAGCACTTTTATTTTCTCCCAGAAAAAGATGATTTCCCTCAAGGGGATCTGCTGAAGGAAGCAGTGTATTTTCACCCTTGTGATGATGGGCGTGAGTCCGGCACTACCATAAAAGAAGAATGAACTTGGACATACCACACACTTGGTTTGGCCTTGTCCCATACCTGTGCTCTTGTCATGCTTGATCACCCACTTACAGCAGATATGAAGCAAGCTGCCTCCACTGTGGCTTGAGATAAAAGCTATTTTAATATGCCCAGGTCACACAATATCTTGGCCAATAGTAATTTTATATCATTTTCTTAAAGGAAACCGCACTCCTTGCAATACTTTTTCCAATGAAACAAAATTTCACATGACAGAAAGGTTTACATATAACTCTTTCATTTGAATAATAGCATTGAATCTCCTCCATGCCAAACAGAATTTTAAAATATCTTTATTATTTCTTTTGATATGCAAACCATAAGGAGAATAAGTTTGGAAGACTCTCAGTTAAATTGCTAATGATTCCACTTTCCTTAATAGTGGAGCATTTTTTTTTACAGCTCTTGTGAGTTTTTCAAGTTAAAAAATATAAACAAACCAAAAAAAAAAAAGTGAAACTTTTCCTCTTTTACTTTAGGAACCTTAAGAACTGAAATAGCATTTTGGTTTCCTGACTGCCAGCTTTGATTTGCATTTTTAAGCGGTCTTGAGCAATTCCCCAGAGGAAGCATTGGAAAAGGGCTTTTCTCCCACATGAGAGTGTTTCATCCCACACAGCCCACAGGTTCTGATGGCAACCTTCAGGGACCAAGTGTCTGGTTTTACAGAAGCCACTGTGGAGTATATTTTTCCTTCCACAGGTGCACACTGCTCATTTCCAGACCTCAGAAATAAGAAGATAGCTGTTTTTTAAGATGTGGGTAGCTTAACCACTGGATATCTCTGAGAATTGGGTGCCAATCAGGTTGATTTTAATTTACTAGATGAGGGAAAAGAGGGTGGCAAGCAGGGTTCAAACCTCCAAAACCTTCTAGGTGATCTCTCTTTAATAACTCTCTGGTGTACATAGAAATACTGTATATCTGGCCTGTGTTTTTCTCTGCCGTAAAACTTATTGGAATGCTTTATGTTTAGGTGTGTGTATAGAAATTCAGGAAGTCCTTTCATACACTTTCTTACTTCCAATCCAATTCTCCTTTTAGGAAGGCTTAAGAAGATAGCTTTGTGAGAGTACACTCTGCCATGGCTTGTAAACTTGGATTTGTTCTTTCCTATCTACCAGCCACTTGAATACTGTCTCTGTGGAAAGGGCACCCGTTCACATCATTTTTTCCAAGGACTTCAACCTGGAAAGATATATTTTTAAAAGGACTCACGGAAGCTGTATGGAGGGTTTGGAAAACATAGCAAAATTGTTAGCAGACCTTTTGACTGTGCTATTTTTAGGAAACTAATTGTGTTCTTTTAAAGTACATTTTTGATAATGGGACCAAGTTTTCCTTGCCCCCACTGATATGTGAGATAGTTACAATGAAAAACATTTAGTAAAACACCCTAAACAGTTACATTTTAACCTCAGCAACAGTGAGAGAAAGTGATTTTAAAAGAGAAGAGGGTTTTGCAATATTTATGCTTCTGTTTCTGCCCAGAATGAACTTTTATTTTACCGTTCAAACAGAAGTTTGTTTGCAAACCAGTTGCTAAAGGAGCAGCTGATCTGGCATCCATAAGAATCAGCTCTAGCCAAGCAGCCCATTGACCAGAGGGGACATTCCCAGCAGCTACCCCTAGTCGGCAAGATCCTGCGGAGTGTTACCTTACCTTGAGCACGTGAGATCCAGGAGAGAGGCTGGGTGCTCCCACAGGAGAGGACCGGGAAAGTGCTCTGATCCGGTGCTGGTAACATGCACTTGGCTTTTATGGGCAGGTGGGAGGAGTCGCTCCTCGTGGTAGGTGGGCAGGGAAGGAGCAGCGGGCAGGCAGCCCCGGGAGGAGCTGGACACTCTTCTATGGGGAGGGCGGAGAGGGCAGAGCCAGAGCCCCTGAGAGGGAGGAGAGGCGGGGGGTGGGGGATGGGGTGCAGGAGCTGAGGGAGGAGTGTAGACTGGAAAGGCAGGAAGGAGAAGGAAAAAAGAATGAAGAGAAATAGAGAAAGGGATGTAGACCACATGTGGGGAAAAGTTGGGAAGACAATGAATAGGAAATAGACATTCAAACACGCACGATGTGGAAGGAACGAATTGAATTATTTTTCGGTTCTGTGTGGCATTTTTGGTGGGACGGGGGGTTGGAGGGGGGTGGTTCTGGGTGACTGTTATCATTAAAGGTGTTTTCTGTGGATTTGAAAAGCTATATAACGGTTCCGGAAAACGGAAGGGTTTCTAAGCCAAGCAAAGGAGGGGAAGCTGGGCGACCTGAGGAGCAAAGCCAAAGTGCTGGGAGGACGCAGAGCGGCCAGGGACTCCACCGGCGGGAAGGAGCCGGCCGCCGCCTGCGCCCCCCGCCCGGTCATCCCCCCGCCCGCCCGCTGGACCACCCAGCCCTCCCCCCACCCCCGGCGCTGCTGTTTTACAGGATAGTCCCGCTGCCGGGCGTGTGCGGCACGCAGAGCCCCTCTTGAGATTCTACAGCATCAAGGTAAATCCAGCAAAGATTGGGGAGGATTGGCTTGTGGTGAAAGGAACCTCACAGCCAGCCTGCGTCCTCCAACAGCTGCTTATGTAACAGGATTTCAGGGCTCTCTGCCCTCTGGTTATTTTCGGTATTTAAAAAACCCTCATTCCTAACAATTGGAAAACGTCTTGGTGCCATAGCTCTGTCTGTGTGTCTTAAACATTAAGAGAGGATTCGACCACAAGCGGCTGAAGGATCAGGCAGAAATTCTTAACAAAAGCATCCAGAGAAAGAAAAACAAGCTCCTTTAGCTTCTGAGTGGTGAATCACTTCCCAGCCTGAGCTTGATTCTTGCCACCGAAGGAATGAAAGCATTTTAAAAGAGAGAATTTGAGCCTTGGGGATGGGGATTTTGAGAGGGGCAGGGGGATGCTGGGTGGGCTGGGAAAAATAATGGAACTTTCACAGCACATATATAACTCCATATAAAACTACATAGAACTTGATTCAGTAGTCCTCACAACCTTATGAGGTAAGTATGATACATTTTTGTGTAGTTTTTTTTTTTTTTTAAGAAAGAAATCATATAGGGGTGACCGGATAAAGAAGTGAAGGGATTAGCTAAATAACATATGCATGCCCTTTGGATAAGGACAATAATGTGGTGAAGACCAAGGGAGGGGGAGGCAGGTGTGGGAGATTGACATCTGCAATAGTGGCAACATTAATTTTTTTTTTTTTTTTGTAAAAAAGAAAGGAATCTCAAAGGGCTTAAACAACTAGTGGAAACTAACAAGAAGGGGAGCCACAGCTGGTGAGTTTGCAAAGCAAGTGCACTCTGTGCACCTGGTGGCCATATAGAACACCTAGCCTGGTCTCAAGTTAGATCCTGATGCTTTCAATGTTTCCAGGCTCCAAGAGAATAAAAAATGTGGGCCAGAACAGGGTTTCTCCAAGTGGGTACTATGGACATCCTGGGCCAAATGATTCTTTGTTGTGGGGATCGCTCCTGAGCATTGCAGAATGTTGAGCAGCATCTCTGGCTTCTACCCACTAGATGCCAGTAGCACCCCTACCCACCCACCGAGCAGTGAAAATCGAAATCTCCCTACATTTAGCCAAATATCTCTGGGGGTCAAAATTCCCTCTTCCCTTTAAGAACCATTGACTTAAAGAGATCCACAAATATAACATGGGATTTAAAAGAAATCTGTTATGAAAATACCAAATAGGTATTTGGATGATAATACTATTAGCTGCCATATGTGCTAAGTTTATACTGGACTTAGTTTTTTACATATTCGTATTTCTATCTGTCTGCCTCTAGAGACCAAAATCTCAATTGCTTCCTTTGTAACTAAATTTATTCTCAATTGGATACACCTGGGAATGAATAAGTATGACTCCATGTACCTGAAGTATGAAGGAAAATGAATGATATATGGGATGAAAATGTTAATATCTTTGTCATAAATAAATTTGACATTAGAACAGTTATCCAATATTACTCATGATTTTTGACATTGATTATTTCTCTTATATATAGTATTTCTTACTTCTGTACTTCCTATTCCAATTATACTCAGCAACTTTTTGGACTATGAAGAAGTTATATCTAGCCGAAACTGTGTTGGCTTAGTGACTAGGGCGTCGGCCTGTGGTCTGGAAGGTCCCAGGTTCGATTCTGGTCAAGGGCATGTACCTTGGTTGCAGGCACATCCCCAGTGGGGGATGTGCAGAAGGCAGCTGATCGATGTTTCTCTCTCATCGATATTTCTGACTTTCTATCCTCCTCCTTACCTCTCTGTAAAAAATCAATAAAATATATTTTTAAAAAAGAAGTTATATCTAGTGGTTAACTAGCTAACAAAAAATACTCAATTGATACAGTCTGATTAAATAAATGACATTATTGAGCACTGACACATAGAGAACGGTCAGTATTTATTAGTTTAATGAATGAATAAAAGAATTAATGAATGCCTAGAAAGCTATAACTTTCACATTAGCTGTCCTGCCCATTTGCTATTTGGTTTTACTCTCTTCTTATTCTCCATAACCCAATTTTCCTCTTTCCAAATTGTTTGTCTTTTGAGGATGTAGCCAAATTCATTGAGTCTTTGAAATGAATAACCCCAGTTACTGGACCTAGAAATAGGACTGCATTGACTATTCTGGATCCTTGAAGTCAGACGTGATTTTACAGGCAGGATGCCACTTTAATTTAGCAAAGAAATGTGTTCTGGGCAAATTTAACAGGACCCAGTTAGAGGAGCGTCGGGGTGATAAACATGTTAGTAGATAGTCTCATCAGATTACAGCCAATCATTTTTTAAATCCTGATTTAATGCCTTACAAACATTCCAGTCACATCACACAGTGGGGAAAAATACAAACAGTAAAGGCAAGAAAAGCACATTTGAAGGGAAGGCAATTGACAGCTGTATTTTTCTTCCACTTTTTTCTCCTTTACTATCTCCCTCCTTTTAAATATGAATATCCAGCCAGTGTGACAAAAGAGCTTATTTCATTCTGTTTGGATGTTGCTAATGATTAGTTCATTTCTCACTTGCCTGAATCTGATTCAGTAGCAGATCTGGACAATAAGTCAGGAATCCAGGAATGATGTGATCTGTTTGCTGACTCTTAGTATGCCCTTCTAGAATCTTTTTGAAGGTGACTGAGGTTTTTTTAAAAAAAAACTTTAAAAAAAGTTTCTTATTTTATTTTATTGTTTAAGTTAGTACATATGTCCCCCCCCCCCAACATATCCCCCAGCCTCCCCTACCCCCTGGCACTTTCCCTCATCCTCCAGCCCCCAGTGTCTTGAGTCTGTTGGTTGTGCTTATATGCATGCAGACAAGTCCTTCAGTTGATCTCTTACCCACTCCCCTAATCCTTTCCCTATCTTCCCGCTGTAGTTTGACAGTCTTTTCAATGTTTCTTTGAAATGACCTAGTTTGGTCTTCTGTGGAAAGAAAGGAATCCAATGACAACATACTAGATACTCTGAAGTTTCCACTGTGTGGACATACCAGCTACAAATGATTACCTTATTTTAAAGAGCTTTGAAATGGAAATGTTTTTGGCTTAATTAGAATTAATTAACAAATATTTACTAAGAGTGGACACTAGATAGTGTGGAGCATTTAAGGCAGAAGAAAACAAGATGTAGATCTGTTCTTATGGAGGGAAAAAAAGCATGAAATCCTGGTAGTTGGGTAGTAAAGGGACTTCAGAGAGAAGGAGGCATTCGAGCTGAGGAAAGTAGCATTCACATAGATGGGCGATGAACAGTGAGGCAAGGGTGGGAATGTTTTCAACTGGGAAAGACACGAATATTTGGAGGTGGTGAATTGGCCAGCATGACTAAAGGGAAGGGCTTATGTAGCAGAACAATGAGGCTAAGAAGCAGGAAAGGAGAGGTGGGGCCAGCCTGTGGAAGCCCTTAAATGTCCCCTCAGTAGCCTCAACTGTATTCTGTAGGCAATGAGGAGTCATTGAAGAACAGTAGAATAGCATGATGGAAATGGAATATTATTAGGATTTCATTTTTTTAGAAAATAGTGTCTTTATAGCAGTTTTGCAGAGAAATGCTTGTTGGTATGTCTAGGGCCATTAGCATATTTAGAAACAGAGAAAACTAGGTGTTTTTTTGCCTGCAGACCTGGAAGCCTGTGTAAGTTGACAGAAATAAAGGTGGTGTTAGCAAAGAGTGTTTCTATAGTGCACTGCGTGGTTGTGAGGAGGCAGGATTCTAGCACTGTGCGGCCAGATGACAGGTGAAGTTAATGTGAAGGGCATTGTTTGTTCCTAGTGTAGCCTTAAAGATAACAAAAAGCATTTATCCCCAGATAATAGGACTAATGTATTAGATTCTTGAGTTTTAAAGGGTTACTGTATTAGAAAACAATGGAATCTGAGTTGGAAAGATTAATCTTCACATTTTCAAACAGCCAGCTTTCAACTATTTTATATGTGTTACCCTTGGCAAATTTCAACCTTCTATTCTTCCTGCCACTCCTAAGTTCTTCTGAATGCAAATGAACATGGCTTTTGGTCTAAGCAAAAAAAGAGAAAAATTCACTGACTATTTGAAGTTCGAGGTACAGAAATTTTCTCTCCATCCATCAGTCAGTCAGCTTAAGCTTATGCTAAGTATCACCAAATATGACCTTGGCCTGCAAGGTACTTACAATTGCCAACTCTCCTACTTCATTTAAAATAAGGTTTTATTTACAAAAGCTGAAAAGGCTCACAGCACAGAAGAAAGGCACACCTCTCATGCATTCCAGAGGAACGTCGGATTCTGTGAGTCACTGTTTTCCTGTTAGTCCAGATGGTAGAGAGCTGACTGACTCAGGTGATCTGACAGATGATTGCCTCACAGCTCCCGCTGGCTTTATAAAGAGCACTGGGTGCAGAGTCAGGAAATCTGGGGTTTAGTCCCAGCTTGGCCACTAACTACTCATGAAAACTTGGGGCAGGTGTTTTATGCTTTTTGGATTCAGTGTCTGTATGTAAAATTAGGAGGCTTAACCAAACACTAACGTTCTTTCCACCTTTTAGATGCCTGCTGTGTGCTAATCAATCAGTATTCCTCTCATTCAACATCTCCCTGAAGTCAACCCAACATTCAGTGATACTTGTGCTCAGTTGTAGCATCAAAGGAAGAGCTCTTAGTGCATTAGTCCAGCAATTTTCAACCTTTTTTTTTTATCTTATGGTACATATAAACTAATTAATAAAATTCTGAAGCACACCAAAAATATATATTTTGGGTTTTTTTGCTGAACTGACAAACAATTTGTATAATTTTTGTTCATTATTGCTGATAACTATTGTTGTATTAGCTGTTGTCATTTTTTAAACTTGACAATCTAAATAAAGGAAAATTGGTCAGTGCCCTTGACTAAGTAGACAGATAATGCATGTTTAATTTATTGTTTATTTTTATATATTTTTATTGATATCAGAGAAGAAGAGTGAGAGAGGAAAAGAGAGATAGAAAGAGCAATGATGAGAAAATAATTCATCAGCTGCCTCTTATAAGCCCCACACTGGGGATTGAGCCCACAACCCTGGTATGTGAGCCGATTGGGAATTGAATTCTGACCTCCTGGCTCATAGGTCAATGCTTAACCACTGAACTATGCTGGTGGGACAGATAGTGCATTAAAAAAAATTTTTTTTGTGGCACACCAGTTGACAATAGCTGAATTCATCCTGTGTTTGCTACCAGGGGATTTTACCCCAACATTAAAACTTGCTTGTATTCTGGATACAGAATCTTAAAAGGTAGGGTCTACCACTGACACTTAACAGTCACCATTGTCTCTCTAAATCTCAGAACTTGGCAGACATCTCCTAGATTTAACTATCATCCTCTAAACCTTGAAGCCTTTTATCTCCCTTCTTCTGAATCAAGTAGTAATTTTTTTTTGATTGATGGTAGAGATGCCATCCAATCCTTGGTTTCTGAAACTTCTATTTTTGCCAGATTTATTTAATGTCCAAATTAGTTTATTTGATTTCCTAAGGAGCTCTCTACTCTATTTCCACTATAAATTCTTCCATCTCCCAAGTGCCTCACCATTTTGTTTTTTAATTAGGAAAAATTTCATTGGCCTTTTTGATATAGACTTAATTACTATAACTCTCTAGTTTCCCAAACTATTAGATTTTCATTAGGATCTCTGAACCTTTTTCCAGCCCTCCCTTTCCCCATACTAATAATGCCTAA
This sequence comes from Antrozous pallidus, assembly GCA_027563665.1. Lineage (NCBI taxonomy): Eukaryota > Metazoa > Chordata > Mammalia > Chiroptera > Vespertilionidae > Antrozous > Antrozous pallidus. The sequence goes on along the minus strand of CM050514.1, from coordinate 83,220,925 downwards.
AGCCACTCTATTCTTTTTCTATACCTTAAACTTTTTCACTGTAGGAATTATTTCATGGGGACAGTGAAATGAAGAGAAAGAAATATAGACCAGTTTTTTTTTTTCTTATTCAGGAGTGGAAAAGTGAAGGTCTTCCAGGGCACTGGAGAAATACAGTCTCAAAAGGTAGTGTCTACCATTGTCACTTAACTGTCACTATTGTCTCTCTAAGTCTCAGAACTTGGCAGGAATCTCTGAACCTTAGACCTTATCAATATGGAAATTATCTTGATTCTAGACTTGCTGAATAATTCTTAATTCTGCTTAATCTTCTACTTTCCATTCTTTCTAATTGTAGCTTACTCTCCTATGTTCTTATTAATATTAACCCCATGTTCAATTTTAATAAGACCCATATTTCCTGCTCAGTAATATAGCTTATACAACTTACGATTTTCATGAAAAATTTTAACTTTACAGGCAGAATTGTTTATCTGAAACAAGATATCTAACAGGTGTTCTGGTCTTAGAGTGGCATGTATTTGTAGGCATATTTTTCTTGTCCCTAAATTACCTTGCAGGTCCCCCCCCAAGAGCAATCACTCTAAACACAATAATGATTATGTCACACTTTTGTTTAGATACCTTTGATGACACCACACTGTTTATAGAAAAATCTGAATTGGTATTCTGGCATTTAAGGCTTCTGTCCAGTTTTTATTTCCAGTCTCATTTACCTACCTTATGCTTCAGTCAAGGAAGCAATTTGCTTTCATAATGTCTGTACTCTCAACTTTTCATCTTCTATGTGGAGCTCCCCTACCAGATCTACCTATGGGCACATGCTCAGTCCTTTGGTTCTTTAATGCCACCTTCTTCAGGAAATGTTTTTTTTTTTTAATCTTTCTGAACCTCCCAGGGAAATTAGTACTTCTCCCATGACATTTTTCACTGTATATTATTTTATACACATATTTACCTCTTTTCTTCTCAGCTTCACTGCTCTGTCCTTAAGGCCCGATTCCTTTCCCTGGTACTAGGCCTGCCATAGAGTAAGTGGTCAATATGTATTTGTAAATTGTAAACATTTTTTGAAAATAAATAATTAAATCCTCTCATACTTTTCTTTATTCCTAGTCCCTTTTACCTCATTCAGATAGAAAAAAAAAAGCAAAAAACAAACAATCCTCCCCCCTTCACACACACACATTTACAGATGCTAGTATGTTTCTGGCAGGATCACAGAAACTGGGTTCAAAAGATCAGTTTATATATAGCTTGGTTTTAATTTTTAAGGAATTTAAATTCAGGAGACAAAGAATGTTAAGTAGATAATTTTTATTCAAAATGGTAAATTCTATGGTTGAGGTAAGTACTGGGAACTATGGGAACTCAGAAAAGGTCCTTACTCATCAAGGGAGCTTTGAGCTGGTTACACAAGATGTGAGATATAAGTTAGAGGATCACACACACACACACACACACACACACACGCGCGCGCTCGCCTTAGTCCTCTGTGTTTGTTGGAGAAAAGTATAATGATATATGTTTTATGTGCTTTGGTTGGAGATAAGGAGGGTCAGTCTGCATGTTGGTCTGCAAGCTGAGCCTACCTGGTGAATCAGTTGAGATACAAGGGTTATGTGAGCAGATGTGTTTTAATATTGCTTTGGGGGGAAAAAGGGCCCCAATACAGTCTCCTGGTCTACACCATCATACACTAAAAGTTTTAACAAAGAAAATAAAGGAACAATAGGCTATACCTAATGCTGAAAGCCCTGGAGACCTAAAGCCACTTAGTTTTCAGCCCTCTGTGAAGCTGGATACTATCTCATGATACTTAATTTCTGTCTATTTCCTTAAAAGGGATAATATTTTCCAAGATATTCTTAGAGAGTTTCCATGACAATAAAAGTAAAATTTCTAGTCCCACAGTCCTTGGTGTCTATATTATTCATGGATTTATTTCCTAAATGTGGACATAAAATGGTTGGCCCTTGTCATTCAGTTCTGCTAAGTCCCACCATATGATCCTGTGCACACTCAATGTATCAATACCAGATATCTTCCTCTCTGGCAACTTACCTATTTTCCTAGTAAGAGAGTCACACTTTGGAGTTTAACTTAATGAAAAAGGAAACAGGTAAGTCTGTTTGCAAGATAACCTTAAAATTGTCAAAGCTATTGACGTGTTTAAATGGGGCTTTGGGTCACTAAGTAAAAGAGTGGAAAAAGAAGTATCCTGTTAAGAAGTGAGACATAAGTTGAAAGAGTGGCCAGATGCCATGAATTTTTTTCTAAGTTGTTTCTTATAGTTTTGGTCCCATTGGATTTTAGAGGAGCCCATGTCACTCTATCTTGTTTTCACCTTATTTTTCCAGTTCTCATTGCTTTCGTGTTCTAATTTCTTCATCATCTTTGGTGTATTTTGCACTCTTTCCGGAGCTTTCATTTTTTATTAGACCTTCAATGCTGGATTTATTATCAGAGAGTTTCAGTACATTGATATATGTACTGGGACCACATCTGGCCATGTGGCATAGGAAGAACACTGGTCAGGATCAGATGGGTTTTTCCATTTCCCATTTTCTCTCTGAGGTAGACAAAGAGGATATCCTACTGATGGTGACATTTATGAACATAACTCATGTTTATATCTGCACAAATAGATATTATTTGTTATTTTAATTTGTGTTATCCTCACTTTTGCCTTCTAGGTTATTTCTCACATTGAAAAGTCAAAAATACTGTGTACTTCTTGAAAGCAGGAAACTGTGTTGCTTAAATCCCTACCACAGGGATTAATAAACTTGTTTATTTCTATTTTGAAACTATCAAAACTGCATATCTGTAAAACCCACCAATATATTATTGTCTGAATAATCTATATGACAAGAGTATAAGCCTAGGTATAAAAACTGGTAAATAATATTGGGGACATAATTTTTAGGTGCCAGACCTGGATGCGAATTTTTGAGGAGGTTTCAGTATCATTGGTTTTAAATTGAGTACCCATCTTTCATGATGTTAATATAGGCAGGAGTCTGACATATTATGAAGGGAACGAGTTGGCCTATTACAATGAGCATTATGTAAATATCTAATTCTTTGTTCTCTCTGAATAATAATAATGCTAGGTAGAACTTCTGTGCAATGGAATATTAATGGGTGTTATGAAGAATAAATACTTTCAATCTATGTTTCAGAAATTCTGGATTATTAAAATTAGACAGATTTGATTATTGCAGGGTTATTACAAGCTTTAATGGTCCATGTGACTTTTTACATTCTAAAAGGTAGCTGTTGTATACATAGTGTTTTCTAATGTATTTGACTACAGAACCAATACCACATTGAGTCTTCCCTCCAAGTCACTTTTTACAGAACTCGTGTCCTGCCGGCCATAAACTAGAAATTCTATCAGAGAAATTGCCACACTCCCATCATTAGGACCACCACTAATCCCAACATCACCAGTCCCTCTTAAGTAGAGATAGCACTGAGGCTTTTCAACACATTCCCACATACATTATCTCATGTCCTTTTCATTAGCTTTGATTAGTGTAGACAAGTGTTAACTCTCAGTGTAGTAGATGAGAAAAGAGATACATTACCCCAATAGTTGCTGCTTTAGTTGTCAGAGAATTATTGAGTTGCATTGGAGTAAAGACAACACAAGTCCACATCTGGAGAATCCTTGTAGTTATAAAGAATAAACTTTCCCCTGTTTTTAGAAGGAACTTTTTTATTTTGTGTGGTGACACCCACATTATTTCAGATACTGTCTCATGTGGAGGGAGATTCACTGCAGGTAGTTTGACTCACAAGTTCCAAGTGAATTTGCCTGTGTGAAACAGATTGCCTGAATATTAGAGCATAATAGAATCGAGAGGACATTGAGAAGGGGTTGAAATTCAAACAAAACATCTCATTTATAGCACAGAATTTTATACAGATTTGTTAGACATTCTGAACCTATATAGGTCATTTGGGATAGGTTGGAAACTTCCCTCTACCCCTAATTTGTATTTGGAAATTCATGTATTTTTAATGTGTGTAGTTTGCATTAAATTTCCACTTCTGTTTTTTATTTTCCTTATTTGACACTGACATGAAATTACTTTCTCTGGGTGGGTCAGAGTCATCTTGAGTGGGATACTTGTTTATACTCAGGGCCAGGGTAATGGGTCAAGGAGTCTGAACTAACTATTCAGGATCTAGGAGGCATAGAAAGGGTTGGGGGAAGAGGGAGGATGGGATCAGGCTAAAATTTGATCTCTTGAGGAAAAGTGAAAGTCAAACATCTGTCTTGTTTTTCAGTCTATTTTCAGTGCTTATTATGATGCCTATAACAGAGAGTCATGGCCAATAAATACAGAAAAATATAGATTGATGAATAAAAATGTCAAGGGCATCAAGTATCAAGTCAGGTGGGGACAGGCAGGATGGAAATCAGGGTGTTGTTTTGAGTCCAAGAGGGTATCCAGGATGAAGAGACAAAACCTCATAGCCAGGCTGTGTCTGTATAAAAACTGTGGAAAGAGATGCAGAAGAAAAACAAGAGTATGTTGAGAGGATGACTCTAGACACCCTTGTTAAAGGCTAGACATATTAATGGTAAACTCCATATAGACACTCTCATGTTTGCATCTTATAAATATTGTTAATCTTATAAATATTGGCATATACTTGTTAATTTTTGCACAGTATGGAACCAGTTCTTCACTATCTTTACAAAATCCCCAATTATATACCCCTCTTTAGATATTGATAAAGAAGCAGAAAGACTCAATGAGAACTTCAAGTCTTGTTACATTTCTTGTGTAGGCAGCACTCTCTAATGCAGATATGCAGTCAACAAGCATGCACTGGGTGGCAGGGAAAGACAACATACTTTTAAAGTTTAACTAAAGAAAATCTACATTAGTAGGATAATTGATGCGGTTATCTGGAAGAACCCATAATTCAAGTGGCAGGCTAAATTGATTTTTTCTGGTCCTTGTTTATCAGTTTATCAAGTCCCTTGAGTAAGCTTCAAAAAGGAGGAGGTTTAAAACTTGTGTCATTATCATCAGCGATTATACTGCATTAGTAGTGGTTATAGCTCTGGTTTCTGTTTATACCAGGGCATTTTTTTTAAGAAAATTCATCTTATGGTAGTTTGCCCACTATTTACATGTTACTTTAAAGCACATTGGTAATAGAGAATGATTTTTCCAGAGATGAGGATAAAAATGTCTGGGTTATCATGGGACTGACCATGTACACACTTCACTTGTCACCATCTTATTAAGTCAATTTCCAAAAAGGAATTGTCAAACTTTTGGCATGCACATCTATCGTTCATATATGGGAGTCATTAGACGATGTAAATGCTGTCTTTTTGTAGTCATCTATGCTTTATGTTCACTGGGTAGAGTTACTCAGTAATATAAATAAGTCACAGATGAAGTCTTAGACAAAAAGTTCTTCAAACTGGGGAATAATATGTTTTGTTTTTTTTAAAAATGTGTTTGTTGCTTCCATATGAGTTTTTGTTTATGTTCTGGATTACAGCCCCCGCCACCATTGTGCAAAAGCCAAAAAGAAATTTAATCGGGTGTTGCCCACAGGCGTTGTGATTTATTATAGTTTTCAACTTTTCTACATCTTACTGAGTCAGTGGACCCAGATACAGCAGCATACCTCCACTACAGAGATCTAAGTCACAAATGTTCAAAAACATTCTTAATTAAAACATGGTGCCATCTCTTTAGGTTTCTATAAAGATAAAAACTCCCTTAAATATGACCCTACTTTCATAATTAGCTGTTCCCCCAATTCTTTTCGCAAAGAGTATGCCCAGGTTTTGGTTTCCTGAAAACCATTTTCCCAATATTCCTTTTCTAATTATACGATTAATATAATTTCATACATTTCTTTAGCTTACACCTGTTTGCCAGTATATTCACTCTAGTTTTGTAAAAGAAACTAAATTCTAAAAAACAATGAAATTTTCAGAGCATAATAAGGAAGACATTTTATGTAATCCCCTTCCCATGTTTTCCTCAATGTCTAGCCTCAAATCTCTAATTGCTTCATTGACTGTCATTTTTTTTTTTTGTCCTTCTCTCTCTTTGCCTTCTGTATCCAGACTATTGTCAAGTCTTGTTTATTCGGTTAACATTTCATTCACCCATTTATTCATTCAGCCTGTATTTACTGAACTTCTCCTTTGTACATGTAAAGGGTTAATCTCAGTGCATCATGGGCACAGTTGTCTGCAATTCACTATTCCTTATCACCAGCTAAGTATAGCCCTAATCACTTTTCATTTATTTAGTCCATTAAACTTGTTCTTTAAGAGCCACTCTTCTATCCACTACCACCCCATTTCTTGATTCCTTGACTCTTCCTCATTCTTACTAGTTGACTACTAGTAGAATAATGGCCCCCACAAAGATGCCCATGTTCTAATTCCCAGATCCTGAGAATATGTTACCTTATGTGGCACCAGGGACTTTGCAGATGTGATTATGTTAAATTGAAATTGGAGTTATCCTGGATTATCTGGATGGGCCTAATCTAATCTTGAGAGCAGGACCTTTCCTGGCTCTTTTCAGAGAAAGAGAAGTATTAAAAGAAGGGTCAGAGCCCTAACCAGTTTGATAGAGTGTTGGCCTGTGGACTGAAAGGTCTCAGGTTTAATTCTGTTCAAGGACACCTGCCTGGGTTTCGGGCTTGATTCCCAGTAGGGGGCATGCAGGAAACAGCCAGTCAATCATTCTCTATCATTGATGTTTCTATTTCTCTCTCCCTCTCCCTTCCTCTCTGAAATCACTAAAAATACATTAAAAAAAGGGAAGAAGAGCCAGAAAGCGGCCAAGTGCCAAGGAGTGTGGGAAGCCTCTAGAAGCCGGAAAAGGCAAGGAAATGGATTTCACTCTAGAGCCTCCAGAGCAGTGGCAACCCACAGGTTGAGAACCGCTAGCAGGTCTCCTAAGACCATCGGAAAACACATATTTACATTAAGATTCATAACAGTAGCAAAATTACCGTTATGAAGTAGCAATGAAAATAATTTTATGGTTGGGGCTCACCACAACATGAGGAACTGTATTAAAGGGTCGCGGCAATAAAAAGGTTAAGAACCACTGGTCTAGAGCCTCTAGATTTAGAAAGAAATTCAGACTTGCTCATACCATGATTTTAGACAGTGAGATCCAGGTTAGACTTTTGATTTATATATCTGTAAGATATTAAATTTGTGTTGTTTTAAACCATTATACTTATGGTAATTTGACATGGCAGCAATAGAAAAGTAATACAGTTCCCTTCCAAGTCATGGGCTTTTGTACTTCTTGTTTGACTTCACATCTCCTGTCTAATAGCCTCTCTTTATTGACTCAGTTGTCTACCTTCATTCAATCACCAAAATCATGTATTGATCTTCTGTTAAATTCAAAATACAGTTGAGTGCTTGGGAACTATGGTGATGAACTAGATAGACATCCTATAAGGATACAGTGTCCACTAAGCATAAGAGGGGTTCTGGGGTAAACTGCTCTCCCAACTTTGGCAGTTAGTAAAAAAGGAGGTGGTCAGCAAGGCAGGTGATACAAATAAGGGTGTGTTTTGTCCAATATTTGCACAGGCTTTTGAAGATAAGTTTGTTCTCGTTTACTTCACAAGTTCTAGAGGAACTTGTGAGAAAGTGAATCTTATGCAATTTGAAATCTATCTAAGGAGGTGCTGTGCTAGAGTGGAAAGAATATATGCTTTGGAATTAGGCACATAGGTCTGTACTACAATTACTGTGTAATCGTGGGAAAATTACTCAAGCTCTCTGAGACTTGGTTGCCTCATTTGTAAAGTAATTAATAGATTAATCAAAAGATTAGTGAGAAAGTAGAAAACACTTATTCTGGGACTTGGTACCACTAGGTTCTAAATAAACAGTGGTTTCCTTTGGTCTCTTTCATGAGACACAATAGATACAAATATTTCATTTCATTTTGTGCCAGGTTCTACGTAGCACCAATTAAAAATTAGTTTTATAAAGACATTTACTTTGCCCAAGTTTGACCAGTTTATATAGTTTCCTTCCTTTTCCTTTCTCCTTTTTTTGGGTATTTTTATCACTGCAAATTAACATACCATAAGATTCATGCTTTTAAAGTGTACATTGCTATTATTGTTATATTCACAAAGTTATGCAAGCACCACCACTATTTACTTCCATAACATAAAATCACCCCAAAAGCAACACCATATTCATGAACAGTTATTCCCCATTCTGTCCTTTTGCTAGGCCTGTGATGGTGAACCTATGACACGCATGTCAGCACTGGCATGCATAGCTATTTTCTATGACACATGGCTGCATGTGGTCACATACAGAGAAGTATGGGACCACATGACAAGAAGGACGCTTCATCCGCAGCTACTGCATGGCCAGGTGCAGTAGCTGAGGATGAAACATTTGCTGTAGTGTAGAGTAGACACTCTGTGCCAGAGGTCTGTAGGCCAAAACAACAGAACTCTGGCATAGAGCATCTAGTTATGGGAGTTCTGGTTAGGCCGTTAGGGGATCTTTGGCCTCATTTCCAGCCAGCAGAGCAAGGAGCAGCGAATGCCATGGGGGATGCATCTCTGGGGGCCCTGTGATCGCCATTACCAGCAACCACATAACCACAGCAGCCATCATCCAATCTACGGTTCTGGGGTGTTGTGAATTTATAACTGGCCATCATTACTGAGATAAGTGAGGGGGAGGCTGGGAGAGGTGAGGGCCTGTGTGTGCTATGGGTGCCATTTCCTGCCATTAGAAATAGCGGCAGCCATGTTAATTTATATAAGGTATGTCATTTTGCAGCATAGTGTAGACTCCATTTCACCACTATTACTGTTGTGCATTCTTATTAACCCCTATTTCCACTTATTAACCATGCTCATTCCTAAAAGACAGTTACATGCACCATCTTGTGGTCAGTTAGGCTAGTTAACCCCTAATTGCCTGCAGTACTAACAGGCTATCTATAATTCTATATTCTTTCACTGCCCCCCTGATGGAGAACCCAAAAAATAAAAAAACTAATGTTAAGTAAAGGAAGTGGTAGTAGCAGTAGCCAACCCTTTTAAGAGACATAGACCGAGATGTATGTCATTATAGAAAAAAAATAGCAGATTATTTTGCGTTCTATGTACTGAAATGGTAGTATGCAGAACGTGGAATATAAATAGACATTTTGAAACTAATCATTCCCAGCTCTTGAAAAAAAGGATGAAAAGAAGGAATACATCTCTAGGCAGCTACACCTTTATAAAAGCCAATCTAATTCTATCCTTAAATTTATAAAAGGCTCTACAAATTTAACATCTGCAAGTTTGAGCATTGTTTACTCCATAGCTCAGCATGGAAAAGCACTCAGTGAGGGAGAATTTATTAAAGAAATTCTCCTAAGATGTGCACCAGATCTATTTCATGATATGCAGAATAAAGATGCAATTATTAAGAGGATATCTGAGTTACCACTCAGTAGAAATATTATAAAAGACCAAATAATGAGATTGAACAAAAACGTACGACATCAATTAAAGAGAGACATAAGTAATTATAAATATTTTTTGATCTTTTTTGATGAAACTACTGATGTCACATCACATGCTCAGTTGGCCATTATTGGTCAATATTCTGATGGTCTCACAATGAGAGAAGAGTTGATAAAGTTAGTATCAGTGCCAACAAGTATATCAGGAAGCGAAATATGTAAGGTTGTTATACAAACATTCCATCACCTAAGCATTGATATCTCTAAAGTTGTGTCAGTGATGACAGATGAGGCACCAAACATGGTGGGTAAGAAAAGTCAGATTTGTCAAATAGTTTTGGAAGCTATTGGACATCAGATTGTACCTTTTCATTGTATTATCCATCAAGAGGTTTTATGTGCCAAGGCAGAATTCACCAACTTAAATGACTTAATGTCATTTGTTACAAACATAGTTAATTTAACAGCTGCTTGCCCTCTTCACAAGCGAGAATTTTCTGCACTTTTACTGGAGGTTGATTCCACCTACAGTGAACTGCTGATGTACAATAATGTAAGATAGCTGAGCCGGGGCAAAGTTCTTGAGCGCTTTGTGGAGTGCTTTTTAAAAATTAAAGTATTTCTTGAGGATAAGGATCTGGGAAACTTTTCTCAGTTCAGTGAAGATAAGAGGGTCAACACCCTGATATATTTTACAGATCTCTCTGTTCATATTAATGAACTGAACTTAAAGTTACAAAAGTATTGATGTTATGTTTGGATACATAAAAGCTTTTGAATGTAAACTTAAAATTTTCAGGTGAGATGTAGAAACTAAAACTTATAAGTATTTTCCTCGAGTAGCAAAGTATTTTGAGAAGGCCAGTGCAGCTGTACAAAATGAAATGAAACCTTTGCATATAAAGTACCAGCATCTTTTAGACTCATTACTTGACCAGTTCAGTGACAGATTTAATCAATTTAGAAGCCTAGAACAGACCACAAAAATAATTAAGTATCCTGATGTAGTAGTCTACAGTATTTTGGAATTAATTGGATTCCATTGGATGCATATTGATGATTTGGAGATGCAACTTGCAGAATTTCAAGACAGCATCTGGGCTCAGGTGTTTGTCGACATGAGGCAAAGCTTGAGAATCTGGAAAGGTGCTGCTTGGAGAATCAAGAGGAGTGCCACTACGAACAGGAAATTTGGAGTGCTTGGAACCAATTACCAGACACTTTTAGCACCCTGAAAAATATAGCAATGGCTTTGCTCACAATTTTTCCCTCTACGTACTTTTGTGAGACCTTAGTCTCAGCGTAAAATAATATCAAAACCAACAAAAGAAACAGATTGACAGGTGAATTTAGTAATGCTTGCTTGGGCTTCAAGTGTACAAAATACCAACCTTCAATTGAAGTTTTAGCCAATGAAATTCAGCAACAAAAAAGTCACTACTAGGCAGGTTAGTTAAAGAATTCCCCCTCCCCCTCACTTATCTTAGTTCACAGCAACCCACACAAGTTAAATAATATCAGGACCAACAAAAGAAACCAACTGACAGATGAACAAAGAAGTCACCAAGCAGGTAAGTTAAATAATTAGTTTTTGGTTTATTAAATACAGTTATATATTACAATTATACATTTTGTTATTTAAACTATAAATATCATGAAATTATAGTTTTTTTCTCGAAGTGACACACAACCCAAGTTATGCTGGGTTTTTTCGCAAATTTTGACACACCAATCTCAGAAGGTTGTGCATCACTGTCCTAGGCCCTAGCAACCACCAATCTACTTTTATTATAATGATCCATTTAATATAAATGAAATCATATAATATGTGGCCTTTTTTGACTGGATTCTTTCATTAAATATAATGTTTTCAAGGTTTATTCATGTTGTAGCATGTATCAGTATTGCCAAATAATAAAATATTGCATGGATATACCACCGTTGTGTTTATTAATTTATCAGTTGATGGTCATTTGGGTTATTTCCATTATTTGGATATCTATACTATTAATAGAGGAATATAAAAATTGTCTGGGATGCCATCACAATAATAGTAAGGACCAAACAGCAAGCTGTATGGGGCAACCAGGCTGGCAGGGAGGGCAGTAAGGGGTAACCAGGCTGGTGGGGGGCATTTAGGGGCAACCAGGCCCACAGGAGGGGCAGTTGAGGGTGACCAGGCCAGCCGGTGGAGCAGTAAGGGGTGACCAGACTGAGGAGGGGCAGTTACGGGCGATCAGGCAGGTGGGCAGGTGAGTAGTTAGGAGCCAATGGTCCTGTTTTGGGGGAGGGATGTCTGACTGCTGGTTTAGGCCCAATCCCTGGATTGGACCTGAGGGAACCCCGCCTCCCATGCACGAATTTCATACACTGGGCCTCTAGTTATAAATAATGCTACTATGAACATTGATGTACAAATACTGTACAGTCACATGCTTTTATTTCTTTTGGATATATCCTAGGAGTGGAGTTTCTCAGGTCATATGGTAACTTTACATTCACTGTTTAAGGAATTACCACACTGTTTTCTAAAGTGGCAGTCCTATTTTACATTCCCAGGAGCAATGTATAAAAGCTTCAATTTCTAGAAATCCTTATCAACACTTATTATTGCCTGTCTTTCTTTAAAAACAATAATCTTTTTTTTCAGTCTTTCTGATTATAACCATCCTACTAAATGTGAAGTGATATTTCATTGTAGTTTTGATTTGAATTTCCTTGATGACTAATGATGTTGAACATGTTTTCATGTGCTTATTGTCTTTTTGTATATCTTCTTTGGAGAAATGTCTATTTAAATTGGTTTTCTTTCTTTTTACACCATCTCTTCTTGTTTTAAATTTTGCTTCTTTCTTTATACTGCTAGACTTTCTGATTACTCCCAAATGGACACGGGGGGAGCGGGGGATTAAGTGGGCTAGTAGTTCCTCACCTGAAAGTTGTTGAAGGTAGGAACACTGAACTGTGAGGCTGTGATCTGAGGCCTACGCTTGGCTTTGCCACACCTGTCTGTGAGATCACGGACAGGTAGCTGTGAACCGGAGACTCCTCAACCTATTTGATCAGGTTAATTTTTCTCAATTCCTGAGCTGTAGTATTGAGTGTCAGCTTTGTATCAGATGTAGTACAAGTCTAGGGAACCATAGATAAATAAGGCTTGGTTTCTATGCTTAATAGCCCTTGATATCTAGACACATTTAAATGGATTTTACAACATAATAAGATGCAGTCACATGGAAGATAATCAAATAGTGTGGAAATTCCAAGGAAGTGGCTTGCTGTCCCTGCGTCCAACTGAAGGGGCTTCCCATATTAAAATCTAGGATATAGGTACCTTTCAGTGTATACATTGTGTTGTATTGAATGGTGAGATTATATTTCAGATCAGCAGGTTCAACCCTACAGTTATTAAAGTTTGAGTTCATTAGAAAAACTGACTAATAGAATACCTCCCAGTTCTTTTTAAAAAAATTCTTTATTGGTTAAAGTATTACATATGTTTCCTTTTCCCCCCATTGAGCTCTCTCCAGCCATTCCACCCCACCCCCCAGCACATGCCCTCACCACCCTACTGTCTGTGTCTATGGGTTCTACTTATATGAATACATACAAGTCCTTTGGTTGATATCTTACCTCACCCTCCTCTGCCTTTCCTCTGATGTTGAAGAGTTTATTCGATGCTTCTATGTTTCTGGATCTATTTTTGTTCATCAATTTATGTTGTTCATTATGTTCCACAAATCAGTGAGATCATGTGATATTTATCTTTCTCTGACTGGTTTATTTCACTTAGCTCAATGCTCAACAGGTGCATCCATGTTGTTGCAAATGGTAACAGTTCCTTCTTTTTCACAGTAGCTTAGTATACAGTTATGTAGATGTACCACAGGTTTTTGATCCACTCATATGTTTTAAAGTCATTTTGTCTCATATAAATATTGTTACCCCATATTATTTTTTGTTTCTACTTGCATGAAATACATTTTTCCATTTTTTTTAAAACTTTCAGTCTCTGTGTGTCTTTTGATCTTAAATGTTTTTCTTTTAAAAACAGTAGGGTGTTTCTTCAAAAAATTAAATATGAAACTGGCATTTGATCCAGTGACCCCAATTCTAGGAATCTATCCTAAGAGACCCAAAACACCAATCAGAAGAAATGTATGCACTCTTATGTTCATAGCAGTGCAATTTACAATAGCTAAGATTGGGAATCAGCCCAAGTTCATAAAAAATCCGTGATACATTTACACCATGGAATACTATGCAGCTGTAAAAAAGAAGGACCTCTTATCCTTTGAGACAGCATGAAGGGACCTGGAGAGCAGTATGCTAAGTGAAATAAGCCAGTCAGAGAAAGACAAGTATCACATAATCTCACTCATATGTGGAATCTAATGAACAAAATAAACTGATAAACAAAATAGACCCAGAGACACAGAAACATAGAGCAGACTCAGGTGGGTGTAGATCAGCCAAAGAACTTGCATGGATATATGCATAACCAATGGACACAGACTTTAGGGTGGCAAAAACCTGGGGTGGGGAATAGGGACAGGCTAGAAGGGGTCAATGGGGATAAAAGGAGATATATGCAATACTTTCAGCAATAAAAATTTAATAAAAATAAATGAATAAGAAACAGAGGGAAAAATGGGTCTCTTTAAATGGCCTATTTATTAGTCTTCTTTTCTTATTCATTCAGCTATGCTGTGCCTTTTTTCTATATTTTTATAGAAAGTTATTTAAAATATTTTTATTTTTATTTTTCTATGTTATATTAGTTGACATTCAATGTTATATTAGTGTCAGATGTATAGCATAGTGATTCCACATTTATATAACTTATAAAGTGAAATCCCAATAAGTTTAACTTCCTGACACCATACATAATCATTATAATACTAGAGGCCTGGTGCACAAAATTCATGCACGAAGGGCGGGGGATGTCCCTTAGCCCAGCCTGCACCCTCTCCAATCTGGAAACCCTCGAGGGATGTCCAACTGCCCGTATAGGCCTGATCCTATCAGGGCCTGGAACCTCCCAATGGCCCTCCCCTGTTGGCCATCTTGTGGTGGCCATTTTGTGTTCACATTGGGGCAGGATCTTTGACCACATGGAGGCAGCCCTCTTGTGTGTTGGAGTGATGGTCAATCTACAAATTACTCTTTTATTAGATAGGATAGAGGCCTGGTACATGGGTGGGGGCCAGCTGGTTTGCCCTGAAGAGTGTCCCAGATCAGTGTGAGGGTTCCCTTGGGATGAGGGGCAGCCTGGGTGAGGAGCCTGTGGAGGTTTACAGGCTGGCCATGCCCGCCAGTGACCCAAGTGGAGGCCCTGGGATCTGGGATTAATTTATGTCTACAATTGAAACTTTATAGCCTGGAGCAGAGCCAAGCCTTCTGCTTGCTCTGGGGCAGCAGCCATTTCTGTTTGAAACATTGTAGCCTAGAGTGGAGGCCTAGGCTAGCAACAGAAGACTGAAACCTTGGCTTCCTCTGTTGTCAGGGAAACCCAAGCCTCTGTTTTCCCCAGCTCAGTGGCTGCGGCCATTTCTGTATCTTTTATAATTGAAACTTTGTAACATTGAGTGGAAGCCTAGGCAGGTGGAAAGCTTGGCTTCCTCTGTTGCCAGAGAAACCCAAGCTTTCCTCCTGCTCTCAGTGGCAGCAGCCATCTTGGTTGGGGTTTATTTGCATAATCTGCTCCTGATTGGCTGGTGGGCATGGCTGTGGGCGTGGCTTGTGGGTGTGGCGAAGGTATGGTAAAATTTGCATATTACTCTTTTATTAGATAAGACTAGAGGCCTGATGCACAAAAACTTGTGTAAGGGGCTTGGCCCTCACACCCCTGGCTTTGCCCTGAAGGTCATTCAGCTGCCCAGTCTAATTAGCATATTTTGCTTTTATTATTACAGATTAGCGTCCATATTCTCTATGCTGTACTTTATATCCCTATGACTGTTTTTAACTGCTATTATGTACTTCTTAATCCCTTTAACTTTTTCACCCAGTCCCCCAGTCTCCTTCCCATTTGAAAACCATCAGTTTGTTTTGTGTATTTGTGTTTCTTTCTATTTTGTTTGTTAATTTATTTTGACTTTTAGACTTCACATAAAGTGAAATCATATGGTATTTGCCTTTCTCTGTATGATTTATTTCAATTATCACAATACAGTATAGGTTCATCTATGTTGTCACAAATGGTAACATTTCATTCTTTTTTATGGTTGAGTAATATTCTGTTCTATGTATGTACAACATCTTTTAAAAAATATATATATATATATATATTTTATTGATTTTTTACAGAGAGGAAGGGAGAAGGATAGAAAGTCAGAAACATCGATGAGAGAGAAACATCCATCAGCTGCCTCTTGATCACGCCCTACCGGGATTGTGTCTGCAGCCAAGGTACATGTCCTTGACCGGAATTGAACCTGGGACCTTCCAGTCCGCAGGCTGACACTCTATCCACTGAGCCAAACTGGTTTCGGCTATGTACAACATCTTTTTTATCCAATCTTCTATCCATGGATACTTTGGTCTTGTTTTCTTATCCGTTCAGCCACCTGATGTTTGATTGGAACATTTAATGCATTTACACTTCAAATGATTATTGATAGATACATACTTATTGTAGTTTTATTATTCATATTTATATTTTTCTTTCCTTCTTTTAAAAGAGCTTCCTTTAACATTTCTTGTAACGATTTAGTGGTGATGAACTCTTTTAGCTTTTCTTGTCTCTTTATCTCCCTTTTGTATCTAAATCAGGGGTGGGGAACCTTTTTTCTGCCAAGGGCCATTTGGGTATTTGTAACATCATTCCCGGGCCATTCAAAACCACCAACTTAAAAATTAACCTGGTATATTTGGTCAAATATTGAATTAACTCACCCCCAATGTGATGGTTGGAACTGCTTCTCTTCGGTGAGGATGTGATCTTAGCTGGCACTGATGATGTTGCTACTCATAATTGCTTTTCCAGGTTTGTTTTGGTCAGTCTGGAGCCCAGTCAACCTTTGAAATGGTAATTTTTGAAAAGAGCTATTCACAGCAATTAAGCTGTTCTGAACACAGATGCATATTTCAATGCATATCTCCTCAATGTGGAAAATTCATCACTGCTTATTTAACATTTATAGAACTCAAGGAATGGGAAGTTGTTGTATCTAGCTTTCAGCTCATTATCACTTTGTAGCTGAATGATTTCATGTTGGTTATCAGGCCCATCAGCTGGTTTCACAATGAACAGTGTAGCAAAGATGTTCAATTCCATTTCAAGTCCTTGAATCTTTCATTAAATACATCAATTAGTTTTGCACATTTGTCAGCATATTCAAGTGTTGTAGAAGGTGTATTCCTTTCAAGTGGCACTTTCCACAGCCTTAATTTAGCATCAGATGATTTCATGATTGAAAGCAGGGAGCTGAGAAGCTGGTTGGGGCCCTGCAACTTGATCTTCATCTCTGAGAGGTACTTGGTAATGTCCACCATGAATGCTAGATCAAACAGCCAGTTGCCATCATTGAGCTCCTGACAGGCTTTCCCTTCATCTCGGTGAACTTTTGACTTCATCCTCAGTTCATTAAAACTAGTGAGCTTGTTGCCACAACTCAGCCACTGCACTTCAGTGAGAAACAAGATTACAGTACCAGAGTAAGGGTAACTCTGTAACTTCTTAAACTGTTAAAACCTCTGTTTTTGCTAAAACTTATACATGACACTACTATTGCCAGTATATTGTTGAACCGCAACAACTGTGCAATAGAGACTTTCTTGATGAATGTGGCATACAATTAAATCACTTGGATCAAGATTGAGATGATTCAGTTCTTTCTTGACAAATGCTCTTAACACTTTTTGCAAGCCAACCATGGCTGGAGCTCCATCTGTGGTAAAGCCACTTAACTTTTCAAATGTTACCTCAATTTTTTTTTCATTGATAAAATCAGTCTCTCAAACAAGTCCCCACTGGCTTCCAGGGACAGCAGTTTTACTCACATGTCAAACTCTGCAGTTATCCCACGACGACCAATAATGGCCAGTTGGACAGTATTTGTTATAACCGTTGTCTCATCATAAACCAGAGAGAAAAATTGGAAATGTCCTGGAGAATCCCTCAGCATTTTTTCTTTTAATATCTTGTGCTAAATTAGTAATCCAATATGAGTTGGTTCTCTGAGACAAACTAACACTCTGAAACAATTTTACTTTAGTGCTAACAACTTCGTAACAGCTACCATGCACTCTCTCACAAACTCCCTCTACCTTAGGCTTCAGTTTTTTTTTTTAGCTCATTACACAACTCATCTGAGTAACATTGTCTCTGTCAAAATGAGGCCTAGTGAAAGCAGCTTGTTGTGATTCCAAACTCCACTGAAGAGCATTGATTTTATCCAGATGCATTTGACTTCCAAATTCATTGAGTTGGGCGTGTTTTGAGCTGTGATGACAATCCAGATAGGCTTTTTCCTTTTATTTATTTATTATTTAAATTCTTTATTGTTTAAAGTATTACATGAATCTTTTCCCCCCATTGACCTCTCCCCAGCTGCTCCCACTCACCAGCACATGCCCTCACCTCCCCACCCTCTACTTTCTGTGTCCATTTGTTATGCTCATATGAATGCATACAAGTCCTTTGGTTAATATCTTACCCCACTCACCCCACCTTCTTTCATAGGTTGGACAGACTGCTCAATGTCTCTGGGTCTATTTTTGTTCATCAATTTATGTTGTTCATTATATTCCACAAATGAGTGAGGTCATGTGATATTTATCTTTCTCTGACTGGCTTATTTTGCTTAGCATAATGCCTTCAGTTCCATCCATGCTGTTACGAATTATAAGAATTCCTTCTTTTTCACATAAACATGGTATTCCATTGTGTAGATGTACCACAGTTTTCTAATTCACTCATCTGCTGATGGACACTTAGGCTGTTTCCAAATCTTAGCTATTATAAAATGTGCTGCTATGAACATCTATACTTCCTGATTGGTGTTTCTGTTTTCTTGGGATATACTCCTAGAAGTGGGATTACTGGGTTAAATGTGTAAGGTTCTATGCCTCCGTGAAAGAAACTGCAAGCAGGGAGTCCGAATAAGTGAACGAATTGATCAGGTTTTATTGGGGGTCTCTGGGCGGGTTCACAGGCTCGGGGGGGAATGGAGCCGGGGAAGCTGCACCCTGTAACTGGGGCCAGGGGAAGGGAAAAAGAGGGGACCCAGCTGGACCGCCTCCCGGACTGCCTGGGAGAACAGTCCGGGAGAAAAGGTGCCACGTGGTGCACTGAGACACCTTTTAAGGGCTGGAACAGGCAGGGGTTGGGCCCAGGGCAGAATGGGAAGGGGTGGGACACAGGGCACTCTGATATGCACTTGATTGGTGGCTCAATGTCTCTGTCAATTACATCATAACTCCGCCCACCAGTTGGGGGGGTACCTATCAAAATGGAAGTTCCATTTTTAATTTTTTTAAGAAGGTCCATACTTTTTTCCATAGTGGCTGCACCAGTCTGCATTCCCACCAGCAGTGCAGTGGGGTTCATTTTTCTTTGCTTTCTTGCCAACTCTTGACGTTTGTTGATTTGTTGATGATAGCCATTCTGACAGGTATGAGATGGTGCCTCATTGCCATTTTGATTTGCATCTCTTGGATGATTAGTGACTTTGAGCATGTTTTCATGTCTCTCAGACTTCTGTAGGTCCTCTTTTGAAGTGTCTATTTAGGTTCTTGCCAGAATGGCTGTTTTCATTACTGCTAATACCTCACCACAAACTAGGCACACGGGTATGTCTTTGACTTCAACAAAAAAATAATCATTTGTCCATTTCTCTTGGAAAGATGGACACTGTATCAGCTGTTCTTTTCTTTGTAGTTGCCATTTGTAGGATGCCACTTAGTTTTTAATGACCATCCAGTGTATGTGTCATCCCCGATACAGTTATTTTGCTTTAATTGCTGTTCTAATCCTGCATCTTGGATTTGGAACATATCCAGCATTTGTATCATTGACTCTTGAGGTCTTTTCCACGTTCTGTAATTTTCTTAATCATCATCTGAGATTCAATTTTTTTGAAGATTGTTGATAATGATATGTGGATAAAGGTTGGATTGAAGTTATCATCTGTGTCAACAAAGAAGTCAACAACATTGTCATCAATCATCAAAGGCAAGGTCATCAGTGTTGTGAGGAATCATCTAATTGTATCTTGTCTCATCAACACTGGATTGTCATAGTTTGCTATAATGTGTTAACACTTTTGCAACACACACACTCCAAGCCTGCTGGCACTGACTGTCCTCTGAGTCCTTGCAATACAAGCAGATAGGCTTCTGCCAGCCAACAAGAAGTATATGTATCTGTCCCATCAGGTACTCATATGTGTCCTGTTTGCCCCATAATGGATGTTCCTTTCTTGTCCTTGAAAATTTGTTATTATTATGATTTCCTTAATGTAAATTTATGTTTCTATGAAAAAAGCTCCTAAATATCTTGAATTTCAAGTCCTGTGATTGCCTTGGCAGGGCCAGACCAAATGATTTTGTGGGTTTTATACTGCCTCTGGGCCAGATTGTTTGAATCCTTTTCACATCCCACATGGTTCAGGGTTCCAGTTCAGGGTTCAGGTTCTAGAGAAGGCCGCAGGCAAATGAATAAAGAGATTCAGAAAAATATTAATTTGGAAAACTGGGGGGCCAGGCGGTAGCCCATCTCTAGTGGAAGGACTACCTCCTGCTTTGGCCTTGCCATTCCTTTTATTTAGGTTTTGGGAATACACCCATTGCCCTTAGGCAGGAAATAAGAAGATTATCTTGTCAGGAAGGATTTACACGATTATCAGGTGGGGAAGTTGCCCTTGCCACCCTTATCTCAATTAGATAGGGAGTGGTTGGTTCTGACCTTTCAGAACTTCAAGGTTGACTAAGCCTTTCAGGTTCCTTGTCCATACTTTTCTATTGGTTAGGTAATGGCTGAGTCCCTGCACCAGATGTTCCCCACCCCAGATCTAAAAGATAGCCTTGCAGGGTAGAATAGTTTTAGTTGTAGGTCCTTACTTTTTATCACTTTGGATATTTTGTGCCAATCCCTTCTTACCTACAAAGTTTCCATGGAGAAATCAGCAGTCTTATGAGAACTCCTTGTAGGTAACTAAGTGCTTTTCTTTTGCTGCTTTTAATAATCTCTCTTTATGGTTAACCTCTGTCATTTTAATTATAATGAGTTTGGTCCAGGCCTCTTATTTGTCTTGTTTGATGCTCTCCATGCTTCCTTGACTATGTGTCTATTTTTTTTAAAATATATTTTTATTGATTTTTTACAGAGAGGAAAGGAGACTGATAGAAAGCCAGAAACATCGATGAGAGAGAAACATCGATCAGCCGCCTCCTGCACGCCCCCCACAGAGGATGCGCCCGCAGCCAAGGCACATGCCCCTGACTGGAATCGAACCCGGGACCCCTCAGTCCGCAGTCCGACGCTTCTTCCACTGAGCTAAACCGGTCTCGGCTGTGTGTCTGTTTTTTTTTTTTCTGTTGTTGTTGTTTTTCCCCAGTTTAGGGAAGTTTTCAGTTATTATTATTATTTTTTCAAATAGGTTTTCAATTTCTTGTTCGCCATCTTCTTTTCTGGTACACTCATGATGTGAATGTTGTTATGCTTGAAATTGTCCCATGGATCCCTTAAACTATCTTTACTTAATATATTTTCTTTTTGCTATTCTAATTGGTTATTCTCTGCTACCTTGTCTTCTAAATCACTGATTCAATCCTTTGCTTTATCAAACCTGTTTATTCTTTTTAGTGTATCCTTCATTGCAATTATTATATTCTTCATTTTTGACTGGTATCTTTTTATGACTTTTACATTCTTTTTTATATATCTCTGTTGAAGTTCTCACTGAATTAATGTATTCTTTTCCTAAGTTCATTGAGCATCCTTATAACCAGTATTTTGTCTAGTAGATTGTTTGCCTCCATTTTGTTTAGTTCTTTTTTCTAGAATTTTCTCCAGGTCTTTCTTTGGGACATGCATTTTTGCCTCCTCATTTTGGCTGCCTCTCTGATAAACATGCTACACCTCCCAGTCTTGGCAGTCTGGAAAGGCATTAAACTTGTTGGATTAAAAACCCTTTTTTATTATCTCATTTTATCTTAGTTACCTTCTAATAACTCTGTCTTCAAATGCAGTCACATTGGGAGTTACAGCTTTAATATATGAACTTGTAGAGTGTGTGTGTGTGGGGGGGGTAAATTCAGTTCATAGTATGAAAGGATTTATTCTTTAGTTCCCTCCACGACTCATATGGAATGCTGGGGCTCAGGTTTTTATAATATAATATTTTTGAAGGATTTATTTTGTCTGAAGAATAAATATTCTGTGTGTGTGTGTGTGTGTGTGTGTGTGTGTGTGTGTGTAATAACTGCATTACATATATATTACTATTCCCTAACCAAAGTTTAAATATTGTTCCCAATCACCTTTCAGAACTTCTATTTGAACTGCTAATATGGAAAAAGCTTAAACCAGGGGACCATAAAATTTATTATTCGAGTATCTGAGCATTGGCTCTGTTTTATTCAAAATGTTCAAGCAGAATCTGGCTTGGGTAACTAATTGTCAAGGATAGGCTAGAAGAGATTCCAGCACTGGGTGGGAGTTGGAATAGATAGCCTTGAAGATTACTTCCAATTTTATGATTCTCAGAAGAATATTGGATAGGCTTGAGCTTTACCTTATCTTTCTTACTGAAGACCCTTGATGGAGGTGTTAACAAGAAATGAAATGTCACAAATGCAAGTAGTAGGAGAGTGCAAAGATCAAAGCCAGATTTCTAGAAAATCCACTATCAAAACTGAGAGTTGGCCACATTATTAGTGATGGTCAATAAGTAATGTTGATTTTGGAATGTTAATACACTAGCATTGAAAAGGGAAGATACTATTGCCACCCAAGGAGCAATGGTTAACAGAATGAGAGTAACAGAGAAACAGCTATGAATGAAAGGGGGTTTTATGTAAAATAGATTACTAACATTATTTATTATTTTTATCTAATTTTTGAAATAAAGGAAACATAAGGAACATAACTACAATCTTCAAAAAAAGATATCGTAGCTTACTGTTCCAAAATCTTGTCTATTATTTCACAAACCTGTGAAGACCTTGAGAATGGGTGTAATAGTCTACAAATATTTATGTTCCCAGCATCTGTGTAATACATAACACATAAGTGCCATATTGTAACTCTTGAATGAGTTAGTTAATGACTATGTCTCAATAATACAGATTACTTATTCCTATATTTATTTAAAGACTTTTTCTTTTTGTGAATAGATTTTAGAGAGCTCTATCAAGTTATAATTAATTACAATAATTTGCACATATTTAGAGTGTCCAATTTTTGTTTAGACCATATACCCATGAAATCATTATTACAGTCAAGATGGTGAACATACACATCACATGCTTCTTTGTTATCCCTTTTTCCTGTGCCTGTCCATATACCTTCCTCTTAAGCAACCACTAATTTTTCTGTCACTATCAATTATATTTTATTTTATGGAGTTTTAAATACAATTAATCATACAATATGTACTCTTTTTTATGGCTTTTCCACTTGGCATAATTATTTTGAGATTTATCCATGTTGCTATGTTATTGCATGTAACAATAATTCATTTCTTTTTTTAAAGTCACTAGTTATTGCTGAGGATATATATCTCAATTTATTTATTCACCTATTGATGATTTGGGTTGCTCCTAGTTTATGGCTACTACAAATAAAGGCGATATAAATATTCATGTATAGGTCTCTGTATAGACATATGCTTTCTTTTCTCTTGGGTAAATAAATACCTAGGAGTATGATGGCAATATCGTATGTTTAAATATGGTATATTTAACTATGGTATATTTTGGATTAAATATGCTATATTTTGAATGTGTATGAAGCCATCAAACTATTTTCTAAAGTGATTATACCATTTTACATTCTCCCCAGTTTATGGGTGTTGTAATTTCTATACATCCTCACCAATACTTGGTATAGACAATCCCTCTATTTTAACCAAATGTAATAGGAGTGTAGTAGTATCTCACTGTGGCTATTTCAACTTCCCTAATGATTTTTATGGTGAGCATATTTTTATATGCCTATTTGCCATCCATATATTTCCTTGGTGTAGTGTCTTTCCAAATATTTTGCCTATTTTTTTTAATTGGATTTTTTTTACATTGGATCAGAGTTCTTTTCATATTCTGGATACAATTCCTTTATTAGATACAGTAGTTCCCCCTTATCCATGGCTTTTCTTTCTATAATTTCAGTCACCAAAGGTCAGGCATGGTCTGAAAATATTAAATGGAAAATCCTAGAAACAAACAATACATATGTTTTAAATTGTGCGTCATTTTAAGTAGTGTGATGAAATCTCACATTGTTCTGCTTCATCCTTACCAGAACATGAAGGACACTGATGGTATTTTGCCCTGATTCTCTTTACTAAGGTGTACATCATCCTCTAGTTGTTGTAAATGCTAGCTGCTAATGGCATACACCACATACTTTTTTGAAAGATGGTCCTTGGCTGAGGGGAGTCTCTTTGCCCAGAGACACATAAGAGATTAGATTTCTCTACCTCTACCTAAGGTAGCCCCCCGGCCATGGAGTAGTTGACTCAAAGGCATAACAATCCAGCCTCCTTCTGTCTGAATGGGATAATGTGATAACCTTTTTTTTTTAACTTTATCTTTATTGCTGCAAGTATTATAGATGTCCTACTTTTCTCCCCATTGACTTCCACCCCTAGTCCTTCACCACACTAATGTCTGTGTCTATGGGTTATGTATATTTATATATATAAAAGCCTAAGCAACTGTCCAAGCATCGGACCATCCAACTGGTAGCTGTGACACCAGGGGCCAGACACTCAACACAGGAGCTGCTGAGCTGTAGTGACTTGGCAGCTGTGGTTCTTGGGCAATGCACTCGGAACCAGAGAGGAGGGAGCCTGATTCCAGCATGCATCATTCAAGAACTGTCCTCTCACAATATGGGACCCCTCAGGGGATGTCAAAGAGCTGGTTTCAGCCCTATCCCTGCAGGGCAGGCTGAAGGACTCCACTGGTGCACAAATCTGTGCACCAGGCATCTAGTATGCATATAAGTTCTTTGGTTAATCTCTTCCCAGCCCCACCCTGACATCCCCTCATCCTCCACCTTCCCTGTATGGTCTGTACCATCTATGTCTCTGGATCAATATTGTTCATCAGTTCATTTTGTTCATATATGAGTGATATCATGTGATACTTGTCTTTCTCTGACCGGATTATTTTGCTTAGCATAATGCTCTCCAGGTCCTTCCGTGCTGTCTCAGAGGGTAAGAGGTCCTTCTTTTTTTACTGCTGCATAATATTTAATTGTGCAAATGTACCAGATATTTTTTATCCACTCATCTACTGGTAGGCATTTGGGCTGTTTCCAGATATTAGCTATTATAAATTGTGCTGCTATGAACAAAGGGGTGCACATTATCCCCCAGAGCCCTTTGTGCGATTAGGCTGAAACTAGACTTCCTTCAAAATAATGTTTGCTTAGCCTTTCTTCTGCTGTAGCTGATTCCCTCATTGCTCTTACAAGTTTTTCCTGAGAGCATTTCCACAATAAATCATTTATGCAGGAATCCCTATATACGTCTTTGCTTCTAAGGAGCCTGACTTAAGGCCCTCCTTTTTCAGCATTTCAGATTGTACAGGTGCACCTTATTTTATTGTGTATCCCAGATTTATTTATTTATTTATTTTACAAATTGAAGGTAAGACTCTCTACCAGAAAAATGGTTATGATTTACTTTATAGTGATACTTATTTTATTATAGTGATCTGGAACTGAACCTGCAAATTTCCAAGGTGTGCCTATAGTTAATTTAGTGACTATTCCTTCAGTTGTTAGTTGCAATTTCTCCATCAGCTTTCAAAAAGTTGTTGAAATTTCTTATACTCTGTTGTTTTCTTTCTCATTATTGTTGTCTTTCTAAGATCTACATATTCTTCTGACATCTTTGCATATTTTGGGGGGAACAGAGTTATATTTATGTGATCAATATTATAAGGAAGCTTAAATATCTCTCTCATATTATAAATCTGTTAAATGTATATAGAGATTCAGGTTTATTTTGTGTTTTCTATTAAACATACCGTTTCCACTAAAAATGATAAATATTCAATTAAAAACTATTTCAGTGACAATGAGGAATTGTAATGCTTTCAGTTTTAAACAAGATTATTTGAAATTTCAAGTAGCAGTATGTTGGGGTAGTCACCCATTTTGCCTTCAGTCTAGTGTTTTCAGGAGACATTTCACTTAATAGAGGGACATGTATCTAATATCCAGGTTTACCAATCTCTGCTAGAACAACTGATGCTGACACTTTTATTAATGAGATAAAGCAAGGTCATTAGGGTTATAATTACATGCCTCAATGAATTTCTACCACCAAGTTTATCTAGTTCACTAATGTGTTTTTGGTATAACAAAGGTGGAGATTTATTAGAGAACAAGTACAGACTACCACGTGGAGAGAGGGAAAATTCCCACAGAATGGACTCCCATGTGGGGAGAAGGAAAGGGTCCCCCAGAATGGACTTCCAGGTAGTGAGGGGGAAAAGTGTCCCCACTAATATCTTTTTAAAAATATTTATTTACAATGGTCATATTTCTTGGCGTGTGTGTGTGTGTGTGTGCGCGCACGCGGTTATATTATTTACATCTATGTGACTTATGTCACAATGACTTGATGGTGATTAGCCAAAAACCTATCTGGAGTTGTTAGAGAATGTTGTATCAGTGACATGTGGGTCAATCCATATAGTATTATACTGTATCTATTTGTGTATGTTTTATCTCTCACACAGAATTGAAGACAAAAGCTATGCCTTCTATTCCTCCAGAATCTGATACAGAGCAGATGCTCAACTGAATATTGCTCCAAGATAAAGTAAAAAACAAAACCACAAAACGCAGAAAATCCTAGCAAATATTTGTTTGAGAAATTTCCTACGATTAACAATGACTTGCAAGTTAGTTGTGTTGTCTTTCAATCTCTAATCTCTCACAGGTAAATAGTTTCCCTTGTGTCTCCTAACTTTCTTGTGCAAATAAAATTGGATCAGGGATTGTGGCACAGCTGGTTTGAGTACTAGGCACCAAAGCATAGTTCAAGTGAAGTCACTCTGGGTGCAGCTGGCTGGTTCACTCAGTTTCACTTCACAGAGGCACACTATTTATGTTCTTCCTTCCCAACATCTGCAAAACTCCTTTTAGAGTCAATGAGAATCACAGGCTTTGAGCACACTGGAGACATCATCTGAGACTTCATTTTGTGCTTATGGGTTTTTTTTTCTGTTATTACCAGAGGACAGGATTAATATTGGGGTAACACACAAATAATATTATAGAATCCACATAATCAAATTACTTCACAGTTGGAAGGGCCTTTAAAAGTTATTTAGTTGAGCCGAGATCTGTTTGGCTCAGTGGATAGAGCGTCAGACTTCGGACTGAAGGGTCCCGGGTTTGATTCCGGCAAGGGCATGTACGTTGGCTGCCCGTGATTGATGTCTCTCTCATCGATGTTTTTGACTTTCTATCCCTCTCCCTTCCACTCTGTAAAAAATCAATAAAATATATTTTTAAAAAAAAGTTATTTAGTTGAACATCTTACACATCTATTTTACACATAAGGTTTAAAGACTTCAAATTACTTGATTAAGTATAGTTACTGGTAGATGTAGGATAAGTGATGACATCTCCATACAGGCATATTTTAGGGAACTGACAATTCTCAGGTATACAAAAGTCATTTAACAAATCAGTTATAATGAATTTCCATTGCATTCTTTATTTTAAAACTGAAATATTAGAAGATAATGTCTAGTTAATTAGTTTTTGCTGGAAAATTAAAAAATAAAACTTTTCATATTGAAAATTATTTCAACATATATCAGTATCTGCTCCTATTTTAGTTTAATCTTAAATCATGAATAAAAGACTAGCATTGCTTTGGGATCATTGGTGTGATATTTTGGAATTGAATATATAGACTACAGAAAATAATTTGTATGTATACTGACTCCAAGACCGACATCTAGGAATTTTTTAGATCAAATTTCTTATGTAAGTTTGCTTTAATGACTTTTAATCTTTCTGACAAAAGGTTGAGCATGTTAAAAGAAAATGTTTGGATTGTTTGAATGTCAGAGTTAAGCGGGTTCTGCTCATTTTAGAACTATTCTAATTCTTAATGCATGACTTTTGATCATGCTCCAGAGTTTTTATCCCCAGGCTGATATTCTTCAAGATCTCACTCACATCTTCTCTTGTTTATCAACATGAATCTCTTTCTCAAACATCAGGAATAGAAGATACTGGAAATTCAGAAAGGTGCTAGCAATGATCATGTCAAAAGCATCATAGGTCAAATCCAGAGGCAGAGCAAGGGGAGAACAAGTACGTCTCTTGGGTCAAAGTCAATATGAATGAAAGCTGCAGGGACAGGGAACTCGGACAAGGTAGTTAAAAGCCTTTAAGGTCTGAAGGGCTAAGGCAGGATCAGATAATATTTTGTTTCCCTAAGTTAAAGGTCTTGAATTACCAATACAAGAGGTTAAGGTTCCTACTCAAAAGATTTGAAGCAAGAATTTACTTCAGCATGGAATAAGTAGGGAGGTAAAAAAATTTGAAGTAGGTGGTGCTCTTCATATATACCTTTCCAACAACCTTGGAATATATTTAGTCCAAGTCAAAAGATGAGACACCTGGATAAAGGCAGTTGCATTTGAGGGTTGTGTTCCTAATACTCTATAAGGGACTGTGCCTCTTATTTCTTCCCTAAGTTCCTCTGATCTGCACACTGTAGTTATTCCACTAAGTGCAAGTTGGTTATTCCACTAAGTGAAAGTTGTATGGATAAAACACACATGTACTTTGGAGGAACTCTGGACCAGATTTGAGACACATGTGTTCAGTAGTGAATGGATTAGTTTGGATGAAAGATCTGGACAAGCTGCATGATTTACTCAGCCTAATTTACCCTAATTGTTACTAGTCAAAATAAGAGTTACCATCTTTCAATTCTTACATATGGTTCTGAGGTTTACTCCTCACAGGCTTCCTGTCACATGCTGCTCTGAATTCACTAAAGTCACTGCGGTCTGTGTGTTGCTTTATGACTTTTGTAGGACTGTTACTAGGGAAGATTTCCCAGGACCTCAGGTCAGTGAGAATTTGAACAATGAAAAGAATAAAATAATTTATTAGCTTTCTATTTAAAGTTTGCTTTTGTGGAAAATCTTAGAAAGATGAGGCATCAATAAGCATTTTTCAAACAGCATAAAATATTTTAACTAAAGGGGACCATGTAAGTTTATATGGAAATGTTTTGAGGTTATGCTGCTATGGGATTAAAGTTGTCATCACAAATAAACTGGAAGCCCATAGAACATATGGAAGCCCAGCAGTTGTGATAAGAATTGTTTTCTTGTTTTGGTCCCACCACCTCATCATTATAGGGTGACTTGAAAAAATTACTTTACCTGTCTGGACCTCAAGTTCTTTGTTTGAGACATGACATTTTTTAGACTAAAACTGCAGGGTCCTTTTTGGCTCTGTTAATGATTTATATTTTGTTTCTCTAACAAACTTTTGGCAAATAATGAGTGTTCATTCAATAAGTACAGGCTAATCCTGGCCCTCACAAAATCATGTGGTTCTAAAAGAAGGAAGTGGTTCCTTAGGGTGAGTAAACAATATGAGAAGGGTTTAGATGAATAAATCTATAAATTGAGCATCTCCCTGGAGTTTATTATAACGATAATCTGCTGAGCTCTGGACATCTGATAGTATCCACAACTGCTTTTGACAAGTAGAACTGCTGGTGACAAAAGTTATGTCAACATCTGAGTGAGGTGTAGACTAGCAGTATGTGACTTCTTTGGGAGGGCTGCTAAGTGAGACATGAGGAAAATAAGGTCAACAGGAAGGGCATCCAAGTAAATTGAAATAAAGTCCAACCTACAGAATGTTCCCACAGAGGTGTAAGAGACTCAATTGTAATTGGCAGAGAAAGTATTTGCTCTCTACTTGAGAAGAGCCAGCAAGAACAATGGAAGAGACCCAACAAAAGAAATGAGACATTCCAAAAAGATGGGAAGACTGATACGGTCATTCAGTACAAACAGACCACTTCCTATTAGGTTTTATACTATCTCACCCCACCTCTTCTTTGCTGAAATTAGTTTCTTTTTGTCTTCCTGTCACCTTTTGAAAGACTTGAGATTTAGATTATAGTCTTTATATACCAATGAAAACTTATACTTGAACCATTAAGGTGAAAAATGCTTATTCAAAGGCCCCTGAGAGATTTTTATAACAGAATTGCTGTTGGGGACTTGGGAAATGACCAGTCTCTTTGATTTCCTGGGGAAAGCCACCACAACAAAGTCCCCAAGGTCAAAGCTTAGCTTTACACTGAACAAGAAATTGCAAATTTTGACTTTTTGGTGGGTTCACAGAGAGGTCACCAGGACTGGTTCCTACACACATTGCCAGTAACAACAGACTTATCCACAATGCAAAAAAAAAAAAAAAAAAAAAAAAATTAAAAAAAATTTAAAAAGTAAAAAATATTTGGAATATTATTGCAAAGTCTCTGTGGATGAATTTAAAAACTTGATGACATGATTGATCAAGTGGCTGTAAAATTTGATTAAGGATAAAAGAGTGGCTTGGAGTATAACAGGGAACACTTAAACTTAGGTGCAGTAAGGCAATATTTCTTATTTCTGTGACCTTTGCAATATTAAACTTATAGTCTTATTGTTGTTTTTCAAGGGCAGGCACAATTGTCTCTGCCCCCAAATATGATTAGATGTCTTTCTGCTCTCTCAAATATCTTTTCACTCTTGTCTGCTATTTCAGGCAATAGTTTTAATGAACCTTGGAAACCAGGTCTAAGCCTGCACTGGCAGACTGTCTGCAAAGCTCATAATGGTGCTGCAAGTCCAGGTCACCACTGTTAAACACAGGGCTCTCTCTTGATCTGGCAAAGCATCACAGTCATCTCTGTGTTTGGAGAACCCAGGTTGTCTGAAAGGAAGCATTGTTCATTTACAGCACTCTGTCCAAAGCATCTTCCTCGGAAAGGGTGTGCCAGGGGTCACTAGACCCTTTGCAACTACAACTCTTGGGCAGAAGGGTAGAAATTTCATAGGTAAGAAAGTTGACATTTCACCCAAGAAGAAACTCTTTATTTTCTAAAAACAAGTGGGTATATCTAAAACAAAAGACATTTTAAATTCAAATAGCATTTGGTAAATATAGTTTTCTAGTAGTGAGGAGGACTTACCAACACAAAACTCAGTCAAAGGCCCTTTGGATTGGGAAGCGAACTACCTGTGAAAAAGTTTGTGCTCTTTGAAATGGCTTGATCCCAGAGGATGACATGCCAGTCATACTTTCCAATCACTTTCAAGTAAGTTATAGGAAGGAAAAAGTCTTCTCTTTTGATCTTAGTTTTCAGGCTTGCTGCTTAATATGTCACTGTTTTTAATGCAAACATTTCAAAAAAGTTAAAACCCTGTTTGAGTCCCTGGAGCTGAAGCTCATTTTGTATCTATTAGGGGCTGAAGTCCTTGGTCTGATTTGTTTTTCTTTTTGGTGGAGTTGTAATAAACTGTTCTCCATCGTTTGGACTTTGGGAGTTGGCCCACTGAGCTCAGCAGCTGTTAGCCCCTTGCTTTTGAGGAAAGCATGGCAGATAGCGCTGTTGTGGAATGAGCAGGACTGAAGATAAACCCAGAGACGCCTGCTGAGAAAGCCCTTCTGAGGGTTAGTTTGGAAGGAGCCACAAGAAAAAAGGGTGAGGGTTAAGGCCTCCCTTCGTGAGGCTTGCTGGCAGTGGTACTTTACCTCAAATGGAAATTTCAGATGTTTCTGTACTGCTCACAAGAGCATTCCTGGAGTTGAGTAGCAGAAAGTGAGGCCAAGCATAATGTAGTGACTCTGCTGAACATAGCTCTGTCTCCAGGAACTCATCATCATCATCAAATAGCATTTATTAAAAGCCCACACACATATGGTGCAGAACAAACCACATTAAACAAGTACAGTTGTCTTGCTGGTCCTCTGGAGGGCCACAATTTAAAACACTAAAACACGGACTTCTGCTTCTGTTAGGCTGTGTTCTGACAACCCAAGAACACTGAGAAAGGCGATTGCTCACACAGTGACTAATAATAATAATTGGTATATAATATAACCTTGATGAGTACAGGTATCATTAATTAAGGACTTTCTACTCAGTGGTAGATCCAAAGCTATTTGCTTATGCTATTGCGAGATACCATAATTGCAACTCAATGATGTAGCTATCCTTAATATCTCTATATTATGTAAAGGCAACTGAAGCTTAGGACTTGAACTTAGATTTATTTAAATCTAAAGACTAGGCTAAGTCCATATTGCCAGTTCTCATGAGTTGAAAGTTGGCCTTGGGTGGGTTAGTAAAACATCCTATCTAATAAAAGAGAAACATGCAATTTGACCGTACCTTCGCTACACTACCAGCCAATAGGAGCAATATACAAATTAACCCCCAAGCAAGATAGTGGGCGGACCCCTCTGCCCAGAGCCAGCCATGGCGGTGCTGTGGCAGTGGGGTCCCGATTGCAGCCCCTGCCCCAGGAGGGGCTCTGGCCCCGCCCCCTGCCCCCTGCAGCGAGGTCCAGCCCAGGCGGTGCTTCTTGCTGGGGGCGGTGGGGGTCCAGATGGCAATCGAAGCCCCACCATGGAGGACTGGGCAGGTCAGGTGGGCAGTGTTGAGGCAAGATCAGTAACTGGGCAGGCAGGAGAGTGGGTGGTGGCAGCACCTGATGCCTTCTGAGGGGTCCAGGCTGTCATTGGGGACAGGCAGGGCAGGTGGGCTGCACCTAACGCTGGCCACTGAGTCGAGTCAAGGCTGAGATCAGTAACAGGCCAGTCAGGGGTGGGTGGGTGGCTACACCTGACTCCACCAGCGGGGGCCAGGCCGCCATCAGGGACGTGGGTAGGCAGGGGTGGCCAGGGTCTCTGGGATCACTGTATGCCCCTGGGCTGCTTGTGCACACTGGTGGAGCAGGCCAGGGTTGAACATTTTAAGGAAAATGGGATGCCTGTGACCCCGTCCACTGAGCCCAGTCCCTGGGGAAAAGAGGGCAGTGGGCAGTTAGCAGGCACCAGGGTTTGGAAGGGACAGGGAGCAACAACCTGCAGGCATGCTACCAGGAAGAGGTGCTGAACTGTGATGAGGCAGACGGCTGGCTGATGGAGGCACGTAAAAGTGCAGATGAGGCGGCTCTTGCTGGCACTGAGCTTGAAAATTACATCATCAGCCTGATGGACTAAATCGCCTTTCTGAAGAAGGTGCATGAGGAGGAGATTGCGGAGCTGCAGGCGCACATCCAGTATGCTCAGAACTCTGTGGAGATGGACGTGTTCTCTAAGTCCCATCTCTCTGCCGGCTCAAGGATGTCTGTGCCCAGTACAAGAAGCTGGCTGCCAAGAACATGCAGAATGCCGAAGAATGGTACAAGAGCCGCTTCACCATGCTGACTGAGAGCACTGTCAAGAACATCTACAGGGTGCCCGAAGCCAAGGAGGAGGTTTCTGAAAGCCCCTGGCTGCTCAAGGCCAAGACCCTGGAGATGGAAGCATACCAGGGCATGAACTAAGCTTTGGGAAAGCAGATGGGAGAGCTGGAGGATAAGCAGAAGTCAGGTGTTAGTGCTATTCAGGACACAATCAACAAATTAGAAAACGAGTTGAGAACTACAAAGAGTGAAATGGCATGATATTTAAAATAATACCAGGACCTCCTCATCGTGGCTTTGGACATTGACATTGCAGCTTACAGGAAACTCTTGGAATGAGGAGACCTGGCTCAATTTCACCAGTGTGGAAAACATAGCAAGCGGCTACTCCCATAGTTCCCAGTTCTTTGGTTGATCTGCCTATGGTGGTTTACAGACCAGCTTCTACTTGATGTCCACTGGCTCCTTCCCTTCTTAATACACCAGCCACATCCAGGAGGAACAGATCGAGGTGGAAGAGACCATAGAGGTTGTAAAAGACAAGGGAGCTAAAAATGAACCCCCCTCTGAAGGAGAAGCTGAAGAGGAGGAGAAGGAGAGGAAGTGACTGACAAAGAGGAAGGAGAGGAAGAGGAAGAAAGTGCCAAGGAAGAATTTGAGGTTGCAAAGGAGGAAGAAGAAGGAGGTGAAGGTGAAGGAGAAGATGCCCAAGAAGCTGAGAATGAGAAGAAAGATGAGGAGCAAGAAACCAATAAAAGATTGAGCCCCCCTTTCCTTAATTATTTCAGAAGTAATCCTCCTGAAACCAGGTCAACCCCGTCACTAACCAAGCAGTTGAGTTCCCGATACTATAGGAATTAAAAAGTCAATATATATATCATTCTGAGGTGACTCAGGTTGGATATTAAATGTTGTGCAATGACTTTTCTCCTTATGCAGAGTATCTGTTTGCTTTCAGAGTGGCTTCCTGGCTTGCTGCCAGCCTGTGCGTGGTCCATGCTTATGAGTTCAGAATCTATGACAATATGAATAATTCAGATGTTTACAATTCAGATGTTAATGTTAAACTTCATGGAAAAAATAGTCCTTTGAATCTTTGGTGGTTAGAAATTAAAGACCCCAAATCATATGTAATAAATAGTAAATAAAGTTACACTGAATGACAAAAAAATACATTAGGGGCCAGGAAACATTCAAAGAACTGGGGAACTATTCCCAGATCAGGAAGAGAAGTCACTGGATGTATATTATTGCTATGAATACAGTATTTCCTACTACTTACAACATATACAATGTAATGTATTAGATGCCTTCCTACCTCATGAAGTATGTATTTTCATAGAGTAATACTGGTACATGTGTTATAGTTATGGCAGTTTATCATATCCTATCTATATTAATAAAAGGATAATATGCTAATTAGACCATGAGACCTTCCAGAATTCCTTATGGACAAAGCCATGGTGGCAGGGCCGAGGCAGAGATGGCTAGGGGTGTTCAGGCCAGGAGGGGAAGGCTGTTGGGGGTGATCATGCCAGGAGGGGAGGACAGTTGAGGGTGATCAGCCTGGTGGGGGGGCAGTTGGGGCCAATCAGGCCAGCAGAGGGGACCAGTTGGGGCAATCAGGCCATCATGCAGAGTGGTTCGGAGTGATCAAGCAGTCAGGCAGGTGAGCAGTTAGGAGCTAGCAGTTCCGAATTGCGAGGAGGTTGTCTGACTGCCAGTTTAGGCCCATCCTACAGGGAGCTCAGATTGGAGAGGATGCAGGCCACGCTGAGAGACACCCCCCTCCCCGCCATGCATGAATATCATGCACCTGGCCACTAGTTTATAATATAATAACATCTATACTTTTTGTATAGAAAGAT
This sequence comes from Antrozous pallidus, assembly GCA_027563665.1. NCBI lineage: Eukaryota > Metazoa > Chordata > Mammalia > Chiroptera > Vespertilionidae > Antrozous > Antrozous pallidus. The sequence goes on along the minus strand of CM050514.1, from coordinate 83,185,917 downwards.
ATTTTATCTCTGGCTTCACTAAAGTTCAGAAACCACCATTTGACCCTATTAAAAATAATGCTATCATTAGCGAGGTTAAGAATTTTATTTATTTATTTATTTATTGCATGGCAAACAGGTGAAGTGAGACTAGTGGGTCTCAGAGTCTCTGACTAGAGTAGGTTATTCATTAAATTGGATGAAAAAAACTGGTCAGAATCACCCAGGCTGCAGAATTTTTGGTGTGTTTCTTCCTATAATAACCTATGCTGATTAATTTACTCAAGTAATTTCAGTCTCCTCTCTTTGGTATTTATTCTGCTTGGTGTTCTCTGAACTTCCTGGATCTGTGGGTTAGTGTCTGATATTAATTTTGAGGAACTCTCAGTCATTATTTTTTCTTACATTTCTTCTGTTCCTTCCTCTCTTTTCCTTCTGGTTATGCATACAATATATTATGCCTTTTGTAATTGCCCAGAGTCCTTGGATATTCTGTTTTTAAAAGTCATTGTTCTTTTTGCTTTACAGCTTTAGAGAGTTCTATTGATATGTTCTCAAATTCTTTCCTCAGCTATGTTCAGTTTACTTATAAGCCCATCAAAAGCATTCTTCTTTCTGTTACAGAGTTTTTGATCTCTAGCATTTCTTTTTGGTTCTTACTTAGGATTTCTTTCTCTCTGCTTACATACCCATTTCTTCCTTCCTTCCTTCCTTCCTTCCTTCCTTCCTTCCTTCCTTCCTTCCTTCCTTCTTTCCTTCCTTTTCTTAGCTATAACTAAGCTTTTCTTTCTTTCTTTTTAAAAAAATCTTTATTGTTGAGAGCATTACATAGGTAAGTCCTCCTTTCCCCCCCATTAACCTCTTTCAACCCATTCCCATCCTCCCCTGCCCCTCAGGCTCTCACCACTCCTTTGTCTGTGTCCACAGGTTATGCATATATGCATGAGTTCTTTGATTGATCTCTTCTCACCTATCCTCCTTTACCTTCCCTCTGAGGTTCAATAGTCTCTCCATGCTTCTATGTTTTTGGGTCTATTTTTGATCATCAGTTTATTTGGTTTTTTAGATTCCACATATGAGTGAGATTATGTGATGCTTATTTTTTCTGACCACCTTATTTCACTCAGCATAATACTCTCCAGGTCCATCCATGCTGTTGCAAATGGTAAGAATTCTTTATTTTTTATTGCCACGTAGTATTCCATTGTGTAAATGTACCTCAGTTTTTTTGTTTTGTCCCTCCCACCCCCAACACTCATCCATTGATGGGAACTTAGGCTGTTTCCAAATCTTAGCTATTATAAATTGTGCTGCTGTGAACATAGTATGGAGTTTCCTTTAAAAAATTAAAAAACAGAACCCTCATTTGACCTAGTGATCATACTTCTAGGAATACATCCTAAGATATACTCCCTGTATTCACTCATCTGTCTCTCTGATCTTGAGGTCAGCAATTTGCTCAGCATCCCTGCTTGTTACAAATACAAGATAAGTTATTGATTTTTCAGCTATTCAGCTTTTTACTTGTTAAGATACCTAAAACACTCATCAGAAAGAATATATGCACCCCTGTGTTCACATTCATCTGTTCTTGCATGCTGTCTACTTTATCCATTAAAGCTCTTAGCATATTAATAACAGTTTTAAATTCCAATATTTCTACCATGTCTGATTTCAATATTTGTTCTGTCTCTTCAAGTTGTTTCTTGCCTTTTTGGTATGCTTTGTAATATTTTCCTCAAAGCTGTACATGATGTACTAGGCAAAAGGAAATGCTGTGAATAGGCCTTTAGTAATATGGTGGCAAGGTATGGAGGGAGAATAAATGTCCTGTAGTCCTATTATTAGGTCTGTCTTTTAGTGAGGTTCTGCCCTTGAACTGTGAACTTCACAAGTGTTTCTCAGGTTTTTTTCTCCCCTTAGGTGGAACAGTATGGCTAGTGCTGACTGGAGTTAAGTTTTTCCTGTCCCCAGGTCAGTTAGGTTCTGTAATACCCAGCAGGTTAGGCTAAGCTTAATTACCTACTCCTGAGGGCAGATCTTTTTAAAAAGAACTGAATATTCTGGGATATTTCAGAATGGTTCTCCCTTTTCCAGAAGAGGAGGTGATGTTTCTCCAATATTTCGGAGGGAAATTGGTCAAGCTCTTGGAGGTAAATATCACAATATTGTGAGGTACCCCATGACTGGATTGCCTGAGTTTTTAATGGTCAGAACTGTCCCTGCTGGGCCTTCAGTAATTCATCAATTGCAGTTTCATGTTTTCTGCCTGCACTCAGTTCTCTAGGTGAGTCTCTGCCCCTGGAAGCCATAAACGAGCAGTTGGAAATCCCTGTCACAATCCAGGTCTGTTGGATCCCAACTGCTCACCTGCCTATTTTCCTGATTGCCCTTAACCCCTAGCCTGATCACCGCCTCACCACTCTCCTGCAAGCCTGATTGATGTCTAATTGCTCCTTTTCCCCCAACTTCCTCTGCTGGCCTGGTCCGTCCCAACTGCCCTTCCATGCTGGTCATCTTGTGGTGGCCACTTTGTGTCCACATGGGGGCAGGATATTTTACCATGTGGGGGCAGTCATCTTGTGTGTTGGAGTGATGGTCAATCTGCATATTACTCTTCTGTTAGATAGGATAGAGGCCTGTTGCATGTGTGGGGGCCAGCTGGTTTGCCTTGAAGGGGTCCCAGATCAGGGTGGGGGTTCCCTTGGGGCATGAAGCAGCCTGGGTGAAGGGCCTGTGGTTGTTTGCAGACCAGCCATACCTGCCAGAGACCCAAGTGGAGGCCCTGGTATCTGGGATTTATTTATCTTCTAAAATTGAAACTTTGTAGCCTGGAGCAAAGCCAAGCCTTCTGCTCCCTCTGTGGTGGCAGCCATTTCTGTTGGTATTCATTTATCTTCTATAATTGAAACTTTGTAGCCTTAAGTGGAGGCCTGGGCCAGCCAGGGTGTGTGGAAAGGTTAACTTCCTCCATTGCCAGGGAAACCCAAGCCCCCTTCTGCTCTCTCCATGGCTACAACCATCTTGGTTGGGGTTAATTTGCATACTCGCTCCTGATTGCATAGTGGGCTTGGCTTGTGCGTATAAGGAAGTGATAGTTAATTTGCATATTACTCTTTTATTAAATAGGATTCTTCTACCTGTTCATTATGCTGACTTTAATGAACATTTTTCCCAAAATGCTATCTTGCTATTGTTTTGGAAGCATGTAGTGGCTGTTGTGGTATGTGACGCAGATTCCCCTGCAATTGTGTGGCACCTATTCAGACATCTGAGAAGGGTATTGACTGCTGAGAATCTCTTTGGAAATTGCTCTAAAATAAATGGTGCAGCCTTACTCATGGTCATACCCTCTTCATGGAGGTAACTCACGTTAAATAATTGATCTAAATAGGTGTACAAAGACTTAGCCTCCTTGCCTCAATTCTAGAAAACTCTGAAGATCCATTCTAGCTGTAGGGCATCTTAAATAATTTGCAAGGGCTCTGGCATAACTGCACTGCTGTTCAGCTTCTCCCTCTGCCCAGTGCTCATTCTTTTCTCCCTTATGGGTGTTGTTTAGCATTGGAATCTGTTTTCTGGGGAACCCAACTTAGATACTAGTTGGTTCCTAAAGTGGACTGAGGAACCAGACTCTGTAATGGAATTTTGGAGCTGGATCACATGCTGGCTGCGGGGGAAATGAGAACACCATCCCTGGTGGTGGATGGGACACTGGTAGCTCATGGCATGATGTAGTAGTGCAGGTGTTAACTTCTACAAGTAGTAAACTGGGAAATGGTACAGTGAAAGAGAATCCTTGGCAGGGGCAATATCTCAGGCATTTGAGAGGTTCTGGTGAAGTAGAATTATAAGGCCAGTAGAATTAGATGACTTTTGCTGGGGACAAGCAATGCATTGGAGAAAGATAAAAGCTAAGAGTGGTTAATCATTAAATTAAGGTATAGTGTGCAAGCCAGGGGACATTCTTGGCAGTAAACAAAGAAAATTTTATCTCCTACAACTATAAAAAGAACAAGTTGAGGATCAATTCCAGGCCTTAATTATGAGGGTAGTGGAACTTCAGAGAGAGTTGAATTTTTAACCCCAGCAAGTTTACTATATGGAGATTAGGTCCCCAGTCAGAAAGCATTAGGATGTTGTGACTTAGAATGGGACATCTATATTTATTTCCTCAAAAGTCTTGAATCCCCATACTTCCTTAAACTCTGGTCCCACAAAAGTAGCCTCCTTAACTCTATTAAATGTTAGTCATCACCTTCCCCATTGCTTGAAGATGATACTGAGGTTTTGAGAGATAATACACACTCCCCTGAGAAACTATCTCCACCTCCACTCCTGGAAACCAGACCAAGAACTAGGGTTATGCATAACATAACCCAGCCAAGGTGTGATAGGCCTACTAAGGGAGCAACGAGATTCCATTTCCAAGAAACTATTGGGCCAGGCTAATTTGTATTGGCAAGTGCCAGGAAGGTGTGTGTGTGTGTGTGTGTGTGTGTGTGTGTGTGTGTGCGTGCCATGTGTGCACGCATCTTTCTTGAGGGTGCTGGATCAAGGTGGAACAAGAACATCAAGTTGGGAAATAGAGTCTTTATTTACATGAGAGCACTCTTCCAGGCTATAGGATTTAACACCCCATGAAGAACCCAGGAGTTAGAGTTAATATGCTGCTAAGATGGCTCTTGGAAGTTTGAGATAAATGATGGAGCACATTAAGTTAAGTAGAAATGTCAAAATTTCCATGACAGATAGTGGAGGCACGAATTAAAATTCTGAGAGAAAAAAGAAAAGACTGAGAGAACAGGGCTTCCTCGAGTAGATATCTAAGTACAGTGGGAATACCCACCAACTAACTGTGTTCCACAGGCGGGTCTGGAGATCAATTATTTAGCAGTGGTGAGGAATTTTCTTGTAAGAGGTACATCTGCATAGCTCTGAAGCTAATTGAGATCTGTGTCTTTAAGTTGGGCTGGTAAAGAGTCTAGGTGGTAACACTTAATCATGATAAGCAAGGTGGGTGCAATTAGTATCATCAATAGCATGGTCAGCCCAGCAGCCAGAGGACCTGATCTGCAGAGGGCTCAGGATAGATGGGAAGCCAATAAGCAAATTACTTAATTTACACAAACAAAATAAGTCAAGGATGATGGTCAACATGCCGAAACAGAAAGCCATGCAAAAGTTGTGTTTCCTGGACCCACTGACATAGGGAGAGGCTTGGTACTCACAAGGAAGGAGCCTGCAATACTATGGTAAATGTATATAGCAATAATTCCCTCACTCTTTCCCCAAAGAGATTTGGAATATTTACTCAGGTAACGGTCATTGGAAAAAGAGTAGTACTCAAGACATTCTGAAGACTAGTGAACAAAAGTTCCAATTGACATTGATACCTGGAGACCTGGAGCATAATCACTGTGCCCTTGTCGGAATGGGTCTCTATGAGGACAGGTATAGCTATATTCGTTCACTAGAGCTAGGGACTCACCCCATTATTTCTCCAGGTCCTGGATATATAATTGGAATAGATATACTTGGTAGTTGGCAAAATTGGGTTTTGAGCCTATGGAGTAATTTCTATTGTAATGTCTACTGTAAGAGAATTAGTGGGAGCCTCTGAAATTGGCCTCAACTTCACTGTCAAAACAGTGAACCAAAAATAATACCCACCTTGGGTAGAGGGATGGTGATAAATATTAATGCCACCTTTGGAGATTCAAAGAACACAGAGGAAGAGCTCCTTATCACATCGTCTGTTTAAAAACCTGACTGCATCCCAGGGAAGAATTAAAAAATTCAAGCAAAGGATAATTCCAATTATAGCTTCTGTATCTTTGTTGGAGCAGATTAATAAAGGATCTCAGATACAAAGCATGCAACACTCATCTGAAAAATGCATTCAGAAGAAGGATCAAGAAACATGTCTCATCCACATGAGATAAATAACAATACACATTTATGGCCTTATCTCAGGGATACAAATAACTCTCCACCTTTTGTCATATGGACCAACAGCATTGAGATCACCTGGAAGTTTCATCCTATATAATAAAAGGCCATCACCCATAAGTGTAATGACCAAAACGACCACTTGACCAGTCACTATGAGGTAGGGGGCTGGCGAGGGAAACCGGATGGGTGGCAGTGGTGGCAGGGCAGGGCAAGGGCTGGAGAGGGGAACCTGGTGACTTGTGGAGGTGGCAGTGTGGGACGAGGGCCAGTGAGGGGAATTGGGTGGCTGATGGCAGAAGCAGAACAGGACCCAGAGATAGCCAGGGGAACTGGCTGGTGGGTGTGGCGGGGCAGTACTGGAGACTGGCGAGGGGGTGGAAGATGGGCCTGATTAGAGGCTAGGCCTAGGGACCCTAGCTGTGCACGATTTTGTGTGCTGGGCTTCTAATGGTTAATAATATCCTATATAAAGGCTAATAGTCAAATTTTTTCTTTGACCAGGAGTTTGACCAGAAGTTCAACCAGGGAGTGGGGCCAGCCCATGGCCCCTCCCCCCCTGGCTGGCCTGGCCTGGCCTGATAGGCCCCAATCGGGGTGGGCCAGCCATACCCCATCAGCACACGAATTTATGCACCAGGCCTCTAGTTGAGTTATATATTTGAAAGTTGTTAAGAGAGTAGATCTTAAAATTTTTTCATCATAAGAAAATATGTTGTAACTATGTGAGTGAAGTAATAGATGTGAACTAGCCTTATAGTAGTGATCATTTTGAAATATATATAAGTATTGAATCATTATGTCATACTCATGAAACTAATATATTTCATGTCAATTATCCACATGAATAAAAGAGAAATATGTAAATTGACCATACCTTCCTGATGCCCACCAACCAATTAGGAGAAAATATGGAAATTAGCAGGACAAAGATGGTGGCAGCCCCATCTCCCAGCCACTCCAGGCTCTGAGTGGCTGAGCGGGGCAGGACACCTGCTATGAGGGGGAAGGCAGGGGGCAGAGGGAGCTACAGGAGTGGTGTTCCGGCCAGAGCAAAGCAAAGACTCTGGCTGGATTGAAGTGAAGACTATAGACTCTTGCCAGAGTTAGTGAGAAGCCTACAGACTCCTGCCAGAGTCAGCGAAGACTCCAGCTGGAGCAAAGGCAGAAGGCAGTGGCCAGAGCGAAAGCCTGGGTCCTGGGTGCTGGAGGAAAACTAGTGCCAGCAGCCAGGTGAAGGAAGGCCTATTGCACGAATCTTCATGCAATGGGTCTCTAGTAAAACATAACATTAATCTATGGATGATTCCATGTTAATTGGAGTAGACAAGTATGTTGGCGACCTTGGTAAGATACATGATAAGAAATAAAAGAAATAAACTGATAATTCAGTGACCCACACATGAATGATGTGACGAGGACACCCTGCCAATGCAAAGGAAACTGCTGCCAGTAATGCGATATGTAATACTTTAAACAATAAGGAATTAAAAAAAAAAAGAATTAAGCACAGTGCCTCTTTGGTTCTGGATATAGCATATTCCATACTTGGGCATACTGTTCTGACTCATTTTCTGATGGACACAGAAGATGACTTTGAGTGAGGCCCAGAGCAGGATAAGCCCTACCAATTGGGCCTGCAGTCCAGCAGAACTTTTGGTAATGAAAATATCTGTGGTGGGAAAAGATGGCCAGGTTGGGATTATGAAAATAATCATAGGCCTCTATGGCTTCGAAATAGGGCCATGCCATCTGCAATTATTGTAATGCAGCAGGTATTGTAATGCATCTGCAGCCTAAATCTGTTGGAAAACAGCTCTTGGCTTGGTACTGAGGAAGAGTGAAGGAGGAATGTCTTACCTTGTGACACAGGGTAGACCAGAGTATTAGGCAGATAACAAATGCTAATCCATTATTGTGGCAAATCTATGGTCAGGCACGAGTAGGTGGTCCATACCCACATACCACCTAAAATTTTTTTACCAGAGCCTCTCATTCAGCTTACAATCATGGGGGTTCTTTAAAATCAGCCAACACATGAAGAAAACAAAGCAAAGCTTATTTCATGAATGTGTTGGCTTGATATATAGGGAAAAGTTATAAAAGGATTGCTGTTGCCCTGCTGTCCCTCTTAGAATAACCCTGGAAAACAGTAGTGAGGGAAAATTCTCCCAATGAGCAAAGCTTTGGCCATCCACTGTGTGGAGAGAGAAAAAGCCTGAGCTAAGATTTACATGGATTCTTGAGTTGTAGCTAATGGATTGGTGGTTGGATCGGAGTTAGGATGGGACCAATGTGGTGAAAAGAGGAATATGGAATCTTAGAAAGAAGTCTGGGGAAGAGGCACATGGATAGATCTATAGCATAGGGAAAAAAGATGTGAAAGTATTTTGCATCACTGTATGGGTGAAAAACAGATTAGTAGTTGCCAAGAATGAGGGCTCAAAGGTAGGGATTTATTAGAAAGAGAGAGTATGAGGGAATTCTTTGTTATGATGGAACTGTTCTCTACTACATTTATGGTGATATCATAGGAATTAATTAATTTTTTTCAATACCAATAGAATAGCAAATCACCACGAATGAATTTACTGTATATAAACTGAAAAATTAAAAAGAAACTCCTCTCAAATTGCAAACAAGTTGAGATGACCAGAATTAAACTTTAATTCTAACTAGATAAAATTTTTTAACTTTAGAAAACTTCTATAATATACAAAAGCCTCACAAGATAAAAAAATTAACAATAAACTGTTAAAATATTTGCAATAAATACAATAGACAGTGGATTAATATGATTAATATGTTAAGACTGAATAGCCTATATAATAATACTATCTAATAAGGAGGGAATATGCTAACTGACTGCTACACCCTCAAAGATGGTGGCACCCCTCAGCCCTGACAATGTGCCTACCTCCTGAGTCCCCTCAGCCTCAGAAATCAGCTGCCTAGACACCCAGGGCTGGCCCAAGGGAGCATCAAATTACTGAACAAGCAGGCTGCATGGGGCAACCAGGTCAGTGGGTGGGCCATGAGGTATGACTAGGCTGGCAGGGGGGGCAGTTGGGGGAAACAGGCCAGTAGGGGGAGCAGTTGGGGGCAATTAGGCAGACAGGAGGGGCAGTTAGGGGTGACCAGGCCAGCAGAGGAGGGTAGTTGGGGGTGACCAGGTCAGTAGGGGGGCAATTAGGAGTGATCAGGCCAGCAGTGGGGAAAATTGGGCGAGATCAGACAGATAGGCAGATGATTAGGAGCCAGATGATCAGGATTGGGTTGGACATCCCCCGAAGGGTTCTGGATTGGAGAGGGTACAGTCTGGGTTGAGGAGCCACCCCGTGCACAAATTACTTTTTTAAAAAAATAAATCTTTATTTTTCAGATTATTATAGGTCTTCCTCTTTTTTCCACCCATAGCTCCCCTCCATCGAATCCCCCACCCACATCATACCCTTACCTCCCACCACTGTCTTCATCCATAAGTGTAAGATTTTTGTCCAATATCTTCCTGCACCCCTCCCACTCTCTTTCTCCTGAGAATTGTCAGTCCACTCCCTTTCTATGTCCCTCATTCTATTATATTCATCAGTCCATTCTGTTCATCCGATTTTTCATTCACTTGATTTTTAGATTCTCTTGTTGATAGGTATGTATTTGTTGTCATTTTGTTGTTCATAGTTTTTATCTTTCTTTTTTTTCTTCTTCTTCTTCTTCCTCTTCTTAAAGAATATCCTTCAGCATTTCACATAATCCTGGTGTGGTGGTAATGAACTCCTTTAGCTTCTTTTTGTCTGGGAAGCTATTTATCTGGCCTTCAATTCTCAATGATAGCCTTGCTGGGTAGAGTAATCTTGGTTGTAGGTTCTTGCTGCTCATCACTTTGAATATTTCTTGCCACTACCATCTGGTTTGCATAGTTTCTGTTGAGAAATCAGCTGATGGTCATATGGGTACTCCCTTGTAGGTAACCAACTGTTTTTCTCTTGCTGCTTTCAAGATTCTCTCTTTTTCTTTTGCCCTTGGCATTTTAATTATGATGTGTCTTGGTGTGGTCCTCTTTGGATTCCTCTTGTTTGGAATTCTCTGCACTGCCTAGACTTGTAGGTCTATTTCTTTCACCAGGTAGGGAAAGTTTTCTGTCACTATTTCTTCTAATAGGTTTTCAATATTTTTCTCTCTTTCTTCTTCTGGCACCTCAATAATTCAGATATCGGTACGCTTTAAGTTGTCCCAGAGTTTCCTCTTTATATTTTTGGATTCTTTTTTCTTTTTGCTTTTCTGGTTGGGTGTTTTTTGTCTTCTCATATTTCAGATCTTTGGTTTGATTCTTGGAGTCCTTTGATCCACCATTGACTTTCTGTATATTCTTTATTTCAGACAGTGTATGCTTAACTTCTGATTGGCCCTTTTCTATTTTCTTGGCATTCTCAATAAGGTTTTTGAAGGCCACACTAAGTTCCTCAGAGGTCTCATCAAGTTTCTCATTGGTTTTTAGAAGATTCTTGAGTTACCTTATAAATGTGGTCCTGAACTCTATGTCCAGTAGTCTGCTCTCCTCCATTTCTTTCATTCGTGACGTGTTTCTTTGTCTCTGCATTTTGCTGCTTTCCAGTATTGATGGATTGGAAGAACTGCTGTCCTGGAGAGACACTTATGGGGCAGGACTTGCTTCAGTGGGGCTTTAGTGTTCACCGAGTCTGCCTCTTGAATGTGTCACTTTGATGTAGTTGAATTCTGGTGTCATCTCACACTGACCTCTAGATACACTAACTTTTGGATTTCCAATGGGGTGCAGGTCAGCTACTATCTGAGGTGACCCAGCAGGAACTACAGCGACAGCTACAGTTTTCTCCTCTTTGCTTGGGTTTTGGAGGTTTTGGAGCTGACTGGAGCTGCAGTTTGTTAGATTAAGCTGCAATAGGGAAGGCCATTTATATGCAAATGCCACTGTGCACAGCTTGAATGGGTTTGCAGATTGTGCAGGGCAGGGTCTTAAGGAGTCACTAGGCTAGGGCATGGCAAACAGTGATGCTTCCAGTCAGTCCTCTCTGCATCTCTGCATTTCTAAGTCCCTGCATCCCGCACCCCCATGCAGTGAACAGTGATTGCTGCATGCACCTCTGCAAGGGAGCCACCCTCACTTTCCGACCCAATAGCAGACAGTCCAGCTTCTCCCTGTAGGAGTCTGGGTTGCCAGCATCTGTCCAGAAAATGGAGTTCAGAGTAATCAGGAGCTTGTTTTCCTTCAGGTTGAAAAAAGCAGCGCCCCATCACCTGCTGCCAGCCCAGTTTGTGCACCTCCGTACCTCACCTTTTCAGTACTTGTGCACGTCTCAATGCTCTTTTCTCTTTCCTTCTAGTTGCAGAACTTCCACTCGTCCAGCTTTCCCATGGTTCTGGGTGATAGACGTTTTGTTTTTTAGTTGCAGTTTTGAAATTGTTGTGTGAGGCACCAGTTTAGGTGTTTACCTATGATACCATCTTGGCTTCTCTCCCCCTCATGCATGAATTTCATGCACTGGTTCTCTAGTCCTATATAATAAGAGAGGAATATGCTAATGATCTATTATGCCATGAGGCGTAGCGACCGACTACGTAACAACCAGTTCATGGATCTGCAGGAGGGTGGAGCAGCAAACTACAAGCAGGCAGTGGAAAGCTACAGGATGGGGCAGGGCAGCAATCTATGAAGGGGGTGAGGGATGAAGGCAGGGGGAGCTGCAGGAGGATGACAGCGAGCTACTGGCTACAAGCAGGTGGCAGAGAGCTATAGGAGGGGGCAGGGTAGCAAGCATGTAAGTGGGAGATGGAGAGCTACATGAAAGATTAGTGCAACAAGCTATGAGGAGGGGGCTAGGGGAGATAAGGAGGGCGGGACAGTGGGTGGAGAGCTATAGGAGGGCAGCAGCAAGCCACTGGTTCATGGATTAGTGCGCAGGGCTACCAGTCCTATCTAATAAGAGAGTAATATGCAAATTAATCATAACTCCACTACACTCACAAGCCATGGCCACCAACCAATCAGGAGTGAATATGCAAATTAACCCAACCAAGATGGCTGTGACCATGGAGCAAACAGGCTTGGGTTGCCCATGGCAATGGAGGAAGCCAAGCTTTCCACATACCCTGGCCAGCCCTGACCTCCACTCAAGGCTACAATAATAGAAGATAAATAAATAATAATAGAAGATAAATAAATCCCAACAAAAATGACTGCTGCTACAGAGCAAAAGGAGGCTTGGGTTTCCTCGACAATGGAGGAAGCCAAGCTTTCTGCACACCCTGCCTGGCCAAGGCCTCCACTCAAGACTACAGTCTCAATTATAGAAGCTAAGTAAATCCCAACAAAAATGTTGACAGCCACGGAGCAAGCAGGAGTCTTAGCTCCGCTCAAGGCTACAAAGTTTTAATTATAGAAGATAAATAAATTCCAGACACCAGGGCCTCCACTTTGGTCACTGGGGAGCATGGATGGCCTGAAAACCACAACAGGCCCCTCGCCCAGGCCGCCCCATACCCCAAGGGAGCCCCCACCCTGATCCAGAGTACCCTTCAGGGAAAACCAGCTGCCCCCCACCCATGCACCAAGCCTCTATCCTATCTAATAAAAGAGTAATATGCAAATTGACTATCACTCCAACACACAAGATCGCTGTCCCTATGTGGTCAAAGATGGCTGCCCCCATGTGGACATTAGATGGCTGCCACAAGATGGCCAGCAGGGAAGGGCAGTTGGGAAAGACCAGGCCTGCAAGGGAGGGCAGTTGGAGGCAATCAAGCCTGCAAGGGATTGCAGTTAGGAGTGACCAGGCCTGCAGGGGAGGGCAGTTAGGGGCAAACAGGCTGGCAGGGGAGCAGTTAGGCATCAGTCAGGCTGGCAGGGGAGTGGTTAGGGGGTCATCAGGCTGGCAGGCAGAAGCATTCAGAGGCAATCAGACTGGCAGGGGAATGGTTAGGGGGTGATCAGGCTGGCAGGCAGAAGCAGTTAGGGGCAATCAGGAAGGCAGGCAGGCAAGCAAACCGTTGGGAGCTAGCAGTCCTGGATTGTGAGAGGGATGTCTGACTGCTTGTTTAGCCCAATCCTATAGTCGGACATCCCTGGAGGGGTCCCAGATTGGGGAGGGTGCAGGCTAGCTTTAGGGACACTCCTCCCCCCACTCCATGCACAAATTTTGTGCACCACGCCTCTAGTATCTTAATAAAATAAGTACTATGAGTTAGAACCTAAATTTTTTTGGGAGAGGACAGATAGTGGCTACTAAAAATAATAAAATATTTTATTCTAACAAGTAACAAAAATGTAAATGAAGAGAATATATTTCAAGCATTAAGTTAGGATAAGTTTACAAAAGTTAATATTAAAATCTGGGGTATAGCTGTATTTGTGGAGCTATAAATTGGTGTAACATTTTTGAAAAGGAATTTTATGAAAGTTGTCAGTAGCTGTAAACATATTCTTTTTTAAAATTTTTTTTATTGTTCAGTTTATTAATTACATTGTTTCCCCTTTTTTATCCCCCTATATCTTCCCTCCACCCTGTACCTATCCCACCCTCCGCCCTCACCTCCCCCTCCCCAATGTCCTCTCCCATTGTTGCAAGATTTTTGTCCAATCTCTTGCTGTACTTCCAACAACACTTTTCTCCCCAAGAATTGTCAGTCCATTCCCTCTCTATGTCCATGTTTCTGTTATAGTCACCAGTTTATCTTGTTCATCAGCCTATCAGTTCACTTGATTTTTATGTTCATTTGTTGATAGATGTGTATTTGTTGTTCATAATTTATATTTTTACCTTTTTCTTCTTCCTCTTCTTAAAGAATATCTTTCAGCATTTCATATAATACTGGTTTGGTGGTGATGAACTCCTTTAGCTTTTTCTTATCTGAGAAGCACTTTATCTGATCCTCAATTCTGAATGATATCTTTGCTGGATAGAGTAATCTTGGTTGTAGATTCTTGCTCTTCATTATTTTGAATATTTCTTGCCACTCGTGTCTGGCCTGCTCGTTTCTGTTGAGAAATCCGCTGACAATTGTATGGGTGCTCCCCTGTAGGTAATCAACTGTTTTTCTCTTGCTGCTTTTAATATTCTCTCTTTATCTTTTGCTCTTGGCGTTTTAATTATGATATGTCTTGGTGTGGTCCTCTTTAGATTCCTATATTTTGGGGTTCTGTGTACTTCTTGGGCCTTCAAGTCAGTTTCTTTCACCAGGTGGGGAAAGTTTTCAGTCACTATTTCTTCAAGTAGGTTTTCATTAACTTGCTCTCTCTCTTTTTCTGGCACCCCAATAATTCGGATGTTGGCTTGCTTGAGGTTGTCCCAGAGGCCCCTTACGCTATCTTCAATTATCTGAATTCTTTTTGTTTCTTGCTTTTCCAGCTGAGTGGATTTTGGTTCTTTGTATTTCAAATCTTTGACTTGGTTCTTGTGGCCCTCTGGACTGCTTTTAGGACTTTGTGTAATATTTTTTATTTCAGTCTGTGTATGCTTGATTTCTAGTTGGTCCTTTTTTTATCTGTGAGGGTCTGGTTCGTATCTTCAGAGGTCTTGTTCATTTCCCTGAGGGTCTCATTCATTTCCTTGTAAGTATCATTCATCTCCTTGTAATTCTCATTCATTTACTGGTTGGTCTTGTTTATTTCCTGGTAATTCTCATTAAGTTGATCAGCCTTTTGTAGGAGCCTCTTGAAAAGCCTTAGAACCGTGGTTTTGAACTCTATGTCTTGTCGTCTTTTCTCCTCCATTTCTTTCACACCTGATTTCTTTCCATGTCTCTGCATGGTGGCTGCTTTATGTGGTGGATATCCTCAAAGGGACAGTGGCTCAGTCTCCCCAGTTACCTGAGGTGGGTACTCTTACTGCAATCCTTTATGGGTTGTATTCAGTGTTTTTGAATTTAAACCCAGCTTGTTATTGTTAGCCCTAGGAGGGTTTGACCTCCAGGCCAATTGGCTGTGAAGGGGGACTGTGTTCAGGTTGGATGGGCGGAGTCTCTGAGCTGTGCGGCAGCGGCAGTGGCAGCTGGGTCCTATGCGGTGCTCACACGCGCGGGTCTCTGTTGGATGGGGATGGCTGCAGACACCTCCAAGAGAAAGCTGCTAGTCTCTTCCCCTTGCCAGACAACTCTGCCTTTCCCCAAATGTGCCTGCACACCAAAAGTCTAGCCCAGGGCTGTAAAATAGATGGTTTCCGGAACCAGGAGACAAGTTTCCAGGGGGCAAGTCGCGGATTTGCGCGACCCTTGGGACTAGGAGCCTCTGCTGCGCCCCACTTCCAGGGTGCGTCCCCCGGACCTCGGACCTCGCCCAGTTCTGGGGAATCTGTGCAGGGGGACTTCTCGTACCCCATATCTCGGACCTCGCCCGGCTCGGGAAATCTGGGCAGTGGGATGCCTCCGCCCTTCCCCGTTGGAGAAATCCGGCCGGGTCGCTGTTCCAGCCCCAGCCCGCGCGCGCGCGACCAGGGCAGCTCCTAACCTGTTTCCGTCTGAAAGGCTGCGCTCCCGCCTGTCCTGAGTCTGTGTCCCACCTTTGCTCCTATTAGTGGAGTTTACATTCAGCCAGCTTTCTGGCGATTCTGGGTGCTTGTCTGTTCTGCTGTTATGTTGTAGTTCTTAAATCGTTGCGCGGGGCAGAACAATAGGTGTTTGCTTATGCCGCCATCTTGGTGTTACTCCTGTAAACATATTCTTATGTTGATAGAGAAATTTGCCTTCTTGGAAACTATTCTAAAGAAATAATTACATATAGAATGTGTGTGTGTGTGTGTGTGTGTGATATATATCCTATCTAATAAAAGAGTAATATGATAATTTGACTGTACCTTTGCCACACCGACCAGCCACGCCTACCAACCATGCCCACCAGCCCTTCAGGAGCAGATTATGCAAATAACCCCCAACCAAGATGGCTGCCACCACTGACAGCAGGAGGAAGGGTTTGGTTTCCCCAGGAACAGAGGAAGCCAAGCTTTCCGCCCGCCGTTGTGGGCCTAGGCCTCCACTCAATGTTACAACGATGCAATTATAAAAGATACAGAAATGGCAGCAGCCACTGAGCTGGAGAGAACAGAGGCTTGGGTTTCCCTGGCAACGGAAGAAGCCAAGCTTTCAACCTTATGTTGCGTAGGATACGAAGTTTCAAACAGAAATGGCTACAGCCACTGCAGAGAAGGCTTGGCTCTGCTCCAGGCTACAAAGTTTCAATTGTAGACATAAATTAATCCCAGATCCCAGGGCCTCCACTTGGGTCGCTGCGGGGCATGGCCAGCCTGCAAACCTCCACAGGCTCCTCGCCCAGGCCGCCCCTCACCCGAGGGGAACCTCCACCTTGATCTGGGACACTCTTCAGGGCAAACCAGCTGGCCCCCACCCATGCACCAGGCTTCTATCCTATCTAATAAAAAAGTAATTTGCATTTTGACCATCACTCCAACACACAAGAGGGCTGCCCCCATGTGGTCAAAGATCCTGTCTCCGTGTGGACCCAAGATGGCTACCACAAGATGGCCAGCAGGGGAGGGCCATTGGGAGGTTCCAGGTGCTGCAAGGGAGGGCAGTTGTGGTCCAGCAGGGAAGGGCAGTTGGGAGGGATGAGGCCTGCAAGGGAGGGCAGTTGGAGGTGATCAAACCTGCAGCGGAGGGCAGTTAGGGGTGACCAGGCCGGCAGAGGAGGAAACTTGGGGGCAAACAGGCTGGCAGGGGAGCAATTAGACATCAATTAGGCTGGCAGGGTAGTGGTTGGGGTGTGATCAGTCTGGCAGGCAGAAGCAGTTAGGGGCAATCAGGGAGGCAGGCAGGTGAGCAGTTTGGAGCCAGGAGTCCTGGATCGTGAGAAGGATGTCCGATTGCCCGTTTAGGCCCGATCCTGCTAGGATCGGGCCTAAATGGGCAATCCGACACCCCTCAAGGAATCCCAGATTGGAGAGGGTGCAGGCTGGGTTAAGGGATATCCCTGCCCCTCCCCCCATGCACGAATTTCGTGCACTGGGCCTCTAGCGTGCGTGTGTGTGTGTGTGTGTGTGTGTGTGTGTGTGTGTGTATATCTCTTATCTAATAAAAAAGTAACATGCAAATGTGACCATACCTTGCCTTCTAATTGGCTATGCTACCAGCAAATCAGGAGCAGGGGGCATGACTTGGGGGCATGGCCACAGCTTGCCTGGTTGCCAGTGAACACTTCCCTTCACGAATGCTTTGCTTCAGGCCGGGGCCTCAAGTGCTTCACGCCTGTGGGGAACACTTCGCTTCATACCGGCTCAGGTGGAGAATGAAGTGCTTCACGCCAGTGCCATCTGGGAATGCTTCGCTTCATGCTGGCGGGGGCGGGGAAGGAAGCAGGGACCACACCTCTGCACAGGGTGTTTTCCAGGGCCTAGTGAGCAAGCGGGAGAGGCTTGGTCCTTGAGGCGTCCATGGTGTGGGGAGGGCTGGGCCAGGACAACACCATACTTTCAAAGAAAGTTGTTTCCCACTTAAATATCCTCTGATGAGTATCTTTAAAAAAAGAAGTAAATATTCAGCCATTGTCACACCTTGAGAAGTTAAGGTAATTCCTTAATATCACCTAATATCCACTGTACGTTCAAATGTCTTTGTTACAAAGATGACTTTTACTGTTGGTTTGCCAGCTCCGAGGCTACCCAAGGTCTTATTTCAGCTCTGATGTTGGGCTGCTTCCTCCGACCATAAGTTCCCAGTGCACTTCCAGCCAGAATTAAAGGGGGCTTCTTCTGTTTTTAAGGCATCACCATATCCAGTGCCTGCCAGGCCCCTGTGAAAGCACTACTCCTTAGGTCCGGGGTGCTGGGAGCTGAAGCAGAGAGGCTGTGAGGCCCAGCTCAACCAGGATGCTGGGACCCCTTAACTTCCTCCCAATTATCCTGTCCCAGCCTTCCCTATACATACCTGCTCACAGAGAGTGTGATGTGGTCGTGGCAGCTGAATGGGAGGCCGGGTGGGGGGGGGGGGGGTGCAGGCTGTAGCACGAGGGACAGGAGGCCTACACCCTCCCCCAATCCAGAGGGGCTTGTCAGGGGACCTCAGGCCACTCCTCCCACCTGGCAGAGCTTGACAGGGAACCTCAAGGTGTGCTTCCCGCCCTGGTGCTGAGCTAGGGTACTTCATGCTGCTCCCCCGACCCCAGCTCCAGGCTGGGGGACCTCAGTCCGTGCCTCCCACCTGGTGCAGCTTGATAGGGGACTACAGGCCACACTCCCAACCCGGCAGGGCTTGACAGGGGACCTCAAGGTGGGCTTCCCATCCTGTTGCTGGGTTAGGGGACCTCAGACTGTTCTCTCCACCCGCCAGGGCTTGACAGGGGACCTCAGGCTGTGCCTCCACCTGGCAGGGCTTGACAGGGGACCTCAAGACGCACCCCCACCCCGGCACCAGGCTGGGGAACCTCAGACCATACCCTCTGCCCCAGCATCAGGACAGGGGTCCTGAGGCTGTGCCCCTCCTGCCAGGCTGGGTTTGACAGGGGACCTCAGGCTGTGCCCCCCAACCAGTAGGGCTTCACAGGGGACCGGAGCCTGTGCCCCTGTGCCAGTGAGGATTGACGGGGGACCTGAGGCTGCGCCTCCCTCCTGGTGCTGGGCTGGGGGACTTGAGGCTGTGCTCCTCTGCCTGGTAGGGCTTGACGGGGGACCTTAGGCCATGCCCCCTACCCAGTGGAGCTTGACAGGGGATCTCAGATCGTGTCTCCCACCTGGTGGGACTTGATGGGGGACCTCAGACCACGCCTGCCATCCTGCTGCTGGGTCAGGGGACCTGAGGACACACCCTGCCCTGGGTGGCTTGACAAGAGTGGGATTGGCTGGGTCTGGATCTACCCCAATGTGCGTGTGGGGGGGTGTGCGGCTGGGTCTGGGTCTCATGTGATTTTGAGGCACATGTGAGTGAGTGGGGACTTGACTCTGGGCCCCGTGGTGCGCCCCAGACTGTGACAGGAGGAAGATTTTCATATACACTTTACTAATTTTCTTTTGTCTCTGATACTTCTATTATAGAGAAAGAGCAAATAGCAATATTAAATTATTTCCTCTAATTAATATCCTTTTAATGTGCATGAATTTCATGCACCGGGCCACTAGTGTATATATATTAGAGGCCCAATGCACAACATTTGCGTGTGTATGTGTGTGTGTGTGGGGGGGGGGGTGGGGCGCAGTAGCTGGCCTGAGCTCTCTTGCAATCTGGGACTACTTGGGGGATGTTGACTGCTGGTTTAGGCCTGAAATCCCTCTTTCATTCTTGTACCCCTAGCTCCTAACCACTTACCTGCTAACTCCTTACTGCTTGCTTGCTGCTCCTTAGTGCTGCTGTGGAGGTGGGAGAGGCTCTTGCCACTGCCGCTGAGCTTGCCAGCCATGAGCCTGGCTTCTGGTTGAGTGGCTCTCCAGCTGTTTGAGTGCACTGACCACCTGAATGCAGCTCCTGCATTGAGCATCTGCCCCCAGGTGGTCAATGTGCTTCATAATGAATAGTTGTTCTGCAGTAAGAGTTGTTGGTTTTTCTTTTTAAATTTATATTTATATACATCTACATATAAACATCTCTCTCTCTCTCTCTCTCTCTCTCTCTCTCTCTCTCTCCATCCATAAAAGCCTAAGTGACTGGCCAACTGGCCAACTGGCCAGTAGCTATAATATGCACTGACCACTAGGGGGCATATGTTCAACTCAGGAGCTGCCCCCAGTGGTCAGTGTGCTCCCACAGGTGGAGCTCTGTTCAGCCACAAGATGGGCTGACAGTTGCCAGTGAGGGGCGGTGGTGGGAGCCTCCCTGTCTTCTCAGCAGTGCTAAGATTTTGAAATGTCGTACATCCTTTGAGGGCTCCCAGGCTGCCAGATGGATGACTGACTGCCAGCAGTTGGACATCCCCCAAAGGGTCCCAGACTGTGAGAGGGTGCAGGCCTGGCCCAGGACCCCCTCCCCCCCACTCCTCAGATGCACAAGTTTTTGTGCACCGGGCCTCTAGTTTTTAATAATATAAAACTGTCTAGGTAAATTACGGTATATTGTAAAATGGGATATTATGCAGGTATATTAGTAATGTTAATATGAAGCTCCTTAATAATAATTATGGCATGAAAATAGTCAAGATAAAACTCAATATCATATGCTGTCAAAACATATAGACATAGACTTCACCAATATATTAAAAATACTTAATCTCCACCTGGTGGAATCATAAGTAAATATTTTTCTTCTCTTTTTTATGTGTTAAAATTTTTACCAAAGAGATTTTTTTGGGGGCAATATGATGAAATTTTATTTTTAAAAGTACACTGGGGTCTCAAGAAACTTCTATTTCTGGTCCTAAGCTGTGTAGATGAGGTGAAGGGCAGATAGGTAGGAGTAGCTTGCTTCTCTAATTGTCCCAGGGAGTGCCTGGTCCTTTAGGTTAACTGTTTGGCTGCGCTGGCTATACAAAGCAGGGTTCAGGGACGTCCAGGTCGCTTCTTGGAAATCTCACCCAATCTCACAACTATTATCTCAAACTGGAGTGGGTGGTGGTGATATATAGAGTGTGGGCCTGAATTGTGTTCTCTGAGGATGTGAAAATAGAAAACATCTTAAAATTGTTAAAACTGATTGGGGTACAATCTGGCAGTACCTAAACACACACATAAACACACACACCCACACACCCACACCCCCCCCAAAAACAAACAAAACACAAGTACAAATTCTTTAACCTATCAATCTATCCTGGAAATCTAACCCATAGGAATGAAGGCCCTGGCATCTAAAGATACATACAAAGTCACTTCTGCTATAATGCTTTACTTTGAAAATGTGAATTTGTTCCAATGCAATTGATATATTAGGGAACACTTTTGAGTATAACATGAATTTCGCGTTGGCTTATGCATAATTTCCTTTGCAAGAAATACTAAGGAATGGCAGGAAACTGCACCCAGCTGAACCAAGCTGCCCGGGAAAATACAAAACAGACACCTCATACATCTCCAGCTACCTCAGTTCAGTGTGTGTTAGGAGACACACCCATCCACATCTGGTGTTATAAAACTTTCAGTCTAATTTCAGATAACCTTCCTTTCACCACTTCACGATAACAAGCAACCACCCTTCTGATACCTACTTGCTCAAGCAAATTTCAGGTCTTTTCACATTCCAGTGTCGTGTTTATTATAGGATTTATGTATTTTTAACCATTTATCATTGGTAATATTGTGCCACTATTATTTTTATTTAAAACTTTTAATCTCTATTGTTGAAAGTATTACAGATGTCCCCTTTCCTCACTTATTGTCCTCTTCTAGCCCATACCACCCCAGGACTTCACCACACTCATGTCTGTGTCCATGGGTTGGTTATGCATATATCCATGCTAGTCCTTTGGTTAATCTCATCTCACGCACCCATTCACCCCATCTTCCCTCTAAGATTTGACAATCTGTTCCATGCTTCTATGTCTCTGGATCTGTTTTTTCCAACAGTTTATTTTGTGCATTAGATTATATGAGTGAGATATGAGTGAGATAATGTGATACTTGTCTTGCTCTGACTGGCTTATTTTGCTTAGCATAATACTCTCCAAGTTCCTCCATGCTGTCTCAAAAGATAAGAGTTCCTTCTTTTTTGCAACTGCATAGTATTTCATGTTGTAAATGAACCATAGCTTTTATTATTCACTCATTTACTAATGGGCACTTGAACTGTTTTCAGATCTTAGCTATTATAAATTGTGCTGCTATGATCATAGGGGTGCTTATATTCTTCCTGACTGGTGTTTCAGGTTCTTAGAATGTATTCCTACTAGTATGATCGCTGGGTCAAATGGAAGTTCCATATTTAATATTTGAGGAAATTCTATACTGTTTTCCATAATGGCTGCACTAGTCTGAATTCCCACTTGCAGTGCACAAAAGTTCCCTTTTCTCCACATCCTCGTCAGCACTTGTCATTTGTTGATGGTAGCCATTCTGACAGGTATGAGTGATACCTCATTTTAATTTTAATTTGTATCTCTCTGATAATTAGTAACTTTGAGCATGTTTTTATATGTCTCTTGGCCATCTGTAGTCCACGTTACAGAATCTATCATTTTTAGGTTCCTGTATATTTTTCAATATGTTGTCTTTTTTTTTTTGAGGTTTATGTATGTTGTGCCCCTTTACCACATACTTTCCAGAAGCCCTATAGTTTTCATTGCACAATTTTGCATAAGCAGGTGATTTTTAGGTATGCATATATCAAGTTATAGCAGAACATAGTGTAGAAAACTGGTTATTGCAGACTTGTTTGCAGTGGTCAAAAAAAAAAAAACACAACAACAAAAAACTAGAAACAAATGCAATATTCTTATTAGAGACCAGAGGCCCGGTGAACAAAATTCATGCACAGGAGGAGGGTAGAACCCTCAGCCCAGCTGCACCCTCTCCAATCCAGGACCCCTGGGGGGATGTCTGACTGCTGGTTTGGGCCCAGGGATCGGGCCTAAACCGGCAGTTGGATTTCCTTCTCAGAATCTGGAACTGCTGGCCCCTAACTACTCACCTGCCTGCCTGCCTGATTTCCTCTAACTAGCCCCCTGCCAGCCTGATCATCCCTAATAGCCTCAGTTGCCTACTGGCCTGATCACTCCTAACTGCCCCTTCCAGCTGGCCTAGTCTCCATCAACCGCCTCCCTACCTCCTGCTGGCCTGGTTGCCCCTTACTGTCCCACTTGCCACCTGATCACCCCAAACTTCCCTTCTCTGCTGGCTTGGTCACCTCTAACTCCCCCCCCCCCCCCCAATTAGGAAGCCGTGATTCTCTAGGATTATGTTTGTCTATTGGTTAGTTTTTAAAAGCCCCCATTGCATTTATTTGTTTTTGTATCATCCACTTAGGGAAATTAAATACTGAAATAACATCATGCCCAGTATATAGTAGGTGCTAAAAAATATAGCTACACAATACCATGGAAAACTCTATAAGGTGGTATTGTAATACTAACCCATTTTTTAAAAAGGCTGTTTAGTATTCCATAGCATGTATTAGAGACCAGAGGCCCGGTGAACAAAATTCATGCACAGGAGGGGGGTAGAACCCTCAGCCCAGCTGCACCCTCTCCAATCCAGGATGACATCACAGCAATGACCAGAGAGCAGGCTGTGTGGGGCTACCAGGGTGGCAGGGGGGTTACTGCTTCCCCTGCCAGCCTGGGCATGATGTTATTTCAGTATTTAATTTCCCTAAGTGGATGATACAAAAACACCCCTTACTGCTTCCCCTGCCAGCCTGGTCACCCCCAACTGTCCCCCTCCTGACTAGTCTAGTCTCTCCACCCCCCCGCAACTGGCCTGGTCACCCCAACTGCCCCCCCCCCAACTGCTCTCCTACTTGCCTGGTCACCCTACACAACCTACTGTTCAGTCATTTTGGTCATCCCGCACTAACCCCCCTGATGGCCTAGTCACCCCATGCTGTCTGCTGTTATTTCATCATCCCGCACTAACCCCCCTGCCACCCTGGTAGCCCCACACAGCCTGCTCTTTGGTCATTGCTGTGATGTCATCCTGGACAATTTGCATGTTCCTCTATTATTAGTATAGATGTGATCAGATAAAGTAGGTTTATACATGCTATGGAATACTAAACAGCCTTTTTAAAAAATGGGTTAGTATTACAATACCACCTTATAGAGTTTTCCATGGTATTGTGTAGCTATCTTTTTTTAGCACCTACTATATACTGGGCATGTTATTTCAGTATTTAATTTCCCTAAGTGGATGATACAAAAACAAATAAATGCAATGGGGGCTTTTAAAAACTAACCAATAGACAAACATAATCCTAGAGAATCACGGCTTCCTAATTTGTTGCAGGATCCAGAATCATAAATAATCCACCATAATATAAATTAGACTGTAACTTCTCAAGGACTGATAGGCTTCCCCAAAAGGCAAAAGGTTTTGCTTTAGGAATATAAGGGAGAAAGGGGCATGTACCCACTTAAACTTCAGGTGTCTTAGACATGGTGGGGCAGATAATACAAATATGAATAACATCAGTAAAGGAAGTCTGCAATAAATGCTAAATAGGAGGTGTAAATGAGATGACCTAAGGCATAGAAAGGTCTCTTTCTGGGTGAAGCCTGCAGGAAATCATCAGGAAGGAGGTGACTATAAGCTACTCCTTAAATTATAGATAGGTCTTTTATGTCAGAATTTTAAGAGCAGAGTTATAGAGTGCAACGGAACTAAATGTATATTTTAAATGGTAATAGTCTAAAGGATCTGGAGTTTATTTTATAAACATATATACCAAATCAACATGACAGTTGAGTACCAACCGAAAGTCACAGGTGAAAACATTTTTCTAAACATTAAGGCTGCATTCTGTTTTCAGGAAGAATCACATTGAGCCCTCTCACCGTTTTTCTCTCATTGAATTAGTCACTCAGGGGAACCACTGGACCGGCCTTCAGTGTTCTAGTTGTTATGAACTATGTCTGTGACATTGAAGAAGGCACTTCACCTTTCTAGGCTTGAAGTTTCTCATCTTGGAAGCAAGGATGTTGAGCAAGATGGTCTCAATTTTGGGGTTCTACAGTACCTTGAAAGATAAGTTTCAATTTGGTTTCCAAGGGTTTGTAGGAATCATGCTGCTTTGTATCTGCCCTTTAACTTTATTGAAATGTGGGCTTTTAGCATCTGGATTTATTTTGCATAAAAGAATAGATATCAAATGGAGTCACAACCATCAGCTGGCACATTCTGGTATGTTGGCTCATACTCACAAATTCAGTGCATTCTGTTTGCAGGAAGAAAGCACAACTAGTATGTGTAATTTATAAGAGAGTCACTATATCTATTCAGAAATTTTGGAGCATTCCCCCCTGAAATGTCACAATGATTTCAACAAAATTCCCTGTATTCAGCCACAAATGCCAATTCTTGCCCTTTCCCATTAGCCATAGAGATGCATTTACTCAGTTTTCCTTGATGTTCATTTTCTTACAAACATATGCACATTTATATATACACACACATTTCCCACACACAACTTTGAGAAATATATTAAGCAGCAATTTTCAACTTTTTTCATCTTATGGCAGCCATAAACTAATTACTAAAATTCTGTGGTACAGCAAAAATATATTTTTACTGATCTAATAAAAAATAGTTATAATTTTGATTCAGTTTATACCAGACAGCTATTGTTGTGTTGGCTGTTGTCGTTTTTTCATTTGACAACTAGAGTCCCAGTGCACAAAATTCATGCATAAGGTGTGTGTGTGGGGGTGTCTCTCAGCCCAGTCTGCACTCTCTCCAATCTGGGACATCCCTCTCACAATTCAGGACTGCTGGCTCTCAATTGCTTGCCTGCCTGCCTTCCTGATTGCCCCTAACCATTTCTGCCTACCAGCCTAATCACCCCTAACCACTCCCCTGCCAGCCTGATTGATGCCTAACTACTCCCCTGCCAGCCTGTTTGTCCCTATCTGCCCTCCCGTGCAGGCCTGGTCACCCTTAACTTCCCTCCCCTGCAGGCTTGATTGCCCCTAACTGCCCTCTCTTGCAGGCCTGGTCCCTCCCAACTGTCCTCCCCTGCTGGCCATCTTGTGGTAGCCATCTTGGGTCCACACGGAGACAGGATCTTTGACCACATGGGGGCAGCCACCTTGTGTGTTGGAGTGATGGTCAATCTGCATATTATTCTTCTATTAGATAGGATAGAAGCCTGATGCATGTGTGAGGGCCAGATAGTTTGCCCTGAAGGGTGTCCCAGATCAGGTGGGGGTTCCCTTGGAGCGTGGGGTGGTCTGGGCAAGGGGCCTGTGGTGGTTTGCAGGCTGGTCATGCCCCCACCCCCACCCCGGTGAATAAGGGGAGGCTCTGGTATCTGGGATTTATTTATCTTCTATAATTGAAACTTTGTAGCATTGAGTGGAGGCCTGAGCCAGCCAGGGTGTGCAGAAAGCTTGGCTTCCTTCAATGCCAGGGAAACCTAAGCAACCCTCCTGCTCTCTCCATGGCTGCAGCCATCTTGGTTGGGGGTAATTTTCATAGTTGCTCCTGATTGGCTTGTGGGTGTAGTGGATGTATGGTCAATTTGCATATCACTTTGATTAGATAAGATTTAAGGGAAAGAAAGTCAGTGCCCGTAATTAAATAATAATATATGACATATTTTAAAAATTCTTGTGGCATACTGGTTGAAAATCAGTGTGTTACAGGATAAGAAAATAAAAATGTATGAAAATCAGAATTAGAAAGAATTTACTGTGTGTGCATATAGCTTATTTTTATAGAATTTCTTGGTGCCACATTGGTTAATTATATAGATTTCAGGTGAATAATTCTACAATATATCATCTGTACATTGTATTATGCGCTCACCAAAGTCTAGTCTTCTTGTCACCGTTTATCCCTTCTTTACCCTCTCCTACCTTCCCCACTCCTCTTTCACTCTGGTAATCACTATACTGTTATCTGTGCCTATGAGGTTTTTTCTTTTTCTTAATCCCTTCATATATTTCACCCACCCTTCCAGCCACCTTCCCCTCTGATGGTTGTCAGTAGTGTTCTCTGTAATTACAAATCTGTTTCTATTTTGTTTATTTTGTTCATTAGACTCTACATATAAGTAAAATTATATGGTATCTGGCTTATTTGACTTAGCATAAAGCCCTTAGCATAAAGGTCCATCTATACTGTTGCTAAAGGTCAGATTTTATTTATTTATTCATTCGTTCATTCATTCATTCATTCATTCATTCATTTTAGGGCTGAGTAGTATTCCATTGTGTAAACGTACCACAATTTTTTTATTCAGTCATCTAAATATAGACACTTGGACATCTTCCAAATCTTGGCTATTGTAAATAGCACTGCAGTAAACATAGGGGTACATATATTCTTTTGAATCGGTGTTTCAGGTTTCTTTGGATATATTCCCAGAAGTGAAATTGCTGGATCATAAGGCAGTTCCATTTTTAATTTTTTGAAGGAACTTCATACTGCTTTGCACAGTGGCTGCACCAATCTGCATTCCCAGCAACGTACACAAGGTTTCCCATTTCTCCACATCCTCAATAGTACTTGTTCTTGATTTATTGATGACAGCCTTTCTGATAGGCGTGATGAGATACTTGATCGTAGTTTTAATTTGCATTTCTCTGATAATTAGTGATAATGAGCATCTTTTAGGAAGCAATTGCCAAATTAGATTTTTTCTCTCTTTTGAAGTTACCAAGAAAAGATTGAAATAGGCCTTTAATGAAAGAGCAACTTACTGATAGATTTATTTTTTATGTAAAACTGTCTGATTGAGGTAAGGATTAGGTTTATTAACCAAGTCTTATTTTCCTATTGAGGGGATTCTAATAGGTAGGTAGTTTCCAAAGTCCTTTAGCTTATCAGGTTTATGATTCTATGATTTTGATGGACAGTTTTTTCCCCCCAAAGTTATGAATTTGAGCCTGGTCAGTATGACTCAGTGGTTGAACATTGACCCATGAGCCAAGAGGTTGCAGGCATGATCCCTAGCAAGCTGCATGCAGGAGACAGCCAATCAACGGTTCTTTCTCATCATTGATGTTTTTATCCCTCTTCCTTTTCCTTCCTCTCTTTAATAAAAACATTTTTAAAAAGTCATGAATTTGTAGCAGATTGAATACTAATATATGTGAACAATTTCTTTAAATGGCTCTCAATTTAGAAATAGGTTTAGAAGCTATATAAAATTTGGTTTAGCATAATTTAATTTGCTATGAATTCTTGAATGATTCAAAACACACTTTGCCATTGAAAACATTTTCAAAGCGACTTCTCAACTGAGGAAGAACTTGTCATGAAATACATTACAAAGTAAACATAAAACTACACCTGTGACAACAGTTTTAAAGGAAGAGAGTAGTGTTTCTGAACCAGCAAGTTAAGATTTTATTTCTGTTGCTCTTATTTTTGCTGACTTAGGAGTGATTGCTATGGCAGTGTTACTTCTATTATTCTTTAATTCTCACTTTAAAAAATACTTTTTGAGTCAGAAATAATCTCTCAATTTTGGGATAAGAAATTCCTATCCATTGCTTTACAGTGCTAGTAATGTTGCTGTAAGAATTAATAAGTAATTTCGAATCCAAATATTGGGGTATTGAGTAGTAGCCACAAATAAAAAAATCCTCAACATTTAATCTTTTTGTTATTGTTCCAACTTCTCATTCTGGGGTAGGGGAATCCTGGGATAGCCTGCTGTCTATGATTCCTATATATATATTTTTTTCTTGGTTTTTCCTTATTTCAGAAAATATATGATTAAATACTTTGTTGACTCATTTAAATGGAGTTTGGGGGTTGGCTGCACCTTCCCATTGGACGTGGTCACAGACAGCATCCCCGATTCAGACAGAGTCAGGGGGCTACCTCACCGGTGGGAAAAATAGATGAGGGAAGCACTTTACCCTGCAGTTCACTGCTGACTTCCAACAAGAGGGCTTCTCCTGAACTATTTTATACGCCAGTGTAGTGATTTGCTTCATCCACGTTATTTTGCAAGCACCTCTGATAACTCTATTATTGTTTGTTTTGATTTATGCTGAATTGAGGGACATGTTGAGGCTTTTTATTAGTTTCTGCTGAATAAGTTGCATGTTTGCATTTCAGAATTTTACTGTAAGAATTGTCATGCAACCTGAGCCAAGGTTGTTTGGTCTTATTGGCTTTTTATTTCACTCATGTCAATTAGAGGGCATTTCAGAAGTTATTTTCCTATTTTTAAAGGCAGTTAGTTATTTGTCAGTGTTCTGATCATGCCTGGAGGAAGGTCTTGTTAGGCAGCTCCAGAAAATTATTGTAATAAAAGTAGTCTGGAAATATGAATTCTTTTCCTGGATTTTATCACTGAATGACCTGAATCAAAGCCTCCACTTTCTACCTCAATTTCTCCATCTGGGATATAAGAATGTGAGAAAATATATGGATTGTATTAAATAGGCCATATATTTAACATAGGCCTTGGAAAATCCTTCAAGGTCCCTTTAAATGATGCATATTTGAAGCTACACTAATCTAAGCAAAGATTATTTAAGAGATTCACACTATAAAAATACTATGGGAGTATACACTGAGTGGCCATATTATTATGATCTCTGAATGCATAATAATCTGGCCACTCATTATATATATATGTTAGAGACCTGGTTCAAGAATTCATGCATGGGTGGGGTCTGGCCAGCCTGGCCACGAGGAGGGGACATGGATGGTTGGCCAGCCTGCCTGCTAGTCAAACTCCTGGTCGAGGGGACAATTTACATATTAGCATTTTATTATATAGAACTAGAGGCCCCGTGTACGAAATTCATGCATGGGGGGGGCGGGGGATGTCCCTTAGCCCAGCCTGCACCATCTTTAATCTGGGACCCCTCAAGGGATGTCCAATGGCCTGTTTAAGCCCAATCCAGGTAGGATTGGGCCTAAATGGGCAATTAGACATCCTTCTCACAATCCAGGACTGCTGGCTCCAAACTGCTCATCTGCCTGCCTCCTTGATTGTCCCTAACTGCTTCTGCCTGCCAGCCTGATCACCCACTAACCACTACCCTGCCAGCCTAATTGATGTCTAACTGCTCCCCTGCCAGCATGTTTGCCCCCAACTTCCCTCCTCTGCCAGCCTGATCACCCCTAACTGCCCTCCCCTGCAGGCTTGATTGCCCTCAACTGCTCTCCCTTGCAGGCCTGCTTCCTCTCAACTGCCCTCCCCTTCTGGCCATATTGTGGTGGCCATCTGGTGTCCACATGGGGACAGGATCTTTGACTACATGGGGGCAGCCCTCTTTTGTGTTGGAGTGATGGTCAGTTTGCATATTACTCTTTTATTAGATAGGATAGAGGCCTGGTGCATGGGTAGGGGCCAGCTGGTTTGCCCTGAAGGGTGTCCCAGATCAGGGTGGGGGTTCCCTTGGGGTGAGAGTTGGCCAGGGTGAGGGACCTGTGGAGGTTTGCAGGCTGGCCACACCCCCCAGTGACCCAAATTGAGGCCCTGGGATCTGGGATTAATCTATATCTCCAATTGAAACTTTGTAGCCTGACATGGAGCCAAGACTTCTGCTCACTCCAAGGTGGCAGCCATTTTTGTTTGAAACATTGTAGCCTAGAGTGGAGGCCTAGGCCACCAACTGCAGACTGAAAACTTGGCTTCTTCGGTTGCCAGGGAAACCCAAGCCTCTGTTCTCTCCAGCTCAGTGGCTGCCACCGTTTTTGTATCTTTTATAACTGAAACTTTATAACATTGAATGGAGGCCTAGGCAGGCAGAAAGCTTGGCTTCCTCTGTTGCTGGGGAAACCCAAGCCTTCTTCCTGCTCTCAGTGATGGCAGCCATCTTGGTTGGAGTTTATTTGCATAATCTGCTCCTGATTGGCTGGTGGGCATGGCTGATGGGTGTGGTTTGTGATGTGGTGAAGGTACAGTTAAATTTGCACATTACTCTTTTATTAGATAGGATATACACTGAGTGGCCAGATTATTATGTGTTCAGAGATCATAATAATCTGGCCACTCAGTGTATAGACCAATAATCATGTCTGAAACATTATTTGAAAACAGCCAGATCAAACTGTATAGAAAACATCAAATATGCATGTGGGAAATTCTCATCAGACAACTGAATTAAAATTTTGGTATATTGGGAGACTAAAAATCTAGGTGTTTACATTTGTTAATTCTAAGGAAGGTATTTTATGGCTAAATTTTCCATTGTTTTGGATTAGTGCAAACACAAACACCTCCATTGCTCTGCTTTTCCAATGTCTCTAAAAAGGATATTTTGTCTGTTATGTGAAAAGAAAGAAGTATATTAAGTTTGGGGCTAGAAATGTGGGCCTCGTGTTATATTGAATTTTTTATAGGAGTCAAGATACTCTTTTGGCCATATCTTTAGCATGTGCTTCTGTTTCATGAGCCTTCCTACTTCTTGATCTGACCTTTTCAATACCACATTAAACTGTCAGTTTCTAGTGCTTATTTGGAACATTTTCAGAGTGAACATATGGGTTTTATAGTAAGTCTTTAAACACCATTTTGACTCCTTGGTAACTATTTTGCATCATAATATTATTTGTATTATATTGAATCACATGAGATTGGGATGTAATAGAGAGAATGTGTTTTAAAACCATTTATGTAAAAATGAGAATGTGGATGAATGCCATTGCAGTCTTGTTATTGACTGGCAGGAGATATAATGTATGCTCCTGGCATGGACCATAATTTGAAATGATTTAGTAGGAAGAATAAAATATCTTTACTGAAATCCAAGGGGCAGAGGAATACTTTTCACAACAGTTTTCTAGAACTGGATAAAAGAAAATGAATACATTTCTATACATTCTATGAAATATGTAAATGTATATCATGTAATTTGGGCTCTCCAAAAATAATTTAATAGACTACATGAAACAGACAATTCCCTATAGTTTTAAGGACCCAAATAAATGCAATTATTATTTGTTTCCCAATTTTTATCTTTGACAACAACTCTAGAATGATAATTACCAGGAAATCTGTCAGAAACAAGGAGAACATAGATTTGATTTGGTTTCAATTCATTCATGCTCCATCCAACACTGGATTCAGGAGATGGGAGGTCTGCTGGAGATTAGGGCCACCCAAATGTTGTATGGTCATGGAGTTCAAGCAAAGATCATCAAAGGACCCCAACCAATAGCTAATTCATTTAACACAGTGTGTTTGCACAGTGATTTGCAATTTATAAAATGCTTTCACATTCATTTTTTCTTGCAAAAACCTCTTCTGGTTAAGCAAGACAAGTAAAACTATTCAAATTTTATATGTAGAATAATTCCAGCTCAGAGAGACTAAATAACTTGCCCAAAGTTACAAGATAATAAATAGTACTGGGGCTCAATTACAGTTTTGGGCCTCTAAGTTAAGTGCTCAACCTCCAAAAGATACAAATAAGATAAGGCAGGGAATATATCTATAAATGGTAGAAACCACTTCTTTTCTCATCTGTGCTTAATAACAGACTGAAGTGCTCTGGCCATCTTAATTACTGAAATAGCCAGATGCTCAAAATTCTCTTTAGTGCTGCCTAGTGATGTGGCCACTTCTGCTTTTGTCTCAGGGATTGGAAAAATCTTTCAATAATCCAGGTCATTAGTAACACCAGATGTACTGGGAAAAGCACATGGTAGTTTTCAGTTATAGA
Organism: Antrozous pallidus; assembly: GCA_027563665.1. Lineage (NCBI taxonomy): Eukaryota > Metazoa > Chordata > Mammalia > Chiroptera > Vespertilionidae > Antrozous > Antrozous pallidus. Next base: position 83,153,801 of record CM050514.1, on the reverse strand, counting down.
GTACAATTCTTCTCAGGTGAAAGTAGTCCTATTGTATTTGTCTTCAATAAAGATAGGGTTTGTTGGTTAGTTAAGAGAACATATAAGGAAGAGAAAAGCCTTTCACATGGCAAGCTTTCTTTAAGCACCTTCCCTCTTCCTGTCCTGCCCCTCCTTTTATTAACTCCTCTCCAAAAATCATAACAAAATGGGCAGACTAGCAATTGCTGCTTGTGGAATCAGAATTGCTTCTCAGAGTGCTCCTTAAACCTTTTGATCACTGCTGTCTCCACTTTTGAATGTTTTAACCTTCCTACTATAAATCCTAGTTCCTTATATCAACCACAATTCAAAATCCTATTCCATATAACTTCAGAGAATGACTCTTAAAGCTCAACTATTTGTCAGAGGAGTCTTCTATATGTCCCTCCAAGTTAGTTAGTATCTTCCTCTGATGGGCTGCCTCACAGAAAGGAGAAAATCCACATCCTTTTGACCTCATTTGAAAGGAAAAATTCTCAGGGAGACTTTCATGAAAAAAAAAAGTAAGTCAGAAAAGAGAAAGAAATAAGAAATGACTTTAAATAACAAAAGTAACCAGTTATCAATTCTGCAATCACATAAGTGTTTTGGTCACATAAATTTAAAGACAAATATGGTTCAGTTTATAAATATCTGTGTACATTATTTATGTACATTACGGAAAACATCTTTATGAATATTTGAAAATTTTCTCTTTTCAAATATGTGAAAGAAAAAGTAATTGATTTATTTTTTTTAGGGCATTTAATTTTCATTCCCTATTTCTTTATGTACTGAGTCCAAACCATTGTGTCCTTTGCTGGGTGGGGTGGTTCTGGAGGAGGAAGGGTACACACTGATTCTTATGCTTAAGAAGCTACATGAAAGGAAGATAACCATAGGGCATTTAAAACAGATTGTGACTGAATTACATATTAAGACTGTGATATTTTACAAACCACGCAGAAGTAGACAAGATTCTCTAAAAAAACTTTCCTTGAGCTCTAGTAAAGTTGATGAAATTGACCACAGATTTTACTAATTTCTTTGAGTTTTGCATACTTGCTTATGTTTCTTCCGTCAAGATTGTTTTCAAGTAAGAGTAATTGTTTGGGTTGTCTGAAATGTAAGGTAAAGAGGATGCTGCCCCTGCAGCTGATAGGTGTCCTGAGTTCCAGGCAGTCCGTGGAGGCCTCTGATAGGGTGAGCTGGGTGAGACCTTACTTGTGAGGAGAGAACAGCTTGGGACCCATGTTTCATTGAGTTCCAGTCAGAACTCATGCTGGGCTTCTCAGAATCAGCGAGATGCCACAGCATAACTGAGGACATCTGGCCAGGAGAAAAGCAGAGGCTTTCTCCATTGACTGCTTGCTTATATTTTTAAAAATATTTTTATTGATTTCAGAGAGTAAGGGAGAGGGAGAGAGAGATAGAAACATCAATGATGAGAGAAAATCATTGATCAGCTGCCTCCTGCATGTCCTCTACTGGAGATGGAGCCTGAAACCTTGGCATGTACCATTGACCAGAATTGAACCCGGGACCCTTCACTCAACAGGCTGATGCTCTATCCACTGAGCCAAACCAGCTGGGACTTGCTTACATTTTAGAGGATGTTTTGTGTACATGTGAGGGCATCCTGGGCACTTGAGAAGACATCTTAAAGCTTTGAAGGCAGTAGTTTGACTAAGTTTTTGTTTGTTTTCTTCAGTAACATATCAAAGGAGAGAAATCAGTTAAATCACTAAATAAACTAATAGCATAACTTGAAATTATAAAAATGATCTATATCCTTTTTTAATATTTTAATCTTTATTGTTCAGTTTATTAATTACATTGTTCCCCCCTTTTTCCTCCTATAGCTCCCCTCCACCCGGTATCCATCCCACCCTCTGCCCTCACCCCCCACACTGTCCTCTCCCATAGAAGAGGATTTTTGTTCAGTCTCTTGCTGCACTTCCCACACCCCTTTTCTCCCCAAGAATTGTCAGTCCATTCCCTCTCTATGTCCATGATTCTGTTACATTCACCAGTTTATCCTGTTCATCAGATTATTAATTCACTTGAATTTTAGATTCATTTGTTGATAGATGTGTATTTGTTGTTCCTAATTTACACTTTTTCTTTTTCTTCTTCCTCTTAAAGAATATCTTTCAGCATTTCATATAATGTTGGTTTGGTGGTGATGAACTACTTTAGCTTTTTCTTATCTGTGAAGCACTTTATCTGACCCTCAATTCTGCATGATAGCTTTGCTGGATATAGTAATCTTGGTTGTAGGTTCTTGCTATTCATCACTTTGAATATTTCTTGCCACTCCCGTCTGGCCTGCATCTTTTCTGTTGAGAAATCCGCTGACAGTCGTATGGGTGCTCCCTTATAGGTAACTAACTGTTTTTTCTCTTGCTGCTTTTAATATTCTCTCTTTGTCTTTTACACTTGGCATTTTTAATTATGATGTGTCTTGGTGTGGTCCTCTTTGGATTCCTATAGTTTGGGGTTCTGTGCGCTTCTTGGACTCCTAAGTCAATTTCTTTCACCAGGTGTGGGAAGTTTTCGGTCACTATTTCTTCAAATAGGTTTACATTATCTTGCTCTCTTTCTTTTTCTGGTACCTCTATAATTCGGATGTTGGTATGCTTGAGGTTGTCCCAGAAGCCCCTTACACTGTCTTCAATTTTTTGGATTCTTTTGGCTTCTTGCTTTTCTGGCTGCGTGGATTTTGTCTTTTTGTATTTCAAATCTTTGACTTGGTTCGTACAGTCCTCTATACTGCTTTTAGGTCTTTGTATAATATTATTTACTTCAGTCAGTGTATGCTTAATTTCTAGTTGGTCCTTTTTCATATCCTTGAGGGTCTTGTTTGTATCTTCATAGGTCTCGTTAATTTCCTCATAGGTCTTATTCATTTCCTCGTAGGTCTTGTTCATTTCCTTGTAGGTCTCATTAAGTTCATCGGCCTTTTCTAGGAACCTCTTGAAAAACCTTATAATTGTGGTTTTGAACTCTATGTCCAGTCAGTTTTTTCCCTCTATTTCTTTCCTATCTGATTCCTTTCCATGTCCCTGCATGGTGGCTGCTTTCCTGAGTTGGGCGATTAGCTTTGTGTGGTAGATGCCATCTAAGGGACAGTGGCTCAGCCTCCCCAGTTACCTGAGGTGGATACTTTTGGTGCAGCCCTTTATGGGTTGTACAGTCGTGTTGAAGTTAAGCCTAGATTATTGTTAACACTAGGAGGGTTTGATCTCCAGGCCAATTGGCTGCGAGGGTCAGCTGTGCTCAGGTTGTATGGGCAGTGTCTCTGGTCTGAGCAAGCAGCATCAGCTCCACCCTGTGTGGCCCCTGAGACTCTGTGCCGGGTGGCAATGGCTGCAAGTACCTCAGAGAGAAAGCTGCTGCCGAGCTCTACCCACTGCCGGACAATTAAGCCTCTCCCCAAATGAGTCTGCACACCCAAAGTCTCATCCAGGGTTGAAAAACAATGCAGTCCGGTGGTTTCCTGAATGAGAGAGTATTTTATGAGTCCTCTCTGCACGCTTGTGCACCTCTTCTGTTCCCGAGTTTATGCACCCTCTCCACAAGCTCGCCCTCTCCACAAGCTCGCAGACCTTTTCAGTACCCGAGTTTCAGCGTGCTTCCCTACTGTCCAGTTTTACCCTGTATGCGTGTGGGTTCCTTGGACTTTGCCTGGAACTGGGGAATCAGTGCAGTGGGATGCCTTTGTCTCTCTCCCCGTTCTAGAAAACCAGCCAGGTTCCCAGCCACCTGCCCTCTCCGCTCACTCGCTCGCTCGTGCACTGCTCCAACCCTCTGACTCCGCTCGTATCTTCAATGCTGCCCTCCACCACTCCTCTGAGTTACAGTGTCCTATCTTTACTTTTATTTGTGGAATTTCCACTCAGCCAGCTTTCCAGTGATTCTGGATTATGTTTGTTCTGTTGTTAAGTTGTAGTTTTGAAATTGCTGTGTGGGGCAGCAAGATAGGTATTTACCTATGTTGCCATCTTGGTTCCTCCTCAAAATGATCTATATCTTGATGCTTCATTCTGCCTCCAGAATGATTACATGTGCCTCTCTTTGTGTATATCACATACACTGCCAGAATTCATTATGAGGAAAAAAAATATCTAAGTAAGAAAATTTCACAAAAATTTTTTGGGGGGTCTGTTTGATAAGTAAAAAGAATATTTGATAGGAATGACTGTGTTACTACCTTCATTTGCCCCAGAGGAGAGGAACATTTCCTGAGTCCAGACATAATTTTGTGGGGTCTTTGTTAAAAAAAAAGAAAAGAAAAGAACAGTGGAAAGAATGGGATACTTGGCAAATACATATTTTAAACAGTTGGACAAAGACAGCTGGTTCATTTTTTTCTTCCTGCCAAGTCATTTCCACTTACGATTCAAAAAAACCACAGTTTGATATTGGATTTAGAACCAAATAAAAAAAAATACATTGGGAGAGAACATGCATGGAATTCCCACTGATACTAACATAAAACACAAAAGAATGGAATCTGACTGCCCAGAATGGTCTTTCCTTCTGGCATATCAGGTAACCAGCAGCATATCTTTGTACCTAGATTGTAAACTACTTGTGGCTAGGTGCTTGATTTATTTCTTTTTTTATCTTTTATACAACTCTGTAAATAACAGATACTCAACAGATACTCAATAATCATCTGTAAAATGCTATATTTAAGACTAGGATTTCAGTGAGACTGCTATGGTCTGTGTTAAGGTCTGCTAAGAAACAGATCTGCCAACAAGTAGATACTAAGACAATTAAACTTGGGAAAAAAAAGTAGGGGAAATGCCTCTGAGAAAAAATAGGGAGGAATCTGGGAAAGACTGGAAGAGAACACAGATTACAATGCAGATCTGACCCCAGATGCAAGAGAGAAGGGAGGGAGGAAGGGAAGGAGAAGAGAGAAGAATGGCAGGAAAGGAGGAGGGAGGGAGGGAAGGAAGTTGTTTGGAAATATCCTGGACTGAAGGGTAGTTTTAAGAAAAGTTTGGTGAGACCACTAAAGAGTACCCAAGCCGAAACTGGTTTGGCTCAGTGGATATAGCATCGGCCGTGGACTCAAGGGTCACAGGTTCAATTCCGGTTGAGCACATGTGCCTTGGTTGCAGGCACATCCCAGTTGGTGGAGTGCAGGAGGCAGCTGATCAACATTTCTCTCATCGATGTTTCTGACTTTCTATCCCTCTCCTTTCCTCTCTGTAAAAAATCAATAAAATCTATTTTAAAAAATGAAGAGTACCCACACCAATGTTGCTTATCAAAGAAATAGGGGCTTAATCACAAGGAACAACAATAGCCTGTAATTAGGGTTGGCAAACTCATTAGTCAACAGAGCCGCAGTTTGCCGACACTGCCCAAAGGGAAGGCCAAGTTGCACTCAGTCAGTAATTAGGAGTAGCTGGTAGAAATTGTGGCCTCAGAACAAAGGCAATGATGAGATTTATGAGTGCAGCCTTGGGGCTCTTAGTCAATTACTCCCTGCAGAGGGAAACTCTAGAGGCATGTTCTCATGGCCATCACATAGTCCTTGGTCAAAATTGTTTTCTCTCTCTAGGGACAATAGACCTTCTTAGATAAGATCTATTGGTGGCTGTGAAGATTAACTGAGGTATTTATTTAAAGACACATAACACATAGAACCCAGTGATTGAAAAATAAGAAGCAGATTTTTAAAATTATAATTAATGGCATTACCGTCCAAGCTACCTTTTACTGAGCCTTATTAAGTACTAAGTACAATGATGTACACTTATATGCAGTGGGACATACTAACAAGAACTTTGGTGGTAGACAGAGTGGAGTTCAAAACCAAGATAGGGCACTAACCAGCTGTGTGACATTGGTCCATTTATTGAAAGTCTCCAAGCCTCAGTTTCCACATTTTAAGGTGGAGATAAAATACCTATAATATAGGGTGGTTAAGGGATCGAATGAAATAAAGCACTGGTGCCTGGTGCATATCAGAAATACAATATGTTGTTCTAGTTATTATTTCTAAGGATCACAAGAACCCAGCAAAATTATTGGTCCTGAAAGGCTGATCTGTATGGACTACATCATCAGGCTCTCTAGGCCTTCAGTCTTTTGAGTTTGGCCAAAAGGAAACCCTTGCAGGAAGCTATGGGAGGGAGACAACAGTGAGCACAGGGATGTATTTCCTTGGCCTCCTCCATGTGAGCCCTGGCTATGTCTCTCTACTAAAAGTCATTTTGTAAGACAGCAGATTCCATCTAATACTCTCTCCTTCTGGATTCCGAAAGTTCTTCCCCTTTCTCTTTAGGTCCATTAGTGGTAAGACTTCACCTATCACTTTCTCCAGGTTATTGCACTTCCCTCTGTGTAGCTCCTCCAAAGCCGTACAGTTGGGAATCATGCCCCTGGAATACACCCTCCTTCTGAATTATCTTTCCCATTGGGACCACCAATGGATTGTAGTCCCCCTTTCCTCAACCTCGCACCCTTTCTCCAAAAAATATACGCGCATTGGATGTTATTTCCATTAAAATAAATAACAATCTGTTAAATAGAGAAGATAAAAGGCAAAAGAGGTGGTGAAATAGTCCTATGTTTGGAATCTGGCACCAGAATAATTGGTTTGATTTAAGAAAAACTTACAAACTCTTTCAAAGGAAATGTTGTTTGTAAACAACCATGCTGAGACCCAGGGAGAGAAGTGTGCACGAGAAATCAGTGTTGACTGCAGAACCTCCCAGAAAACCAAGGGCATGTCCTTGACATCTCTTTCCCTTAAATCAGAATGTAGGCAGATATATGACTGGAACTATTTTGGCTGTAACGATACTGGCCAAGAAAATACTGTCTATGGAGGGAGATTTCACTTTTTGGTCTTGGAAAGGTGCTTTAAAATTCTTGGTTAAAGGACAAATGTATTGGGGCAGACGATTTTGTCTTTGGTGTATGCTTGGATTCCACTTGGAAGAATCTTCTTGCTGACATTAGAACATTGCCAGGCATGGTCAGAATGACTCCTGTTGAGCCTTTTGGAGGAGTGGGCAGGCAGGGGAAGCCTGGAGCCCAGGAAAGGTTTTCCTGTTTTTCCAGCTGGTGTGAAGCCTAACAGCCCTAGAATAAAATAGCTTGAAATCAATGGCCCCAGGTATAAAAACCTTATTAAAGAAAGGAATGGAAAATCAGACACCATCAGTGTGAATGTGAAAGCTCCAGCCAGCAGACAATTTCAAACAGATTTGCAGAAGATTTTTCAAGAGCTACTCAGATGAGATTCTGTATTTTCTTGGACCTCAAAGATCAGACATAGGGCCCATATGATATCTATATATTTGAGACAGATGATCTGTTCACACTCTGCTTTTTGGCACTGAGAACAAGCAAGGAGCGCGCTCTCTCTCTGAGTGGAAGATATTTTCCTAAAGTAAAAGTTTTGGCTTCTGGTTCGAAGTGGCCAAACACACTAATTAATTATATATATATTTAAGGATGTGAGTGAAATGATAGAATTGAAGAGAAATTGGATTGGTTTTGCTTTTTTCTTGGGGAAGAAACTTAAAGCTCTCACAGCAGCTGAAACAATAGATGACAGGAATTAGAGAAAATTAACAATAAAATCTAACTATGAGAACTGCCCCCCAGCATGCTATGTCCCCAACTGTCTTTCACATGTTATTTAGGCACCCTCTGTTGCTCTACTTCATGCTGTGATTCCTCTCCATTTTGAAAGAAATGAGAGCCTATAAAAACAACAAACTTTCTCATAATCACAGTTTAGTTTCTCTCTTGAATTCCAGGTGCCAAGTAAACCTAGCATCAGATCAAGTGGGGAGGAGACTGGACCCCCTCTTCACCAGCCAGGTTGTGTTTAGTAGACGAAATATAGAATTTGGATCAGAGATTGGTGTTCAATGTTTACTAGCTATATGCCATTTTGGGCAAGTCTCTAATGGTCTCAGGCTCACCTATTAAATGGGCTATAGTTAATATTTATCTTGTGATTGCTGTAATGAAGAAAATAAATGATGTATGTAGACACACTTTATAAACTGTAATTTATCATGCAAGTAAAAACAAAACAAAATCATTCCCATTCACTTTCAATTTTGTCTATTTTCATATTGTCTTTTGATAGATTATAATCACTATTGGAAATTTACCTCTGTGAAATTGATATTTATTAAGCATCATTTGTGCAAGGCCTTGAGCTACATGCTATAGAGGATATAAAGGTGACTAACATATGGTTCTCTAGAACTCTCTTGTATCATACAAACTAGTCAGGGATTTGAGACACACAACAATAACTTCCCCATCACAACCTTTTTCTCCACTCCGTGGCCCTAGTAGAATTGTCATCATGGAGCACTCTCCCCTTTCGACCTTTTCTGTGTTCTCAGAATACACTAGTACTTAAAGTTTTTCAATTATAAGCAACATAAATGAACTCTGGCTGAGCTGAGCAAAAGTGGGACTTTGGGGAGGACACTAGGAAATAGCAGAGTTAAAAGAAAGTGTCTTGGTAGGTTCCCTAAAAACAGAGCCTGAGGACAGAGACTGAGTTGCCCATGGTTTATTGAGGTTTTGGTTTGTGATTCAGGAGAACTATTCAGGAAGTGAGAGAAGCAGTCTAGGTAAGGATGAGGAGCTAAGCAAGGATGTGGTCTTAGGTAAAATCCACTTTTGGTTTAGAAGTGTAAGGCAGGGAGGCTGGGCTTCCATACTTTCCTTGGGATGAGGGATACTGAAACCTCCCAGGCATCCCTGAGTTAAGTGTCCCAGGCAGCCAAGGGCAATGCTCTTGAGAAAGTTGCAGGTATAAGCTGCTAGATACAGTACACACAGCAGCTGGGTAATGGATACTTTGGCTGGTGAAGAGGATATGGGTAGGACACCATAGCATCTACTATGTAAGGAAGGCAAGCAAATAAGACTCAGAAAAAGTAAAAATCCAGAGTGCTCTGAAGAAAATATCAAGAATGAATTATTATGGCATTGGAATGAATGAGCATCAACCACTTATTAATGGACACTGCTTAAATTCAAAGTCCAGAGAGAGGGTCTCTGATTAGGCATTAGAATAGAAAAGTTCCCTTTTTCTGTTGGTCACTAATTTGGGAGCATGCAAAATTGGAATTGAAGAAAATCAGTCTGCAGTAGGAGAGAATGGGGCTGTACCCAGCAGGAGACAGAGCTGAGAGGTGGAGTCTGAGATCTGACACCTTTAGTCATGGCTCCACCTACATATGATAAAAGCAATATCACTCCTTAAATTCCCAGTTAGCCAATAAATTCCCTGGAGATTTAAAAACTACTTGCAGTACATTTGTATCCTTTCAATAAAAATGGGCTACGGTAGGCAAAATTTTGACTTGCTTATGTAACTCCTGTGAATATGTAAATTATAAGGCACAAAGACTTTGCAGATTGTAATTAAGATTACTAATCAGCTGACTTAATAATAGAGAGATTAGGGATACCTAATTTAATCACACAAGTTCTGAAAAGTGGAGATCTTTGGCTGGTAGCAGAAGGGGAAGTCAGAGATTTTGAGGCCCTATTGTTGTCTTGAAGATGAAGGGGCCACATGCTGAGGAAATGGGGCTCTGTGTCCTACAACAGCGAAAACTGGATTCTTCCCCAAAGCTTCCAGGTAATTTCCAACCTGACTAACACCTTGATGTCTGCCTTGTGATCCCTGTGTAGGGATAACTTGAGATAAATTGGGCCTAAACTTTTGACCCATAGAACTGTTAGACAGTAAGTGGGTATTGTTTTAAGCACTCCATTTCTGGTTATTTGTTTTGGCAGTAATAGAAAACTAATACATGAGCTAAATACTTTTTCATTCAATAATATTTATGGAGCATCTTGTATTGAGTCTGAATGTCTAGAGCCACATGGACAGAAACACTAGATAAATACTAAAAATAAATGATTATACAAGGCTCCCCTACAAGGCTTTATGGTCTCTTTATAAAAAACAGCTTGCTTTATGACAAAGACCATGTCTTATTTGTACTATCTCACAAAGCTTTGCTGGCATACAATAGGTATCAACTCCTATTTGTCCCAATAAACTGAATGGCTTCACAATACAGTTGGCTCAATAGTACACAGTACTAGGGAGAAAAAAATCTAAGGACTTTTAGGTGGGTTGGAAATTATGCTTGAGGGAATACTTTCTGGTTCTTGATCTGGCCTTCAATTTATATTACAGGTGAAGATGAACAAAATCCTTAAAATGCTTAGGACACAACCTCCCCTCCCCCCTTAAAATATAGAACTGCTTGGTCTCCACAAGGCTTCTTATTTTTGTTCTGGAACTAAAATACTTCATGGCTCATGATTCAAATGCTACAATCATCAGCATATGCTCCAGGTTTTAGGCCTGGAGTAGATTCAGAAATCAACAAACTCAGCAATTTTATTTATTTCTCAAATTTTTTTGTAATTATGTTGATATGTTTCCCTTGGTGACTTGTCCTAGCATCCAATCTGGTTGCTGGTATTTGTTTGTCCTCTACAATTGTTTCAGGTTGTGCGTAGTGTCCAGGCCTGCATTTTGATACTCCCAGGTAAAGTTTCTCTGTGTGCCAGGCAGGTGTCCAAAATCTGCTTCCTCACCCCTTTCATTTCCACCAGTCCTAGTTACCAATTCCTCTCTTACAACTGGTTGAGGGGACTTGCAAACAACTGGTTCTGTATAGTTTGCACTAATTCCAAACTGTCTCATGTCTGGCTAACTTCCCTGCTTTTACTGCCTATCTCTCAGTTGATAATGGAGATGTACCTTAAATGACCCGAGCTCCACTTTGATTCCTGCTCTCGTGAGGAAATATCCAAGTTCTCTTAAATTTTGATGTCCTTCCATAGGATGGCTAATGACAATTTCGCAATTGAGAGTAACTTTGATCCATATAACATATCTGGAAAAAGCCAAACAAACAAATAAAAGAACTCTTCTATCATGACCAATTCTGTTTTTACAGATGTGCTGTTCTTGAAATACTGCTGTCTTTGGAATCATAGCTTCACATCTGAAGAGGGGTGACAGTATTAAGTAACAGTTTGGGTCTCTCTGACATCTTCCCTTGAGATGTGTTAAACATTTGCCATTATGTTGACAGTTCAAAAGCTAGTCATGTGGTTGATATTTTACCAATGAGATAAATGTAGAAAAATGTCACTTTCCCTTTTATTGGTTCTGTCAGTACAAACTTGGCAAGAGATAATAGTGAGGAGATATTGGCATTTATAGTGTTCATATGTACTTTTGTGATTTAGGATTATGATAACTTTCATGTATTTTTCCAGTGACCCTTTCTGGTTTAGAAGTTCTGAAATGATAGTGTTAAACCTCTCTCATTCCTGTAGATGGAGGGGAGGCAGCAGCACTCACCAAACATCTCAGTTTCGGTCAGATGAAGCCACGCAGCCATGAAAAATGCTTTATTTTATATTAACCAATTGATACTTATGATTTGTGTGGAAAAATAGGCCTTTTCTTTTTTGCAAAGTTTGCTGCATAATTTCATCTGTCTTTCGTTTTTTAATTTGTTTTTTTCAACTCAACACTGTGTTTTGCGTGATCAAAGGTATTGTTTGCAAACCTAAACTAAAGGGAACTGGTTCTCTTTTTCCTGTCTTATTAGAGAGACTTGGAACACATGTAGGACTACGATTTTTTTTTCCTTTTCTGGTTCAAATTACTAGAATTCAGAACTGAGCGTTGGCATTCTAATAATAGAAAAACCAATGAAGAATTAGTCCCTCACTAATTTAAAAACATTTTTCTCTCTTACTCTTTTTTTTCTTAAAAAAATGAATGATAATTTCATGAAGAAATCAGGTTACAGACATTTTGGTAGAGCAGGAGAATAAACTATAGCAACTGTAGTAGCTTCTGTTTATTGAATGCCTCTTATGTGCCTGAAAATTTACATAAATAATATCACCTTCTTTTTTCTAAATGTGGTAGACCAGATACTCAGACAAACTCTCTCACTGGAAACTACTAATAGTAACTACTGAAAACGTATATAATAGATATAAGTAAAAATGTCAATAATTATAAAAAATGTAAATGAAATACATGCTTCAGCTAAAACATAAAGATTGATGGAACAAAAGGACTGAAACAATGTATCAGGAAAATCTTGTCAAAGAAAAGATGATATAGTTATTTTAATATCAGACAAAATATATGATTTTTTGTTGTCATTAATCCTCACTCAAGAATATCTTTACTTTTTTTTTTTTTTTTTTTTTTTTTTTAAGAGAGAGTGGGAGGGGAAGAGAAAGAAACTGTGATGTGCGAAACACATCGATTGGTTACCTCCTACATGTGCCCCAACTGGGGCCAGGGATTAAACCTACAGCCCAGGTACATGCCCTTGAATGGGAATTGAACCTGCAACCCTTTGATACATGAACCTATGCTCTAACCACTGAGAACACTGGCCAGGTCAGACAAAATATGTTTTAAAGCAAAAAGTGAACTTAGATAATCTCTTCTTAGAAATAGAATATTGAATTCACCAGGAAAATATAATAACTTAAAATCTGTGTTACCTAATAACATCTCAAAAAGGAAAATTAAGGCTTAAACAATATGCTTGATAATCATCTCTTAGCGGTCATATATAAAAACATGCCCCCACAATAGAATATGCATTCTGTACATGAACACAAGGGACATCTGCAAACATTGACCATATAGCAAGTCTCAATAATTTTCAAAACCCTGTACCATTATTTGAACACAGTGAAGTTCAGCTGGAAATCAATAACCAAAAGAAATATTGAAACTTCATATACTGAGAAATTAATAAATACATTTTAAGTAAATCATAAGTAAAAATATCATAATGAAATTCCAAAATATTCAGAATAGAATGGTAATGAAAATAGTGGGACTGGACCCCCAAAACAAGCCCATTACTGCTTGTCACTATTGTGTTAATAAGCAGAGACAAGTTTGAATCATTGATGAGCATTTATTTTATATTGTTGGCAACATGGTATGAATCGTGGGTTTCATATGCTGGAAAAACTGTCCCCTTCTTTCTTCTGTCAGCTAGCTCAAGTCCAATAATAAGGTGGCTAATATTCTATGCTGTTCAGAACAGCTCAGCTTGAGCCTGGGACCATGGAATGGTCAGCATTCCTGAGGGAGACTCCTGGAAAGGGTCAGGGTCTGGGCATAGCAACCAAGTGAAAGTGGGCCCTCTTTGGTCAAGATAGAGCAGACATGATTAATAATACCTATCAGTATCAACAGTACTCCACTATTCCCACTCTGCCATTATTAATACTATGATCAAAACTTAAGATATGTATGCAGGTAAAGCAGCAATTAGAAATTTTAGCTTTTAATGATGATATCAAAGGAAAAACAAATTGAAAATAAATGAGTGATACATTCATCTTAAGAAGATAGGAAAATAATACCAAAATAAATCCAAAGAATCTGGAAGAAAGGAAACAATGAAGATCGGGCCAAAATTAATATAAGAGAAAATAAGTTTGAATAAAAAGAATGAACAAAAGTAAAATTTATATTTTTGGAAAGACAAATACAATTGACAAATATTTGGCAAGATTGATCAAGAAAAAAAAGTCCCAATTAAACAATATAAAGAATGAAAAGGGAGATATAACTGCCAGCATTGAGAAGATGATAAAAGGATAGTATGAATAACTTCATGACAATCAATTGGAAAATTTATAAGAAATGGACAAGTTTCTATAACAACATAACTTACCAAAATGGATTCAAGATGTAATAGAACATATAACTCATCTAACTATTAATTAAATGAACAATTAGTTAAAGATTTTATCACTGAGAGAACTCTAGATCTTATTTGGTTTTACCATGGAGTCCAGCCATACATTAGAGGAAGAAATATATTCAATCTTATGAAACTATTCCAAAATAGAATAAAAGGAAAAATATTTTCCAACTAGTTTTATGAAACTATTGTAACCTTAATAACCAAAAACCTGATGTGAACAATACAAGAAAAGAAAATTGCAAGTGAATCTCATTCAGGGACATAGATATAACAATCTTAAATTATTAGCCAAGCAACTGATCATTTCCAATGGAAGAGGGTTTGGGGGGCTGGATGAAAAAGGTGAAGGAATTAAGAAGTAGAAATTGGCAGTTACAAAATAGTCAAGGGCATGTAAAGTACAGTACAGGGAATTAGTTAATCCTATGTAATAAAAGCCTAATATGCTAAGTGTCTGGTTGACTGGTCAGTCATTCAACCAATCAAAGCATAATATGCTAATGAAATGCTAAGGCTGCTCAGTCACTCACTATGACATGCATTGACCACCAGAGGGCAGATGCTCTGACAGGTAGGTTATCTTGCTGCTGGGGTCTGCCTGGCTGGAACTGAGACCTAGAACCCTCCCACAAACCCTCCCCAGCTGGCAAACCTTCTGCTTCCCTCCTTGGCCCCAATATTGCACCAGTGGGGTCCCTCAGCCTGGCTTGCACTCTCTTGTAATTGGGGACCCCTCGCAGAATGTCAGAGAGCTGGTTTCAGCCTGATCCCACAGGCCAGGCTGAGGGATCCCACTGGTGCATGAAGTCGTACACTGAGCTTCTAGTAATCCTATATAATAAAGAGCTAATATGCTAATTAGACCAGATGGTGGAAAGACTTTCCAGAATGACCATTGGGTGGGGGGCAGGCTTATGGAGCCACAAGGCAGCTGGGGCTGTGAGGGCCGAGGAAGCTGGGGATGTGAGGGCCTAGCCCCTTGTATAAATTTTATGCATCGGGCCTCTAGTCCTATATAATAAAGAGGTAATATGCAAATTGACCCTTGCATCCTCAAGATGGCATACAACCAGACTGGCAGGGGGGTTAGTGAGGGATGACCAAACAACTGAAGAAGCAGGCTGCATGGGGCGACCAGGCTGGTGGGGTGGCTGTAAGGAGTGACTGGGCCAGCGGGGGAGGGGGGGCAATTGGAGGCAACTAGGCCAGCGGGGGTGGGGGAGAGCAGTAGGTGGCAATCAGGCTGGTAGAGGGGCAGTTAGGGGTGACCAGGCTGGCAGAGGGAGGCAATTGGAGCGATCAGGCTGGCAGGGGGGCCATAAGAGGTGACCAGGCTGGTGGGGGGGGCAGTTAGGAGTGACCAGGCCAGTAGAGGGGCTAGTTGAAGGCAATTAAGCTGGCAGGGGTGGTAGTGAGTGCCCCAGACTCTGACAGGAGGGAGATTTTCAAATACATTTTACTAATTTTCTTTCATCTCTAACACTTCTATTATAGAGAAAAGACAAATAGCAGTATTAAAATATTTCCTCTAATTAATTCCCTTCTAATGAGCATGAATTTTGTGCATTTGGCCACTAGTATTTAATAGCTATGTATAGTGCCAGGTGGACTTATTGTGGAGGAAGATTTGTAAGTTATATAAATATCTAACCACTATGCTGTATACCTGAAACTAATATAATATTGAATGTCAACTGTAATTGAAAAACAAATAATCTAGTGATGTTCCAGTGAAGCAAAGTGTTCAGTAACACTGGCTTTGATACTTGGCATCTAGTAGTTGTTTTGTTTTTGAAAGTTCAAAATAAACAGACTGAACCCCATGTCAATGTTGCCCTCAGTTATATGTTGTTTTGAATAGTTATTAGTGGTTTATTTTTACCTGTAAATAATCATAGAAACTACACTGCCTTATAGAATAAGAAAAAAAACAAAACATTATCCAACCTTTCCAGCAAGTCTAAAAAATAATACAACATACCTAAGTTCTGTTTACCCTAGAAATGCAAGGTTTAAAAAAGACACTACAAAAATCAATTGTCTACATTAACAGATCAAAGGAAAAATATTGTGGCAACAGATGCTGCAAAAAGGTTTGGTAGAAACAACTCTAAGCACACTATCAATAAAAGTGAGTTTGTTAACCTGATAAAGAGCAACTACAAAAAGCCTGTAGAAGATATCAAACTTAATGGTGAAACACTGAAAACTTCAATATTAGGAATAAGATAAATGTGCCTATTTTTACAATTCTATTCAATGTTATACTGAACGTTATCACTAGCACAGGAAGTAAAGTTGAAAAAAATTAAAAGGCATTAAAATTGTAAAGTAATAAGAAAAAATATCATTAGGAATTAATATGATTCTTTGCATCAATAAAAAAACTAGATAAAATATTAGAATTAATAAAAGCTTAGAAAGTTGGTTATATATAAATTTAAGTTCATTAATTAACAAAAAGAAAAATTAGAAGATACTATTTATAGTAGCATCAGAAGAATAAAATATCTAGGAATAAATCTAATAAAAATATGAAAAGTTTTCCTGGAGGAAATCGTAATTACCTCTCTCGTTCTATACTCATTCTATAAGGGTATTAATACCATATATCAAAGAGGTAAAGCAACTTACACAGATATCACATAACTGAAAAGTGGAGATGGAAGAATATAAACCTAGGATTGTCCAACTCTAAGATTTGTATTTCTCCCTTGATTTGTAACTTCCCAGATTTTGTGGCTCTACATGATTCCTAGGCCTTAGTTGCTTGTCCCACTTCTAACCAGAAATGAGTGACAATTTGTGTCATCTCCAGGGTCTTAAACACTGGCTGCTATTATTATCTCTTTATCTCAGGTTGTCTCTGGCTGCCCTGGGGATGAGATCTGGTTAATACCAATGATCTGACGACCTATTGGGAGAGATTCTGTCCAGAGAACTGGGTCACATATCCAAAAATGTGGAGGAGTTAAAAGGGGGTGAATTTTGACCACTGAGAAACTACACATGGGATGGAGTTAGTAGGCAGTAGCTTGCTTTTCTCTGCAGCGGGGTAGTGAGGGGCGACTAGAATCCTCTACAAAGGGCTCATCTAAGGGCTCATTTAAGAGGTAAAATGCTTCCATGTAGACACTGCCAGAGATGTCCCTCCTATGTGAGTAACCAGCTGTGTTTTTCTATGAAGCTGTGGTCAGCTCAGTAATGTACATTTAATATGTGTTTTCCTTTTCCCCTGACTCACTTCCTTTTCCTCTCACTCTTGCTTTCCTGAGATAAAACTCACAAAGCACTAAAGTTTTTCCTTGTGGTCTGATTTCCAGGGATGCTGGACTTTGATACTCATGCAGACTCAACTTCAGAATTCAAACATGTGTCACAATCTATTAATAGGTTATGAAATCACTTTCAATGCATTGAATCAGCATTTGAAAATATAATAAAACACAAGAGAAGCAAACTATCAGAGTGCATCATCTATACTAATAAAAGGGTAATATGCTAATTAGACCAGACGTCTTTTGGACTACCTTCTGGATCCCCTTCCTGAGAAAGCTGGGCTTGAGCGAAGCCGCCTTCGGTCCCGGGTGCCTGCAACTGTGGCCAGCACAGGAGAAGCCACCACTGGTCCTGGGCGCCTGTGTCTGGCCCAGACAAAGCTGACCTGGGTCCCAGGTGCCTGTGGCTGGTTGGAGGAGGGAAACCTGGGTCTCAGGTGCGGGGAGCAAGGAAGAGGCAAATAGGGGTGATCAGGCTGGTAGAGAAGCAGTTAAGGGTGATGAGGCTGGCAAGAGAGCAGTTAGAGGTAATCAGACAGGCAGGTAGAGGGATTAGGGGTGATCAGACAGGCAGCCAGGGGAGGTGAGCAGTTAGGAGCCAATAGTCCCAAATTGTGAGAAGGATGTCAGACTGCTGGTTTAGGCCCTGTCCTTTAGGGCCTGCAGGGATCAGACCTATGCTGGCAGTTGGATATCCCTCGAGGCATCCCAGATTGGAGAGGGATCAGGCTGGACTGATGGACCCCCATCTCATGCACAAATTTTGTGCACCAGGCTTCTACTCCTATCTAATAAAAGAGTAATTTGCAGATAGACCATACCTCCAATCCAGCCATGCCCACCAACCAATCAGGAGCAAATAAACCCCAACCAAGATAGCTATGGCCACTGAAAGCAGGAGGGAGGCTTGGGTTTCCTCGGCAATGGAAGAAACCAAGCTTTCTGCCTGCCCTTGCTGGTCTAGGCCTCCATTCAATGCTACAAAGTTTCAATTATAAAAGATATATCCCAACAGAAATGGCAGCAGCCATGCAGCTGGAGAGAGCAGAGGCTAGGGTTGCCCAGGTAATGGAGGAAGCCAAGCTTCTGCAGCCCTAGTGCCTAGGCCTCCATTCTAAGCTACAAAGTTTCAATTATAGAATTTAACTAAATGCAAACAGAAATGGCTGTCTCCACTGGGTAAGCAGAAGGCTTGGCTCCACTCCAGGCTACAAAGTTTCAATTGTAGAACATAAATTAATCCCATATCCCAGGGCCTCCGCTTGGGTTGCTGGGGGTGGATAGCCAGCCTGCAAACCACCACAGGCCCCTCACCCAGGCTGCCCCGTGCCCCAAGGGAATCCCAACCCTGATCCAGGACACTCTTTAGGGCAAACCAGCCAGCCCCCATCAATGCACCAGGCCTCTATCCTATCTAATAAAAGAGTAATTTGCAGATGGACCATCACTCCAACACACAAGAGGGCTGCTCCCATATAATCAAAGATCCTGTACCCATGTGGACACAAGATGGCCACCACAAGATGGCCAGCAGGGGAGTGCTATAGGGAGGTTCCAGGCCTGTAAGGGAGGGCAGTTATGGGTGATCAGGCCAGCAGGGGAGAGCAGTTGGGAGGGAGCAGGCCTGCAAGGGAGGACAGTTGGGGGTTATCAAGCCTGCAGGGGTAAGCAGTTAAGGGTGGCCAGGCCAGCAGAGGAAGGAATTGGGGGCAAACAGACTGGCAGGGGAGCAGTTAGACATCAATTAGATTGGCAGGGTAGTGGTTAGGGGGTGATCAGCCTGGCAGGCAGAAATGGTTAGGGGCAATCAGGGAGGCAGGCAGGTGATCAGTTTGGAACCATCAGTCCTGGATTGTAAGAAGGATGTCTGACTGCCCGTATGGGCCCGATCCTGTCAGGATCGGGCCCAAACGGGCAGTCAGGCATTCCTCAAGGGGTCCCAGATTGGAGAGGGTGCAGGCTGGGCTGAGGGACATTCCCCACCTCCCATGCACTAATTTCGTGCACTGGGCCTCTAGTCCTATATAATAAGAGCCTAATATGCTAAGTGTCAGGTTGTCTGGTCAGCTATTCAACCAATCAAAGTGTAATATGCTAATGATATGCTAAGGCTGCTCAACTGCTCTGATGTGCACTGACCACCAGGGGGCGAGTGTTCCTACAGGTAGGTTAGCTTGCTGCTGGGGTCTAGTCAATCAGGATTGAACAAGATGGGCTGGAAATGCCCAGGAGCCCTTTCACGCTCCCTCCCCAGCTGGCCAACCTCCCGCTTCCATCCCTGGCCTCCATCATGCACCAGTGGGGTCTCTCGGCCTGGCCTGTGCCCTCTTGCAATCCAGGATCCCTCAGGGGATGTCAGAATGCTGATTTTGGCCCGATTCTGCAGGCCAGGCCAAAGGACCCCACTAGTGGATGAATTTGTGCACCAGGCTTCTAGTATATAATAAAGGTCAGCATCATTTCTGGAAATTGTTATTTCAATTATGTGTGTGTGTGTTTGAGGATACATGTGTGTACTGAGTTGTGATGTTAAATGTGTGTTTTATTGTGTGTCATGGTCAATCAAGTTTGAAAGCCCTGGTGTAAGCAGTGTGCACATGGAGTTATGAGTTCATATTATAACTCTGATCTGGACATAGTCACCAATGCCCTATCTGTGGAAATTTTTGATGGTCTAATCCCTTACCTTAAAAAGTATTAAATTGTTTGAAGAGCCCTCATATGATTTACCTATACAGGGTCTGTGTCCATTTGTTAGCTGCCACAGTAGAGAAAGAGTATTTTGAAATATTCTTTTCTTGGAAGTTCAATGTCATGACTTATTTAGAAAAATAAAGAGGATTATCCAGTAAAAATGTTATTTAATGAAGTCTAGATTTGTTCCTTTATATGTCTTTGTAAGACTGTTATATAAGCAGATCCAATTTTTTTTTTTAGTTATAATCATTGGTAATCCAGGCAACCAAATAATATGCATTGTATTTTTCCTTAATGATATTATGATTACTGAAATATATGCCTACTATTCCAAGTGCAATGACCTCTTTGATCTCTTTAGAACATCCTGATTTGGAGAATGCTGTGGGGAGGAGGGAAATACAGGTCTCAAAGATGTACATATACTTGTTGACTTTAAAAATAAACACCCAAAGCAGGTTTTAGTTTGCAGTGTTGTGTACTGATTTAACCTGAAGATATTAACTGAGAACAGCTGCTGAGTTGCACTTGGTTAAATATTCTGAGATAAAATACTCTGGCAAGACACATAAAAGAGAAAAACAAGAAAGTTTATAAAGAATCTTTAAGGTATGAGCCAAGTGGCATATTAATGGAAAGTGTTGTCTTAATTCTTCTGATTCTACAAAATCATACTAGAGAAAAACAATTTGTATGGATTCATACACTGTTTAAAATTCAAAGACATGGTTAAGTTTCCAAGACCCTGTTGAATTGTTTTTAATTTTATAATAACTCCTAAGCAGCCAACTAATAGACCTAGCTTTCTCACTTGGTTGTCATAACACAATCATTTCTACAATTACTGCCAAGCCTTCTGAGAATTTAGTGCATTTGGAAGTCTCTGAAGAGACATTTCGAAGTTCATTGTATCCACACCCAGATGGCCAGATCATTAAAGTTTGGCAAAGGCAAAAAGGTTGTTTATTCCTTTGCCATGCAATTATTGTACAATAACTAAATAATAAAGGATTTGTAAGGTATTTGACTATTTTTACTTATTCATATATATTAATGATATGCTAAGTAAAGTTAAAGAATAATCTGTAAGGGGAAGAATGGACAGTGATTTCACTCTTTAGAGCTATTTCAGAAGGCATGTAGGGACCAGAGGAGATTTGATTCAATGCTTCTTGCCATGGAGTCAATAGTAACAAAGGTCAGGTATCAGAGGAAGGGAATGCATTTCACAAAAGAAGCCCTGACCCACTGGTCATCTTCACATCTGTGCGCAAGTCCCATTGTGGTATGCTTGTCATTTGGTATGCTTGTTGATCACCTTTGTGGCAGATCACATTACCTTCCCTCTATTCCTCTTCTTTGTCATATGATCAGTTTCTTCCATTAAAGGACTACAATTGATCTCCCTACCTTTTGACCTTGAGATTGGTCATGAGACGTGTTTTGGCTGATAGCCAGTTCCCAGCTTAGACCTTAAGAAATGTTGTGTGTATCCACTTGCTCTCTTGTGCTTCTGCTATATTCATGAGAAGAACATTCCCAGACTAATGCTGGTCCCAGGAGATGTCTGAGAGACATGTGGAATAGAACTATCCAGCCAAGTGCAGTCTGGATTAGCTAACCTCCATTCAACCTACATTGCATGAGCTAAATAAGTGCTTATTGTTTTATGTCACTGATGTTTTGTGGATGTTTGTTATGTAGCATTGTTGTAATAATAGTTGGTTGATAGAACTCTAAACCCACTTGTGATTTTTCAGGACATTTCTTGGCTCTTTCAGATTTGGGAAACTTACCTTTGGCTTGTGGATGAAATAAGGAACGAAAATGAAGCTTTGACTTTCTTCTTGAGCTCTAAATTCATATATCTACTCTTTCTGTAGCTCACAGTAACTTCAAATCGAGGTTAAATGTGGCAGAATATCACTTGACATCTATATACTTATAACTCCAAAACATGTGTGTTCAGCTGCTCTGGCCAGTACTTTATAGTTATACAGTGTACAAGGATCATTCCTCCACTAGTTCTTTTCCTTCCTCACCATGCCTGAGGTTGTAGGAGGTTTCATGTTGGCACCCTGCTAAGTTATAAAAGCATTTGAAGACACCATTACTTTAGGCAATTTTAACATATATAGGAGTTGTCACTGAATATATGGGAAATGTTAAAATGATTAATACAATTCCTGCATAAGAAACTTCTTTTCCTGAGTATTCTTTCCTGAGTAAGTTTCCCCAGAGCACACTGATTCACCCAAAATGTAGCATTCCAACTCTGTCCTTATGGTTGCCCACAAAGAACATGGAAACCTGTGATAAGAATCCCAGACACTGTCTAAAATGTTTTAGGGAACTTGGAATATGTCCTGACACATGCCTAAGTGCTTTCTTATTTCCAACTCAAGCTTCTAAAGTCTATCCAAAGAGTACTAGAGCAGTCAGCCTGTCCTCTTGAAAGTTATGGAGGCATCAGTAGAACTTGCTGAGACCCTGAGGCAGTGAACTATGTTAGGAGTCCAGTCTAGCAAGTTCAACTCAGACCAGATTGTACCTACCACTTCCATGATTCTAAGTGTACCCAAGCATCCATCTGAGACTTATTAGATTAACAAATACCAAGGAAAGTCTTTGATTTGTGAGTTCTGACTTAAGACTAGATCAGATATGTTTCCTATAAATTTCTCCTGACTCCCACTTATCTACCACTAGACCTTGAGAGATCTTAAAATATTAGGACAGATAAACTTAATGGTTAAGCCAGACATTGATATTAATTCCTACCGCTCACGAGTTTTCTCATGTTTCGCGCACCATCTGTTAAGGGCCGCTCATGAGTTTTCTCGTTTTTCACGCGCCATCTGTTATGGACCTTAGATGTGAATGCACTGTCTTGTCCACATCGAATGAAGCGATCTCATTAAAATTTTGCACGTACAGCCCAGCGAAAATAACAAAATACGGTTACTTGTTCGGATGGTGTGCGAGAGTGACACTGGCTATATCTGCAATATGGAGATAGACACTGCTGAAGGAAAGAAATTGCAAGAAACTATTTTTTTTCAGTCCTTGGACCCTATCTTGGCATATGGCACCATATTTACCAGGATAATTATTACAATGCTACATCTACTGATGAACTGCTGCTACAGAACAAAACTAGAGTCTGTGGGACTATTAGGGAGAGAAGAGGTTTACTGCCAAATTTGAAAATGAAAACATCAAGAATAAAGAAAGGTGACATAATATTTTCCAGAAAAGGCAATATTCTTCTCCTAATATGGAAAGACAAGCGGGTTGTCCGAATGATATCAATGATCCATGACACTTCTGTCTCGACAACAGGAAAAAAAGAAAAGAAAAGAAAATGGGAGAGAACATTGTAAAACCGACCTGCATCAAGGAAAACAATGCCCACATGAAAGGTGTTGACTGTGCAGATCAATTCCTTTCATGTTGTTC
Organism: Antrozous pallidus; assembly: GCA_027563665.1. Classification (NCBI taxonomy): domain Eukaryota; kingdom Metazoa; phylum Chordata; class Mammalia; order Chiroptera; family Vespertilionidae; genus Antrozous; species Antrozous pallidus. Next base: position 83,130,571 of record CM050514.1, on the reverse strand, counting down.
CATTCTAAGGAAAACGATGAAATGGACAAAAAAAGTAGTGTTGTACCTTATAAACTGTGGACTTTTCAATTCATTTAGAGTGTACAACGTCCTCAATCCACAAGCAAAAATGAAGTATAAACAGTTTCTGCTATCGGTGGCGAGAGACTAGATAACGGATGATAATAATGAAGGCTCTCTGGAACCAGAGACAAATCTGTCCAGCCCTTCCCCTGGAGGTGCAAGGAGAGCACCTCATAAAGATCCACCCAAAAGGTTGTCAGGTGATATGAAGCAGCATGAACCTACACGTATTCCAACGAGTGGAAAGAAAAAATTTCCTACGAGAGCCTGCAGAGTGTGTGCCGCCCATGGAAAAAGGAGCGAATCTAGACACTTTGTAAACTTTGTTTGGTCCCTCTTCATAGAGGACAATGTTTTACTCAGTACCATACGTTAAAACAGTACTAGGAACTTTAATTGTTTAATTGCTTAATTGTTTAATTGTTTTTGTAAATAAAAATGTTATAATTATTGAAAAACAACACCAAAGTGCATTATGATCTGTAGTTATGATGATTGAAATAACATGCAGTTTGCCCAAAAATGTGCGGTCCCTGGTGTAGGTCTTAGAGATTTTTATGCGGTATGCAATGTGTTAAAAGCCATAGTGAGGGTGAAAGATCAAAGAGCCTTCTAAATCACATTTACAGCCCTGCAGGAAAAACACAAGTGGGAACCTGGCTGGGTAGCCCCAGGGAAAGGAGCTGTCCCCAGTTTTGGTGCTGACTGCTCAAAGCTTGTTTGCCCTACAGGGAACAGGAAGAAGTGTGTGTTAGTAGGTTAGTGGTCTTGATAAGTCCCATCTAGAGACACTGAGAGAAAAACAGAAGAGGATGGGAGAATAAAGATGTGGAGGGGAACAGCATTCGTATAAATCTGAACTGGGTAAAGATGTCCAGTCTGTTGTTTTTCTAACCCCTTTGAGGGCAACCAAGGGCGAATCTCAATACTAGTTTGACTATATAAGGGAAACCAGATATAACCCAATCCTAGAATTGTTTTGCCATATATCTAAGAGCCCACTGAAGGAAACATGATAAAAGCAAGTTTAGTAACAACTTCACATTCTCAAGCTACTTCCCTATTTAAGAAGGTGGTAGTAGTGGAGGTTGTGCAAAAGGGTGCAGGAGCTCAGGGTTTAGAAAGAGAAGCCCCAAGCCAGCATGATCTTTTGTGTCTCATCTGAAGCCATAACTCATGTTTCTGTTAAGCAAACTTAGCCAAGCGTATCCAGCCTAATATCTTACATCTGTAACTATCATCACATGCTAACCATTGGAAATTAAGTATAACATCTCCTGCTGAGGATGGGGAGGTCTCAGTAAATCCTGCTCTGGGATGGATGGCGCCAGTCCTTGCTTTTATTTCTCTTTATTCAAGGCCTGGGGCTGCCTTAAATGCACTGAGTTATTTTCCCCACCAATCATATTTAGGATTTGGGACATTAAAGGAGAAATATTTCCCTTCATATCCTGTATTTGAAGCGTTACCTTCATGTCTATGCCCTGTCTGAAGGTTCATTCTATGATTATAGGACACCACATAAAGTTGGTTCCTCTAAGTATTCTTCCAGTCTTTTTGTGGATCTTGGCCTATTGTCTAATGTCCATCTTTATATGAATACATCATCATAAAGGCAAGTACTGCCTGTTTGGGTTCTAATGTTGACTTCTATCTGCATCATTGTTGCTATGTCCTCTTCTTTTCTACCCATTGAGTGGTTCTGATCACAACTTTCTTGCCCATTTTCAAAGACCTTTCAGAACAATGAACTATAAAATAGTTTTGTATAGTGGTTAGAAGGACTTTCTGGGTTTAGATTTTTGTCCCTGCCTCTGAATAGTTGTGTGTCCTTAAACAAGTTACTCAAACTTGCTGTACTTCCATTTATCAGTCTATAAAACAAAAATGATAATAATAGAACCTACTTCAATGGACTGTTTTGAGTATTAACTGAGATCCATTCTCTCCTTTACAAATTGGGCCAACAAAAGCATAACCTATGTCTTATATGCTAATAGTCTGACATGTATCATCTTTTTTGAGCTTCATAACTCTCTGATGTAGTGTCAGTATTACCTCCATTGTACAGTTCAAGTCAGAAAAATTGAATAACATTTAAAATACTAAACTGCCACTAAATTGCGTGGCTAGTACTTGAACATAGGCCTAACTCTAAAGTCTGAGCATTTGACATTATTTCATATGATCTTGAGGTGAACAATTTCCCAATTCAGGCTTTCTAAAACTCAGTTGAAATCCCAAGCATTCATCTCAGGTAGCCCTGGTCTCCTTAGATTCCTGATAAGACACCAAATTGTGCAATTTAGTTGGTTATAGCTACATAGATCAAAGGTATTGATCACAGTAAGAGTCAATACCATAGAACAGCAATTCTTTTGTCTTTCTTTCCTAGTTTATTTAAAAAACTAGTCATCTAGCTGTGGCCTTGATTGTGAGGGACAAGAGAGCTTCTACTTCACCCAAAGAAATTCAGCTGGGTGCACAAAGGTGCCATCTTGTCCAGAAACCCAATGTGAATGTGGATTAGCAAAAAAGATAAAAGAAATTAACAGTGAAATAGAGGAGACATTTTCTTTTGAAAGTCTGAAAAGAGCTTTAACTTATTGAATATATTAAACCACTTTGAAACATTCCAAGACCTGAATTAACACAATGCAAGATGTTTAAAATGGAAAGCTCTTTCCTACCAGAATTTATTTATTTTTTTACTTACTTATTTATGTATTTTCTGCATCTATAAGTTCGATATTAATTAGGGTTATGATTAGGCCGTGAAGGTTAAGACCCTGATGAATGGGATTAGTGCTCTCATAAATGAGAATGCAAGAGCTCCCTCATCCCTCCCACCATGTGAAAACCCAAAAAAGAAGTCAGTAGTATGCAGTAGGGTGACTATGCTGGCACCCTCATCGGAGATTTCCCAGCCTCAGAACTGTGAGAAATAAATGTTGGTTGGTTAAGCCACCAGTTTAAGATATTTTTGTTATAGCAGCCTGAGTGACTAAGACAGTATGTATGATTTGTTTTTTTAATTCCCTTCCCTCATGAGGTAGTAGGGGAAGCCAGTTTGAAAATGAGAATATTGTGGTTCCTTTTAACCCAAGTAAAGTCCAAAATAGCTAAGCTTTTACAATGCTTATTTTGGCTCTTTCATATTAGAACTAATGTGCTTTAAAAGTGTTGAAGAAAATGGAAGTCTTCAAGCTATTCAAAGATTTGAATCACAGTGTTATCTAAAGTTGTACTTAAGAGAGAGATTTACAAAACATTAAAAGGAATTAATTAAAACTTCCCATAAAAAAAGAAGCAGGAAGCTAAAAATAAAAACTGTCATAGAGAATAAATAATAGAACTATTCAGATCGTATGAGTAGGTCTTTCCGGTTTCTACACTCTCAAGCACTCTGAAGGAATATATAATTCTGTCATTGTTGCTATTATTATTCTTAGGGAATTGTTTCAACTTAAGTAACTAAGCTTCTGGCCTGTACAGGATCTATTCATGTATAATTAAATATCATAATATGCATCTGTGGTTGCTTGTTCAAAATATTGCTTATGAACAAATCAAATGAAAGAACTATTGCTTTTAGGTGACAATTGTCTTTCTCCTGAATTCAGGAAAAATAATTTATTACTTTTTAATATTTGCATCTCCATGAAGAGCAACATGGAGTTATTCTATATTGATGTTCTCTTTCAAGTTTTTGATGTAGCTGAACATTCTCAAAAACACTCTTTGCTACCTCTTTCTGTACCTCTTTTTCATTTGGAGCCACCCTTTCCTCCTTAGTTGCCCACACCTGGCTCTCAGCAGACCCTCATTTTTTTGGCATTGCAGGGGCTGTTTAAAAGTCTCTGATGCTATTCTGCTTTATGCTGGTGCTGCTGGTGCTGTAGACTGTCCTTCTGGGAATCAACCTCCTACGGCTGTTTCCTCACCTTCTCCTCTTTTTTTTTTTGCAGGAATATAGGGGGCAACCAGAGGGGGGGCAGGGGAGGCTAGCAATCTGAATCTGTGCCAGTGACTGGTGTCTTAGTCCACATTTTTGTTAGCCTATAATTAAGTCACTGTACCTTCCTTAGGCTATAGTCTGTTTTCCTGGGTGCTCCCAGTTTTCAGGGGCCAAGGGTCGGGTATTTGGCAACTTGGCTGGAGGGGTCAGGGGTCACTGGCACCACATAGGCCAGGCATTTAAATACAATCTAACTTCTCCACTCTAATTAACTAAGTAGGGATGCAAAAACCCAGAAATAAGGAAATAAAGAATGTAGAAATATACACTGAATGGCCAGATTATTATGATCTCTGCACACATAATAATCTGGCCACTCAGTGTGTGTGTGTGTGTGTGTGTGTGTGTGTGTGTATTTGGCCCAGTGCATGGGTGGGGTCCAACCAGCCTGGCCAAGGGAAGAGGACATGGGCAGTTGGCCCGCCTGCCTGCTGGTCGAACTCCTGGTGGAGGGGACAATTTGCATATTAGCCTTTTATTATATAGGACTAGAGGCCTGGTGCATGAAATTTGTCCATGGGGGGCAGGGGCTGTCCCTTAGCCCAGCCTGCACCCTCACCAATCTGGGATCCTTTGAGGGGTGTCCTATTGCCTGTTTAGGATCAGGCCTAAACGGGCAATAGGACATCCTTCTCACAATCCAGGACTGCTAGCTCCAAACTGCTCGCCTGCCTGCCTCTCTGATTGCCCCTAACCACTTCTGCCTGCCAGCCTGATCACCTGCTAACCACTACCTTGCCAGCCTAATTGATGTCTAACTGTTCCCCTGCCAGCCTGTTTGACCCCAAATTCCCTCCTCTGCTGGCCTGGTCACCCCTAACTACCCTCCCCTGCAGGCTTAATCACCCCCAACTCTCCTCCCTTGTAGGCCTGGTCCCTCCCAACTGCCCTTCCCTGCTAGCCTGATCTCCCACAACTGCCCTCTCTTGCAGGCATGGAACCTCCCTACAGCACTCCCCTGCTGGCCATCTTGTGGTGACCATCTGGTGTCCACATGGGGGCAGGATCTTTGACTACATGGGGGCAGCCCTCTTGTGTGTTGGAGTGATGATCAATCTGCAAATTACTCTTTTATTAGATAGGATAGAGGCCTGGTGCATGGGTGGGGGTCAGTTGGTTTGCCCTGAAGAGTGTCCCAGATCAGGTCGGGGGGTTCCCTTGGGGTGAGGGGCGGCCTGGACGAGGGGCCTGTGGAGGTTTGCAGGCCAGCCATGGCCCCCAGCGACCCAAGTGGAGGCCCTGGGATCTGGGATTAATCTATGTCTACAATTAAAACTTTGTAGCCTGGAGTGGAGCCAAGCTTTCTGCTTGCAGCAGCCATTTCTGTTTGAAACTTTGTAGCCTAGAGTGGAGGCCTAGGCTGGTAATGGCAGGCTGAAAGCTTGACTTCCTCCGTTGCCAGGGACACCCAAGCCTCTTCTCTCCAGCTCAATGGTTGCCACCATTTCTGTATCTTTTATAACTGAAACTTTGTAACATTGAGTGGAGGCCTAGGCAGGCAATGGCAGGCAGCTTGGCTTCCTCTGTTGCTGGGGAAACCTAAGCCTTCCTCCTGCTCTCAGTGGTGGCAGCCATCTTGGTTGGGGTTTATTTGCATAATCTGCTCCTGATTGGCTGGTGGGCGTGGCTGTGGGCATGGCTTGTGGGTGTGGTGAAGGTAGGTCAAATTTGCATATTATTCTTTTATTAGATAGGAGGATATACACTGAGCAGCCAGATTATTATGCATTCAGAGATCATAATAATCTGGCCACTCAGTGTATATAAGGAGTAATCTCATTATATAAGTTGTTCAGGCTTTGGATCTTTGAATCCTCTGAGCCAGCAATGCTGCTTTAAATAAAGGGTTTTTCCCGAATGTCTGAGTACTCCTTTTGTATTTTCCAGTCACCTGGTAAATTCTGTAACACTTTAAATTTCAGAGACTACTTTCTTCCACATGTTTTCAGCAGAGGACCTTATTACTTCACCAGGAAAAAAAAGTAATCAGAATAGGACTTCCTCTCTTTTTTACCAACAATTGTAACTGCACCAGGGTATTCTGCCTTTACTTGCTTCGAGATTAACTGCACATACTCTGTTCTAAATCTAAGCCCTCCACTTGTTCAGTGGACCCCATTTTCTATTGTCCAACCCAGTCTTTTCTCTTGTAGGTATCACATTTCTGTCCTTCATGATTTCCTCCATTTCTACTGTATCTCCCCATGAGTATACAAACCTGAAAAATAAAACAAAACAGATAAAACAAACTCATGCTCTTCCAAATCCTTCCCTATTTCTTTACTCCTTCTAAAGCAAGTTTTCTGGAGAGATAATCTATTCTTATTGTCTCCCCTGGTTTTCTTCTTTCCTTTTTGACTCTAAGGAGGGTTTTGTTCCCATCATGCCACTAAAACTGCATTAATTAGTGTCACCAAAGATTCCAGTGTGACAAAATTTAATTCTCAATTCTCACCTTGCCTTTTCAGAAGCAATTGAAATAACTCATTATTCCTTCCTTTTGAAACATAGCTTCATTGCTTGACTTCTAGGACACCTCAGTTTCTGGTCTTCTCAAGCTTCTTTGCCTGTATTCCTTCATTTTAGGCAAAGATCCTTTCCTGGTTCTTTTTTCCATTACCCACCTGGAAACATGGAATGCCCCAGAGCTCCTTGGACCCCATCATTTTTTTATCTGCACTTATTCTTTGAGGGAATCTTATGGTGTTCAATAGTTTTAAACACTATATTTTCAAGCTTAAACTCTTTCCTAAGTTCCGGACACTTATATTCAATTGCTTACTCAATACTTCCATTTGACAGACTCATATACAGCTCAAACATAACATGATCAAGACAATATTCTTGATTTTCCCAACTGAATCTACTTCTCATTGAAAAATCGCCACTATTGAACCGAGAGTTTAAGGCAAAACCCTAGGAATTATTCTTGAATTCTTTCTTACTAAGAATACATATCCAATCTTGAACTTGTTTGTGTTATTTGTACTTTGAAACATTACCCAAAACATCACGGTCTCTACTGCTGTTATCTTAGTTTAAGCCACTTTCAATTTTCCCGATGGTCTCACCTGTCCGGCATTTATTCACTCAGCAAATACTCTAAGACTCTAACGATGTGCAAGGCACTATTCTTGGTGCTGATTTTGCAGCAAAGAACAAACCAAACATAAATCCTTGCATTTAAGGAACTTAAATTCTGCTTTAGAGAGAATTGGGATTTAAAAGCTCACAGTCTGTTCCCTGATCTTCTTTTTCTCTCTCCTTTCTCTTCAGTGTATTTTCACATAACAGCCAGAATTATCTGTTAAAAAAAACCACAAAAAACAAACAAAACAACAACAACACAAGATCAAGTTGATCCCCTACTGAAAGCCTCTGTGACTTCACCTCCACTGTTCCCCTTCATTTAGTCCATTCAGGTCTACATTGTTCTCTCTGCCTACAAAGTTCTTCTCTCAGCTATTTGTGTGACTTGCACCCTCACTTCATTTAGACTCTGATTAAATATCACCTCAGAGAAAATTTCCTGGATTACCATTTCTTAAACAGCTGCTCATTATCACTCTCTATTCCTTGACCTTTATTTTCTTTGAAACATTCACCAAATGACATAGTACTATATATTTAGTTATGTTATATATTGATTTATTTATCTTGTGTTTATCTGAATTTTGCTATTTCCCACTAGATTGTAAGCTAATTAAGGCAAAAGATTTTGTTTCTGTTCCTTGTTCTTTTTCCAGCACTCAGAACATTGCTTGCCATATTATACATTATTAAATAAATAATGTATAAATGAGTTAATGAATGAAAAATAATTACATGTCATAATGGGAAAAGGCCCATTAAATGGAATCAAGAGAACTGGGTTATAATCCTGGTTTTGTCACTGTTAAGATATGCTTGGGAAGTCTTTTTGACCCTCTTTGGTCTCAGCGTTTGTACAATGAAAAGCCTGGACTGTGAGCCTTTACATCCCAGTTCTAACATTCTCAAATTCTGTGTGCCCAGTGTCTTTACACTAGAGACCAACTCCTATGCCTCATTTGGCCCAAATAATACTGATGGCATTTTTTTTTTCTAAAGCTGCTGGGAAGTAGACCTGGGATTTTTCTTTTCTCCATATCCAGTCAGGATTGAGATCCCTGTCAGAAGGGAAGTCACATCATTTGCATCTATACAAACATTTCAGTCAAGAACCTCCCCAAGTTGCCTACTGAAGGGAAGGAGCCAGAGTGAGGAATATCACAAGGAAAGAGATTCAATGGTGCTTTGATCAAAAAGTTCATTACATTTGCTTTCGATCACAATGCATACTTGCTCAGGTCTGCAATCACTTATTCTGTTAGGCACAAATCCTAGCAGGGAAAAAATAGCATGTGGACAGGACTCCATCTGTGTGAGCCTCTGCCAGAAACATTTATGAATCACTCGTCTCCTGATAGACAACTTGCTTTCCTAGTTTGCAATCATATTTCCTACAGATGTTGCCTTTGAATTAGCCATTGTCTCGTTTAGTTTTGAATGCTTTCTCTTATTTGGGACTGTAATATGGGCGAATCCCACCAACCATCAAAGCTGGCAGTACTTGCTCAATGTTAAAGTAAGGAGACATCTGGGCAAGCAGGCAGCTGGAATCCCGGATCGGGATAGACACTTCTCCACAAGTTTGGAGTTTGTTATTTCTCAAGTCCTGGCGTCTGGGATGTTTACTCTTAAGTTATGCAAAGTCCCAGCTTGGGTTCTGGAAAAAATGAGCTGACAACTTTGACTGAAAGGAGTTTCTTGGTAATTCTAGGGACATCTTGCTTTTATTAGTCCATAGCTATTGTTGTGTTGCCTATCCTGAGCAATGAGGGTGCCACTTAATGTCTAGAACCTATACCTATTATAGTCTTTATTGTCTGACAATTTATATGCTGTGATACATCAAAGCTGCTCATAGCCGTATTGTCTGAATTTTAGATAGTACTGAGAAATTTTGGAATATATAATTTGAGGCATAATTTAGAAGTTAGCACAGTATATTTACATAAATATTTTATCTTCACTTTTGAGTCACTCTGCTATTCAACCTCTATTGATTCTTTATTAACTTCAATTAGATCTTTTCTTTTCCTTTAGAGATAAAATATTTAAAAGTATTGTAAATCAAATTTTATTCCTTTATAAATACCATGTCTAAATATGCTAATGGTGTGTCCAATTTCAAATTCATGAGCTTGAGGAAAAATGCAAATTTTAATTTCCTTTATAAAGGAGCTGATGAAAATCCATTGTGAAAAGGTTATGAGAAAAAGCTTATCTTATAATTGCAGCCAAGATTCAAGCTATTATTTAAGACATGAAGCATTTGGCAATGGAAAGATTGTTGTCATTAAAAAGGAAGCCCAACACATTACTCTTGAGCTGAGAAAAAATAATTTAGCTGTCATTGTTACTTAAGGAGCGGCACAGGATGATAGCAGAAATGAAAATGTCCAGCTTTACCTCAAAGAGTTTCATATATATTTTTCATCTAAGAACCAGAGATAGTTAATAATCATATCAAAGATAGTTGCACAAATTGGTTAGTACTTGACATTTAGCTAAAGTTGTATTTCTTTAATGCATAAAAGAAGCCAGTAGGACTTTACCACAGTGGCAGTAAGGAGATGAGTTCTTTTCTCACTAGTATACTATTAGCAGCCTGACGTTTGTAACTTAATGACATTGTTGCCAAATTGGTAGGAAAGAAGAGTTAGGGTGAGGCCACTGAGCTCACCCTGGCTGAGTTCACTTTAGTCTGGATGAAGAGGCAAATGGCCACTGGAGATTTGCGTAGGTAAGAATTGGGAAGATGCTATTATTTTTGGAGGCTACAGAAAAATCTTGTGTACTTATCATCAACTCCTCCCAATGGTTCCTCCAGATGTCCCATCCATTGGTGGTTTATTGCATCACTGTCTACAATGGTTCTGGCTGTCTCTTTTTGCATCTCATCCCAATGCAGTGTTATTTCTCTCTCTTCTTGATATGAGAAGAAAATTGATGAACGTTCCCCAGCATGTTTTTGAATAGGTTTCTTATTGTGATTCTTGTCCTAAGCTTGCATTGTGTTTCTGTGTGATTAGACTGTCTTTTTCCATTTGAGGGGAGTGAGGAAAAAGATGGAGTGAGGTTAAGGAAGGCACTATTTTCAAGGTGATGGGCAAGTTTAAAGGAGACCAATCAGAAAGAATGTAACACCTTACTCTCACCAGTCTCCCATCCTCTTATCTCCTAGTGTTGCCTATCATTCACCTCACCCAGTTCAAAGCCCTGAGGTAGTTGATGCAGGTCAGCCTCTGGTACACAGAGCTTTGTGGAAAAGATTGATGTGTGTATTTGGATAAACAAATAGAGATTATTCAACACTTGATTTACTTATGGGACACTATTATTTTCCTAGCACTCTTTGGACAGCTTTCTAAGCCTGTCAGTTGGTGTCCATGGAAATCCAAAAATAATTCCTGTGTGATTATTCAAATGAATTATGGAACCGGCATACAAAATAGAGGATGCTTCTCATCCACAGGTTTAAAAAACCTAACTAGAACATAGGAAAGTAAATACATTGTACTGTCGAGACATTTCTTGTGGTCCCAACTGCAATGTAAATGAATCTGGAATAATGTGTTTTCAGTTCTTAGGTAAGATGCAGGTAATGGAGGTGCTCATAATATTAAAAGTTTTTTTTTTATTTTTGTTACTATGGTTTTATTTCATTTAAGATATTTTTTCTTTTCTTTGTTTCTAGACTTACTCCAATTATCTTGTTCTATCTCCATTTATCTCCCCATGTCCTTTTAAATGACTGTCCTCCCACTTTTTTTCTTATATGGATAAAACCACGATTGTACTTAGCTTAGAAACTGTTTCCTTCACCTTCCTTCCAGGTAAGGTAGTTATAGGCGCATTTCTTCAGAGTGTGGACATTCCAAGTAAAATATTTTAATAGGGGATTTTCTATATAGCCTGCTCTCCGCTGAACCTCCACCTTGCCGTGGATTATGGAACCTGCCTTCATTTCATGGAGGATGTAGGCATCCTTTCAAGTTTGTGAGTGACTCCATTGCTGCCCCCTCAGATTCTCTCTTCCCTGAGTCCTCATGCCACCTCTATCAGACTAGCTTCTGGCATTCCTTCAGGTTTCATCTAACTGCCATTTCCCCCCCAGAAGCTTCCTCTGATTCCTAAAACCAGGTTAAATTCTTGTTGTGCAGCTTACTATACAATAATTAATCTCGTTTATCTGTCGTTGCCTGTAGTTCATAATATGCTCCGGAAGGGCAGGAACAATAAGTCTCTTGTTCACCTCTACTCCCGTATCGCTGGGTGGAAATTGACTCTGATACAGCCAAAGACCAACTTAGCTGCAACCAGGGTGGTTTGGAAACCCAAGAACTTTATCATCCCTCCCTCCCCACCACACACTCTTAGGTTTCTCAAAATAGTGTTCTTGTTTGTTCTTTGGTCAATTGCAGATTTAAAAGTAGAATTTTGCATTAAGCTGCGAGTATAGTGGAATTACAACCTTATTGCAATTTACAAAAGCTCTTCTAGAAGATTTGGCAAATGTTTTTTGCGTGCTGCATTTTTGTAACTATTTATTTTGGGAAGAGGCTGCAAATTTAACTTTCTTTTCATGGTCCCTTTCTTGCTTTATTTGTGTCTGAAGGAAACTGATATGAAATGAACTGGAAACTTTAGCATTTTCTTTGTTCTTTTTTAACTCTATTATTGAAACAATGTGGAAGGCGCACTGGACTTGTGCTCATAAACCTAGATTCCAGGCCCTAATCAACCATGTTTTTTCATCTGTAGAACAGAGATGACAATAATATCAATTGCCTAGAGTTGTTCTGAGGATTAAATGAAGTGATCCACATAAAACATTTAATGTAGGCTGGCAATTTTCAACTGGAGTACTGTGGCATGCTGGTGTGTTGCAAGAATTTTTAAAACATGCAATATCTGACTAAAATTTAATCAGGTCAACTAACCTCTTCCCCTTAGATTGTCAAAAAAAAAGAAAAAAAAGAACAACAGCCAACATTATACTAACTGTCCAAATTTGTTGATGTATTGCAGAATTTTAGTGATTAATTTATGTGTGCCATGAAAAAGACTGGAAATCACTGGTGGAAGGAAGGCTTGGCAAATAGTAAGTGCTCATGAAGTGATGGTGGTGGTGGTGGTAGTGCTGTTGATGGTGACGGTGATGGTGATGGTAATGATGATAGATACCAAATTATTTTAGCATCTGAATACTTGGTGCTTTATCTACATCACAGGATTGGGACAGTCATGCAAAAATGAGGAAAAAAAATAGGTGAAATCACTTTTTAAACTGTTTAAGTCTAATGCACATTAATAATAGTAATGATGTAGTGATAAATAATGTTAAAAATAAATGTTGTGTATGTATTTAACCCCAATCACTCAGTTTTGTTCTGAACATATTATTCTCTCTTTGTCTTCCTGTTCCGTATTGTGAATTCAAGAGTTATGATTGGGAATGGAGTTTGTTTTGTTTGTTTATTTAATTATTAATTTATTAAACCTGTTCTACTATTCTTTTTTAAAAAAAATATATTTTATTGATTTTTTACAGAGCAGAAGGGAGAGGGATAGAAAGTCAGAAACATCGATGAGAGAGAGAGACATCGATCAGCTGCCTCTTGCATGCCCCCTATTGGGGATGTGCCCACAGCCAAAGTACAAGCCCTTACTGGAATGGAACCCAGGACCCTTCAGTCCACAGTCCGACGCTCTATCCACTGAGCAAACCCGTCTCAGCTGGGAATGGAGTTTAAATGAGCCAGCCAAACACTCATCAAATAGTTAATTTTTCTAAACTTATGTATCAGTTCCAAAATCTGAAAAGTTAATTTTACATTTTACAGGCTTTCTGACCTATAGTGTCTTGATTTAACTTTACATTTGTGAAAGGTACTACTTAGTTGGCAAATAAATACTTCTGAACTAAAGATTATAAGCTCCCTATAAACTTGCAGATCATTGCTTCTGTTTTTTCTTTTT